>CM067306.1:51428982-52109970 GCA_034231615.1 Meghimatium bilineatum
GTTGCGCCAAGAATTGTACCACTTTTCACAGAATGTGGCGCTAAGAATGGTAACACTTTTAATAGAATGTGACGCTAAGAATGGTAACACTTTTCATAGAATGCGTCGCCATGTGGTAACTGATTATACTTTGCGTGACCAGCTAATGAAAATCAAGGGAATAGTCAAATGAGTCCTCTTAGCAGACATGATTTCTCATTAGCCCATATGTCTTATATTTCAGAAGTCCACGGCTTAACGGACATAGATAGTTCAAGTTCTGTCAACAGCCGAAGATTGGGCCATTGGTGCCAATAATTTCCTTTTTCTGGACTACACCCTGCTGGAAGTCGTGTACGACTGTTGTCCTGCTACATGAGAGATCCAGCGAGAGTTTGAGATCACATGGGGTTGGGAAGTTGGGGACGTTTAACACACAGACTCCCCTTCCCCCCTCCCCGTCCAACTCCTTTTTTTTAATAGGCTTTGCTGATCGATCCGGGAAGACTTTTATAATGGTGAAAATACATGTATCTGAACTGAAAAATCGCGATTTCTGAGACAAGTTACATATAAGAAAGGTTTCAAAATAATGCTCACCCGAGAACATTGGCGGCATATTAAAGACAGTACAACAGTATTAATTAAGATCCTATTCGTTACATTTGGGATTATTGTTGGGTGTCGGTTGGTCATTGTTTACATACTTGGAGTCGACTTGGCTATTTTTGGCATGTGATTTCAAGTATATAAATAGTGACTAACGGAAAGCCTAAAAATAATCAAAAGACAACGAATGGGGTCCTAATTAGTTCTGTTGGAAGGTCTTTAAGTTAAAGGTCATGGCTGACCACTGTAAAAATCTGACCAAGCACAACACAACCGCCGTGGGAAAGTGGAAGACGAGAGTGCATTGACACTTGGACAATGAGAGGGGATGGACTAGAAAATGAAATATTTCAAGACAGCTGTCTTGGACATGTGTCATATTTGAACTTTCTGGATGCAAAAATAGAATAAAGGAAGTGTGGTGATGAGTGACAGTCATAGACATGGGTGAAAGTAAGAATGAGAGGGGAGGGGATTGATAGAAAGAGAGAGAGAGAGAGTGATAGAGTGGGAGAGAATAAAAGTGTAAGAGAATGAGGGTAAGCGAGTGTGAGTAGAATAGAGTGAGTATGGGCGTTAGAGAGTGTGAGTTAGAGATGAGTGTGAGAGTATGAGAGAGAGAGAGAGTGGTGGTGAGATAGATTGTATGGGAGTGTGAATTAGTGTGAAAGTGAGAAAGCATGAGTGTTGGAGCAAGACAGAGTGTCAGATGGAGAAAGAATGAGAGTGGGGGGGGGGGGGTGGAAGTGAAAGAGAATGTGTGGAAGTGAGAGAAAATTAGTGTGGTGGTGAGAATGAGTAATGAGTATGGGAGTGAGACAGAGTGTGAGAAGAAATGTGGGAGTGAGAGTGTGAGATTGAGAAATAATGAATGTGATAGTGAGTGAGAGATATTGAGAGAGAGTGTGAGTGAGATATGCATATACATATATATATAGTGTCATTTTAGTGACGTGAAAACAACACATAACCTCATTGTTACAACTAGGTGGTTTTTTATTACCTCCTCTGAGGAGGAAAAAAAGCTATTTCATTGTCATGTTTTCCTCCCACCAAGGTGAGGGTAGACTTCAAGTAAGGTCTTCAACAGGGTATCATGCCTCTAAATACTTCCCAAATACTTCATTTAATAAATGTGTTATTTCCTATAACAGTTCTTCTTTCATACGCAATGTTACCAGAAACTTTTGGTTAGTTTTCTTCTCTTTCCGTGAAGTTCTCCCTATTCTTTGATATATCTCAAACTCAAAGGCATCAATTATCCGTGTTTCTCAGACGTTATATTGTAGAGTAGGTTTACAATGCTCATTTTCAGTTTGTATAAATAGCATGGCTTCTTGGTCAGACAGTCAGGAAACAGACCTGTGTAAAAATCACAAATGGACGTCGGAGCCCTAAAATTGCAGCCACTCACGTGACTGATTTTGCCAATAATCGATTCAGAAGAACAGAACAGACAAATGAACATAAACATACATAACAAATCGATGTAGTATATAAATATAACAACCGCTGTACCATCGATAGAGTATCATGTTTCAAGATGTGTTATATTGAGCTCATCCTTCTTTATGTACGCATGGGAAGCATGGGCAGTTAACAAAAGAGCTCAAGATAAGCTGGAGGAAACTGAGAAGTGGTTTTTGAGAAGAATGATAAAAATTCAATGGACAGCAAAGAAAACTAATGCAGACTTCATCCAAGATGCTGTAGTGAAAAGACAAATTATAACAAAAAATTAGAAGCAGACAGTCAAGATATTTAGGGAACGTGCTGAGAAAAGCAAAACTTGGACATTTAGTAACCACAGGAAAGATCTCAAGGGGAGAAGAGACAGAGGAAGACGAACATATAGAAAATGTTGGATGGCTAGTCACTGAGACACACAAGGATGTCACCAACAATACAAGAAACAGTGTTGTCACATAATCGTCTACGCCACTCGGCAAGTCACTTGATTGATATATAAATATTTATAGTATCATTTGTACAAATAATAGTAATTATAATAAAATAATGACAATACAACTGATAAAATGGATGACACAATTGAGTTTATAAAAAGACATGACACACACACACAACTGAGCAACAATATTCTAGAACAGTACAAATATGAACAGACCTGAGAGACTGGATCCCTGAGCTCCCAATTTTGGGTAGAAAACACAAAAAACGACAATGGTCTGGTCTGGAGTGCTGATCCCAGTTGTTTCAAGACACGATGACTGCTGGTTTCGCGGACAACGCGCGTTGTGTCGACACGGCCACATTTTTCAGCACACAGTCGGGAACAATAGTAAAGCTTGCCGGCAGTGAACAAACTTAGGAATTGACCCAACCGGTCACACAAACACAGAGGTGTCAATCAGTTTGATTTCTCTAGCACGCCTGATGCTGTTATAAGTGCCCCTACGTATCACTGCTTCAGAAGTTCAGTTACATAAACAATGACGCCCCAGGAATTTACAATACAACTTTTGTTAGACGAAATCATTTAAATCACTCATAATCCAACAATGTTCAGACTTTACAAAACGGTTTCTTCGTCTTCTGCCTCGTTCTCCAGTCACACAACGGTGTGAATTTCATCCATGAACTGTACTGTGGTCAGCAGCACTGAGACAGGTCCGTAAAAGCTGTTTGAGATGACTATTTCATGGTTTTGACTTTAAAGGGAGATAACCGATATACTTGATGGCGCATTATTACTCGAAAGTCATAGTCAAATGAAGAAACTAAAATATGGTTGAAACTATTCTTAAACACTATAGTCAAGTTCAGATTCCCGATTTCTATATTTAGAAATAGTCACGTAATATCTCTATACAGAACTGGTTCCGGGGTTGTTGCTGCAACGATCCTGTATTGTTTTCTCAATTCCTGCAAAGAAGGACATCTCTGCAAAGAATTCTAATTGTTCACTATTATCAAAGTTACACCGAGATATGCATAAGAATCAAATGTTTTTACGTGAGAAATAATGCAACCTGTTGTGATGAACATCGCATAGTGTACTTCAATTATAACACGAGAAAAACTGAATTACTGTGCGATGAATCCACATTTTCACACGATATGTACATTATCAAGGGCGTTCCTGGAGAACCACTAGAAAAATCTGAGCTATGATAAGATACACAAGTTGTCACTGTATATTTAAGCACCTCAGGTAGTCTGGTTACAACGCGGGAGTGAGGTGAGCGTACAGTTTGCGGATATACACTACAATAGAACATGCGTCGATACAGACCACACCCTAAAAATCGGTAAGTATTTACTGCACGTGCGAGTAAGAACGGGAGTCATAAACCCAGTTGACGAACCGCGCTGACAGTGGAGTCAGCGGCCAATGACGATGCAAGACGTGAGCAGTTATCGCAGGAGCAATTCTGCACGAGTCCGAATCTAATCCTCCCATTACAGCCTGCCAGCGTTTTCTGCCGGCCCTCCAACTAATGTCGAAAGGGAATGTGGAGATGCATCATTGCGTAGTCTATGTATATCGCTCTGTGACTTGTAGGCAATACTTCAACCTTTCCGCCCTCGCAGTTAAACAAATGCGGCGCGCGACTCTAGAAATCTACAAATAAGCGCTACGGGATCCCACACATATTGGAACGAACACACACATATTTCACACATCTAGAAACGGAGACACAAGGATCTGAGACATATAGAATCGAACACAAATTATCTCACACAATCTAGAAAATGACACACGGAGATTTCACACAATCTAGAAACTGACACAGAGATTTCACACAGTCTAGAAACTGACACACACACATTTCACACAATCTAGAAACTGACACACAAAGATTTCACACATCTAGAAAATTCTTCTTCAGCGTTCATTCTCAAACTCCAGATGGCTCTCTCTTGTAGCAGGACAACAGTCCTACTAGATTTCCAGCAGTATGTAGTCTAGAGAATGGAAATGCGTTATGTTGCCGAATCATTTGTGTCAATGGCCCGACACATCAGTTTCCGACAGAATATAGAAACTGACACAAAGTGATTTCACACAATCGAGAACTGACACAAAGAGATTTCACACAATCTAGAAACTGACACACAAAGATTTCACACAGGACCATAGACATGTTCTCCTTAAGGTTGGAAAAGGGGGGTGGGGTGGTGGTGTATGTGAAGAATGTGAGACAATTGTGCGAAAAATATGAGAAAAAATACTGAATAACATTTGGATAAAAATATGAGAAAAATACTGAATAACATTTGGAAAAAAATATGAGAAAAATACTGAATAACATTTGGAAAAAAATATGAGAAAAATACTGAATAACATTTGGAAAAAAATATGAGAAAAATACTGAATAACATTTGGAAAAAAATATGAGAAAAAATACTGAATAACATTTGGAAAAAAATATGAGAAAAATACTGAATAACATTTGGAAAAAAATATGAGAAAAATACTGAATAACATTTGGAAAAAAATATGAGAAAAATACTGAATAACATTTGGAAAAAAATATGAGAAAAATACTGAATAACATTTGGAAAAAAATATGAGAAAAATACTGAATAACATTTGGAAAAAAATATGAGAAAAAATACTGAATAACATTTGGAAAAAATTAGGGAAAAATACTGAATAACATTTGGAAAAAAATATGAGAAAAAATACTGAATAACATTTGGAAAAAAATATGAGAAAAATACTGAATAACATTTGGAAAAAAATATGAGAAAAAATACTGAATAACATTTGGAAAAAAATATGAGAAAAAATACTGAATAACATTTGGAAAAAAATATGAGAAAAAATACTGAATAACATTTGGAAAAAAAACTGGCTACCGAATATGAATTTAAATAAACAAAATCATAATATACACGTTCAAACGTTTCCGTTTTTGTTTAGTAATGTCTTCTTCTTTTCTAAGCATGACCTAATGGGAACACTCTTTTAGATGCTAGTCAATGCAAAATCTGTCTCATGTGACCTATCTGAAAAATAATAGTAGTCCATGGCAAACGAGGATGCGAAGAAGTCTGAGAATTGTATGGTTGCATCTCTCTAGTATGTGCCGGGATGACTTTAAAGTCAAATTATAATATAAAACACTGATACATTTGGGACAAGTATGGTCAGAGGTGGAAGATAGAAGAATACAAATGAATCAACTTTATGGATAATTACAGTTTGGGAAGAGATCTCAGGGTTGACATCTACTTCGGGACGAAGACGTATGCAAACGTGATATGCCTGATATATATTATATGGTATTGATGCGGAAACATGAGAACATGATGCCGTTGATCGTACTGCGCGGAGGGGAAAGATTAGGAATAGTATAAAGGCACGTGGGCATGTGATTTCCTGAACATACTGTGGAAACATCTTTATGGCTCATTGTGGTCGTGTACGTCACACCCAACATCGCCTTTTATTGTTGACCATATTTTGTATTACACAACAATAATACTATCACCTAGAATGACGGAAAAGTGTCTTCTACGTAAGATGTGTGTTTTACGTCATATGGCCAAGGATCGTTGATTATATTTCTTATAGCACAATAATAATACTATCGCATGGAAAGACAAAAGGTTCCTACTACGTAAGATTATTAGGGAAGACAACCACACAAAAGACAACTATCACTATCTTGACAGATCTGAGCAGGTTATCATCTTCCGCATCAGGACAGGGCACAACAGACTAAATAGTCACTTAAATATATATAGGCCTATATATATATATATATTCAGTCATTGGTACCATACCTTCCGGCGTAGGCGATCATGTCTCTCCGCAGTCTTCTGTTATACATTTAAATATAGTTTCTGATGATTCTGCATCATGACAGGCTTTCAAGCCATCCAACATTTTCTCACCTTGTCTTTCTCTGTCTCTCTTACCCTCGATCTTTCCAGTTTTTACAATGTTCTCTAGCCCACCTCTTCTCACATGACTCTGTGACTGTCGTCTTTTAATACAGTTAATAAGTTCTCTATTTGAGTTGACCAGTTGTAGAATTATAGCATTACTCTTTTTAGCTGTCTATATTTTTAACATTTTTCTATAAACCCACATCTCTGTGGCCTCCAGATGTTTTCTTGCAAATATTGTCACTTGTCCATGCTTCACTGCCATATACCAGTATGGGCTCTATGTAACATTTTAGTATGTTCTTTCTTACTTCTATTGATAATGAATTATTACACAAGATATTCCTCATCTTCTGGAATGCTGCTTTTGCCTGTGATGCTCGACTTTTTATTTTTATCTCAGTGACGCATCTACCATCTGAAGTAATAATTGAGAGATATAGAAATATATATATATATAGACAACAAAATTGTGTATCTCCTGTGCACTCATATGTACATGATCAGGGCTGCATAAAAAGGCAGCTACATTAAGTGAGCTAGCGATGGACAAAAGAGTTGATGTGTTGAAATTATTTAATAATCGAATGTTGTTGTGACGCATGTGGTTGCGTCTGTGGGTCTCACCAATGGCTCACTAGACAAACCAACCATGCAACAGAAAACCTTAGTAGATGACATGCCGTTATATTGAGGTTATCTTCTTAGAGAAGCTTCATGGCACATCATCTATACAATTATGCTTGTATTTTGTTGTTGAAATGTGTTTCATGATTGCCTGAATATATGTGTATGCACCCTCTGTGGTTGGGAGGAAGCCAGAGATGTACTGTGCAGCACTGGGGAGGAGGAAACTAACAGCACTGTTTTTCCCCTGTGGCTTAGACCCATCATAGAGGCACAGTGACTAAGGACATGACAATCCTTTTGACTTGAACATTTGGTTGCATGACTAGAGCAATAGAGAAGCTCTGCATAACCAGTAGTCATTTGGTGGCGGGGAATGAGCACAGTGAACCCTATCTTGGCTACAGTGACTAGGAGCAGTGCATAGGTTGAAACCTACCTTCCTGGAGGTGTGATAGTTATTCTCTGGCTCTGTCCCCGGGGTGGGCCGAAAATCCAGACTTCACAGCAATATAATGCCATTTAATGGCATTAGGTCAATGGGCATGAGCCCATGGACCGCTGGATCAGCAACCAACCAACCAACCAATGTTGTTGTGAACACAGCAGTGGATTATGACGCAGCTATTGTAGGAATTCAGTACTAAACGTCGCACCAGTAGGACATCGTGTGCTACAGCGATAGGTGTGTTTTACGTGACCAATCGCCAAATAAGACCTAACAACAGAATCAAAACAAAGCAGAATCAACCTTCTTACGTGATGTTTTGATTATTGCTGCGATTTTCGTTGGTCATTATTTATATGCATTGTGTCGACCAGGTGTCGTATGCTAACACCAATCAACGAAATGCACTATCATAAGCGAAAACATGATCGAAAAGGCTTGATTGAACTCTGTTGGTTGATCTATTCCATTGGCGAAGCCATGCTGCTTTACCAGCAATGTGGGAAATATAAAAGTGGTAAATACTAAATAAATTATACAAGTTACTATAAAATCCTAACTATCAATATTAAAAATAAATAATAAAACCAAAAAAAAACATGGACAATTTCCCACGTTACGGTCCAACAGAAACGTTTCTCAAGAACACATAAAATAAAAAAAACACATAAAACCATAAACATATTCAAGCGGCGATAGGTAGATGAAGTGATATAACAATAAACCTATACTAAGTGAAAATGAGAAACAACAGCAAGTAGACAACGAAAACGATGTAGGGTAGGGGCTAGAAGACAAATATAAATAACCAAAATGTCAGAGGATGTCTGATAAAATGGAGAGTGCCGCACTTACCAAACGAAAAAGAGGCAAATGCTAAGTAAAGTATAAGGTTACTATAAAATCCTAAATATCAATGTTAAAAATAAATAACTTACAATAAAACAAAGAACAACGACAATTGTCCACGTTACGTTTCAATAGGGGCCTTTATCAAGAAATACATAATAAAAAAAACAACACAAAACCATAAACATATTCAAGCGGCGATAGGTAGATAAAGTGATATAATAATAAACCTATACTAAGTGAAAATGAGAAACAACAGCAAGAAGACAACGAAAACGATGTAAGGTAGTGGCAACAAGCACCCCTTTCAACATGTGTTGAGAGAAAATTGAACACATAGGGGAGTTGCAGGAAGTGTAATCACGTGGCTGAAAACCCATAATCAAATTGTCAAAAGACTTGGCACAATCATGCATTTACTGTTTTTCATGTCTAAGACGCATTTAATGTTGACATTATTTTGACATTTTTCTTAACACCAAAACAAACGGATAAAAGCAACAAGTTTATATATGACAAAAACAAAACTCTACATGGTGAAGTCACGGTAACTCGGTTATAAAATGGTGTCCAATCCAGGACAACTTACCAGGATCATCTGTGCGAGTGTGGATATTAGATTTTTGCTCATTATTATAAAACAACAACCAAAAAAGACCAATTTGAAAGAGGCAACTGCAAAAGACAAACGGAAATGTCAGTATGACAAGCAAACGTATGATCACGATACTAAAGGGAGTTCAATATAAACGTTCAGAACGATTACATGGCGTCCCGATTCTAAAACCGGATACCGATTAACCAGCACACTGGAACTAATCTATATAGTTTGTGTGGTCGTTTGTTGATTATTCCATGACAGACTGTCAAAGATTCACACAGGAAAGTATACTATTGCCCGCCCTGATTCTGTAGCCAATCAGCTGTGACGATGCATAATGGCGAGCGTTTCCATAACAACGCGAAACTCTGTTCAAGCACAAAAGGTATGCTGGGACTCGCTGTTGTCTGAGCTTTTGTTACCTTAGATTGAAGAGTTCCGTAATGCCCTTGAGCGTTAGCAAAACAAAGGATGCGACGCGGTTTCTTTTTTCTTCTGAAGCCCTATAGACTTACGGAAGTGAGTATGTCTATGAAAAATGTTTATTTTTGGTACAGTTCCTCATTTCCTTGGGTAACTTTCGTCCCAGCAATTATATTAAATAGCTCTAACTTTGTCTTGTAAACAAATGAAAAATATAATTTAGAAGCATCAAGGAGTAGCAGAGAACACAAATGTATCCCAATGGAAACCACAACGCAAATCATAAATTCAATATTCATACCAACATTGTGATGTTATCAACAACAGAGGCATGGGCACTAACCCTAAGAACAAGAGAGAAAGCTGACTACATCTGAAATGAGATGTCTGAGAAAAGAAGGCAATAGAACAAGAAGAGATCTCGCGAGGAATGAAGAGATTAAAAGAGCGTGGAATAACGTCTGTGAATAAATATAATCAAAAACAGAGACTGAAATGGTTTAGCCAATTAATGAGAATGGATCCTTATTGGCCAGCGGCAGGAGCATACAACATGAAAATGGAAGCATCAAAATACATAGGGAGACCAAGAAGAAGGTGGATTGAAGGAGATACCAACATTCTGAAACGTCACAATATTATTGCATATCAAGCGACCATATGTTCCATAACCTGAAAACCGATCCTCATTCAATCGTGCGACGCCTTACAGCATAAGCAGAGAAACGACAATAGAGGAGTAACAGAAAAAAAAATCAGAAGGCAGTAGAGGGGATTTGAACATGGTCCGTTCATCTGGCACCTATTACCACAAGATTGTCTCATAGACAAGCATCTCTCTTAAAAAGACTACACAATACTACGCCATTAAATATAATCATTCCGCTCTAGACGGATGTGTCGGGCCATTGGCGCAAATAAAACTGTTACACAATGCATTTCTATTTTCTGAAGTACATCCTGCTGGAAATCTGGTAGGACCATTGTTTTGTCACAAGAGAGATTTAGTGGGAGTTTGAGAATGAACGCTGAAGAAAAAGAAGATAAAGAATCATGTGTAGGAGGAATGTCTAATTAGCTAATTCATTTTAGGCCAAAGATGGTACATTGGGCAGTAGACATTTCTTTCCCATATGAGGGCCTCGTTCTAAGTTGCTGTAATTCGTGTGTAGTCATTTCTTTCCCTGTTAAATGCCTCGTTGTAAGTTGCTGTAATTCTTGTGTAGTCATTTCTTTCCCTGTTAAATGCCTCGTTGTAAGTTGCTGTAATTTTTGTGTATTGCTTCTGCTCAATATTAAGCTTCCCCAGTTGATTGTTTCGCGTAGTGTCTTTTGGGAGATCTACTTTTCTTTTACCCTCTGCCTTCCACATAATGGTTTGTTTATGAAGTCCGTTTTCATGCGTTCATAAGTACATCACAAATGCAATTCTACTTTCTTATACCACTTGATACAGTCTTGATGTGTTTCTTCTCTCAACGAAACGCATGTTTTAAAATATATCTATTTTATGATTAATATTTTCTCCAGATACTTGTTTTTGAATGGTGATTAGTTTAGTGCCCGTTGTTTGTGTGATTTCCAGCTTTCGCACATGCATGTCAATACAGTTAGTATCCTCTGTCCGTACTCATAATCCCATATGTTCCCAGCTACTCTAACATGGTCAAATACAGAAGTCGCAACACTTACATTCAGAAACGATAAATACTGTGTTTAATGTAATATTGTTACGAGATAATCTGACCAACAAATAGTAAAACCAACGTAAAAGAGAAATAACAATAAAACAAGAATTATGACTTTAATTTTACGTTACGATCCAACAGGAACCTTTATCAAGAAACAAATACAAACAGTAAATAAACAGGCAATTTCATTAAATTACTAAATACACAGAGAAGAAGCTCGTTCTCTTTCTAATTTTATCTATCACGAGTGCTAAGTTTTGACGCGGACCCATGTTACCAGCCACTAAACATACCTGATTGCGGCTTTTTTTTACTTTTATGTTGTTTCTGAGGAACGGATATCAAATAGCGAGACTATTATCTCTGTGCATTTATAAATGTATACTTCTGTGTGTTTATTTCCTGTTTGTATTCATTTATAGATAAAGGTCCATGTTGGACCGTAACAAAGAAAAAGTCCTTGTAGTAAACGTATCTTTCTACCTACCCCCAAAAGGTAAACTTATTTACTGCCCCATCTCCCCTCCCCGAGGTAAACGTAACTACTGCCCCCCCCCACCTTGAGGTAAACATATTTACTGTACCACTTCTTGAGGTAAACGTATCTACAGCCCTCCCCCTTTGAGGCAAACGCATCTGCCTCGATCTTGAGGTAGACGTATTTACTATATAGACGTATGTTTACATACGTTTAACTCAGAGGGGGCTGAAAAGCAGATACGTTGACTTCAATAGGGGACTGACAGTACATACGTTAACTTCAAGTGGGAAAGGCAGTAGATACGATAACTTCAAAAGGGGAAGGCAGTAGATACGTTAACTTCAAGGGGGAAAGACAATGGATACGTTAACTTCAAGGGGGAAAGACAATGGATACGTTAACTTCAATGGGGAAAGACAATGGATACGTTAACTTCAAGGAGGAAAGGCAGTATATACGTTAACTTCATGGAGGAAAGGCAGTAGATACGTTAACTTCAAGAGGGGAGGGCAGTAGATACGTTAACTTCAAGGGGGAAAGACAATGGATACGTTAACTTCATGAGGGGAGGGCAGTAGATACGTTAACTTCATGAGGGGAGGGCAGTAGATACGTTAACTTCAAGGAGGAAAGGCAGTAGATACGTTAACTTCAAGAGGGGAGGGCAGTAGATACGTTAACTTCAAGGAGTAAAGGCAGTAGATACGTTAACTTCAAGAGGGAAGGGCAGTAGATACGTTAACTTCAAGAGGGGAAGGCAGTAGATACGTTAACTTCAAAAGGGGATGGCAGTAGATACGTTAACTTCAAAAGGGGATGGCAGTAGATACGTTAACTTCAAGGGGGGAGGGCAGTAGATACGTTAACTTCAAGAGGGAAAGGCAGTAGATACGTTAACTTCAAGAGGGGAAGGCAGTAGATAAGTTAACTTCAAGGGGGGATGGCAGTAGATACGTTAACTTCAAGGGGGGAGGGCAGTAGATACGTCAACTTCAAGGGGGGAGGGCAGTAGATACGTTAACTTCAAGAGCAGACGGCAATAGATACGTTAACTTCAAGAGGGGAAGGCAGTAGATACGTTTAAGTCAAGGGGGAGGGCAGTAAACGCGTTTACCTCACGGGTAGGGGGGGGCAGCAAACACGCTTACCTCAAGATGGGGGCAGTAAAAACGTTTACCTTAAGCAGGGACGCAGATAAGTTTACCTCAAGAAGGAGGGGTAGTAAATAAGTTTACCTCAAAGGGGCAGTAAATACGTTAA
This sequence comes from Meghimatium bilineatum, assembly GCA_034231615.1. Lineage (NCBI taxonomy): Eukaryota > Metazoa > Mollusca > Gastropoda > Stylommatophora > Philomycidae > Meghimatium > Meghimatium bilineatum. The sequence continues at coordinate 51,441,810 of CM067306.1, forward strand.
CATCAAGAGAGGAGGGGGAGAGGTAGTAAATACGTTGATCTCAAGAACTGGAGGCATTAAATACGTTTACCATAAGAGGGGGCAGTAAATACGTTTATCTCAATGGGGGGGGGGGGTTGGCAGTAATACGTTTACTTCTAGAGAGGAGGGCAGTAAATACGTTTACCATAAGAGGGAGCAGTAACCTGGGGGGGGGCAGTAAACTACGTTTAGCTCAAACAATGCTGCACATATGTTTACCTCAATCAGGGCTGTATATATGTTTACCTCAATCAGGGCTGTAGATATGTTTACCTCAAGGGAGCGGGATTTACAAACACAAAAAAAAAAAAACTTGTCTTGTGTGCGTGTTCAAGTATCAAATCTTGCTAACGATTAAAAATGTGACAATTGTGTTAAAAAATCCCATGGGTGAAAAGGGGGGGGGGGTGGTTTTGCCTTTTGGTCAAATTCCTACTATTACAAGTATTCTGATTTGTTACGGAGGAACCCCCAACTCCCCCATCATAACAAAGGGCATGGTTAAAAGCCTCCTCCCCCCTCATAATATAGAACACAGCAGTGCTTAGATACAAATAAAAAGAGGGCAAAACTTGAAACCCCACCCAGCGTCCCCCCCCTCCGCAAATGATAAAAATAAGTTGTTTACAGGCACCCTCACTCAGCAAATTAAACCTCAAAAAAGTTGTATAAATCCATTTGAAATATGTGGTCCATGGAATCTGTGGCCATACACACACTAAACTTGAAAATAACGATTAAAATGTTATAGTAATGATATCGGCGATGAAGAAAGATGGCAAGATCCCTTCTCCTAACTACACACAAAATGATAACGGTGATGATGAAGATGGCAAGATTCCCACTCCAAGTTACAGACAAAATGATAACGACGATGATGAAAATGACGAATATCTCTTTCCAAGTTTCAGACAAAATGATAATGGCGATGATGAAGATGGCGAGATTTCTACTCCAAGTTACAGACAAAATGATAAAACGATATTGGCGATAATACAGATAGCAAAATTCTCTCTCCCCCCCCCCCCCACTTTTCCTAGTTACAAACAAAATGATAACGGCGATGATGAAGATGACAAGAACCCTGAATTATACTTGCATCATCACAAGAATTATTTTATAACAATTATATAATTTTCCAAATTATAGGGGATATATGTGGCATTAGGGAACTTATATTTGAAATATTCCTCGATAATCTCATGTTTTTAATGCATTGCTAATAATGAATGAGGCGCATTGACAGGCCAAGCCAGAGCTACAATGATGGTCAGGAATATGATAAATAGACAGATGACCAAGCATACCTGAAAATAACTGAGAATTTCTGTTGGAAATAGCACTTGATAACCATTTATAGAAACATATCTCAGTTTAGCTATGCAAGTATTTATTCGTTCTAAATGTAGAGGGGATCATCCCGCGTAAGATGTACGAATTTGACGTAGATATTTACATGTAAATGATGTGATAGGTTTATTACAAGTTATGTGATTCTTACAGTAAATGTTGAATGGAGCATATTACTAATAGTAATAGTAATAAAAATAGTAATAATAACAATAGTAATAATAATAATAACAATAGTAATAATAATAATAATAATAATAGTAATAATATAATAATAGTAATCATAATAATAGTAATAATAATAATAGTAATCATAATAATAATAGTAATAACAATAATAAGTATCTTTATTCTTCTTCTGGTTGGCAATTTAACATGCCTACACGGTAAGTAAGGTAAATCCAATGGCAGCAACCTGCCGTCGCGGATGACGAAATCATAAGGATTTTGTTTCTTCTCCGGACATAGTAAGTACGCTTTTCTTAATAAATGCTGCTGAATTTGAGAGCACCCCAAAGCTCCCTTTCTGTGGATGTTTGTCTATGTGAGCCAGTGTTCCTCCAACAACTTGTTTAGTATAATGTAGTCTTGCAAGATATGTTCCGCTGTCTGAGCAGCCTACCCACATGGAAAAGAGGTGATGGAACCAGTCTGAGTCTTTTTAAGTGGCAGTTTAGTCTGTTGTGTCTTGATGCGAAAGATGATAACTTGCTTAGATCAGGCTGGATAGTGATAGTTGTCTTTTGAATGATTGACTTTCCTAATAGCTTTGATGAGAGTCCTCTTTTCCTGATAAGTGATTTCTTGATCTTTTTTGTTCCTGTGTTGCTCCATCTTGTCTATCTATTGTCTATTGTCTTTCCCCAGGTGGTTTGTGATCCACTCTTGCCGTTAAGCGTAGGGTGACTGAGCTCGAGCTTGCGTTCTAAAGTCAGATGTGTGGCCTCGGCTGTGCTATGACTGTATCTGTTCAGGATTTCACTGACGTTTTCTATCCATATTTTCCGTGGTCTTCCTCTGGCTTTGTACCATGATCTCATTTGGTTATATGTCTGTACGGGCAACTTTTCCATCTTGTGCTATCATATATATTTTTTAATTTCCTTGTATGCCACAGTGGGCTGGTATCAACTATAGCACTACAATAATAATAATAGTAATAGTAATAATAATAACAACAATAATAACAATAAAAGTAATAATAATAGTAATAATAACAGCAATAATAGTAATAATAATGATAATAATAATGATAATAATAATGATAATAATAGTAATTATAATAGTACTATTAATGATAATTGTAATAATGATAGTAGTAGTAGTAATAATAGAAACATATCCTGTTTAGGACCATGCTATTGAACGTGTAAATAAGTAAATATACCAAACTACGACTGTTCAAGTCTAATGTAATATCCGTGTTGACATAGGATTGCGAAAATTGGAAAATAACAAAATCACAGGAGAAGAAATTAAATTCATTTGAAAATGAATTTCTTATAGAACTCTTAAATATTGATTGAGAAGAATTCAAATAAAATAAGTAAGATAAGATAAGACACCAAACAGCAATAATGACATGACACAACAATAACCTAAGCTGCTGATATGACCTATTCGAGTATTGCTGCTGATTTTAAGGGATTAGTTTTTGAATTAGAAGCATGCTATGAATCTACATAAAATTGAAATCGAACCCCAGGACATCTGCACAGTGTGTGCAACTAATCAAATACGTTGTTCTGGGCGTATCATCATTTGTGACAATTAGAATGCATCAAATCAGTATTGAGAATCCACGTGGCAGTCAGTGAATAGTTGACCCTACAGGGATATGCCAGGTCAGATTTAGTCATGTTTCCACATGAAAAATCGTTTTCTCACGATCTGTGGCATTTTATGTTGGTTGCTCTGATCAGATATCCTACGCGTATGTTTCCGCTCCTAAGATTTACCACCCACACACACGGAGCTTAATTTCCATCGCCTGGTAGTTGTCTTTCGTTCCACCCGACATGGGTGTCAACTATTTAAATAACATTTCGTATGACGCTCATTTTCTGTTCCCCATACATTACGAACAATATAGCTATTGTATAGTAAAGTAAAGTTACCCATAGCATTTATTAATAGCCGTAGGGGTGTGAGATCTTAGCGATCACATATTTCAGTGGATCTGCTACATGAGGATGGTAGCCATCTCCTCTCGTAGTCTTTACTTCCCGAATTAACCCGGCACACACTTAAGGCTGGGTAACCCGAGAGCCGTTGCGATTTTAAAAACAATTTCGACTCAACTGGGGAATGAACCCAGGACCATTCATATGCGAAGCCAGTGCGCTAACTACTGTCTCTACAGTAGTGGTCTATAGTAGTTTGAGAAGAAGCATCTAATTCGCTGTCAGATCATTATCATGATGTCCTCCATCGTAGCACTCTGATGTCATCCATCGTGTCACTCTGATGTCCTCCATCGTGTCACTCTGATGTCATCCATCGTGGCACTCTGATGTCATCCATCGTGTCACTCTGATGTCATCCATCGTGTCACTCTGATGTCCTCCATCATGGCACTCTGATGTCCTCCATCATGGCACTCTGATGTCCTCCATCATGGCACTCTGATGTCCTCCATCATGTCACAATAATGTCCTCCATCATGGCACTCTGATGTCCTCCATCATGTCACAATAATATCCTCCATCATGGCACTCTGATGTCCTCCATCATGGCACTCTGATGTCCACTATCGTAGCGCTCTGATTTTGTTATTCATGGCGCTCCGATGTTCTTCAGCTTCTGATGATAAATGAATGTCCCGGTTGTGCGTTGATATATAAGTCTTCTTTGGGGTTCTTCAGATTATCATATCAACAATCTTTCGTCAACCCCCCCCCCCCCACTCTTCCAGTCAATAACTTCTATCGAATTAAAGTACCGCCGACAGCCTAGCTTATTATGTCAGCCCCCCCCCCCCCCCCCAAAAAAGACACACACAAATTGTGCGTGCGTGTGTGTGTGTGTGTGTGTGTGCATATAATATGTAATAGAAGAACTACATGATATGTTTCAGATATCTGTAAAAAGAATTTCGAATTCACGCAATTACCTTAGTGCATACGGAAAACAGTATTGTCGACGTTAACTTTTGTCAAGTTCCCTCCCCCTTAACAACTGTCAAACTTGTTCGGACCCCCCTCTTTCCCATTCCCACCCCTAATTGTTAACATAATTTATTGACAGCTTAGTTTGATTCCTACACGCAACTAGTTTCGTGTAATTTTACGTGTCACTTCTACGTCCTACATTTACAGTCTGGTCATAGACAGAGGAAGCACGCGTCACTCCCATGTCCTACATTCTGTTCATAGACAGAGGAAGCACGCGTCACTCCCATGTCCTACATTCTGTTCATAGACAGAGGAAGCACGCGTCACTCCCATGTCCTACATTCTGTTCATAGACAGAGGAAGCACGCGTCACTCCCAATGTATTAGAAACAAAGTAATTCACAACTGAAAACTTAGCATTGCATAAAACGTAAGCGTGTATAGAACAAGAATGTATTAATAATTGTAAGCGAGCTAAAATGATGAACATCGAAGAAATGATTTCTTGATAGATGTTTGTCTCATAATAATTTCCTTTGATGTGCATATCTTTCTTCCGTTGAACAATTTCATCACGGCCACCGCAGCAACTGCAACAACTTAATGGCAGTCATGGCAGAGGGAAATTGAAACACCAAGAGGATGTATTATAGTGGAATTTCATTTTCGAATAATTAATCATTGTCATGGATCAATTCTTTTGAAAATTGTCAAAATTTAATTTACATTTTAGAGATTGAGTGATTAGTTTCATCTGATGTAATGGATTGAAAGGGTGGAAGCAAGTCCGTACATAAGTAAAAAAAGGGGGGGGGTGGTTATTGTAAACCCCTCCCCCTCTCCCTTTTAAGAAACAAGAAGTTGACTTTTAGTTCTAGAAATTTAGCCAATCACTGGTAAACACACACCCGTTCATTAAAAAAAAAATTTCTTCAAAGGTCACCAAAAATTTCATGAGAAAAGAAGAAATTACCTACAAATATTATCTACGAACTTGTAAGTTCCATCCCTTAATGAAGACTATCTACGGCCCAGAGGGAGAAGAAAAGATAGAGTGGAAAGGTGCTGGTTTTTGTGGTTGAAAAGTACAGGAAAATAGATGTAATTTCAAAAGGTTGAAAAGTACAGGAAATTTTAAAAGGCTGAACAGTACACGATAATAGTGATAATTTTAAAAGGTTGATTAGTCATAGAGAGGATTGACTACATTGTACTCTTAGTGACCCACACGTGCTAAGCTCCTCTAAACGAACCGGCACAAAGCGCGCCGAAAGTAAAGCTCATAGCACGAATCTCCACAGATTCAAGCGATATCTCCAGGAATCTCGGTATGGGGGGGGGGGGGGAATCAGTGGGATAAACTTTATAAACAAGATGCCGCAAGCGGGATTTGAAGCCGTCAATCTCTTGAGCACAAAAGGAGCCCAGGTAAAACAAGAAGAGATGGGATGTATAACTGGTGCACACACACAAATTATTGTGATAAATTTAGTAGAAGAGGGCACAATAAGATCAATGAATGTATGCATCGTCTTGCGGTCAGTAAACAATATGAAAAAGTTACATAATCAAGCAACATCTGTCATTAAGACATATATACCTGTTTCCTTGACTACTCAAAGGCGTTTGATTGTGTAACACACCAGAAATTATGGTACATAGTGAGAAACATGGGCTTCATAGTGAGAAACATGGGCTTCCTACACTATCTCATATTACTCATTAAAATGCTTTATAAGAAACAACAGGCTTCTATCCGTCTCGACGGAGAAACACCTGACTGTTTGAGATCAAAAAAGGAATCAGACAGGGTGCATTCTCTCACCACAACTGTTCAACATTTATGCAGAAAATACCATGCAAAATGTACGAGAAGACCCACGTTATGAACAGTTTCAACACTTAATATCGGAGGAAACGAAATCCCAGAAATTAGGTATGCAGATGACGCCACACTAATATCAAAAAGCACTACAGGTTTAGAACAAATGATTATGTCAGTCAAACACTATAGCGACGTACAAAACCTTCTCCTCAATGCATAATAGACAAAAATAATGCATGTAAGCAGAGAGGAAACTACACCTAAAATAGTCACTGACAAAGAGCAACTAGAAAATGTAAACAACTTAATATTTAGGATGAAAACCACAGGAGATTTCTCGGCAGAGATAAGAAAAAGATTAGCAATGGCACTACAAAAAACTTCACAGATGAAAAACCTATGGCAAGGAGCAAACATAAAAACCAAGTTACAACTACCAAGAAGCTATATCTTTCCAGTGGCATCATACGGTTGTGAGATGTGGGCAATGACATTGCCAATGGAAAAAAAATTATCTGCATTCGAAATAAAATGCTATAGGAAGGTCCTAAGAATATCACAGGCACATGCAGAAGAAAGAACTAACACAGATGTTCGTAACAATCTGAAAATAGAAGAAAACTGGCTCCTCAAAACTATCAAAAAATATAAACTTACATATTTCAGACATATAAAAAGACACAATGGTTTGGAAAGATTAATCATGGGGTGGTTGGGGTTGGGGGAGGGTCAAGTTCCAGGTAAGAGAACAATAGGCAGACCAACAAGATTACGATGGACACATGACATCGAAGACCTTCTGAACATGACACTGGAAGAAGCTGGGAAGCTCGCACAGAACCGTGCGACGCACAGTGTGGCAGTGAGGACAGCGTTTTAGCAAAGGACACGTCATATATATATATGCTAAGCCTTCTACTCAGAGGGAGCTACTATACAGGGAATAAATAAATATATATATATATATATATATAATACAGCAGGATGTAGTCCAGAGAACGGAATGAATTGTGTCATGGATTACAACAATGCTGCGATATCTGCGCCTTTGAACCTGACACATCCGACTTAGCATTACCATTACCTTGGGTCACATATACTTAGCCCATAACTTCTTTAGTCGCCTCGTAATTAATGCATAGAAGTTAACCAGTGTTGCTATTCTTTGCTCCTCTCTCGGGCCCCGACAACAGACCGGCGGAGCTGTGATATGATTACTAGAACCACCCAGTCCTCCAACTTTTTTTATGGTTGAAAGCTCCCATATAACCAAATTGGACTAACTTTCGCTGAAAATTGTGTACCCCATCATGAGCGATGCTTGTTTTTAAAAGTTCAGCATAATTCTTATGGTCGATAGATAAATTTTTCATTGGCAATTTACATCAGAATCGCCAAATTCGGATGTGTCGGGCCATTTGTGTAATGAAAGCGGAGACACAACGCATGTCCATTCTCTGGACTACATCCTGCTGAAAATGAAATCGTGTAGGAGCAATGTTCTGCTATACAATAGATCCGGTGGGAGTTTGAGAACGAAGAAAAATTCATAAAAACAAACAAATTCGGAGATGGGCAACCTTGAGGGTCAGAGGACCGGAATAAGTTTTCTTGTGTGTAATGAGGGTCAAAATCTATTTTTAGTCCTTTGAAGCTCCAAGTAGCTCTTACATATCTCAACGCATATAGTACTTTTACACCTGCCTGAAGGGTCAATAAAATCATTTAACAAACCAGATTTGACATACCGCCCACTTATGATTTATATATATATATATCCTCTGCCTCATCATCATCAAGTGACATATTCTTTCCAGAACGTAGTCTTCCCTATGGATCTCTTGAATTCTCCGCGGTCTTGAGCAAGTTGCCCTGCATCCTCCAGTGACATGCGCAAGCATTCTTGAATGTCTTTTGTCCAACGGCGTCTTGGTCAGCCTTTGCCCCTGTTGCAATGGCAAACTACAGGAGTATTGTGCCAAGAAATTTTCTATGGATGTGGTGAATCCTCTGCCTACATTTCTGAAAATGATACTGTATCTTCTATCTGTTGTTGTTGGCGGTTAATTCCAGTTTTCGCTAGCTGATCTAACATTCCCCATGATTTGTGAACGAGCTGTAATGCATTGAAGAATTACTTCTTTAACTTGATCGATAAATTGAGATGGAAAAATATATTGCTTTTTTGATTGCTTCACGCACTAATTTTTTTAATTATCATAATTCATGAGCTTAATGAATACTGTGCCGAGAACATGGACGAGAGTTGTATAACTAGAACATGAAAGAGAGCTGGATAACGAGAACATGGAAGAGAGCTGTATAACGAGAACATGGAAGAGAGATGGATAACGAGAACATGGAAGAGAGCTGGATAACGAGAACATGGAAGAGAGCTGTATAACGAGAACATGGAAGAGAGATGGATAACGAGAACATGGAAGAGAGCTGTATAACGAGAACATGGAAGAGAGCTGGATAACGAGAACATGGAAGAGAGCTGTATAACGAGAACATGGAAGAGAGCTGTATAACGAGAACATGGAAGAGAGCTGGATAATGAGAACATGGAAGAGAGCTGGATAACGAGAACATGGAAGAGAGCTGTATAACGAGAACATGGAAGAGAGCTTATAACGAGAACATGGAAGAGAGCTGGATAACGAGAACATGGAAGAGAGCTGGATAACGAGAACATGGAAGAACGCTATATAACGAGAACAAAGATGAGAGCTATATAACGAGAACTTGGAAGATAGCTGCATAACGAGAACAAGAAATAGGGCTTATACAGACTGAAGGAGTGGTATGAAATGAAGATAACTTCAAGGCAAGCGAAGAAAAGGAGTGATATAAAAAAGTGCAGCGAGTGCGTGCGTGCATATATATATACTTTCATTGCTGTATGATATATTATATTATATATATAATACAGAGTTCATGCAGTAATCTTCTTCTGCGTTCGATCTCATATAACCACAACGAATATATCGTGTGATTTCCGCCGGGGAGCGTGAAGTACGTTGTGCTTCAAGTTCCACAGTAGAACTGTGTTATTTGCACCTCGGTTGGTCACTTTTAGTCTGAACGTCCGAGGTCAAGCACATCTAGTTTCGTCATGCCTTTAATTCGGGTATGTTTTCCTAGTCCGTGACAGCATGTCTATCTGTCGCCGGGCACACTGGTGTGTAGTGCCTCTTCACCAAGACGCTTGTCGAGCATGTCTTTCTCGCACGATATGTTCCACCGTCTATGAACCCATCTAGTGCAATTGGACGTACTCTGCCTGTGTCCATCGGGCACTGAACTGTTTCTCATCCGCGAACCTGGTTCCACATGAGGAAGAACTCGCCAGAAGAGTTGGATCCTGGCTCTTTCGCCTTCTTACCCGAGGTGTCGTTCACAGACATCGTGAAACCCTCGCAAAAGTTCGAGTCTCACACCACGCGTTTGAGAGCAAGGCGTTCTCGAGCTGAGCGACCTTGTCCCAATAGCACCTGAGCCCATCAGGTACGAAACCCTTTCTCTCTGCAAGTGTATTTCCGGTATAGGAAAGCTTGACAGTAGAGTTGGGCCAGGGCTAAATTCTTTGTCCCTTTTGTGCCTGAGCCCATATGGTACGGAACCCTTTCTCTTCGCGAGCATGTCTCCGGTATAGGAAGGCTCGACATTAGAGTTGGGTCAGGTCTTCTTGCTTTTCCGAACGCCCACGAATGGATCTGGGTCTCTGCCTATAAGAAGCACAGGTAACTAGAAGCTCGTCTCGAGCTAACAGAGCTTGTAATTCCCCTTTCCTAGGAACTTTTCACTTTCTATTTGCAGTTCGCGCTGCCCTCTGGCGATGTTCTGCCCTTTCACTGTACTCAGTATGAAATATATTTGTCTCTCGCCATGCAACTACCTTTACGTGCCTTTTACATTGGCCGCCCCTCCAATGTTCGGACTGGACCGACTAGCTTCACTGTATGTCGACAGTGTCGCTGTATGTGGTGATGCTGGTGGTGTCGGAGATATTGTCTGTCTCTTATGCAGTCAAATCTCTTTCCATCTGCTACCTCCACATTCTCGGACACGATCCCCAAATGATTTTGACAGAATCAGCTCGAGCTGCTATATTTCTGTTTCCAGAGTGCACCGCGAGGAGGTATATTTTGGATCTTGGTTATCTGATAACCCTGGGTCCGCCGAGAGCAATGCGTTCCCTTTGCACCGCATACAGTAATGAACCAAAACAAAATATCAATAAGAGCAGATAACAAACACATATTCGTACATAGTCAAAGGTAGATCAAGAAAATCGTGAATAGAAAACACTAAGATAACCTTCAACAAACATGAACTCAACGCAACCAAGGCGACACATCTGGTCTTGGAACGACAACTGAAACTGCCATTGCTACGCTTAACGGCAATTGTGGATACCATCAACCACCATTCACATAGGAAAAGACAATAGATAGATATACTGTATAAAAGGATTCAGTGATCTAAGGTTGGTCCTAAGGGATGACCGATACATCTGGAGGGCTTCCGTTGCCAGTGTGATGTTATTGGTAAACGCAATGAAAGAGCATTGATGTACGCAAATTGGTTCCTCAATATAAATTTTAACATTTTTATAGATTTTGTATCCCGCAGAAATAAGGCTAAAAATAACTCAACTAATATATCAAAACAGTTGGGGACTAGCCTAGCCCTACTAGTCCACTGACCGGATATCATTTGTTGATCCATCCATCTATATATCCATCCATCCATCCATCCTTCTATCTATCTATCTATCTATATATCTATCTATCTATCAATCCATCCATCAATCTATTTATCTATCGTCATTTCAATTGTGATGTTAAACGTCGTGAGAAAAAGTTGGAATTGTCTGTATTTAGCCATTTGGGTCACATTGGCCATGGTCAGCCCGTGTTGTTTTCCCCTCCATATTTCTATGATACAGTTTGGTGATATCCTCATCTAAGACACATGTAAAAACTTCGTTGTATGTATTTGAGTTAGGAGACATGAATATAAGTGGAATAGATCGTACTTACCAGGTTGTAAACACCAAGAAGAAATGTCTCGACGCCACAGCACACCTGTAGAAAAATAAACAATGCGTTTGTGATTAGTAGATGGCTTCAAATGTGCTCAACAATAACCAAGTAAACATATCACAACAATAATTCGTGCTCACACTCCGACAGATTAGCAGGAGGTAGCCCGAAATAGCCTGACAAGTCCGACTTCAGCGAGACATGCCACTTTGATCTAAGGGAGGGGACACCCAATCCCCACTTAAACTTTCTCAGTTGTCTCGACGATGGCCATTCAGCTAACCTGGGATGATGATGAAGATGATGATATATGTCGTGTGTCTGACTGTGACTACTGAGTCCTGTGAGTGCTTGGAATAGTCTACCACACTCTGAGCATGTGTGCGAGGAGTCTGTGGAACATTGAGCAGCTCTTGCCTTTCTTCTAGCGTGTTTTTATTGCGCAGCATCATGTCTGAGTTTTCTTTGCAGCTGCTGCACTACTCTTAATTTTGCGACGGCAATCGGATCTGTTTCTTACGACAGTTGTCTCTTACGACATATATGGCAGGGCAGCGTTTCCATATTTGTAGCTCCTCATTCGGGTTTCGTCGGCTACACACGGGGGGGGGGGGGTGTGAGATGAATGAAAATTGTCAAGGTAGCCAAATAAACATTTTCATTTCATCACTGGCTGATTCGCCTCTGGAGACCTTACGTGCAGCGCCCTACTCATGTTGGTCATGTAGGTAAGCTGCGGCTGATCGGACGGTGAGTAGCTAATCAGCAATATGAAAAATATTACCAGAGGAGACCAATAATGTCACCTATGTATGTCACGTCGCCCGTGTGGCATGTAGTAAGAGGCGACTAAGGAAAATTGAGTGATAAACTGACCATTTGTCACACGAATTAAGGGATTATTTCATAATCATCATGTGCCAAGAGCTACTTGCTCACAATTAATGGAATTATTTCATCATCATCATCATGTGTCGAGAGATACCTGCTCACAGCTAAAGGGATTATGCACTCATCATCATCATGTGTCGATTGCTACCTGTTTCACAGTTAAAGAGATTATTTCGTCAACATCATGTGCCAATAATTATCTGCTCACAGATAAAGGGATTATCTATCATCATCATTTGTCAAGATCTACCTGATCACTCTAGAAGGATTATTTCATCATCATTATGCTTCCTTGCTTAAATTGATTTACAAATATAGAAAGCCTGTCCAAAATAGCAAGTTGTGTAGTTGGCAGAATTTGTTAATTGTAGAAATTTGAAAACGAACGAACGAAGAAGAATTATTTCTCTCGAAACTGTTAAATGCAACGAAGAAATAGAGTACCTCTGTGCTCGTGTGCTAATGGGGCACGAAAGTGGAGAAATAATATTAACTGGCATGAAGGTAGTAAGGATTTTTGGAAGGGGGGGGGGAGAGAAATAGGAGATAGTGAGCTAGTCTCACAAACCCAACTTGTTGAACAAGGTGGTTCGAACACTGACCATCCACATTGTACCGGCGACACAATTGGATGCTTTAGTGGTGCCTAAACATTCAACAAATATTTCAATATTAATGTCTTGTTGACATAGAATTAAAAAAAACTGGGAAAACACGACCGAAACTCGGGATGTCTGGAGACAGAATCTGCGCGCGGGAGCAGTATTGTTCAGAAATAATATGTTTAAAGATATAGGGGGAAAGAGAAAGACGCAAACAAAAATTGTTCCGTTGCTGTGATATGATCGCTTGAAAAGTCACCGTTTCTGAGTAAATATTCAACGGATTGCTTCATGTTTTTGCTAAATGACCGTCTGCAAGAAGCAAAGGGTCATACAGTGTCTTCTACAAGATACACACTTCAAATATTGTTATGGCGATGTATTGTTATGTTTCAACAGTGGACGCTAATCCAACTTTGTTAAATCAGAACTTTCAACCATCCAAATAATATTGGAGATCACAGTTATAGAAAACCTGTCAAAAGGAACTCCTATATTAGTCGCATGATTCAGTAGATAATTCAGTATTATCATAGGGGTGTTCAAGAGGCCCCCCCCCCCCCCCGCCCAGCAAATCAGAACATGACTTTTAGTATTAGGAATCTGGCCGAAATGTGGATAAAACCCCTTCTCTTCGCGATTTTTCACAACAAAATCTCATCAAATATCCCATTGAAAAGTGGGACACGCGCGTGAAACGGGGGGATGATATTTTTTTCATGGGGGGGGGGAGGGGATCTCTTACTGAAAACGTATTTGCTGTCCTGACGATGCTATCTGCTAGCTCGGAAGAAAGGTACTTGCTGTTCTGAGGATGCTATCTGCAAGCTTGGAAGAAAGGAACTTGCAGTCCTTAGGATGCTATTTGCTAGCGTGGAAGAAAGGAGATTGCTCTCCTGAGGATGCTATCTGCGAGCTTGGAAGAAAGGAACTTGCTCTCCTGAGGATGCTATCTGCGAGCTTGGAAGAAAGGAGCTTGCTCTCCTGAGAATGCTATTTGCTAGCGTGAAAGAAAAGAGCTTTCTGCCCTGAGGATGCTATCTGCGAGCTAGGAAGAAAGGAACTTGCTGTCCTGAGGATGCTATTTGTTAGCGTGGAAGAAAGGATATTGCTCTCCTGAGGATGTTATCTGCTAACGTGGAAGAAAGGAGCTTGCTCTGCTGAGGTTGCTATCTCCTAAAGTGGAAGAAAGGAGATTGCTCTCCTGAGGATGCTATCTGCTAACGTGGAAGAAAGGAGCTTGCTCTTATGAGGATGCTATCTGCGAGCTTGGAAGAAAGGAACTTGCTCTCCTGAGGATGCTATCTGCGAGCTTGGAAGAAAGGAACTTGCTGTCCTGACAGTGATATCTGCTGCAAGCTTGGAAGAAATGAACAAACAATCATTAAGAAGAAGCTGCATGTCTAAGTACAGAGGGGTAGTGGTGAGACTATATTCAGTCTATGGCGTTGACTGCTCATCCGCGACTTTTTCCAATAGATACTTTACCAACAGAAAGTAAACATGACCTAAACAGTTGATTTTTTTATTATTTCTGTACATTTCGTTGTCGACAGTTTTTTTTTATGGGCAGGCGACTACAAGTATATAAATAGCGACCAGCAGCATTTTCTCGAATGGACAGAGACAAGAGCTTGAGACAGGACTTCCAAAAGCCAACAACGTAAATTATGAACTTACACAAATTTTGAAACACACATCTATCCTGATGGACACAAAAAGGCAAATCATAAATTCAATATTCATCACAACATTGTTGTATTAATGTCAGACATGGACACTAATTAAAGAGCAAGAGAGAAAGCTTACTATGTGTGAAATGAGATGTCTAAGAAAAGCAGCAAACAGAATAAGAAGAGATGATGTGAGAAATGAGGAGATTGCAAGAACTGTTGGAACAACATCAGTGGTCAAATATATTTAAAAACAGAGACTCAAATGGTTCGGCCTCCTAATGAGAATGAACCCTTATTGGTCAGCGGCAAGAGAATATACAACATGCAAATCGAAATAGCAGGATACAGAGGAAGACAAATAAGACGGTGGATTGAAGGAGTTACCAACATTCAGAGACGTCACAATATTACAGCATATCAATCGATCAAACGTACCATAGCCAGAAAACCGATCAACATTCAATCTAAGAGCAGAAGAAGAGAAAATACAATAGATAGATAGACCAGCGGAAATCACGACAATAATCAGAAACATCACGAATGAAGTCTTGTTTACTTTCTGATGAGAGATCTATACTGGATCCCGGTCATGCTTCAGCCGTGACTTTCGCTAATAGAGGACCTACTAACACATTCATGTAAGCATTTTGGGTTGTGTTTTATATTATTCCTGTGCTTTTCGTTGGTCGGCTTTGGCAGGCGATATCTGGGTGGCACAAAGTATATAAATAGTGACCAACGAAAACACACAGCAATAATAATCATCTTTATATAAATGCTGTTCACCGATGTATTCATCCTTATATACATGCTGTTCACCTTTGTATATCATCCTTATATACATGCTGTTCACCGTTGTATATCATCCTTATATACATGCTGTTCACCGTTGTATATCATCCTTATATAAATGATGTTCACCGTTGTATATCATCCTTATATAAATGCTGTTCACCGTTGTATATCATCCTTATATAAATGATGTTCACCGTTGTATATCATCCTTATATAAATGCTGTTCACCGTTGTATATCATCCTTATATAAATGATGTTCACCGTTATATATCAACCCAATATAAATGATGTTCACCGTTGTATATCAACCCAATATAAATGATGTTCACCGGTGTATATCATCCTTATATAAATGATGTTCACCGTTGTATATCATCCTTATATAAATGCTGTTCACCGTTGTATATCATCCTTATATAAATGCTGTTCACCGTTGTATATCATCCTTATATAAATGATGTTCACCGTTATATATCAACCCAATATAAATGATGTTCACCGTTATATATCAACCCAATATAAATGATGTTCACCGTTGTATATCATCCTTATATAAATGATGTTCACCGTTATATATCAACCCAATATAAATGATGTTCACCGTTGTATATCATCCTTATATAAATGCTGATCACCGTTTTATATTATCTTTTATCTTTATATTAAGATGGCTAATTCTGCTTTGTTTGTTTTTCTGCTATTATGTCTTGTTTTGTGATTGGTCGCGATTCAGTGCCATGTTCTCAGGCGGAACAGGATAACTTTTTGTTAGATCAAGATTCTCATGTAAGCGGGTCTCAAGTACAACATGGAAGTTGTACGCTATAGTTGTGTGGCAATAGGATGGGGGAGTTTAATCAGATTTTAAGAAGACAAATACGGAGAGAGTATAAGGGAGAATGAGAGATAAAGGAATAAAGTTTAAAAGGATAAAAAGAGGGAACGGGACGGTACTAGAGTGGAGGGGAGTGAGAAGAAGCGGATTGAGATGTATGGGTTGAGAGGTACGAGTTCAATAGTGAAGGGAGAGATATACATGGGCAAATGGGCATAAGCGAAGAGGGAACTTTGGAAAGCAAAAGAGAGGAGTTGGAAGAACAAACCCATCGTGAAAGAGTGAAGCAGTAACAAAGAGTCAAAGAAGTGTGAAAGAGTGGAAGCGAGAACGAGCGTGGAAAGAGTGCACGAACAATATGTCGAACTTACACATGAGTAAAAAACAAAAATGCCAATAACGTGGTTAATTCTCATGCTCCGCACGCACCATCGAATACGACTTGCCATCTTCACAACTACTCACTGTTAAGCGGACTTAAAAAATACAACACTATGAGTACAGGACCGTTATTACTACCACCATCCGCTGGCAGTGCTCCGAGGTTAATTTTTAATGGAAACGAAAAGTGTACATAGCGAAGTCCCGTGGGGGAGTAACCAATCGATTTGGATAAAACAGTGTTAAAATATTTACACCAGCAAAGCAAACAAAAGGGGAGGGCCGGGGAAATATAGTTATGCACCAGATAGAGTAAGGGAAGTTGTGATGTAAAAAAGAGGAGGGAGGGATTGTGAGAAGAGAAGGATAAGCAAAGACTGAGTAAATATACGGTACTATACGTATTGTGTACAAGATTGATATAAAACGGTGAACATCATTTATATAAGGTTGATATAAGAATATCAACATACAGAAGAATGCCAAGATGCAGGTGGATCTACAACACCATATACAAAAAAACCATCAAGATATTTTAAAGAGACAATCTAAATTTCACTGAAGCCTCAAAACAGGCTAAGAACAGAAATCTTCGGTTCCCCATGACTCCTCACGGCATACATGGCTAGAAAAGAAAACAAGAAGGGAATGGCACACCGGGGGAAAAAAAAAAGGTAGCACCGAAGTGACAGAGGTAAATCACAATAGTACTAGTAATATCATCAAACAAGCTGGAAATATAGGGGCTGCGGTAACACCGGGCAAACGCAAGTAAGAATGGAATATGTGAATTGAAATGTTACCAATAGTCAACATTGTATACTATCAGCCTAACACACGGGCAGTGACGTTATATATCTGTTCGTATAGGTATCTACTAGTCGTTTGGTTGACAAATATTATACGAACAGATGACAGTAGACTGAAATTATCAGTCATCCTTAATACTAGTCGTCTGGCTGACAAATATTATACGAACAGAAAACAGTGAAATGACATGATCAGTCATCTTTAATACTAGTTGTCTGGCTGACAAACATAATACGAACAGATAACAATAAATGACATAATCAGTCATCTTTAATACTAGTTGTCTGGCTGACAAACATAATACGAACAGATGACAGTAGAGTGACATGATCAGTCATCTTTAATACTAGTCTGGCTGACAAACATAATACGAACAGATAACAATAAATGACATAATCAGTCATCTTTAATACTAGTTGTCTGGCTGACAAACATAATACGAACAGATGACAGTAGAGTGACATGATCAGTCATCTTTAATACTAGTCTGGCTGACAAACATAATACGAACAGATGACAGTAGAATGACATAATCAGTCATCTTTAATACTAGTCTGGCTGACAAACATAATACGAACAGATGACAGTAGAATGACATAATAAGTCATCTTTAATACTAGTTGTCTGGCTGACAAACATAATACGAACAGATGACAGTAGAATGACATAATAAGTCATCTTTAATACTAGTTGTCTGGCTGACAAACATAATACGAACAGATGACAGTAGAATGACATAATAAGTCATCTTTAATACTAGTTGTCTGGCTGACAAACATAATACGAACAGATGACAGTAGAATGACATAATAAGTCATCTTTAATACTAGTTGTCTGGCTGACAAACATAATACGAACAGATGACAGTAGAATGACATAATCAGTCATCTTTAATACTAGTCTGGCTGACAAACATAATACGAACAGATGACAGTAGAATGACATAATAAGTCATCTTTAATACTAGTTGTCTGGCTGACAAACATAATACGAACAGATGACAGTAGAATGACATAATAAGTCATCTTTAATACTAGTCTGGCTGACAAACATAATACGAACAGATGACAGTAGAATGACATAATCAGTCATCTTTAATACTAGTTGTCTGGCTGACAAACATAATACGAACAGATGACAGTAGAATGACATTATAAGTCATCTTTAATACTAGTTGTCTGGCTGACAAACATTATACGAACAGATGACAGTAGAATGACATAATCAGTCATCTTTAATACTAGTTGTCTGGCTGACAAACATTATACGAACAGATAACAATAAATGACATAATCAGTCATCTTTTAATACTAGTTGTCTGGCTGACAAACATTATACGAACAGATGACAGTAGAATGACATAATCAGTCATCTTTAATACTAGTTGTCTGGCTGACAAACATTATACGAACAGATAACAATAAATGACATAATCAGTCATCTTTTAATACTAGTTGTCTGGCTGACAAACATTATACGAACAGATGACAGTAGAATGACATAATCAGTCATCTTTAATACTAGTTGTCTGGCTGACAAACATTATACGAACAGATGACAGTAGAATGACATAATCAGTCATCTTTAATACTAGTTGTCTGGCTGACAAACACTATACGAACAGATGACAGTAGAATGACATACTCAGTCATCTTTAATACTAGTTGTCTGGCTGACAAACACTATACGAACAGATGACAGTAGAATGACATAATCAGTCATCTTTAATACTAGTTGTCTGGCTGACAAACACTATACGAACAGATGACAGTAGAATGACATAATCAGTCATCTTTAATACTAGTTGTCTGGCTGACAAACACTATACGAACAGATGACAGTAGAATGACATAATCAGTCATCTTTAATACTAGTTGTCTGGCTGACAAACACTATACGAACAGATGACAGTAGAATGACATAATCAGTCATCTTTAATACTAGTTGTCTGGCTGACAAACATTATACGAACAGATAACAATAAATGACATAATCAGTCATCTTTAATACTAGTCTGGCTGACAAACATAATACGAACAGATGACAGTAGAATGACATAATCAGTCATCTTTAATACTAGTCTGGCTGACAAACACTATACGAACAGATGACAGTAGAATGACATAATCAGTCATCTTTAATACTAGTTGTCTAGCTGACAAACACTATACGAACAGATGACAGTAGAATGACATAATCAGTCATCTTTAATACTAGTTGTCTGGCTGACAAACATTATACGAACAGATGACAGTAGAATGACATAATCAGTCATCTTTAATACTAGTTGCCTGGCTGACAAACATTATACGAACAGATGACAGTAGAATGACATAATCAGTCATCTTTAATACTAGTTGTCTGGCTGACAAACATTATACGAACAGATGACAGTAGAATGACATAATCAGTCATCTTTAATACTAGTTGTCTGGCTGACAAACATTATACGAACAGATGACAGTAGAATGACATAATAAGTCATCTTTAATACTAGTTGTCTGGCTGACAAACATAATACGAACAGATGACAGTAGAGTGACATGATCAGTCATCTTTAATACTAGTTGTCTGGCTGACAAACATAATACGAACAGATGACAGTAGAATGACATAATCAGTCATCTTTAATACTAGTTGTCTGGCTGACAAACACTATACGAACAGATGACAGTAGAATGACATAATCAGTCATCTTTAATACTAGTTGTCTGGCTGACAAACACTATACGAACAGATGACAGTAGAATGACATAATCAGTCATCTTTAATACTAGTTGTCTGGCTGACAAACACTATACGAACAGATGACAGTAGAATGACATAATCAGTCATCTTTAATACTAGTTGTCTGGCTGACAAACACTATACGAACAGATGACAGTAGAATGACATAATCAGTCATCTTTAATACTAGTTGTCTGGCTGACAAACACTATACGAACAGATGACAGTAGAATGACATAATCAGTCATCTTTAATACTAGTTGTCTGGCTGACAAACACTATACGAACAGATGACAGTAGAATGACATAATCAGTCATCTTTAATACTAGTTGTCTGGCTGACAAACACTATACGAACAGATGACAGTAGAATGACATAATCAGTCATCTTTAATACTAGTTGTCTGGCTGACAAACACTATACGAACAGATGACAGTAGAATGACATAATCAGTCATCTTTAATACTAGTTGTCTGGCTGACAAACACTATACGAACAGATGACAGTAGAATGACATAATCAGTCATCTTTAATACTAGTTGTCTGGCTGACAAACACTATACGAACAGATGACAGTAGAATGACATAATCAGTCATCTTTAATACTAGTTGTCTGGCTGACAAACACTATACGAACAGATGACAGTAGAATGACATAATCAGTCATCTTTAATACTAGTTGTCTGGCTGACAAACACTATACGAACAGATGACAGTAGAATGACATAATCAGTCATCTTTAATACTAGTTGTCTGGCTGACAAACACTATACGAACAGATGACAGTAGAATGACATAATCAGTCATCTTTAATACTAGTTGTCTGGCTGACAAACACTATACGAACAGATGACAGTAGAATGACATAATCAGTCATCTTTAATACTAGTTGTCTGGCTGACAAACACTATACGAACAGATGACAGTAGAATGACATGATCAGTCATCTTTAATACTAGTTGTCTGGCTGACAAACATTATACGAACAGATAACAATAAATGACATGATCAGTCATCTTTAATACTAGTTGTCTGGCTGACAAACACTATACGAACAAGGTACAGTGGCGTAACATGATGTAGAAGACTTCAATAACCACTCAGCAAAACAAATATTATCGAACAGGGTACAATGGAGTGACATTATAAAATGACTTCAATACCAATCAGCGGAATTGCAAACATAACAAGAACACATTTATGTACATTGAATTTCAGAAGGAATTGTGACGTAGTGTGATGGGGCGTGCCTTCTCAAACTTTCTTGATTATTTTTGCTATAATTTTCACCGTTATTTTTGAGCTTTCCCTATATGCAGCATGATCCATAGCATTCTGTTCATTTGACTCCATTTCATTGATTGCCCATACCCCTAAAGCCACAACCCGCCATAGTGGTAAGGGTACCCCACTGGGTGCATGAACACACAGTCAAGGTGGTAGGGATACCACATTGGATTTGGATTTATTAACACACAGTCAGGGTAGAAAGGATACCACATTGGATTTAGATGCATCAACACACAGTGTCCTCAAGTGATTTCGTTCTTCAGTTATACAAATGAGTTAGGAAATAATTCTGACCTGTTCAATTCTTATTGTCCGTTGATGATTTTATTTAACCTTTGCTTCTTACAACTTCGACTTCCCCCTGTAGTATGGTTTGTGACAAGGAATTATGTCGACATACATGTCCAAACGATGCAAGATTTCGTCGTTTCACAATAAAAATGAATGATTCTTGTGAACACGTATACATATCGATTGTGTTTCTTGCGTACACATTTGTCTGATGATCTCTATAGGAGATGTGCAAAATTCAACTGTAACATGTGTATTTGATTATGTAATCTCTGTAAGGCCTAAATCTCTCTCCATGTCTGAAGTGAGTGTCCAACTCTCACAACCATACATCACAATAGAAAACACTAGTGGGCTATAAAGTTTGATTTCACTCAAACACTGATGTTGCTTTTCCACATTAAATTTTAGCCTTGACATAGAAGCTAATGCCATCTCCAGGCATCTTTAATTCTGGTGTGCATTTGCCATCGCTGCATATGCAGGATCCGAGGTATTTGAAAGTATTCACAAGCTTCTGTCCATTCATCGTGATTGTGTCCTGTATCTCTGTTTCTGCTGTTAACCAAGATCTTACTCTTTTCGGTGTTAATCTCCATTTCGTAATTCCTGGTAACTTTTTCTGACTCTGCTGTTAACTCTTGTTAAATCTTTGACGTTTTTGTTCTGACCCAGCTATAAGATTCATATCATAAGCACAGAGCAAATTGCAGATATGACTATACCCAAATCATTGTCTGAATTATTTATATCCGTCTATTACACATCTTTGTACAGACGATGGGGATAACCCTAACGTTTCTATATCTTTTACATTTGTTGTATTTTCTCTGCCTTTTTTTTTTGTTGTTGCAAGATTGAATGATTGTCGGTTTTCGGGTTATGACAGGTTTTATCGCTTGATATGCAATACTGACGTAATGTTACAGAAAGTCGGTGACCCCTTCAATCTACATTCTTCTTGGTCTTCACTGCCTATTGATGTTTCCATTCTCTATAACTAAATAATGTATAATGTAAAATTAATATAGGCCTAAGTAAACATGACACAAAGAAAATGTAACATCACCGTTCCCTCTAAGTAACACGGCCGCGCAACTGGGTGAATTAGGCACTCACAAAATGTAATACTGTGATACGCAAAAAAATGCACAATTTCAGTCCTTAGAAGGGTCTGTAAGCACCTCCTTAAAGTAATTGGCATAAACGATTTTGTATCTGCCAAAACCGCTATATGCATCGATCTCCACAAGCAAGACACATTGTTAAATAAAACATCACCAAAAATCAAATTAATATCCAGCAACCCGCTGAAAACAAAGACAATAAACGTGGCTGGGCATGGTTTCGTCTATAAACGGCAAAATAAAAAAAATAAAAAAATTCAACAATATTTCAGATTCCCGATTTCCTAAAACACAGAAAGAACCTAATTTGCCTGTACTCGATCAGTCAAAGATAACTGCCTTGTCCGGAGACTATAATCATTAATATCATTTATCTAACAGCTGTGTCTGATTAAGATCTATCTTATTTCATTGACAGCTAATAGTTTATATCAGTCCTGGTATTGTGGGTCTTAGATGTGTTTAACCCATATTGTACATTTTAGATGTTTTAACCCAGTTTGTGGGTCTTAGATGTGTTTAACTCAGTTTGTGGGTCTTAGATGTGTTTAACCCAATTTGTGGGTCTTAGATGTGTTTAACCCAGTTTGTGGGTCTTAGATGTGTTTAACCCATATTGTAAATTTTAGATGTTTTAACCCAGTTTGGGGGTTATAGATTTGCTTTAAACCAGTTTGTGGGTTTTAGATTTGTTTTAACCCATATTTTGAGTTTAGCTTGTTTTAACCCATATTGTTAATTTTAGATGTTTAACCCAGTTTGTGGGTTTTAGATGTTTTAACCCAGTTTGTGGGTTTTAAATGTGTTTTTAAATGTTTTTTTAACAGTATTTGTATGCCAACACGCTTCTATCAATGCCAGACATGGACGCTGACAGCAGCCCAGCAGAGAAAGCTTACAACGTGATATGAAATGCCCGAGAAAAGCCGCAAGAGTGACCAAACTAAACAAAATGAGAAATGTGGCGTTCCACGTTTTTGTTAACCTTGATTCTGGTCCCGAATATTTGGTCTAACAGATTATTGGTTCTATATTTCTTTGAACTTAGAATATTGATCATTTTATAACCTATATATATATATATATATTATATATATATAAGGTTATTGTTTTTACAAAAAGTAAAAATAAGATAGCCCAAATCGGCATTTCGACCAGCATACCTTACTCAACATAGGGACAAACACACACACTCAATACTGAAAGAACAATAATTATTTTCTACCAATAATTTCTACCACCTTCTTCCTAAAGATGACACACAAAGACTTTTAGGCAAAGACTTCGGGCGTTCACGCGGCAAAATGTTTCTGTCCCTTTTAAATTTACAAACGGTGCTTGAATAATTCTTAACAATGTCTTAAGATAGTCAGAAAACGCTGAAGTATTTCCACCCTGCAGCTGACGTACACGAATACGTTGCAACAACGACATCTGTGTGAGAAATATCCGCGGTTTTTTAATGTTTTATTTCTGATCGTTTGTATGTCGCGCCATTGTTTTTGTGGAGATCGATCCTGGAATAATTAAGCACGTTTGCTAGGCAACACAAATAAATCACAGATTGTTTTGCTCTTCTAATCAGTGATCACCTGATCTCTGACTGGATTCAGGGAAAACAATAGTACGATAGAGATTAGGATATATATATATATATATATATCGATATAAAAACACAGTCGATATCACAGTCGATATAAAAAATCTGATGGACGAATTTCAGAGTAGAGTGTAAGTTCTTTGTTTTTGTTGTTCTGATGTTCCAGGAATTGTGGGCGATGACGCTCAATGCGGCGCTTCTCCGGAGCCTTCTTTCATACCCAGAAGACTTCAAGTCTTAAATGTATACAATGCTTCGAGAAGAAGCAGAATACGCAGTCTTATCTTGACCTAGCCACAAATGTAGCGAAGCGTGCGGGTAGCCTAAGTCTTCTTTCTAATGCCAAATATTGTTGCATTTGTTGTTGTAATATCATGTTGTTGTAGTATGTCTCTGATGTTATCAATCTATCTGCCTCTTGGTCTTCCTCTCGCTCTGTACCAATATATTCTTCAGTTGTAGGCTACAGCTGGAATGCGTTCTGGTTCCATCCTCATAAGGTGATCGAATCACTTAATCTGTTGTTTATATATATATATATATATATGATGCTTGTACAGTTTCTATAAAATTTCTGATGTCATCGTTTTGTATACGGTCTACTCTTTTGACTCCAACGATCTTCCTTAGACATCTCATCTCACAGGTTGCAATCTTTCTCTCCTGTGTCTTGAATAGTGACCATGACTGACATTGATAACACAAAGTTAGTATAAATATACTGTTTATCAATTTTTGTTTAGTAACCACATTTACGTAAGGGTGTTTCAGCAGTGGTGTCAATTCGTATGTGACTTCGTTGGGTTTTTTGGCATCGTGTTTCAATTTCTCTGTACAATTTGCCGTCTTCAGTAAAAATGACAATTTGCCGTCTTCCCGCGTATTTAAATGCATGTGGCATACGCAGTGTCGTCTGTATATTTTACATAATGCACGTTCCACGACATTATATGCAGATATTCAATCACATCAAAGTCTGTGACTGATTGGTCATATTAATAATGACCATTTTTGGCCACAGTCTACATGACACCATGCGGTCACCTTTGAATAGTCTATATGTGCCTGCATGACTTCAATACGGTCAATTTTGACTACACAGTCTATATGTGACTGAATGGCTTCAATACGGTCACTTTTGACCACAAAGTCGATATGTGACTATATGGCTTCAATACGGTCACTTTTGACCACAAAGTCGATATGTGACTGTATGGCTTCAATACGGTCACTTTTGACCACACAGTCGATATGTGACTGCATGGCTTCAATACGGTCACTTTTGACCACAAAGTCGATATGTGACTGCATGGCTTCAATACGATCACTTTTGACCACACAGTCGATATGTGACTGCATAGCTTCAATACGGTCACTTTTGACCACAAAGTCGATATGTGACTGCATGGCTTCAATACGGACACTTTTGACCACAAATATATACGACTGCATGGGTTATATTGCACGTTTGTCCTGTTGTGACAGACTTCTAGGTGACGTGGAATGGTAGTTGAGCCATCACTGCGGATAGGCATAAAATCTGACGGTTGAATGATGGGATAGTTGACCAAGAAGTATGCTCCTGGCAAGACGTGGACATCTAGGGATACTGGCTACTCGAATGTCTTCCTTTGGGAACTAAACATAGTAAAAGTAAAGTTACCCATAGCATTTATTAATGCCGTAAGGGAATGAGTTGTTAGCGATCTAACATTTCAGTGGTACTCTATATGAGGGCGGTAGCCATCTCCTCTGCCTCGCAAACTAAACATGCACCGATATGTACCCCCCACCCAACTTATACATCTACGCTTTTGAGACGTTATATGAGTCTGGGCGTCGCCTCAGTTACACAACTGAGAAGTTACACAACTGAGAAGTTACACAACTGAGAAGTTACACAACTGAGAAGTTACACAACTGAGAAGTTACACAACTGAGAAGTTACACAACTGAGAAGTTACACAACTGAGAAGTTACACAACTGAGAAGTTACACAACTGAGAAGTTACACAACTGAGAAGTTACACAATTGAGAAGTTACACAATTGAGAAGTTACACAACTGAGAAGTTACACAATTGAGAAGTTACACAACTGAGAAGTTACACAACTGAGAAGTTACACAACTGAGAAGTTACACAACTGAGAAGTTACACAACTGAGAAGTTACACAACTGAGAAGTTACACAATTGAGAAGTTACACAACTGAGAAGTTACACAACTGAGAAGTTACACAACTGAGAAGTTACACAACTGAGAAGTTACACAACTGAGAAGTTACACAACTGAGAAGTTACACAACTGAGAAGTTACACAACTGAGAAGTTACACAACTGAGAAGTTACACAACTGAGAAGTTACACAACTGAGAAGTTACACAATTGAGAAGTTACACAACTGAGAAGTTACACAACTGAGAAGTTACACAACTGAGAAGTTACAACAACTGAGAAGTTACACAACTGAGAAGTTACACAACTGAGAAGAACCTATGCTTTTTAAAGAAAGGCCATGGGCTGTCAAGAGTTCCCAGTACACAGTTAAATGGATTTTTTTCATCAACATCACACAGTTGTTAAAATAACCAGATAACTAATTCTGACAATAACCATATAGCTAGCTATTTACAATAACCAGACAGCTAGTTCTGACAAGTCATATAGCTAGATCGTACAATAACCAGATGGCTAGTTCTGACAATCGCTGTATTGCTAATTCGGACAATAATCATATATCTAGCTATTTATGAACCTGACAAAGATACTTCTCAATGGTGAGCTGGAGAAAGGTAAACGATCTCAAGATGTCCAAAAGAAGCGCTACAAGGACTCGTTAAAGACCTCACTGAAAGCGTTTGAAATAGACCAAGACACATGGGAAGAACTTGCACAAATTAGATCTACATGGCGCTCTACAGTCAAAAAGAGCGTATCATCTTGTGAAAAGAGGAGAAATGCTGCAGCCCAACAGCGGAGAGGAGCTAGATAGACCAAGATCCGCCTACAGTCGTCATTCCGTGTCCGAACTGTCCAAGAACATTTACAGCCCGAATAGGGTGCATTAGTCATCTACGAACTATTAAGCATGGTCATAATTCTAACTGAATTTTCAAAAGTAGATGTAAAAAATGGTCATCATCACTTGTGATGGACGAACACACAGCTATTTACAATAACCAAAAAAGCTAGTTCTGACAATAGACGCATACCTAGATCTCACAATAACCATAAAACTAGTTCATACAAGGAATATATATATAGTTCTTACAATAGCTAAAATGCTAATTCTGAAAATAGTCGTATTACTATAACCAAAAAAAAGCTAGTTCTGACTAGTCACATATTTAGTCCTTACAATAGCCATAATACTAGTTCTGACAACAGTTAGAAAGCCAATTCCAGACGTTCTTATCATAATAATATATCTGGTTTCAGACATGTCAATCATATTCTTGAGTGTGTATTGCATGGCTCAGCACATTTTCACAAATGTCAACGGAAAGGTGTGCTGAACATCCGGGTTACATGAAGGGCGTGGCAGGACACAGACTACATTTTCTAAAAATGGAGGCGTAAACAAATACACAGAATAGTGTCCCTAAGATGTTTTACTTAAATAAAATATACCTTTTATGGTAGAAGGGTATTGGAGGCTAGTATAATTTGGTTATAACAGAGCTTCACAACCATACAAAATAAACCGACTCTAGAAATCCAGCAAAACCACGATCTCCATGACATGGTCAAGTTTAAACCCTCAAGATAGTGTGACCAGATTTCCTAGACCAAAAAATGGGACTATTTGGTATTTTCCAGCCTTAAAAAGGGGGACAAAAGGGGGACAGGAAACAGAAAAATTCACTAGTATGCAATGAGTATATAACATATTTAAACAAGTTATTTTTCACTTATAATATATAACTGAGGAGTATTATAGAGTTGTCGCATTATCTTTAACATTTTAAAAGTATTTCAGACAATTATTTCTTGTAAAATATATGTCACTTGTGTATTATAGACTACACGTACAGACATAACAGTATAATGAGAAAATAACTGACAGAAATAAGACTTGTCCACGTGACTAAGAACTGCACTACAATGTATCAACATCATCATCATTCAGATATTTATGTGAAGAAATTATTTCTTTCAAAAGTTCCCCATCTCTAGAGATACACTCGTGAAATTCTGTGCATGAAACAGTTTTAAAGTTTGTCTTTATCCCATCTCTAGAGATACACTCGTGAAATTCTGTGCATGAAACAGTTTTAAAGTTTGTCTTTATCCCTATCAGTGCCTTCGCAGTCTTTGTGATTAAACAGTTCTTTTCATCCGTCCACAAAGAACTTATCAGTGAAAAAATAATTTCCACAGCTACGTTGGTTCCTGGACTTTCCATAACAAATCCAACAACTAGCACTATGTTTTTTTTTTGTGTACTGAATATCTTTTTCCTGTTGTACTTTAAAAACTATACACCACTTTGTATCCACTTCATCGTGTGTGTCTTTCCATTATTCCATCTTGCTGTTCATTATAGTATTTATGTGGCTGATTTCATTGAATAGTTCATCTTCATCAATAATATTCAGGAGATTGATATCAACGTCAGTGATGGCTTTTAAACTTGATATCAACGTCACTGATGGCTTTTAAACTTGATATCAACGTCACTGATGGTTTTTAAACTTGATATCAACGTCACTGATGGCTTTTAAACTTGATATCAACGTCACTGATGGCTTTTAAACTTGATATCAACGTCACTGATGGCTTTTAAACTTGCTATCAACGTCACTGATGGCTTTTAAACTTGATATCAACGTCACTGATGGCTTTTAAACTTGATATCAACGTCACTGATGGCTTTTAAACTTGATATCAACGTCACTGATGGCTTTTAAACTTGATATCAACGTCACTGATGGCTTTTAAACTTGATATCAACGTCACTGATGGCTTTTAAACTTGATATCAACGTCACTGATGGCTTTTAAACTTGATATCAACGTCACTGATGGCTTTTAAACTTGTTGAAACATCAGCCCAAGTTAATAGTCTCCAGCTTAATCCAGTGAAATGCTTTCAATGGTTGGAAATGGTAAATCCACTTATTTAAATATTCTAGGAACGTATTGTAGAATAAATATGTGATGTCCAAGAACTCTATTTCATCTAAATCACCCTCATCTTTACGTTTAGAAATAATTAATGTCATTATAAGTGTTTGGAAATTAAAAAAATTTCTGGTCATTATTTTTCTGTCTCAACAAGTCTAGTTCTTCTGCCACTTCAGTTGCCAAAATATTATCCGCTTCTATTTTCCTTACTGCTGTAGAGAATATTTTCAACTGACTTTGGAGGAAATGGATCAAAAGATTAATTCTGATCATGAAAACATTCGTTCAGTAGTGTGAGGCATTTATCTTGTGACAGAAAATAGGACTTGAGTCCATCATACGTATCAATAACACTACTCACAACTGGCAGTAATGATAACCATTTAGTTTTCACACTTCCAATAACACGTTGGTATTCTATTTCTACAAATTCACAGACATTCTTCAATTCCTCTACTCTCACCGAGTAAATATGAAAAAACTGAAAAACTCTGTTTACAATTGTTTCATGTCCACTGGCACATATCAGCAATTGTCTGAAGATCATTGAGGACAATGTGAGCAGCACAACCAATACCATGAGTGTTGTTTATAAGACTTTATTGAGTCTTGCAAGTGAATTGTTGGAACCCGCTCTTTTGTATCAAAAGAAGTTGGTATTACAATTATCACCAGAAAATGCAATAACCTTATCTGTCAATTGATGTTTCTGCAAAATGTTCATGATGTGATCTGCGAGCAGTTCCGCTGTTTCCCCAGTTATATTCTAAAACTCAATCACCTTAATTCGAATGCCTCTATACGGAATAAAATACCTAACAAGGACCAGTATCAACTTCAAATCCCTATGGTCTGATGTATCCACCATAGCTGAAATGTATTTAGCTTCTTTCAATTTTATGTCTATTTCTCGCATTGTAAAAGGTGACATTTACTAAATTTATTTGCACATCATTCGCCCATATGTAAATTTCTTTTCAAATAAATTTCCAACTATTGCAGACGTACAACCCACTGATCTCATGGAAAGGTTATATTTCACTGCATGAAATACAAACAGAGCTTCTTGGGTTGCTAGACGCTTACTTTCATTAGATAACTGCCCTTTCTCATCTCTTGTAAAACATCATGCAACACATTTACTTGAATTGCTAGCAGCGACTGCCATTTTGTGTTTCTGCATCTTCAAGTGCTGTTTTAGATTACAACGACCTCCATTGTCAATGGAAAACAAGGAATGACACACAATAAATTGCACTTTGCCTAGTGTGGTGTCTTCTTTCAAGAATGGGTATATCTCTTTAATGTTTCTACTGAAACTGCGCTTTCTTTTCGGCATCATGCAGGAGACTTAGCGCCTAAAACTTTATTGACTTCAGAAGAGTATTATGTAAACATCATGTAAAGAAGAGTAATTGTCGGGAAATATGTTTTATATAACATAGACGGTAATCTCAATTTTGTAAAAATTATTCGTTATTACCTGAGATAAAATTGAAAAATGTATATCCCTCAAATCTTCAAGAATTGCTGTGGTCATGTCACAATTATAAATAAGGGACACAACGAGAATAAAATGGGGGGGGGGGGGGGATGACAATTTAGCATCCCCATTGAGTTTCATTGGAACAATGGGACAACAGCCTAATCTCTGATCACCCAACCCTAAGATGACTTTTTTATTCTTCTTCTTACAGTACATGCAGTTTCAATCTAATTTTCTTATGTTTCGTGAGATGTCAATCATTTCTTTTTTACAGTTCATGCAGTGTGATGTAGGTTATCATTTCATTACATGGCCTTCTGTTTCGTGAGATGTCACTCATTTCTTCTTCAACCGGAGGATGCCCCATTTCTTCAGAATCCAAAGAGAAGACTCCTTAGCGGGCAATCCTATGGTTGCAGCACAATACTGAAGAGAGATACTGCCGATCTAATAAGGGTGGTCAATGATTCACTACAGAGTGAAGATGACGCTGCTTAAGATGATAATGTACACATATAAATAAATGGTAGATATGGGGGATCACCAATGGTGAAAGGAGAAAGTTTGTCCTCTCTGGAAAGTTACGAAGTTCACATGATCAACATCTGACTGGGACTTTGAGTTTGTATACTCTTGTATGGCTGCTTGTACGGAGAGCTGAGCATAAATGGGAATGTCAGTGTGCCATGATGCTGGTTTCTAATCACGAATCACCCGTCATCATGATTATAAAAAATCACCGGTCATCATGATTATAAAAAAATCACCGGTCATCATGATTATAAAAAAATCACCGGTCATCATGATTATAAAAAATCACCGGTCATCATGATTATAAAAAATCACCGGTCATCATGATTATAAAAAATCACCGGTCATCATGATTATAAAAAAATCACCGGTCATCATGATTATAAAAAATCACCGGTCATCATGATTATAAAAAATCACCGGTCATCATGATTATAAAAAATCACCGGTCATCATGATTATAAAAAAATCACCGGTCATCATGATTATAAAAAATCACCGGTCATCATGATTATAAAAAATCACCGGTCATCATGATTATAAATAAAACCAATGGCCACTATGATCATAAAAAAATCACAGGTCACTGTGTTTATAAAAAAAATCACCGGTCACTATGATTATAAGAAATCACCGGTCACTAACTATAATTATAAGAAAGCTTACTTCCGTGTGAAATGAGATGTCTAAGAAAAACAGCAAACAGAACAAAAAGAGCTGGGGAATGTAGAGATTACACGAAC
The DNA here is from genome assembly GCA_034231615.1 of Meghimatium bilineatum. Taxonomy (NCBI): domain Eukaryota; kingdom Metazoa; phylum Mollusca; class Gastropoda; order Stylommatophora; family Philomycidae; genus Meghimatium; species Meghimatium bilineatum. Next base: position 51,474,082 of record CM067306.1, read on the forward strand.
TGTTGGAACAGCGTCTGTGGTTAAATATATTGAAAAACAGACCGAAATAATTTGGCCACTTAAGAACTCATACTGGCTAGCAGCAAGCGGATACAACGAGAATGGAAACAGCAAGCGGCAGTGGAAAACCAAGAATAAGATGGATTAAAGAGTTACCGACGTTCTGAGACGTCACAATACTACGCATATCAAGGGACCAAACGTGTCATAGCTCGAGAACCGCTCGTCATTCACTACTGCGACGCCTTACAGCAAAAGGAAATACAATATGCAGATTATGATTATACTTTGTGTGACAGCCAATAAAAACCAAGTGATTAGCCTAATGAGTAATTGTAGGAGGCTTGATTTCCCATTAGATAGTAAGTCTTATATTGTAGACGGTTATGTCTCTGTTCATATTTTGTTCTATGCCAACTTTAACTAAACCATCCCTCCTTTCTGCACCAACCCACACGAGTACTTGCAAACCAGCGCTTACAGTGTCACTCACGACTCATGTTTCCCTTCTAATTTATCGAGGCACGTTGAGTAACATTAAAACACACATATTAGAAAATCGTGACAATAACTGCTAATGTCAATGTACACAATTATCGGCTTTTTAAAATTACCGTTGACAGTGTTGTGCGCTCACGAAGATTGTGAAGGTACCCACAGTCTTTACATCACATTGTCAACTGTGCACACGAATATTGTGATCATACGCACAATCTTTCCACCACATTGTCAACTGTGCACACGAATATGTTGATGGTAGGTACAGTCTTTTCACCACATTGTCAACTGTGCACACGAAGATTGTGATGGTTTTAACGGTATTTCCACTACATATAATTAAAATAATACAAACATTATATTCTATTTCATTCATATAAAGCGTGCCTTCACAATAAGATAAAAAAAGACGAATTTTGAGAATACCATGGACAGCGAATATGTTTACTCACAGCTTGTTAAGAACATTAAACACTGAAGGCGTTGGTTCTTAAACGACTTTATAATAAGAAAACTGATATTGTTGGCGATATAAAGAGACATAACGTTGTGGGGAAAAACAATAATTAAAGTAATGGTTCCTGGAAGCAGGGGTAAGGGACGCCGAAGACGACGATGGATAAATATACATCTCGGATTGTTTAAACATGAGCCTTGGCTGCGGCGGGTCAACACGCCCAAAATCGTGCGTAGTTCTGAAGATGCATAAAGATGACTACGTTCTGGAAAGATGTCATCTGATATATGCTGACAGATATTGACAGGAAGTGTCAGAAAATAATTCATAATCACAGGGAAGAAACCGCAATATAAGCAATGACTAATTCGTACATTAGCGATAGTATAGTACAGTGGTTCCAAAACTTGTCTTGCTAATGCCCTCCGTGGATATTTTGCAACGGCCATATGCCCCTTTCCACCCACCACCCTCGCCCAGCTTTAGAACCAAATGTAACATACACAAATTCTCATTTTTCAACCACCTCGTAGGGAACAAACCAATTCAAAAGGTGTTAAACAATTAACAGCACTGTGTATCGTGATATCTTAATATTTCTTATTTTTCTTTAAGCGCTCTTTCTCAAACTCCCGCTGCATTCTTTTGTGCCAGGACGACGATCCTACTAAATATACATTAAGATATAGTCCTGAGAAAGGAAATGCGTTGTGTCGCTGTTTTATTTGCGTCAATACATCTTCTGTGAAATATGTTAATACAATTTCTATGTTTTCATGAACATTGCTTTCAATATAACACATGATTACCATTACGACACAGGATTAACATTACAACACGGGATTAACATTACAACACAGTATTAACATTAAAACACAGGCGTAACATTACAACACAGGATTAACATTACAACACAGTCGTAACATTACAACACAGGATTAACATTACAACACAGGATTAACATTACAACACAGGATTAACATTACAATACAGGATTAACATTACAACACAGGATTAACATTACAATACAGGATTAACATTACAATACAGGATTAACATTACAATACAGGATTAACATTACAATACAAGATTAACATTACAATACAGGATTAACATTACAATACAGGATCAACATTACAACACAGGATTAACATTACAATACGGGATTAACATTACAACACGGGATTAACATTACAACACGGGATTAACATTACAACACAGGATTAACATTACAACACAGGATTAACATTACAACACAGGATTAACATTACAATACAGGATTAACATTACAACACAGGATTAACATTACAACACAGGATAAACATTACAACACAGGATTAACATTACAATACAGGATTAACATTACAACACAGGATTAATATTACAACACAGGATTAACATTAAACACAGTCTTAACATTAAAACACAGGATTAACATTACAACACAGGATTAACATTACAACACAGGATTAACATTAAACACAGGATTAACATTACAACACAGGCTTAACATTAAACACAGGATTAACATTAAATACAGGATTAACATTACAACACAGGATTAACATTACAACACATAATTAACATTACAACACATGATTAACATTACAACACAGGATTAACATCAGATAAGAATAAACGCAATTGATGTCTAATTATTTATTTCGTTTTTTTTCTTAAATACATATTTCCATCGCAGATGGATGTGTCGGGCCACTGGCAACATAAAAAGGTGCAGCAACGGATTTCTATTCTCTGGACTACATCCTGCTGGAAATCTAGAAGGACCATTGTCCTGCTACAAAACGATGCTGCGGGAGTTTGAGAATAAACACTGAAGAAGAAGAAGAAGAAGAAGAAGAAATACATATTTTTTAAACAGAGAAAATCCCGGATTAACAACATCAAGGAATGGTCAGGGCGGGATTTTTCAACACTCCTCCGAATGGCTTGAAGATAAGAGATATTTGGGGGAGCTTTTTGTACTGATGTCTCCAGTGTGGCACACTACGACAAAGACCGGTTATGGTTCTTATTATTACTATGGTAGGTAGGGTAAGTACTTATCAGTTTAGCTCTTTTGGAAAAGCGTGTCCATTCAACCGGCTGGAAACAACGTTCACTTTGGTTATATTAGAATGCACTTGTATAAAATATTAGAGGTAACAGAGACCCCACAAAATTGTCTTTTTTTATAAACAAGTTATGACTGTAATGCCTTAAGACTCCAAAATCGTTCCGAAACCATGTGAGATGATGTGAAATTGAACTCCATTCTCAAATGGAGAATTTGGGAATTCTACATTTCCAAAGCTGCCCTCCCCCGCCTCAGAGTGGAAATCTCTGGTATAGTGTGTGTGTGTGTGTGTGTGTGTGTGCGTGCGTGCGTGCGTGCGTGTACACAAGAAGGGTGGAGATGAGCACAAGGAGGGAGGGATCATTCGGTAGCTTGGCATGCTAGTTCTCAAGCTCACGAAAATTAGCAAGATGCCGTCCAGAGAGCGGAATGTGCTGGTGTCATGGTTTACAGCTTTCCTGTGATATCTGCGCCTTTCGGTATGACACATCAGACTTCAGCATGGTACCTGGGTCATTCTGATAGTAAATGGAATGTTACAGCCAACTCCAACTCCACTCCATAACCTCCTTAATCGCCTCTTACTATATGTATGGTAGGTAAACGGTGCTGCTATTCAGTACTCCAATTTCATATTAGAGTACCAATTTCATATCAGTGCTCCAATTTCGTATTAGAGCTCCAATTTCAAATCAGTGCTCCATTTTCATATTAGAGCACCGATGTCATATCAGTGCTCCAATTTCATATTAGAGCACCAATTTCATATTAGTGCTCCAATTTCATATTAGAGCACCGATGTCATATCAGTGATCCAATTACAAAGAGAACCTAAATATAACGGCATGCATCTACTAAGGCTTTCTGTATGTTGCATGGGCGGTTTGTCTAGTGGGCCATTGGTGAGACCCACAGACGCAACCTCGTGCGTGTTAGAGCTGGGTTAAAACACGCAATCATATCAGTTAAACATCATAGCGAAGCTCAAAATCGTTTCTTCAATGCAAAAACAAAGACAAAAATAACTATGCATATCAACAGAGATGAACTCGCAATAGTCATTGATAAAAAGCTAGTATAGAAATATCAGCAACTTTGAATATCTCGGGTCAACTATATACACCACAGGAGATTGCACAGCAGAGATCTGAAACATATTAGCAATGGCCCTACAACAAATCACCACGGATGAAAAATCTATGACAAGTGCCAAAAAGAGAACCAAAATTACGACTATTAAGAAGCTATATTTTTCCAATGCTTCCAATGGCAATATATGGTTGTGAGACGTGGACAATGACATACGGAATGGAAAAGAAAATATCAACATGTGCAATGAAATGTTATAAAGGATTCTAAGAATATCATAGGCAGAAAGACGAACAATTTAGATATTTGGAAAGACATGAACATAAAAGAGGAATGGTTCTTTAGAATTACCCAAATAAACGCAAGCTGACGTATTTTGGACATATAAAAAGACACAAAGGTTTAGCATTAACAATCGAGGGGAAAGTTCCAAGAAAGAGAACAAGAGGCAGACCAAGAACTACGATAGAACCAGAATATTGAAGACCTTCTGAATACAACAGTGAAAGAAACTGGACATTTTGCACAGAAGCGAAAGCCTTACAGAGTGGCAGTCAGGATAGCGGTTTGTAAATGATATGTCACAATTTAGAGTAAACTCTGTGTAATACAATGAAACCCCTCTATAGCGCACCCTTTTATAACAAATTTCCCTGTTTAACAACACTTCAAAATCCCCAATTATATTTATTCTTTATGTACCGTATATAGCGATTTTCTGTTATTGCATACATATCTTATCAATCCGGACCAAGTCGTTATAATGAGATTTGGCTGCATATTCAAACAAAGAAAATAAGATTTACAGGCAGAGAATGACACAGCGAACATCAGAAGGTCTCAGATGCAGACATTCAAGATAAATAAGTAGCAGAACTTGTATACATTAATAGGGATGTTCCAGGTAGATAAACAGCAACTTAGAACCATTCACTTGAAAGACACAGGAGCGGTTACAGCGATTATTAAATCGATAGATAATTGATAGGCAGGTAATGGGAAAGAAAACATTCGAAAAACATGGAGAAATTGAGCGATGCATCGACAAAGTAATTTAATAGGTTTTTTTAACTGTTTTTGTGTGTCTTGTTCTCTGCTACACCCTAAAGGTTATCTGGTTAAACGTTTGTTAGTCTTTGTTAGAGTGAATAAGGTGGGGGGGGGGGGGGCTCACACGCATTTACTGAGTTAAACTATGCTCACGTAAATGTTACAGTGGTCCTCACAATTAGTAACCAAACTAGTTTTATTCAAGTTAATGTGATAGGAATCTTCTCAGACTGTTAGTAAACCAAGCTAGTTTTATTCAATTAAATGTGACCAAAGATCCTCACACAGTTAGTAAATCAAGCTAGTTTTATTAAAGTTAACATAACAGGTCATCATCATCATCAGGTGCCATGCCGGGTGGCGTAGGCGGTCATGGCTCTCCACAGCTCTCTGTCCACAGTATTATGTATCAAAGTCGTTGTTGTTTCTTTGCCGTGCCAGGTTGTCAAACTGTCTAATATTTTCTCACGTTGTCGCCCTCTGTCTCTGGTGCCTTCAATCTTGCCTGTTGTGATTATGTTCTCTAAACCTGCCTGTCTCATGAAGTGGCCAAAAAAAGAAGATTGCCTTTTTCTTATATTGTTGATTAAGGTCCGTTTCGCTTTTAACTCTTTTAACACCTCTACATTAGTTTTTCTGGCAGTCCATGGTATTCTCAGCATTCTTCTGTAGAACCACATCTCCGTTGCCTCCAATCTCCCACTTTCCAGTTTGTTTATTGTCCAAGACTCGCACCCATATGTTAGTATAGGGGTTATATAGCACTGCAGAACTCTCTTTCTCACCTCTAATGACAAGGTCATATTACACAGTATATTTTTCATTTTTCTGAATGTTGTTTTTGCCTGTCCTATTCTGCATCTTATTTCTGTTGAACTTCTTCCATCTGCTGTTATAATTGTACCTAGATATTTGAATTGGTGGACCTGTTTTAATACTATATCATTCACTATGATCTTGCAAGGTGTGTTATTTTCTTTCTTTGAAATAACCATTACTTCTGTTTTCTTGATATTTAGGAAGAGGCCTTTCTCTTTGCTTTCTGTGACTACTACTTTAATTAATTTTTGAAGGTCTTCCTCACTTTTTGCAATCAGAACAGTGTCATCCGCATATCTCAAATTATTTATGTTATGTCCTCCCACTGATATTCCTGGGATATCTACTATTGCACGCAATATGTTTTCACTGTATAGAGAGAACAGGTCTGGTGAAAGCACGCATCCCTGTCTGACTCCTAGTTTTATTTGTTGAAAAGGGCCAAATTAACAGGTATCCTCATATAATGTAAGTAACCAAGCTAGCTGTATTCAAGTTATTGTGACAACGAAGAAATATGATACTTGAAGACCGCCATTCCTCTTATAGACATGGAAGATCAAGGATGGAAGATAGAAAACTGCAGTGGTGTGGTTGTATAGCCAGAAATATAAACTATGCAAACAAAATCCCATTTTACAGGTATAGCGACGCGCAAAATATTAAAGTGACGGGTAAAGAAAAACAGGAAACATTTTCCTTCACACATGAGAAATGTCGGAAGGTCATTAACAAATGGACATAATTTATTTTATTTTACATTTCCGATGTCATTGCCCACGTCTCACAACAATATGTTGCCATTTCCCAATGACTGAACATTTTTATAAGGATTATTAAAACGTCGTCAAGATTGCTCTAACGATAGTCAAGATTGCTCTAACGATAGTCAAGATTGCCCTAACGATAATAAAATTTCCCTAACAAAAGTCAAGATTGCCCTAACGATAATACGATTTCCCTAAAGATCAACAAGATTGCTCTAACGACATGCAAGTTTCGGATACGACGATCACCAAGTCCGTTTATAGAGATCATGAATACTAACTGGGAAACATGGAGAAATTGTTATAAAAATCAAAGGTTTTGATGTCTTCGATGAGCTTGTGATATCTTCTCGTTCGTTCCCTTATAACCATTAAGAGGTAGTCTGTTTCCGCCAGGGAGCGTGAAGAACGTTGTGTGGCTGGTTTACAGCGGGACTATGTTGTTTGCGTCTTCCAGTCCAGTACAACCATTCGTTTTCAGCATGGTTTTATTTGAGGCAAGCTTCCTTAGCCTGTGACATCCTTCATATCTGTCGGCAGGGCAAACGAGTATTTGTTCTACGCCGTGACAATTTATCATCCATTGTGTCTATAGACTTTGTACCACAAAATTAGTCCCTGGATGGCAATTTCCGTGGAGACAGTGAGCAGAAATTTAGATTTAGGTCGACTACGTGCATACATGATTTGAACCGATAATTTCATTAGAGACCAAACGCCAGCTGTGCGTCACCAAATTTTTTTTTAAACTCAGCCAGATACACTTGTAAGAAAATTTGTCGCTTGCACCAAGTCGTCTGAACGCGTTTGTTCAACATGGAACAATGATTGATTACGACACACACACACACACATACACACATGTTCATAGGCATAGGCTTGTAAATTTGTCGGGATACAACAAGACAAGCATCGACCAAACAATAGACCTTGATGTTGACAGAAAAAAGAAACATATACACAACAAACAATAGACCTTGATGTTGACAGAAAAAAGAAACATATACACAACAAACAATAGACCTTGATGTTGACAGAAAAAAGAAACATATACACAACAAACAATAGACCTTGATGTTGACAGAAAACAAAGAAACATATACACAACAAACAATAGACCTTGATGTTGACAGAAAAAAAAGAAACATATACACAACAAACAATAGACCTTGATGTTGACAGAAAAAAAGAAACATATACACAATAAACAATAAGCCTTGATGTTGACAGAAATGAAACATATACACAACAGACAATGTATCTTCAAATATAGAATAATACCCATAACCCGTCAGCGTAATAGGCGAGCCACACTGGAGACATCAGCACAAAAAGCTCTCCAAACATCTCTATCTTCAGTCATTCGGAGTGGGTATAGAAAAATCAAGCCCAGACCATTTTTTGATGTTACCAATCCAGGATTTTCTCTCATCTTCTCCTTCCAGACTCGACTGTTCCTTGCAAAATCAATTTAGAAAGTGAGTCGTGTCTCGTTACATGTCCAAACTAGACCTGTTTACGCCGTTTCACAACTGCCAAAAGTGGTTCTTGATTACTCATATGTGCTGATAATCCAGTGTTGCGTTTCCATGGGCAGAGTTTAACTTACATGTACAGCTCCTCTCCGAAACAAATATTCAGGCCTACTTTTAATTAAAAACAAATATACAGGCCTACTTTTAATTAAAAACAAATATACAGGCCTACTTTGTATCAAAAACTAGTCAAGTGTCATTTTATTTACATCTGAGACGTATCTCGAAATATTTCATTGATCAATGCAATGGCATAGCATCACGAATTCCGCCTTTATTTTCCCAGAAGATCTAGTAAGGAATGTATTAGGCTGGGTCGACCTAGGGACAGTTGGTGATTTATGAATATTTCCAGTTGAACTAGAATTTGAACCTTAGATCTCCGGTCTATGTAGCCAGTACGCTACCAACTAAGCCACCGTTGCCCCTACTTTATATCGTACAGAGTGAAATTGTATTTACATAGTCAGGGAAAAGCATAATAAGAAAAGATGGGGACACTTCTCAACAACGCACAGATCATCACATGGTACTACTGTTCTGGTCATGGAAAAGTCAAGCGCAACGAATGTGCTGACATATTAACGGGTAAAGTCATAGTGGATGACAAAGTGATAGGAAGAGCCCGGGTAGAATTAATTAGATCAGTCATTGATACACTATAAAATTATGAAGAGAATGCTGAAAAACAAATGTACATGTTCAGAGAATGTTAGAAATAGGAGTGACCAGGGGAGATGAGATAACGCGCTTCTTCACTGGAAAGACCACAAGAACATACAACCAATCAGTGACGGGAACACAGAGCTTATATACTTTTAGATGACTGACGAAATGAAAAGCAGATTATTTATAGGAATTCCCTTGTGCAGTGATGCTGGCTCCTAAAAAAAAGAATAAAGTGTATTATATCCAACCAATTCTTTTCTGTGAATGTGAACCATGGACTGCAAATTATAGAAAGCTCGAAGTGAACTGGAGGCTAGTCAGATGTGGTTTCTGAGAAGAATGATGAAACTACCATGGACAACTAAGAAAACAAATGTAGAGCCTCTTAGAGATGATGAAGGGAATAGATACATTATAGCCACGGAGCCCCCCCCCCCCCAAATGGAGGCGGGCAATGACGATTTTTAGGGTATGTGATGAGAAGATCAAAACATTAACATTTAGTAACTACTGGAAATATGAAGGGACAAGAGTAAGAAAAAGACAAGGAGAAAAGTTGCTGGATGTGCTGTCATAAAAGCATGGGAGAACGTCATAAACTGGTCTTATTTTCAACACAAGAGACGGAGAGTTGAGATACATGATCGCGTTTGCCACACGGCACTATACTTTATTGTTGCACACACATACAATGAGAACCGCTTGAATGAAAAAGTCAATAGGTTAAGTGCTGACGTTACTGTTCGATACTTTCTAGGTGTGGTCGTCTCGCTACTGAGAATACAGAGGAGAGTTATATAACAGGAAGAAGAAAGGAGAACTGACGAGAAGAGAATGAAATAGAACAGAAGAGCGACTGGAAGGGAAGAGAAGCGAAAAAAGGGAAGATAAAGGAAGGGAAGAGTAGAGAAAAGTTAGTCAGGGAAAAAATAGAGAAGGCAGGAGAAGAGAAAAGAATGGAGGAAATGGAAGAAAATAGAAGAGAAGGAAAATGAAGAGAAAAGAATGGAAGGGAAGAAATATGAGAAAATAGAAGGGAAGATAAGATAATGGAATTGAAGAGAAGGGAGCGGAAGAGAAAAGACGTGAATGGAAGGGAAAATAATAGACAGGCACGAGGAGAAGAAAAGAGAAGAAAAAATAAAGAAAGAGAAGAAAAGGGAAGAGACGGGAATTGAAAGGAAAAAGAAGAAGAAGAAGGAAAAAATAGGAAAACATAGGAAGAGAATGGAATAGAAGAGAAAATAAGAAACAGACAAGGGAAAAAAATACAAGGGAATTGAATGGAAAAGAATGGTAGGGGAGATGTAGCTTTGTTTTCAATAGCTGAGCACAAATAACAACTTATACTGACATGTACACAAGTGTCGTAAATTTGATTCTTGTATTCATTTCTCTGGTAAATAGATACCCGCAACAATAAGGGCGATGATGCTGATACCTAAGTTGGCAATGTTGATGATGGTTGAAATAATGATAATGATGGTGATGATAGTACTGGTGATAATGACAGTATTGGTAGTACTGATGATAATGATGGTGGTGACGATGATGGCTGACCAAGTTCTTACGGAGTTAACGTGATTCAGAAATGCATCGCTGAAGCGGAATCTGTTGTGCTAAATAAGTGCAAGCATAGCAGATACGTAAATTCTTAGATGGCAGAGATACCAGAACGAAGACAGAGGAAGAATTTTTTTTTTAAATTATAACACTAACATCCTATTATAGCAACAATAATGGCAATGCCATTTTATGCATTAATCTCTGGTCAAACTGGCGCCCATATATAAGTCACCCGCTCTGATCACCTATGATTATCGTGCCATCTCTGGTCAAACTAACGCCCTTTAGACGTCACCAGCTCTGATGTCCAATGATTATCGTGTCCATCTCGTGCAGGCTCCGACAACATAACATAAAAACTCTAAATGAGTTTGGTGTAGATACTATCACAGAACTTTGCAATGACATATACGAAACAGGCCATATACCTAAAGACCTAACATCATCAATATTCATACCACTACCTAAGAAGCCCAGGGCTGTGGACAGGACAGAATATAGAACAATAAGTCTAATGAGCCATCTAACTAAAATACTCCTCAAGATAATACATGAAAGAATTAAGAACAAGATAGACACGGAGGTCGGCATAGAACAATTCGGTTTTAGGAAAAACAAAGGAACCAGAGAAGCTATACTGAGTATCCCGCTAGTGATAGATAAATATTTAGAAGTCCAAAAAAGTATCTATATTTGCTTCATAGACTACAGCAAGGCCTTTGACAGAGTCCAACATGAAAAATTAATCAAATGTCTTCAAAAAATAGGCATAGATGGAAAAGACATCAGACAGATTAGAAAAATATATTGGGAACAAACTGCACCAATACGGTGTGAAAACAGCTACTCACCATACATAGAAATAAGAAGAAGGGTAAGACAAGGATGCATTTTATCACCAAGCCTATTTAATATCTACACAGAGAATATCTTTAAAAATATAGAAGAAATACAAGGACTCAAGATCAATGGGAAAATAATAAACAACCTTAGATATGCAGATGACACTGTTCTTTTGGCAGAAAGTGAATATGAACTACAAAGACTAATAGATAAAGTCAATAAATCAAGTAATATATATATGGACTGGATATAAATATCAACACACAACCAAAACAACCATGATAATCAGCAAAGACACAAAAGAACAGGAGCTAAACATAAACATACACGGAGAGAAACTACAACAAGTAAAGCATTATCAATATCTTGGATTCGCCCGTGTGTTGTCGAGGCCCGAAATAGGAGCAAAGAATAGCAACACTGTTTACCTTCCATGCATGTCGTAAAAAGCGACTAAGGAGGTTATTGGATGGAGTTGGCTGTCCCATCCCATATAGGGTAACTGACCCAAAGCCATGCTCAAGTCGGATGTGTCAGGCCGAAAGGCGCAGATATCGCAGCAATGATGTAAACGATGACACAACGCATTCCGTTCTCCGAATTACATCCTGCTGATCTGCAGGAGTGTGAGAACGAACGCAGAAGAAGAAATATCTTGGACACATAGTCACAAATGATGGCACATGTGAAACAGAAGTTAAAAGGAGAATAGAAATAGCTAAAAGTACCTTCAATGACATGAGGAAAATATTAACATCTAAACAAATTATAAACAAGTTAAAAATGAGAATTATAAAATGCTATATCTATTCTATATTAATGTATGGCTCAGAAACATGGACACTAAATAAACAATTAGAAGACATAATTGATGCCTTTGAGATGTGGGTATATAGAAGAATAGGAGAATATCATGGAAATAGAAGAAAACAAATAAAGAGGTTCTAATAACACTTAACATGAAGAAGGAACTACTAAGAGAAATAAATATCAGGCAAATAAAATACTTTGGACACATTAAAAGACATGACACCTTATTGAAGACCTTACTTGATGGTAAAGTCAAAGGGAAGCGAACAAGAGGTAGGCAGAGATACAAGTGGGAGAGTAACATCACACGATAGGCAGGTTACAGTCTAGCAAAAGTGCACCACCAAGACAAGAGACATGAGATGTTGGAGATACGCTGCAGCCAACCTTCGTTGCGGAGACGACACTTGATGATGATGAGCTCTGATGACCAATGATTATCTTGCCCATCTATGGTCAAACTGACGCCCTTTAGACATCACCAGTTCTGATGACCAATGATTATCTTGCCCATCTATGGTCAAACTGACGCCCTATAGAAGTCACCAGCTCTGATGATCATTGAATACATGTCCATTTCTAGTTGGTTAGTTGCTGATACAGTGGTCATGGGATCATGTCCTTTAACCCACGTTATTGTGCTAGAAAGGTTGTGGATTGTCTACTCACCCATGGCCTGGGTTAGAAAATAACTGTCACAAAACTAGAACGGTAGGTTTATATCTATGCACTGCTCCGAGATATTGCAGTCAAGATAGGGCTCAATGTGCTCATTCCCCTCCACCAATTGCCTACTGGTTATTCCAAACTTCTCTATGGCTCTAGAAATGCAATCAAATAATTAGGGCAGGCGTGTCACATCCTTAGTCATTGTGCCTTTATTATGAGCCTAGCTATAGAAAAATAGTACAGCCTGTCTCTCCCCTCCCAAGTGCTGCGAAATACATCTCTGGCATCCTCACAACTACAGATATATATATATATATATATACACAGCATAAAAATACACGAAAGCAAGAAAATCAAGCTGTTACCCACCCCCCCGGAAATACACCAGGTTCCGATTACCAGTGCTTGCCTTGTTCATCTCTGGGCAAACTGCTGCGAAAAATACACCTCTAGGACAGATGACCATTGATTACCGTATCTATATTTAGTCAAAATACCGTCCTAAAATACACCACAAATCTGAAAATCATTGCACTACTTACTTTGCCTTCCTCTACTTAAACTGATGTATGACACTACGCCGCTAGGTGTGCTTGACCATATCGATGTTGTCTCTTTGTTCGGAAACAAACAATTAAAGTAAAATGTTGACGTAATCTTGCTTACACATCTACTGCCTGCTTTAATATCTAAATAATACGCCTCCTTTATGTCCCAGTGTAAGAAAATGTACCTACATCCTTCAGTTCATAATTATTCAAAGGTTTATAATTAATTATTTCCTTGCGCTCCGCCCCTCCTTACTTTCTATGTAACTTCTTTGATTCTCTTCAAACGAACCCTTCAATTGTGTTATTTGTATGTCCTATACCAGTGGTTCTCAACATGTTTTTTTGTCCCGTGCCCCAGTTTGGGAATAATTTTCTTTCGTGTCCCCACCCTACATTCAAAATGACCATTGCCTTTCTGTACATGTCTCCAATGCTTTTTTTTCACTTTATCGCTATAATTCTTATTGTTTATGCTGAAGTAGTTACCTTCATACGCTGGAGACTTCGTGTTTAAATATTTACCTTCATCCGCTGGAGACGTCGTATTTATAAAGTGGTCTTTTTTCGTAGAACACAGGAGACTATCGCTTGAAGCTATGGAAACACTTGCCGTGAATCGCGACTTTCGCTGATAGAAGACCTACCAACAGAATACAATTAAACCTTTTGGGGCATGTTTTCGATTATTTCCGTGCACCAAGCACGTTGGAAGGTTGGCGTTGGCAGGCGACGCCAGGACGACATAAAGTATATAAATAGTGACCAACGAAAAGCAAAGCAATAATCAAACACATATCACGATAGAAGACTCAATCTGCTTTGTTTTGATTCTGCTGTTACATTTTACTTGGCGATATTCACGTGTGAGTGATACTATCAGCAGGTGGCTTGTCGCTTCATTGATAGGTACGCAGTACATATGGGGGTATCCCGTGAACAATAGTCAATTCTCTAAGCCGTTTGAGCCTTTATTTAATCACTCTTCAACAGGTTTGTGCACCTCCACACAATTTCAAATTTGCTGTCCGTTGTCCCTTCCGTTACCCCCAAGAAGGGGGCATATGGCCCACGTTCAGAACCGCTGCCCTACACCATCAAAGCTGATAATTTGCAACAGAGGAGAATATACCGACACCGACAGCAAAAAACAGATGTGATTTCTCCCTTTTGTTTCAACTAGTCATCGATTGCCAATAATTATACTGCGCGCACGTACTGTGCACACATATGTAGAGCATCTCTTGCTTCAGGTCAACCACGCACATTAAATATATTTCAAATAACAATCCATTTTGGGAAATGTATGCTGCCAACCACTCTTCATTGATTACTCCTTTCTTTATTCTTCAGGCTATCATCATAATCGTCGTTGCCATTACTCGGATGTTTTCAGCATGCTATTAAAATAAAAAGCTAAGAATCGCTTGAGGATATACGCCTGTGGAAACTATGAATCTGGTAAAACAAATGCTACCAAAACTTCCACATGGTAGAGAAGCAAAGTGAGTATTCTAAAGTAGTGGTTCTGGGCGGGTTCTCCACTGTTTTGACAGTGAATCGACGGTGCTTATCCTATCGTGCATACGTATTGTTGACAGGACAAGGAACGGGAGCTGAAAATAATAACCTTGCCTCTTGTCATGCCTGCTCTAGGGAGAGATTAAGTAGGTTGGACGTAGGGTTTATGAACCCATCACATCATCTACCCTGTGATGATGCTCGGTGCACATACATGTCACAGACTTTTTGGGCGAGTCATGTGGTACGTATGCCAGATCATCGTCTGTCGTGGACGCTTTTATGTGGTGACCTGCGAAAGGATATACGCTCTCAAGATGGCTAACGGAAGCGCTACATGGACTGGACTCGTTTATGACCTCACTGCGGGCCTTTGAGGTGAACCAAGATGAATGGGACGAGCTTGCACAAAATGGATCTTCATACCAACATTGTGTTATCAATGTCAGAAGTGCACACTAACAAGAGAGAAAGCTGACTGCGTGTGAGATGAGATATCTAAGAAAAGCAGCAAACAGAAGAAGAAGAGGAATGAAGAGATCACAACGAAGACCATGTGAAGAATAAAGAGATTACAAGAACCATTAGAATAACATCTGTTGTCAAATATATTGAGAAACATAAGACTGAAATAGTTCAGCTACTTAATGAGAGGGAATCCTTATTGGCCAACGGCAAGTGCATACAACATGAAAATTAAAACACAAGATACAGAGGAATAAAACGAAAGTGGATTGTAGGAGTTACCAACATTCTGAGACGTCACAATATTACTTCATCTCAAGCGACTAAACGTATCATATCCTGACAACCGATTTTCACTCAATCATGCGACGACTTACAGCGAAAGCAAAGAAAAGCTATAAAATAGACAGACACATGTCCGCAGGTCTGGACCAATCTGTTGTAACGGGATTCCACTATCGTACTCACTTGTGGTTCTTCTTATTCATCTGAGTTTGATTTCAAACTCTTGCAGGTTAACAGAATGTAGTCCGGAATGCGCTGTGTCTTTTGCTTACAGCTTAGCTGCGACATTTGCGCCTTTCGGTATGATATATCAGACTTCAGCATGGCTTGTCACTCACTTTGGCTCTTTATGACATGGGACTGTCAACTGCACCCTAAAAACCTACTTGGTCGCCTCTAACGACATGCATTAGAGTTAAACAGTGTTAATATTCTCTGCTCCCCTTTGAGGTCCTGACAGACACGGGGGACTTGGTTTCTAGTATCATGATCTTCTCTCACTTAGCGAATTAGGTCACCATTCGCCCGTGTGTTGTCGGGGCCCGAAAGGGGAGCAAAGAATAGCAACACTGTTTACCTTCCACGCATGACGTAAAAGGCGACTAAGGAGGTTATGGGATGGAGTTGGCTGTCCCATCCCATATAGGGTCAATGACCCAAAGCCATGCTGAAGTCGGATGTGTCAGGCCAAGAGGCACATATATCGCAGCAATGCTGTAAACCATGACACAACGCATTCCGTTCTCCGGACTACATCCTGCTAATCTGCAGGAGTTTGAGAACGAACGCAGAAGAAGAAGAAGGTCACCATTTGCAGCTGGTCAATGCAGCTTACTTGAACCGAGGACAGTTCCATGTATTTTTATCGTTATGTCAGCGCTCTAACCCTCATATACGCGACAATACTAGACAATAACAATGGAACATTTCAACAGATTTGATCGACTCACTTGTAACACCACTAGACAAAACACTCAGATGAAACATCGTTCATTGGCATACAGCGATTTGCTCAACAGGGATATGTTAAAAGCTATATAGTCGTGTGCCGTAGACTCGGCGATAATTGATTCACGGAACAGACACATTAAATGGATAATGCTTTAATTAGCAATAGTTTCAACGTTTAAATTTTGTCATGCCACAAATTTCAGCGACAATGTTGTGGTTTCGCTTATTGATGGGAAGGTGGGTCAAGCAATTGATAATGATGATAATAATAACGGCTATGGTAGACAACCTGATAGAGAAGGAAAATGGTCATGGCAAAGTAAAAAAAATGGAATGTAATTCAATTGCTATAATGTTTTGTATGCAGGAATGGTGGTGATTTTACAGTACTGACACACACATATATATATATATATATATATATATATATATATATATATATATATATATATATATATATATAGTCACGTCAAAAACGTCACGTAGAATACATTTTCACTGTGTAACCTGTTTTGATCTTTAACGTATCTTTTTTCATTACTTAATTAAGGCTATTAGCACGAAACGTCGACTTCGTATACTGCTATATATGCAATATGTAAACTACGTAACTTCATTTTTATAAAAATCCACACACACACACACACAACAGGTTTTTTTTTACAAAGAATCACATAATCGGATCATGAAAATGTTCAAACAAGCAAGCAGGCAAGGAACGGTAGCCCAATGGATGGATCTAGGATGGATTCAAACATACAAGTACCCAATTAGAAGCGCGAAGGCATCAGCTTACTGTTCTATCCGCCGATACAAAATATTGTCTGTCATTAAGCAAATTTTACTTGAGTGCAAATTAATGAAATACTTTACTGGCATACCACAGTTTAAACTGGCCAGATTTATCAGATAGGTTTTCCGTTTCAGCGTTATTTTGTACTGGAGAGATATAAGGCAGTAGTAACCGAACAATAGCATTAATTATGACACTAACATGGGTTAATTTGTACTTGAATCTGACCAGGGCCGTAGATACGTTTCAGTTAGGACGGAGCTTTACCTATAAAAAAGGTCATCCGACCATCTCCGCGCGTAAATTTTCCTTTCAGACGAAACATTTGATGACCTTGCTTTGAAAATTCGCTACGGGAGGGTTTTTACCCATCTTTCAGCTACGTTTCTAGTACTAAACCTCATGTTGTGATTTCCTAAGCGAGAGGGGGGTTGAAACCCAAAGTTCTCATCCCTCCCTTTCCCCTTTAATCTATGGGCTCGGACCTGACACATTTCGTTCATTGTCTGTCGTCTCATTTATGTTCTATAATATGAAGGCTTTATCATATTGATCAAGGCTTGACAAGCTTACACTCCATAGAATATGCAAATGAATGAAACATCTCTTCATATTTTTTCACAATTATTGTGTATCTTCTTCTACCACCGAAGACGGATGTATCGGGCCGCTGGCGCAAATAAAACGGCGACACACAGCATTTCCATTCTCTGGGCTACATCCTGCTAGCAATCTAATAGGGCCATGGTCATGCTGCAAGAGACGACCAGCGGGAGTCAGAGAATGAACTATAAAGTAAACATTTTTTCTGAGCTCGTTCTTAGACTTCTGCAGGTTAGCAGGGTGTATTCCAGAGAACGGAATTTTGGTTTAAAAATTTAAAAAACAAACTCATACTGTATTTTTTCGTTAGGGAGTTACAGGGAGTATTCTGGTGGCTTGTGTGATAAGATCCTCATGTCCTTGTTGTCGACACGTTACAACTACGATATACGCGCCTTTCTGTCTGAAACATCGTACTTCAGCATGGCTTAGAATCACTTGGACACTCTGTGGCAACGCTTTCCAACCGCTGGTCCACGACTACATGTCTACCTGGCCGTAAGAACTTCTCCTTGAATTGTCCAATTTTTTTATGAGTATATATAATCTGTTTGCAGCGGGCTCAGGTCTTATAAACAACTATTTTACCTGGCCGCGATCTCACACAGGTTAAGAAACAATGCTGGATGGGATTAGACATCCAACTCACCCTCACCAACCTCCTTAGTCGTCTCTTACGAAGTGAATGACATCAGTGTCGCTATTCTTTATGTCCCTTTCGGGACACGAGCGATTGTGAATTTATGTTGGAAGGAGGGAATTCATCCTGTTGATGTTGTGAATCTTCGTTGGAAGGAGGGATTCATCCTGTCGATGTTGTGAATCTATGTTGTAAGGAGGGTATTCATCCTGTTGATGTTGTGAATCTATGTTGTAAGGAGGGATTCATTCTGTTGATGTTGTGAATCTATGTTGTAAGGAGGGTATTCATCCTGTTGATGTTGTGAATCTATGTTGTAGGGAGGAGATTCATCCTGTTGATGTTGTGAATCTATGTTGTAAGGAGGGATTCATTCTGTTGATGTTGTGAATCTATGTTGTAAGGAGGGTATTCATTCTGTTGATGTTGTGAATCTATGTTGTAAGGAGGGATTCATTCTGTTGATGTTGTGAATCTATGTTGTAAGGAGGGATTCATTCTGTTGATGTTGTGAATCTATGTTGTAAGGAGGGATTCATCCTGTTGATGTTGTTGATGTTATGCATATATACTGTTCACAAAAAAAAAGAAACCCAATTTTCTTGGAGTTACTTTTATAATAGATATTCACTGATTGGACTTCATTCAACCTATCAACTGTGTCCACCTGGTCATTAGCTACTCGAATTCTACAGTGACTGTCGGCAGACATAGAATACCTAGCTACTAAACGTAAACAGGCCGTCGTTCGGTCGTTTTTTTAATTATTGTCATATTTTCCATTGGTTAATATTTATATACTTGGAGTAGCCATGACTATTTTTAGCATGCCTTTCCAAGTATATAAATATTGGCCAACGGAAAACATGGGAATAATTTTTTACAAGGTACGAATGAAGACCTCATTAATTCAGAATAGAAGGCCCGTACTGTCTAGAGTCACGGTTCCTCTCACTACATAACAACGATACATCATCATTGGACGCTTACAGACTGGACAATTACAAAGTACAGTGGCCAGATCATTTAATGCGGTTAGAAGTACCATTAGTTCTCTTTTGAGGCGATTTCAACAAACTGGCTCAGTAGCAGATCGGCGGCGCAGTGGAAAACCCAGAGTCGCAACTTCTACCGAAGACTGCTTCATACGGTCACCTCAGGAATCGAGAGTCGACTTTTCAGCAGGATAACGCTCGATTTAAAGTGGCACAACTCACCAGCCAATTGCTGACAAAAACGTCTAGACTATTTTGTGGCCAGTCATGTCATCAAACATGAACCGCAAGAATACTTATGGTATAAATACTTATGAGCCAATCTCGAAGAGTGAGCAACCATCCCACAACAACAGATCCAACGACTAATGGGATCCATGTCACGAAGATGTCTTTATCTGATAGAGGCCAGAGGAGGCCGTGCACCTTACTGAAACAGAGGCTTCAGTCGCAAAGAATAAAAGTCCAAACCAAATTTAATGAACATCATTTCATTGTTAAAATCTGAAAGGTTCTTCATGCCAATGTAAATTAATTCCGTAAAGTAAAATGTTGGTACACGTTTCAAATTTAGTGTCCATTAGCACTGCAATAATGTTGCGTTTCTTTTTTTTTTTAAAACAGTATATTTTCATCCTGTTATTGAAATTACTTTTTACACATTCATATTCTCCTTCTGTTTCACCATTATTTGTGATTTTTTTCTAAACAATTGGTGCACACAAAACTGAAAAACGACAAGCAGATCGTGCAATGAAGACATTCATTACCACAGTGTAGCCATGTTCAAATACCTCCATCATCTAGAGAAACTTAAAACAGACATGTGCCACTAGATATTGCGTGCACCCAGGTCGTGACAGAAATGAGAAAAATGAAGAAATCCCTCACGGATGCACGAACATCTCGACATAGCAAACCATCTCTCGCGTTCACATCCCAATCCTCTTAAGTTCAAACTAATTCATATTCCAGCTTTTGTTAGTCTTTCCTTCCATTGAAAGAATACTACAAGGTATAGACACGTTGTTTTTTTTTTTTATGCCACATTATTTTCCTGACTTTTTAAAAATGCCAGAACGATTTTTCTGACTTTTAAAAAAATGCCAACACGATTTTCCTGACTTTTTAAAAATGCCAGCACGATTTTCCTAACTTTTTCAAATATGTCATCAGGATTTGTCTAACTTTTCACAATGTGTCTCTCTCTATCCATTCAATAGTAATGCCATTTTTCCTGGCAGGAGACTAGAGTTGGTTTTTTTAAAAATAGCACAGGATTATGGAGAATTGTGATGAATGAATTCTGCGTATGTCAGAAGGACAGACGAAAGCCGCGACTGATTGGCAGTAGAAGACATGTTCTCTGAATTAATTATGCCTTTATTCGTTCCTTTTCTTGGTTATTCCCATGTTTTCCGTTGGTCAATATTTATATACTTGTTTCATGGGATTATTTCCCATGACTATGTTTATCATTTATTTATTTAAATAGAAATTTATTTAGGGTTAGGGTTGGTTATGTAAAACACAACTCTCCTAATCATAACCCCAAACCATAAAATGATCAATATTTAAATTAATTATTGATATAATTGTTGATATAATATTTAGATTAGTTATCCCTAAAATAAGAAGGTAGGCACGCGTTCCAGACAAGAACCGTAGATCTAAGTTCGGAAGTATGCCGAGGTTTGGTGGAAGTAGATCTAGGTTCAGGAGAAGGTCGAAGTTCAGTAAAAGTAAATCTATGTTAGGAAGTAGATCGAGGTTTGATGGAAGAAGATCTAGTTTTGGAGTAGGTCGAGGTTTGGTGGACGTAGATCTAATTTCGGGAGTAGATCGAAGTTTGGTGGAAGTAGATCTATGTTTGGGAGTAGGAGTACTACATAGAAGAGACATAACACAGAGTGAGTGTCGCAGGGGCACTACATTGGATGAGACAAAACACAGAGTGAGTGTCGCAGGGACACTACATTGGATGAGACAAAATACAGAGTGAGTGTCGCAGGGGCACTACATTGGATGAGACAAAACACAGAGACCTTCAGAGAATTCTACCATCAGTGATGCGGATACGTATGGGAAAACCTTGACATGTCCAGTCTTTAATATGTTCTGCGCCTGATTTTCTTTAGACCACTCTGAATCTTCTCCCTCATCTGTACCCTGCACTATTATTATTAACATTGAATCATGTCGGTATACATGTTCAAACCCTACGTTAATGAACACGGCATTCGTCGTTTTACTACTGAAAGTAATGATTCCCTTGCAAAAATCTCTACCTGATTTCCTACGCACATATTTGTCTTAAACTCTCTATATGAACTGTACAAAATGTGTCTATAACATTTGTACTTGAAGGTCTGCATCCGTCTGTCCAGTGTCTGCAGTGAGTGTCCAACACTCAACACCATTCAGCACAATAGATATCATTAGTGAGTTATACATTCTGATCTTCACTCGAAAACTGATGTCAGCAAAAACCAGGAGACTAGATTACCAGAACCGTGACATCCACTATTTTTTTATGGATGTAAAGCTCTGATATAACCAAACTGGACTACCATTCACGGTTGAACAAAGCGCACCTCGCCAAAAAAGGTGCATTTTACGTAACCAAACACTGATTTTCCTTTCCCTATAAGATTAAGTATGAAAATTATACATAAATCAAACAAATAGACGAGGAAGAGAAAATCATCAATCCAAAAAAAAATATTCAACTACTAAACATAAGAACAACTACACACAAAAAAAGAACGAAGACGGGAGAGAAGAAAACAGAACAAATATTGGACGGGCAAGCAATTACCATACATGTTGCCATGGCAATTCTAATGTTTAAAGAGCTATATATTAAAAGTTATTTTCCTTGCTAAAGAGTTCGTGATTAAAGCTTCCCAACTGATTGAACATCCCTTCATTTACAATATCTCGTCCCGTATCTCAATATTACTCTCAACGACAGGATACTTCGGGTGTGAGAAGCTCTCTCTCTCTCTCTTGAAATCTCTCACACCGCCTGTCTCTCTCTCTCTCTCTCTCTCTCTTGAAATCTCTCACACCGCCTGTCTCTCTCTCTCTCTTGAAATCTCTCACACCGCCTGTCTCTCTCTCTCTCTCTCTCTTGAAATCTCTCACAACGCCTCTCTCTCTCTCTCTCTCTCTCTCTCTTCTACCTCTTCTTCATGGAACAACGACGACATCAGATGGAAGAAGTTCAACAAAGATAAGAAATGGAATAGGGCAGGCAAAGGTAGTATTCCTAAAAAATTAAGAATATACTGCGTAATATGTCCCTGTCTTAGGAGGTCAGGAAGATAGTTCCCCCACACCGAGAAAACATCGATTCTAACATATGATACGAGATAGTAAATAAAAACGATACTGGAGGGTTAGTGGCTACAGAGATGTGGTTCTATAGCAGAATTCTGAGAGTATCATGAACAGAGATGTGGTTTTATAGCAGAATTCTGAGAGTATCATGGACAACAGAGATGTGGTTCTATAGCAGAATTCTGAGAGTATCATGAACAGAGATGTGGTTCTATAGCAGGATTCTGAGAGTATCATGGACAACAGAGATGTGGTTCTATAGCAGAATTCTGAGAGTATAATGGACAACAGAGATGTGGTTCTATTTCAGAATTCTGAGAGCATCATGAACAACAGAGATGTGGTTCTATAGCAGAATTCTGAGAGTATCATGGACAGCTAGAAACTAACGAGGATGTGCTGAGTCGCATGCGAGTTGAGGGCTACATAATGATATCAGAAAGAGACAATCTTTATATTTTAGGATACTTTATGAGACTGAGAAACCTGGAGAACAAAGTTACAACAGGCAAGATAGAAGACACGAGATATCGAGGATGACAAGGGGAGAAAATATTAGTGACATCGTGGCATGCAAAGAATCAACAACGATCCTAATCAAAGTTACTGGAAATAAAAGAGTTGTGGAGATCAAGTCGGCACGGCACCTGATAGTACTTATAATCCATAAAGTGGGGCATTATTTAGAAATCATGTTCACGATCTTCTGTCTCCTGTACTGCCAATCATTACCGATGTCGAACTCTCCCCCCCCCCCCCGCCCACATACAATGTGTTAAACTGTCCATCTTCTTTATTGGTTAATTACTGCCCCTCCCCTTGCTCTAGAACATTGCATGCTATCATATGTGCTCTACTTTTCTTCATCGCCTGATGTGTTCCAGAAAATGTGCTCTGTCTTCTTCTAAACATGCGAGAGAACAGTGTAAGAACTTTGAAATTATTTCAACATATACTCAACATATTTCAAAATTTGTATGTGCCCGCGATTATTTTCAACAAAAATGGCGTGTGATGGCTGTTTTTCTGTGGTAGTTTTGTGTGAGTTGAGTGAGTTTCGGAGATTATTTGGGCACCACCATATTAAACCACGTTCAATGAACTGTCATTTTGAGACATTAAGCATGAGATTTAAGTTAATTAACGAAACATGACTTTTACGTTAATTAACTAAACATGACTTTTACCTTAATTAACGAAACATGAGTTTTGAGTTAATTAACGAAACATGAGTTTTAAGTTAATTAACGAAACGAGTTTTGAATTAATTAACGAAACATGAGCTTTAAGTTAATTAACGAAAATTGTGTAGTAGGATCATGGTATTTCTTCTTCACCATTCATTCTTAAACTCCCGCTGGACCTCTCTTGTAGTAGAACAATGGTCCTACAAGATTTCCAGCAGGATGTAGTCTAGACAATGTAAATGCGTTGTGTCGCCGTTTTATTTGCGTGAATGGAGCAATACATCCATCTTTGGCGGTAGTAACACGGTCTTTAAAGATGTTCTTCAAGGTAAGTGGAGGTTTGAAGAAGACGAGGAGAAAAGACGACAATATGGATGGATAATATCAAGGACTGGACATCGCTTGAAGTTTCGAAACTTATCAGGATGGTAGAGGATAAAGAAGAACGGAAATATTTCTGCCCGAGATGTATGTTACATCCCTTACGACCCTGACACATTGTGGTGTTATTATTATTATTATTATTATTATTATTATTATTATTATTATTATTATTATTATTATTATTATTCTATTATCAACATTTTTCTATAAAACCACTCGTCCTGGCCTGGACATCTAGTTCAGTGTCCAAAGTTCACTGGGTTTTTTTTTCAGGCATGTCGTAATAGGCGATTAAGGAAAGTTTGGGGATAAGTTTACAACGTTTCAACTGTGAAAAATATCAGCATTGTCACATCTTGTTTACTTTCCTACTTTTGTCTTCTATCAAATTATCCCCATGGATGACGGAAATATACCCCCATGGATGACGGAAATATACAGGCTAGAGGACATTGCAACTTTATTCTTTTGTGGCAGACTCAGGCGGCGGGGAATGCTAGACTAATAGGCGGCGGGGAATGCAAGACGTGCCATCACTGCAGACGGAATGCTTCCCTTTGGGGACTAAACATCCATACCCTCCCCCCTTTACATATCTCACTTACACATACTCTTGCAAGCCAGCAAGCTTCGCAAACTTGTGTGACTTGGTCACGATATGAGGTTCGATTCTTTTTACCAAAAACATCTAGCAGAGAGCAGTTGAGGGGTTGGAAGAAGAAGAGGAAGTAAGAGGAAGTAAGGACTGATAACATTGAAGGCTGGACAGGATTAATATTCTCCAAACTCAAACAAATAACTGATAACAGAGAAACATGGTGAAATTTGTATGTTGATGTTTCCAGAGTAACACCCCTACGACACTGAAGGATTATAGGCTTAATGATGATGATGATTAAACGCCCGTGTGTCTTTGAAACCTGATATAAGGTCCGGGTGTCACCTCAGTTGACAACAGAGAACCTGTGCTTTTGTCAGAATTGCTATGGGTTGTCAAGAGCTACCTGCTCACAGCTAAAACAATTATTTCAGTATCACCATCGTTATGATCATATTCATCTATAAAGCCACATCTCTGCAAGCTGCTCACACATAATTTCTTACACTTCTGTTGAATGTCCATGATTCACTTCCATATATCATGATTGGTTAAAAAAAAAACTTCAAGTGACAAATTACATAGAATGCTCAATAAATACAAGAAAAAATATGCATTACGTTGAATAGCTTTACGTGCAACAATAAACGCTGTGAATCAAATAGGCCTTCATCAAGATAGGTACAAAAAAACAGAATGAAATGACGAAGTCGAGTGAAGATTGGTTGAAGTTATGTGATGGAACAACAAAGTCAAGTGAAGACTAGACGGAGTTATGATTTGGAATAACAAAGTAGATTGAAGACTATATGAAGAAATGTGATGGAACAACAAAGTAGATTGAATACTATATGAAGTAATGTGATGGAATAACAAAGTAGATTGAAGACTATATGAAGTAATGTGATGGAATAACAAAGTAGATCGAAGACTATATGAAGTAATGTGATAGAACAACAAGTAGATTGAAGACTATACGATGTAATGTGATGGAACAACAAAGTAGATTGAAGACTATATGAAGTAATGTGATGGAATAACAAAGTAGATTGAAGACTATATGAAGTAATGTGATGGAATAACAAAGTAGATTGAAGACTATACGATGTAATGTGATGGAACAACAAAGTAGATTGAAGACTATACGATGTAATGTGATGGAACAACAAAGTAGATTGAAGACTATATGGAGTAATGTAATAGAACAACAAAGTAGATTGAAGACTATACGATGTAATGTGATGGAACAACAAAGTAGATTGAAGACTAGATGGAGTTATGGATGAAAGCTTACAAATCTGAAAATTTGAACATAAGAAATAACGTAATAACACATTTCATATAGCTGCTGCATTGGACTTATCTCCAGAAATTCTTTAGTTCCGTTAAATCATATCTTGCTTAGATTAGTCAGCTATTAATATCCTTTGTATTTTGTCACTATAAATGTCAAATTACTCTAACAGGAACCGATCAATATTTTTTAATTGCACGCACACGCACGCACAGACAAAACGAGTGGAAAGTACAGAACAATTATGTATACTTGCCTCAAGAATAATAATAAACACCGAATGTAGAAGCTACCATTATTTCCATTACTCTTTGTTGACCGCAACGAGGTATCAACAAATAAGTATTTATTTAAACTATATCTCATGTGTTCAGATATAGAATAAATGTCAGTGGCACTTTAAACGAACAGCATAAAAATAAGCAACAACACATGGGACACAACTCCTCTGAGAGAAGAGTTACATCAGTGGTTCCCAAACGTTTTCCCTTGATATTTTGTAAAGCCCCCGACTCCCCTCCTCCATTTTTATCTATCTTATCTATTGTCAACTGCACCTGTGCCGTTAAGCGTCGTGGTGGAATTTTGTAATTGTTTGTCTGTGATCATTTGGGTTGCATTAGCCATGATCAGCCTTTGTCTCTTTAAGGTTACTGTGATTGCATCCATCTATTTAGTTCTTGGTCTTCTCGTGCAGTGTTGCCCGATTTTCTGCTGTTGTATGCAGGAAGTGATGGTTGCTTTGGTTCCATTCTCATGATGTGGCCAAACCACCTTGTTTGCTCTCTGTCGATGTAGTCTTGACTTGAAATAGTCTTTATTTCTTTCCTGGTAACTTCATTTCTCCGTCGGCCGCTTTGGTGACATTTATAGCTTTCCTCAAAACTTTCATTTCACATACTATGATCTTTTTCTTTAGTGTTTTTTTCAAGGGCCACGTTTGACATTGGTAACATTGAGTTGGTATAAAAATAATATTAATCAATTGTCATTTTGTAACCATGCAGATTGTAGGGTGTTTGAGTGTTAGCGACAGTTGGTAAGCCACAGCATTGGCATGACTATCGAGTTTGCTATCCTATGTGAAGACGTTTCTTAAACATTTGAACTCTGAGACCTGCTTTAGTATTTAACCATTGACAGATATGTTTAACTGGCCAGTTGTTCTGCTTAACTTCATAGTCTCGGTTTTATGCCGGAATTTAATCTTACTCATACATTGTCAACTACCTCGTTGGAAATAAACCTTCAAACAGTTGCTAAATAATTGACAGATGGTTAATTTATTTAATTAAAATATTTAATCTAAATAATTGTATTGTGGATACCATTGATGGGCAAAATATTACCAACGGGTCATATCTAGCCCGCCAAGCCACTATTACTGACCCGCTAGGCTGATTTAAAACTACAATATACACGGGCCCCATTGGTTCTTCAAGGAACTAAGGTTGGTTGCTGATTCAGCGGTCCATGGGCTCATGCCCTTTGACCCACTGCCACTGTGTGATATATGCATGTGATTGTGAACTGTTGTTTTGTTCCATTTATGTGTTCTATTTATCTGGCCCTGGAGGGTCAAAGAACTATAAAACATGAAACTTTTCGACCCCATACCACACAAGAAAAACTCAAGCCGACCCACCGGCCAACCAATAAAGGTTGCCATTTCTGGTTTATACAATTTATTTTATTTAAATGGAGCTCATATTTATTATAATACAGAATTAATATAAACATTAATGAAACAGCTCATTTCATTTTAGGAATTATTGTATTTGAAATTTAGGAATTATTGTATTTAGAATTTAGGAATTATTGTATTTGGAATTTAGGAATTATTGTATTTGGAATTTAGGAATTATTGTATTTGGAATTTAGGAATTATTGCATTTATAATTTAGGAATTATTGTATTTAGAATTTAGGAATTATTGTATTTATAATTTAGGAATTATTGTATTTGGAATAATAGTTATGATTTCTTAGGCTTATTCTTTAATATATTCTTGATATATAATCAGTCAGTCCATAACTCTTTATGGTTCTAGTGGTACCTTCATTAGCTGCATTAACACACATAATCCTCCATAGATTTCTATCTTCAACGAAGCGGATGAGTAAGGATAGATCCCATGTCTAGTTATTCTTGGTATCTGACCATGATTTTCTTTGTCCTCCTCTGCTTCTTCCACCTTCGACTCTGTAGTGTCGTTTATGACAAGGAATCATGTCATTGAGACATGCTTGTATTTTTAATCGGAAAGCAAGCATGCCTTTAATGTACTTAATTCCCGAATCACTCCGCGTCCACCATCAGATACCCTCAGGACCCCCTAGTTTGGGAACCCCCGCACTAAATGTAACACAGCTTTACTAAGTGTAACGTCAAATATAAATATAGCGTAAATTAATTATTTCCGATAGAAATATATATGTATTATTACGGTTTACTATCATTTTCTGAGTTCAAATCAGGATCAATAGTGGTTATATGAAATGTACAAACCGGGACTAACGCTGGCTATATGAAAGTTAGAGTTCTTGTTTATATATATACCTCACTCGAAAACTTAATTTGGAGGCGGTTCTTAAACTGACATAATCGTAACCGTTTACCTCTGCAAGGGATTCCCTACTCTACGATAATATAGAGAGTGTTTGGAGAGTCTCCCTACACTTTGTATGGAGAAAACATTTGAAAAAAAAAAACGTACATGACGTCATCACAAAATGTGCTCCGCAGACCATCGTAAAGCAATATGCAGTGAATGGCTATCGTCTGATGTATTAATTCTTTTCACGCAAAAATAATGGTGTTATCAACGGAAGAAAGAAATAACAACAGACATATTGCAGAAGGTATTTGACAATATGAAAAGATATGTGCAGTCATGACTTGAAATATGTGGTGGACATTCCCAACCTGTTATAGTGAAAATTCGATTGGTACTTTCCAGCTTCCCCAGCATATCGCTGGGCCTTAGCAGTAACTATTGTAACTGTATTAATTACGTTTCTTTGCACATTCTCTGGTGACGTCATGTGGCGTAGTTTTTTTCAAATGTGTTCCACTTACAAAATGTAAAAAATTTTCAGACCAACGAGATTGACGTATTGACGACACCAGATCGCCTGGCAACTAGAGTAAACGGGTTTTTCCGTGCTTGACTAACCGCATCTCCAAAAAATGATTCAATTTTGTCAAGACATTTAAAATGTGTCCTCAAATCACTCAAAACGAACCAATCGTGACAAGGACTATTACAACAACGAACATCGCGTACAAGTATTGAAGTATCCTCAGTAACACAAACATATAACATCCGTATTCGTTCTACAAGGGTCAATAGGTCTTCTTGTAAACATAAATAACATATAGACAGTACAATTTTGCTTCAAATAATTGCTTATACAAATAAATTCAAGTAGGAAACAAGACTTTACAAACACTGTATATTCAAACATTTCTATCAAATTTCAGAAGAATTTAGTGGTTTACCGGGGCAATGAGCTGCTGTAATTGTCGGCTACATCGGATATAGTGTGATAAAGAGTTAACAATTAACAAATAAAGAAACAAAAGCACTTAGCTAGTATAGAATCTTACCTTCTTATCGCGATAACTGAGCAGGCGTAAGTACAGCCACACCAAGGTTGCCACAAACTGCAGCGAAAATAATTTCAACTTTTCTTCTTTGGATCTGTAGAACTCGTACAATTGATGGCACACTGGGTCAATTTCCTGGTGATAGGAATAAACATACGGGGTTCTGGATTGTTTATGGTAAATATTTCATATGGCACATAGAAACATCTCGTCACAAAACGTATAATGATGATCATTAGCTATACCTAATTATAGAAGATTTAGTAATGGAGATGGTTATAGTAAATTATACAACATATAGTAACGTGATGGCTATACCTATAGAACATTTAGTAATGTGATGGTATTCTTAAAGAACATTTCGTAATTTCCAATTACGGGTTGGAAGCGAAGAGCTGACCTAGGTTCTAATCAACTGACCACAGAGAGAACAAAAACGACAAGGTCAAACCAAACTTGTGGCGCATGGTCGAGACCTTAGAGCGTTAGTTTCATACATGTTTGGTCCAGGGTTCGACTTTCAGTAAGGATTGAGTTTATTTCTGTCGGTGTGCACATTTTTAACAATAATTCACCCTTGACATGAAGTGGCGACATCAAGGGCATTTGACCTTTATCAAAGAAGCCATTCGCAAACTCCCTGAAACTCCCTGACAGAAAAATGCAGTATTGACGGGGTTTTTTTCCAAACCAAACTGCATACTAACTCTTTTATTACTGTCTTTTTATGGCCTCTTGACCCAGGTATTTTTGCTATTTTATTCGCCCGTACATTGGTAGGGCCCGAAAGGGAATCAACGAATAGCAATAATGTTTACCTTTCATGCATGTCGTAAGAGGCGACTAAGGAGTACATAAAAGAAGAGTTGGCTGTCACATTTCGTGTAAGGTCAAAGTGACCCAGAAGCCATGCTGAAGTAGGATGTGTTGGCCGTAAGGCGCATACAACGTCGCAAAGTTGTAAACCACGACACAACGCACTACATTCTCCAGACTACACCTTGCTAATCTGCAGGAGTTTGAGAAGGAACACAGAAGAAGAAGATATTCTATTACCATTTAGCTCATTAAGTGACACTTCGAAGTTCCAAGAAAAATTATCTTGGGCAGTCAATGAGCAGTCAATGGGCAATCAATGGGAAGCTATGAATTCTTGATTAGAAACCAGCATCGTGGCACACAGGACATTCTCGTAAGTGCTTCGCTCTCCTTTCCAGCAGTCATCCATGAGTATGCAAACTCAAAAGTCCAGTCAGATGTTGATTATGTGATCCTTCAGATGTTTCCAGAGAGAACACACGTTTTCCCCTCACCCCTAGTCAATCCCATTTCTGTCATTCTTTGTACGTGCGGGATATATCCCCTTCCAGCATCATTTAGTAAATCAATGACTGTCCTTTTCATGATGGTCCTATCTCTTTTCAATACTGTGTTATCGACAACAGCATTGACCGCCAATTAGTCTGATCCTTCATTCCTCTGTCGCCCTCATGACCAGGGAAATATATCCATGTAACAATTTGGGCAATCAGTTTGTTCAAAAACGTGACCCATTCCTTTTTTTTAACACTCACCTTCCTATCGTATACCACATGCTTTGGGAGTCTGCGGGTACCACCAAGTGAGTTGAAATTTCAGTCACAAATAGAGTGCATCTACCATGGCTTGTATTTACAAGCGCAGACTAAACTAGATTAGACTAGAGTAGAGTAGGTAGACAGAAACATATAGTGAGCGACGGGACAGACTGACAGTACCGACAGTTAAATAGAGACAGAGAAAGAGAGAACAAGACAGACAAGCAGTCAAACAGACAGACTGACCTACACAGACAGGGCGACAGACAAACAGGTATACCGAGAGACAGGCAGACAGACAGACCAGCTGACACATAGACAGAGAGGACCGATAAACAGAGAGACATACAGACAGAGAAAGCGAGAACGATAAGCAAACAGGCAGCCCTGCACAGACACTGACCGACCAACAGACGTGACCGACAGACAAACAGATATACTTGCAGACAGAGAAAGAGATAGTTAGGCAAACAGACAGACAGGCACATAATCTGATGAACTTCCACAGTCCAATGAAGTAATGAAGATACATTATCAGTGCTGCATGAAATCCCACATACATTTCTACAAATTCTTGTATATTCATGTTACAGAAACTAGCATGATCCATCTTAATAACGACGCCATTAATGTTATTTCAACTAATTTAAAAACAAATATTCAATCGAGCTTGGAATTAAAAGGAAATCATAGAACGATGTGTCCACATTAATGTATAAAATGAAGTCTGGCTTGCGGAGAACAGGAGTGTCATCATTATAATACTAGTCTTTCCAATGATCCGGTTCGGGGAGTAAGAACAGGGAAGGTGAGGAGAGAAAAAATAGAAGCTATTGCATTGGCGTTAAGAGGGGATTTGAGCAATAGGATAAAATGGGCGCGGGGGTGGACAGGTACCTTTTTAAAGGAACTAACACCCGCATGGTGACTCCTGTTGTTGTCAGCATAATCAGTGCCCACAAACAGGGCACACCTATGTCACGATACAGCTGTTGGAATTGGAAATCTCATCAATATTGATGATGATTGGCTGATGTTATTTTAATACGCTTGATAGTGTTCTGATTGGCCGAAATTAGCGGTCACGGGATTTCATAAACGATACGATGTGTGGGCCAATTAGGACACGGAAGGCTAATTTGTGCTTCCCTGAATTTATTATCCGCAGATTTTGACATTAGCTGGCCAATTACCATGTAAATTTCACGCTGCCGTTGATTGCATCCAGAGCGGATTATGAGAATTTTGTTGGCTACAAGAATTAGGCTAAACGTCAATGTGCATCCACTAATGTTTCCAGATTTCATCAAACTTAGGGTTGTTTTCGCGAGTATGTACTGAAACCGTCAGAATGGGAGAACATTTCTCAGACAATGGATGTGATCTTACTGGCACAATGGAGTGTCTCTGATAATGTCGGATCTTCAGGTTTGCTGTCATGCGACTACTTGGGTCTGTGGTCATTCAAGACATCCAGCTTTGTTTTTGGTAGCATAGCTTATTCAGGAAACAACGATCAAACATTTGTGGTTGTAGTGATATATTAAGCAATATTTACGTAATTTGGTCGTTACAGACGCGATGTGTACCTTTCTGCTACAGATGGGGGAATTCCCGTAGCCATCGACTAGGTCAAATTCTAAACTTACACCCGTCTTGAAACACAAATTTATCCCGATGGAAACAGAGAGGAAAATCATAAATTCAATCTTTATACCATCATTGTGTTATCAATGTGTTGCCAATTGTGTTATCAAACATGGACACTAACTAAAGAACAAGAGAGAAATGAAATGTCTAAGAAAAGCAGCAAACAGAACAAGAAGATATCTTGTGAAGACTGAAGAGATTACAAGAACTGCTGGAACAAGGTCTATGGTGAAATATATTGGAAAAAAAAGAGACTGAAATGCCACTAACTAGAATGAACCCATATTTGCAAGCAACAAGAGCATACAACATTAAAATAGAAACAGGAGGCACTAGAAGGAAAATAAGAAAGTAGATTAAATAAGTTAACAACAGTCATACAGATCACAATATTTCTGCATATCAAACGTGCCCAAGTCTGTATGTGCGTATATATCTCACAAAACTAGACCTAATCTGAAGAGGGGGAAAAAAACGGTCATCATTTTTTGGAAGCAGAATATCAAATATACACAGAAACAGATCTAAACTTTGAGACACTCATAAGAGTGTTTGCTGGCGTTATCGTTTTCAAATCGATGCGTCATCCCCATATCTTTGCCTCAGCTTAGGGAAATATGATCAGAATTGTGACATGCAATTAAAAGTTGGTCAATTGTGTAATCTGATGCGACTGCTCATTGGTGACTTTCCATGTTGAAGACTTCAACCACGCGTTGTACCGTGGTTTATAGCTTCGTTGCGATATCTGCGCCTCTCGGCCTGATGCATCAGATTTCAACATTGCTTCTGGCTCACTTTGATCTTATATAAGATAGGACAGTCAACTCCACGCATAACCTCCTTAGTCTCCTCTTACCACACATATGAAGGGTAAACATTGTTGTTATTCCTTACTCCTCTTTCGGGCCCAGTCAACACACGGGCGAGACAAAATATGACAATTATTTTAGTCTATCCCACAACTTTTCTTATCCGCCTGCTACGATATGCCTGGGAAGAAGACAAGGTACCTATTCTTTGCACCTTGAACTAGACATTCAGGTCCCGTTTGACAAACGGGCGGGATTTTATTAGATAGAAGATAAAACTAAAACATTGTAACAAGACATGTACAGTGGAATCCCTTTATAACATAGTCCTGACCCACAAAATGTGTATGTAATAACATAAATACACTATATACTGTACAAATAATAAAGAATAAATATAAATAGGGATTTTGAAAAATGTTGTTATAAAATAATGCGCTATAGAGGGATTCCGCTGTATTTAACCCATGAGTTGGGTACAACATGACAGAATATGAATCATAAAATGGTAAAGATGAATATTGCAAGGGTTGTAACTAGAAGAAAATCCTCATTGTATAGTCATATCCCCTACTGTCATGTATTCTCTCCAGAACGTTGTCTTCCCAATGAACTCCCTTAACTCTTCTCTATCTTGGGCCATATGGCTTGCATTTTCCAACGACGTATTCATGTTATTTTTAATGTCGTCAGTCCATCATCTTCTTGGTCTGCCCCTTCTCCTCCGTCCAGGTGCTCTTCCTTCCATTATTTGTAAATACTCTACTAGAAGTATAATATAGCATGCTTGTTTGTCTGATGTATGATACTGGTAAGACCCGTGCGTAATAAAGTCAACAAGCTTCTTATAAACCTCGGGGTGGGGAGAATACAGAGAAAATTTCACATAAGGGGGCCATGGGTGAAAAGAAATGAGAAACACTGCTGTAAATAATCTTCTTCTTATTCGGTGTTTCTCAAAATCCTGCAGATTGGCTAGTTCATAAAATGACTTAAAATGAATTAATAAATTCATATTACACAAAAAATTCATAAAATTGAATGTGCTGTGCCATTATTTACAGCTTAGCTGTGATATATGTGCATTTCGGCACGACACATCCGACTTCAGCCAGTTTTTTTAGATCACTTTGACCTCTATGGCAGGTGTTCTCAACATATTCAG
This sequence comes from Meghimatium bilineatum, assembly GCA_034231615.1. Taxonomy (NCBI): domain Eukaryota; kingdom Metazoa; phylum Mollusca; class Gastropoda; order Stylommatophora; family Philomycidae; genus Meghimatium; species Meghimatium bilineatum. Next base: position 51,509,350 of record CM067306.1, read on the forward strand.
ACAGCGAGCATCGCCCGCGTGTCATACTGAATGTTCGCGCACCACAACACATACAAAAGTGAAAGGGAAAGTGAATGTTGTAACTGACCATATATCCGTACAGACACCCCCCCCAAACCCCACGTGACGTTCCCCGAAAATCGTGGATAGTAACAATATTGCTCTCGATGTATACAACAATGTTTGAATTGTAAATGGAACTCACCATCGCTAGTGCTCACGGGCACTTTTTTTTAACTTGAAGGGCGCAAGCACTACACGATACTATGTGAGCATCAAAGTGCTCGCGAGTACCGAGTTGAGCTCGCCTGCTCTGCTGCTCTATGGGATGGGACAGCCAACTCCAACCAACAACAAAAACTTCCTTAGCCGTCTCTTATGCCATAGCGTGGCAAGTCACTACAGTTTTGATACAGGTCAGATTGACAGTGTCACTATTCTTTGTTCCCTTTTCAACCCCCACAACACACTGATGAATAAATGGACCATAAATGTTTATTTTTACAATCGACCCTTCTCGTGATGCCGCTAATGTCGTAGCGTTTCCTTATATCTATAGAGATGTGCTATCACTCTTCTTCTTCTTCTTTTTCTTCTGCGTTCGTTCTCAAACTCCTGCAGATCAGCAGGATGTAGTCCGGAGAACGAAATGTGTTGTGTCATATTTTACAGAACTGCTGCGATATCTGTGCCTTTCGGCCTGACACATCCGACTTCCGCATGACATTGGGTCACTGACCCTATATGGGATTGGACAGCCAACTCCATCCCATAACCTCCTTAGTCGCCTTGTACGACATGCGTGGAAGGTAAACAGCGTTGCTATTCTTTGCTACCTTTCGGGCCCCGACAACACACAGGCGTGTTATCACTCTTTCCAGATAGTTTCCATATCGTTCAAATTAAAAATGATCGCAACAACTGCATATATGTAAATCGGATATTGTGAATCACGGTAAGTATTGTTAAAAAAAACCTAAACCACACAAAAAATCATTTACGTCATCTCAAATTTTCATCTATGACTTTGCAATCAAACCAACGCACACCAACAAAAGATGATTGCTTTTAATGAGTTAACTAGTCCGGCAAACACTGTCCCATGTTTGATTTCTCTTGATGATGAGTAATACAGATACTACCCTCGCTTATCGCTCGTTGTCTACCCAGTCTGTTTCAATACGACGGTAGGGTAACTGAGTCCCTGCTAATATGTATTATGTTTGCTCGACTAAGTGTATTTGTTATTACCTTGTTCCGTTTAACGTGTTTGTCTTTCAAATGTTTTCTCAATGTTTTCAACTGATTTTTTTTTATCTACTGTAAAATGCTAGATGAATGGTGGGTAAAATACGGCTCGAGGGGCTAATGTAGCCCACCTTACCGCTTTTTTTAGCCCGTCGAGCTGATCTAAAAGTAATATGTGCTACGACCGCGAGCTCAGAAAACAATACCGGGAGCTCATCATCAAGTGCCGTTTTAACAGTGAAAGTTGGCTGCAACGGACTCCAACATTCCCTGTCTTTTTTCTTGGTGGCGCACTCTGTCAGACTGTACCCTGTCCATCTCGTAATGTTGCTCTCTCACTTGATTCTTGATTAGGAACAAGCGTCACAATATTGGGAACATTCACATATATGCGCGCTTGCCGTTCTGTTAGCTATCTAAAAAGTGTATAAGCTCAGTGTCCCAGTCAGTTGCTGACTGTGCGCTCTTCTGCTCTTTCTGGAGAGGAGCAATTTCTCCTGTCGCCTCTAGTGCCTCCTATTTCTACCCCATTCTCTGAATATGTACATTGTCTCGCTCGACCTCGTCCTTGTCTTTTCGTATGGTATCCATGACTGCTCTAATTAATTCAATCCTGTCTCTTCTTATCTCAGTGTCATTCATCCAGGCTTTACCAGCCAACACATCGGTTCTTTCGTTTCCACTGACCCCAGCATGACATGGACAGTAAATCAATGTAATGCTCTGCGCGTTGGTGATAAGAATGACTCATTCAGTTCCGATCATACACTTTTATATCTTGCGCAGCATACTTTGAGAGTTCGATAGACTCACTGAGTCTGTTGGTCGTTGCGTCACCAGCCAAGTGATAGCTGCTGTCACCGCTTCTATTTCCATTCTCATGCTCGTTGTTGTAGTAGGGTACGCATCTGTCTTTTCAGCTAATTTCTTGCTATTTTAGTAGGCCACGAAACCCCAGCCACGCCTCTTTCTTTCTTTTTTCTTTTTCGTTTGTGTGTGTTACTGAGCCCTCTATGTAAACTATTGTATCGTGTGGCTTTGAGTGCTGCAGGATGAGTTCTTGGATCATACCCTCTGTTCTGTTGGCAACACAGTCGCGGAATTCTCTTCCCAGCTGTATCACAACTGTTGTCAATAGCTTCCTATCTTTGCTAAATATCCACTTGCATCTTTTGCCTACCTCTTGCTCGCCTCCCCTCAACTTTACCTTAAAGTAAAGTCTTAAACAAGGTGTTGTGTCTTTTAATATGTCCAAAATACTTTATTTGTTTGATCTTTATTTCTCTTAGTGGTTCCTTTTTCATACAAAGTATTGTTAGAATCCCTTTATTCGTTTTCTTATCTTTCCACGAAGTTCTCCCTATTCTTCTATCTATCTACATCTCAAACGGCATCAATTCCGTCTTCTAGTTGTTTATTCATTGTCCATATTTCGAGACATACTTCAAAATAGAGTATATGTAATTCTATAATTCTCATTTTCAGCTTGTTTGTAATTTGTTTAGATGTTAATAGTTTCCTCATGTCACTGAAAGTACTTTTAGCCATTCCTATTCTACTGTTAACTTCTGTCGTGTGTCGTCTGTCGTCATTTGTGATTATGTGTCCGAGATATTGGTAATGTTGTACTTGTTGTAGTATCGTGTATCTTATGTTTAGCACCTATACTTCCGCGATTTTGCTGATTGGAGATGCAAAGGACTAAAATAAAATTTTCTGACCCCATACTACACAATAACAACTGAGTCCGGTCCGACGGCCCACAAGATTGCTCACTTCTGTCTAGATTTATAAGAAGTAATAACACGGAATGGTGTCTCCTGTGTGTTCCTCGAATGGAAGGGATGCAAAGAACAGTAACACGTTTACCAGTCGTGCACGTTGTAAAAGGCGACTATGGAGGGTTTAGCATGGGTTAAGGAGGGTTAAGGATGTTCTGCCCATCCTGACCCAAAGTGACATACTTCAGGCTACATCCTAGTCTCCGCAACATCCTGAAAGCCAAATATAAGTGTGAGAACGAAAGCAAAGAAAAACAAGAACTTTCAGATGACCTTTCTGATTTGCTTCACTTTTGTCGATCTTGCACCATGCCTTCGTGCATTCTTCTTTCCAGGTTATCGTGTGTCCCTTGATGCTGTCATAACATTTCATATTTCAGGTGAACATCTTTATGTATGACCCTCTCCCTATTTCAGGAGAGAATATTGATGTGCGGACGACTCTCCCTATTTCAGGAGAGAATCTTGATGTGCGGCCGACTCTCCCTATTTTAGGAGACCATCTTGATGTGCAGCCGACTCTCCCTATTTTAGGAGACCATCTTGATGTGCGGCCGACTCTCCCTATTTCAGGAGAGCATCTTGATATCTCCCTATTTCAGAAGAATATCTTGATGTGTGGTAGATTCTCCTATATTTTTAGTTCATTCAGCATCTCCTCATTTTTTAAAATTTCTAAGGCATTCTTAGGTTAGTTGTTGGTTGTTATTCTTATTGTTATTGGTTGTTGCTGTTGGTTGGTGGTAGTTGTTCTATTGATTGTTGTTTTGGTTGATGTTGGTAGTTTGTTGTTGTTCTTACTGATTGTTGTTTTTTGTGTTGATGTTGGTAGTTTGTTGTTGTTGCATTTGTGGTTCTCAACAATGGCTCACTAGACAAACCAACCATGTAACAGAAAACCTTAGTAGATGACATGCCGTTATAGTGAGGTTATCTACTTATAGAAGCTTCATGGCACGTCATATATACAATCTCGTAGTCGTAACCTTCGATAACAGTTACCATGTTGTTCAGACAGGCCGACGTTGTGCTAGAACTAGTTACGGGCACGGTGTGGGTGGGCGGAACAACAAAGAAACATGTCTCAATGGCCAGAGTTGTGCCCTGATGACGACGTTTTTTTCGGTGGCATTAGACTAGAAACACCATCGAGTCGGATGGCTGCTGGAACAGAGGGCGGGGCACTTATGGGAATGCCCCACGTGCTGTGAGGCCAGTTTCTAATCAAGAATCAAGAAGAATCAAGTTTGTTGTTGTTCTTATTGTTTGTTGTTTTTGGTTGATGTTGGTAGTTGTTCGTATTGGTTGTTTGTTGTTGTCGTTCTCGTTGTTGTTACAAACACTAAAAATTACGGGAAATTAGCTTCTGCTTCATATGAACAGTATGGTTTCTCCAGAGCTTTCCTTCATACCCAGAAGACTTCACCTCTCTACGGTTTGCTACCCCTTACGAAGCCTCATATCATAACCAATCTCCGATCGGTCAAGCTCCTACTCAGAAGGAGTCACGTGACAAGAACGAGTCACCCACTGTCTGCCTGTCTTCGAGTGAGGTGTTTCGTTTCTAGCGAACCGTTGATCGTGAACGAAGAGGACTTCATTGCCCAATGTGCCATTCGAAAATAGTCCTAAAATAATGGCTGTGTGGTCGTGTTGATGGCTGTGTTGGTCGTGTTGATGACTGTGTTGGTCGTGTTGATGGCTGTGTTGGTCGATGAATGTTTGTCGAAATTTGACTTGGGTTGTTTCGTCACAGAATACGAGAACTTGCTTTCTAGAAGCGCTGCCAAAATATATACCACGAGGATAGAAGTGTACAAGGACAGAACTTTACACGAGGCTCCCACAAGGTGCCGTTCCACATACAACTCACATCCCTGACATTGCACGGTTCATATAGGTCCTGAGAAAACAAAAACTAACTTCTATTTCGCATTCAACCAAACTATGAGTCACTCTGATAAAATGATAATATATCTATCAGATTTTCTTTCCAGAATCTTGCCTCTCACTCTCTCTCTCTCTCTCTCTCTCTCTCTTTCTAGTAAACTCCCCACCTTTCGACAAAAATTCAGAGTATATAATTATATAACACTACAATTAGCCACTTTCTTTCTGTTTTAGGATCTTGCAACCTGCGATCTCCTCAACTCAATAATTTACCTGCCTCGCTTATCTTCAGATATCGACTTAGAACACCTGAACACATCCATGAAACATATAATTACAGGTATACCGTTTTTAACAAGGTATCTTGACAACAACCTACAAATATTTGCGTCAAACAATTTCTGCCGTTCGATGTCAACCAAATCTCCAACTAATTACCAGAACAGAACAGCTTCCATTTTCCTGACTACAGAAAAAGAATTCACTTAGCTATCTTTAACTATAAGAATCGACATCTCTGCACTCAGGGTGTCTAATAAATGCTGAATCTTTTTAAACTGGTTGAAAAATAACGGCAAGCTATTAGAATGTAATTCAGTAATTGATGTAGAATTTCACTACAATTCAGAACGACTAGGTATCCATTTTCAGCTCTCGATAATAGTCCGAACAATGTTCATTGTTACCCACATAAAATCTACAATTACTAACCTAAAGTGAAACCACCTTCCCTTTATCATCATCAAGTGCTCGGGAACATCACACGTATCATTCGAAATATGTGTTTCCTCAAGTTGCGAATGGAATCGGTGTTAGCTGAACGGATTTGGTTCAAATCTCGTCTGTTGCATTCTAATAATTTTTTTTCAATAACTCCTTGATACTTTTTTCTTCTTCTTCTTCATCGTTCTTCAGTCAGTTTTCAAGTTACAGCGCCAATAGCTTCAATGAATTATGTAATTATCTTCAGCTCATCCATGCAACCCATCAGGTTTGAATATAGTACAGTCTCAATAAGCCATATTTTCTCCCTATCTTCTTAGTAGAGTTGACATGCATAAAGAATGTGTTCTGCTGTCTCTGGACTCAGTCCACAGTTGAACAAGTCTGTCTCGTCAATTTTGAATTTCTGAACATGTCACTTCTCAGTCTGTTGTGGCATCCTAATTACACTGCATCCCAATTACATTACTCAGAAAGTCAAAACAGGTGATGTACGTAGGGAATGGGCGGAGTCATTAGAGAGAGCTAAAAATGCGGGTCTCACTGTGGAACATCACTTATTTTTGTCCCTGGACAGGCAGGTATGGAAGGAGACGAACCACCTCACCTGCTATCTTCTGATTTCTTTCAATAATTACTCGATGGTTTCTAATTATATTATTTAAAGTATATTGCTTATCATATAAAGTATCTCGCTTATCATAGATAGTATTCCACTTATCATAGAATGTATTTCACTTATCATAGATATATCCCATGTATCATAGATAGTATCCCACTTATTGCAGAAAGTATCCCACTTATCATAGAAATATCTCATGTATCATAGATAGTATCCCACTTATCATTGAAAGTATCCCACTTATTGTAGAAAGTATTCAACTTATTGTAGAAAGTATCATACTTATCATAGAAAGTATCCCACTTATCATAGAATGTATCCCACTTATCGTAGAAAGTATCCCACATCATATAATGTATCCCACTTATCATAGAGTGTATCCGCCTATCATAGAAAATATCCAAGGTATCACAGATAATATACTACTTATCATACATACTATTTCAGTTTATCCTATAAAACATGTCAATACGTGCTAACCATCACGCGAACCGTTAAAGATGCTGAAATCCGCGACAAAGGAGCCTTGGCTGAACAAATGGGAAATTGAAAACACTGGGAGAGATCTACACATATATGACGAACCAAAGACCTAAAGGCAAAATCAAGCTTCTGGGAAGGAAAGACCAGAGTATCATCTTCTCACTTCACACACAACATGTACAGCGTAACAATCACCTGCACATAATACAACAACTACAACACACTCCAGGGTGCCGGTTGTGCACTCGCCCCTTCGAAACTGTTAAAACATTTTGTTTATATTTCCAGCGCTGGATTATATTATAGAATGTCACTCATTCCGAAGTCAGATCAATGGAACACCGTGTATGGAACACAGCAATAGCTCATCAATACATGCATATATCACACACTGTCATTAAGTCAAAGGGCATAAAAACATGGACCGCTGGAACAGCAACCAATCAATCATATAAAATATCCCAAATGTCAGAGAAAATATCCCACTCAGCATACAAAATATCAGTTATCATAGAATACACCCCACATTATAACACCCCATGCATATCATAGAATACACCCCACATAAGAACATTCACCAAACATCTTAGAAAAAATTCCACATAAGAACACCCCACATATCATAGAAAACACCACACATCTGAACACCACCACATATCACAGAAAACACCCTACATCACAACATCCGTCACATATCAAAGAGAACACCCCCACATATCATAGAAAAGATCCCACATAAAAACACCCCCCCCCCCAACATATTAAAAACATTCCGCATCAGAACACCCCACATGATAACACCCACATTGGAACTCCCCACATCAAAGCACCCACCATCATAACACCCCACTTATAAAAGATTTCAAAAACCACGTACAATTTTTTTTTAAACCGAAGATGTACAACATCTCCTCACTTTCCACCTAATCCTAAAACTGCCTACAATCTGACATTTCCCTTGTCTGTCCCATTTTCCCAACCCATGTCTGTATTCTACAATCCCTTGAACAGATTTACCAGCACAGACATTTAGAAAAGCGGCTTGCTGGTAAAATCAAAATTGTACCCAAAAAAAATCATGCACAAAAATACGAGACGAAATACGTCTTACAAACACACAGGTGAGCGCATGAGTGTCGCGTGCTGACATCAGACATCATCATTACACATTGATTGACAAACTACTCGATTTCTACTCCTCCTCTTATCTGGTCGAAATCTCTCAACTAACCATTACTCCTCCTCCCTACGAAGCTATTATAAAGAGTATGAATAGAGGGGAAGTGAAGTTTAATGTGAATTCGCTAGTTTTATATATCAAGCAGGGAGACTTCATTATCTGATTCTATGAAAAATCAAAAGCTTGTATCAGCCAGAGTTGGGATTCTTCTAGTCGGCTAGTTATGATAGTTAATAGAAATAGTATGATGTGGGTTGTGGTAGTTATGATAGTTAATATAAATAGTATGATGTGGGTTGTGGTAGTTATGATAGTTAATAGAAATAGTATGATGTGGGTTGTGGTAGTTATGATAGTTAATAGAAATAGTATGATGTGGGTTGTGGTAGTTATGATAGTTAATAGAAATAGTATGATGTGAGTTGTGGTAGTTAATTAGAGGAAGGAGAGGTTATAACATTTGAGTAAAGGGTTGTGACAATGGAAGTGGTAGGCAATGTAACATTGGAGGAGTGACTAAGTTCTATATTGAAAGCGAGAGAAAATTCAACATTGACAAAACGATTAATGAAAAATTGAAAGAAAGAAATAATGCAACATTCAAGGAGCGAGGAAATGCAACATTGAAGAGGAAATGCAACATTTAAGAAGCGAGGAACAATATGCAATATATATATATATATCCCCCCCCCCTTTTCTCTCTCTCGTGTGTGTGTGCGCGCGCGCGCGCGTGTGTGTGCATGTGGTGTGTGTGTGTGAAAAACTCAAATTCTTTCTTGTTCTCTATAGCTCCTAGAATACATCACGTAGACGGACGAAATTTGGCTCCGCTATAGTTTGTCTCAAATTAAAAGGTCTGGCTCGTGCTGAAAATCTTAAAAGTTCTCCTGTGGTCCGGCAAAGTTGACTGATGTTATTATTAATTAACATTTTACCTCTGACAGGTGTACAAAGTTGAAACCACTGTAAACACATCCCTATGCATATAAAATATGTTGTTTATTTTCATTTCGATTAACGTTTACTGTGTCTTAACAGGTTAAATGTTCTTTCTCCTTGCCTTTTGCATAGTCGTGTATATTTATGTCTGTCAGAGTTCACATAATACTGTTTATAAGGTCAGTTTTACGATTTCTGACGTAAGCCTTCTGACATTAGGTAGAAACCGTAGAGTCTGTCGCTATGTTTTTTTGTTTTCGGAGTTCGAACCTTGAGACAGGGTGGTTTTTGTGTGTTTTTATTATTCTTTTTTTTTTAATTTGTAGAACAGAGATGCGAGTCGTTGGCGCATATGAATAATAATTCACACCTATACTTGTTTGTTATTTTTAATGTATTACGTACATTAATGTAATAACTACAGGTCAGGAACAAGGCAAAAAAGATATTGTTATAACAAGCAAAGACCATACACTACAGCTCATGTTTGTAGCTTACAGCGCATATGATGTGTGTATTTTCATTTGTTATTCTTCTCTGGTGAAGATGGATATTATTTTCATATAGTGTGCTGCCTTGCATGAAAAGAACACAGATTGCAATGACCGACATTCGTACTTTTGGTCGACCATTCCTCTTGATCACATTTACATGCAAAATTATAAATGATAGATTACTATTTGTACAAATATACATTCATGGACACGCGTTAACAGCCGGAGTATTTCGATTAAAATCATTTACAATTCATTTATTTCATCACGACATTCAGTTTTTTTTTAACCTGTGAGATGTTACATGTGCATTATAGAATGGCAAAAACAAAAAAGATTGTCCCATGCTCATATTGTGATTTAACTGAATAATAAAATTAAGGCTAATTAAATTAATTCAGCTATCTCAGCTGAATTTGCACATCCAATCATAGACAAGGACCTATTGGAAACAGTTAATGATAAATAGCTGAACACGATGAATTTACTAATTATCGCTACATAAGTAGTAATGAAAGTTTTTCGCCAATTTTTGGCTTCCCAACTCATGAAAGATAACCTACAGTACATTAACTTGAAATTAATTTAGAAAACGAACAATGGATTTATTTTACTAATGAAAGCTGTGGCTTTAATTACTGTCATTTTCTTTTCTTTTTTCATTATATTAATTGTATAAATATTTATTATTATTTCATTATATTTAATTTTCATTTTATTACTGTCACTGATGTCTTTAAATTATGTCATCAAGATCAATTTGCTCAAACTTTATTGTATTACCGCTGGTCGTGAAACAATCAAATTTGGAGTAGAAGCAATAGAGGTGCCCCAGTTGAAGGATATCCTCAAGTCAAATTTGACTACGCTTTATACCAGTTTTCACTGTTCACCTAAGCTACCATGGGTGGTTCTGTTTTCTAAATGTTGTTGCACGAGGTTAAAAGAACCTAAATCTATTATAGACATCAGAACGTTCCATGGTAATAGATATGGGAGATATAGAGAAGCGTCTTACAAACGTGGAACGCTTGAACACAGCGATCAATGTGATGCCACCTTAGAAGAAACTGCCTTATGTAGATCTCTCAAGCAACTCACTGATTTATACTCAATTTTGTTTAAAAAAACATGTGCTGTCGTAAATCACCATACAGAAGATTTTAAACATCAAGTTCAACTTGCAAATCAAGATTCTGAAGTTGTCTTTACAGATGATATATATATATATATATATAACCGGGCCTTACTTGCGATAGAATATAAACTAGTATCAATGGAAGGTCCACTGTTGTTATCTTTCGGCCTCCCACAAACAAATCAAACTCAAGATTGTCAATTTATCAACCGACTTGTTAATAGAAACGTCATATGGCAACAACTTATTGGCTTATAAGTACAAGATAATGAACCGAAATTACTGCAAAAAAATCCGTATTCTGCAATAATAGATAGCATATCTCATCAGATTGGTAGCAATTTCTTTTTGGAAGCACCTAGTGGTACTGGAAAAACATTTGTCACCAATTTATTATTTGGCAAATGGTCGCAAACAACATAAAATTGATGTTGCGACAGCATCGTCAGGCATAGCGGTCAACATTGTTACACAGTGGTCGTACAGCTGAACCTACTTTCAAATTACTACTGGATTTAGCTGTTAATGATACAAAATTAACAAAAAATATGAAATTGAGAGGTCTTTAGAAGATGTGTTCTTATAGTATGGGATGAATGTACAATGAATGTACAAATAAAAGAATATTGGAAGCATTTAACAAGAGTCTATAAGACTTGAATATTCCAGAGTGTTGGTTACTAAACACAATAACAAAAAGAAAACTACGCCTGTTTGGTCATATAAAGAGACATAACTTTAGAAAGACAAATAATGGAGGGAAGAGTACCTGGGGAGAGGAGAAAGGGCAGACCAAGAAGACGATGGACTGACGACATTAAAGATAACATGAATACATCGCTAGAAAATGCAAGCCACATCGCCCAAGACAGAGAGAGGTTCAGAGAGTTCATTGGGAAGACAACGTTCTGGAAAGAATACGTCACATGACACACTATAAGACTTGACTAGCGGGAGGTATAACTGCTATCATATTTGGAGATTTTCGTCACACTGGCAGTAATTTCAAAAGGAACTAAAGCTGATGAGAGTAAAGCATGTCTCAAATCATCATATTCGTGGGACCATATTGCGACCTTCAAACTTGCAACTAATATGAGAGCTAAATTGTATGATGACAAAAATTCATAATTATTTTACAACAAAGTGGCTAAGGGAAAACACTAGTGGATTCTGAAAAGGAGGTGTCATTGTCAAAATTTAGGATCTGTTGTTCAAACTCTTCCAGAATAAAAAGAAAGTGCATTTCCTAATTTTAGCATTCCTTGCATTTCCTTGATTGTGTGAAATATCAGTATTGGCACCAAAAATGTTTACGGTTAATTATTAACCAATAGAAACTAGATTATATTAATTCACAAATCAATACCCAATTACCCGACCCAACAGATTTCCCAACAGTTGGTGGCAGTATAAAACTTTATTATTAGCAATTGTTCACAAGAAAAATAACATTGCTATTGCAACAACATCGTCTACATAGCAGCAAAATTGTCACATATGATGTTCAATTAAATGGTGTTATTTATTTGTTTTAAATTATTTATTTTAATTTTTACACGGTCGTTATATAAGTAGTCATGAAAGTTTTTGGTGAATCTTTTGCTATGCTTTGAAAAAAATCAGACTATATACACCTTCAGTTCTCCAGTAGTCAACAACTCCTCTATTTTTAACAATCAAGGTTGAAATAGTACTCTTTTTTTCTTATTCTCATCCCGGGCAACACCGGGTATTCCTTTTAGTGTACACACATGCACACACACACACACACACACGTGTATGTGTGTGTGTATATATATATATATATATATATATATATATATATATATATATATATATATATATCATTACTATAAATATTAATATAAATCATTACATAATAGAGACCATTCATTACAAAACAGTATACACAAGATAACAAACGTTTCTAGTAGATGAATCTACAAACATGACTATTTCTCAACCAAGCGGGTAGATAGGAGGGAATTGGGGAATTCAACACCAACCTTCCCCCTTGGTAATCTGAACATTAATTTCAGTATTAGGATTGTAACCATAATATGGGTTACCCCTGCATTATCGATTTTCCACAAAAAGGCCATCAAAAGGGGTTCACCTCATCTAAAAGAGGAAATTACCCAAGAAAACGGACGAATGACCTATTCTTATTTCCTAAGTAAAATCATGACTTTCTCCAATAAAGACCTTCTAACATAATTAATTAGGACACCATTCGTTACGTTTTTGATTAATGTTGGGCTTTCGGTTGGTCACTATTTACATACTTGAAATCGCATGTCGAAAGTAGACAGGGAGACTTCAAGAATATAAATACTGACAAACCGAAACCCCAACAATGTCCCTGGTCCGGTCACATAACAATTCTAGATAACAGGTCTTACTGGAGACTGTCGTGGGTAAAACCCTTTCTCTACTGAAAACGCATCTATTTTTCTAGCTCACACACGGAACCACTCCTTCGAGAAATCGCATTTGAACATAATAAATCTACCTCCGGATACATCTTATTGAAATCCCTGAAATACAATCACCTTAAGACAACAGATCAACTTCATTTCCCTCCACGCCGCTAATGAGGCTACTCAAGACACTGGATTTGTTACCAGGTCAATATGGATTCCCTATTTGCACCAAGCACATGCGGTGCTAGGCTAAATACGTTACAATGACTAGTTGTATACGCAATGACATATTCCTGAATATTGCTTGCAGTATTAAGCATTAATAACTAGATGTTGAATAATGGATGAGATAAATGGATGCTGAATAATGGATGAGATCAAGTGATGTTGAATAATGGCTAAATGAATGTTTTGATAAATGGATGGTGAATAATGGATTAATGGATGCTGAATAATGGATAGATGGATGTTGAATTAAGGGTAAATGGATGTTGAATAATGGATACCATGAAAAATGGATGTTGGATAATGGATATCATGAAAAATGGATGTTGAATAATGGATAAATGAATGTTAAATAAATAATCGACAAATTCATGTTGAAAAATGGATACATTGATACCAAATCATGGATAAATGGATGTTAAATACTTGATAAATTGATATTGAATAATGGATAAATAATAAGATGCTGAATAATGGATAGATTGATGGTGCATAATGGATGTTGACATACAGATAAATTAATACTGAATAATTGATACATGTATGTTGAATAATGGATAAATGGATACTGAATAATAGATACATGGATATTGAATAATGGATAATTTTATAAATGGATGTTGGGTAATATGTAAATGGATGTTGAATAATGAGTAAATGAATGTTAAATAATGGATAAATGGATGTTGAATAATGGATAAATGGATGTTGAATAATGGATAAATGGATATTGAATAATGGATGTTTAATAATGAGTAAATGGATAGTGAACAATTTGTAAATGGGTAAACTACTACACAGACACACATCAGCGACACTTCATAGTCACACACCAACTGAAACTAGACACACATTAATGAATAAATTAATGTTAAACAATGGATAAATGAATAATGTGACAAATGGATGTTGGATAATGGTTGTGATACATAGACAATGGGTAATGGATAAAATGATTAATGGATTCTTCTTCTTCTTTCGTGCACTTGAAACATATATATATATATATATATATATATATATATATATATATATATATATATATATATATATATATATATATATATATATATATATATATATATATATATATATATATATATATATATTATTTATATATGTAACTCTGTCTCCTGAATAAAACTCACTGTCTTTTGTAGTTCATACAGTGGCCCATAGAGCTTTGATTCAAGTGTTGTTTCCTCTGGCCAATATGTCTGCCTCGGCGTTTCATGCTCAGAAAACTCTTGAAGTATATGTTTGGCACTCTGTTTTGCCTGTCTACATGTACACATGGCCGTGTTGCCATCTTCAATTTTGTGCACTTGTGACTGCAGAGGCGGTTGTGCCCCGTTCTGAGGCGTAGAATTATAATTTGTTCTTATCTGTTCATAATGTGATAGTCCTCTTGTGTTGGTGTCTGTGGCTTTCTTATTGACTTGATCATCTGTTCTGATGGTAGGTGATTAGTATATCTGGTTGGTCTTCAGCAGCACCATTGCATCTGTCAGGAATACCACAAGCTGTAGGCCAGAGTTGGAGTTCAGCAGTTTTCAGTTGCCACACTAATTCCCTGGATTTCTGCATTATAATTATTGCAGAATTTCCCTGCTGGTGTTCTGATCGTATCTCTAGGCTTATGTGGATATTCTGTATATACACCTGCACCTCCATTCCTCACTGCATTCTGTGCTGACCCATCTGTATAAGAGTATATACATCTATCTTGTGGATATTCCTCGTCCAGGAAACTGAGGGTGAATGTCCTTCGTTGCACACTGTTGTGTTCGTCCTCGTTTAGTATTCTTTTCACATGGGTCTGAATGTATATTGATATTCCTATTTTTCACTTGTTCTGGTACAGACCTTAGGGGCTGTCAACTTCAGGTAGGTCTGTAAGTTGTCTACGGAGTCGTTTAGCTTGATGGATAAAGCTGCTTCTTTTCAGTCGCCCCATAGCTAGATTTTGGAATCTTTCCTTCATTGGATGACTTGGTATACACTTAAACTTTTCTGCTTGAATTAGTACTTTTGTGTCTCTGCGTTAGCCAAGTGTTTGCATTCTTCCCATTTTCTGCATCTCTACTATGTGTGTTGAGTTCATTATCCTAAGTGCCTTATTTTGAACTTTATCTAGATCTTGTAATGTGGTGATTGATGTAGAACACCACGCAGCTGAACCATATTCCAGGTGTGGTCTTATGCCTTGCTGGTAAACTTTACAGAGTATAGTCCCACTGGCTCCCCATGTCGTTCCACTTAGTTTTCTCAGGATAGCTAACTTCCTCCTGGCTTTTGAAGTTACTTTGTTTATGTGTTCTTTCCATGTCAGCTTATCATCAAGAGTAACTTCAAGGTATGTGGGTTGTTTGTCTTCTTTCAAGAGCTCTCCATCTATCTTGATATGACCAATTTTTTGTTTTGGTGAGAGGGTAAAGAGTGTAGTGCTGCACTTATCTGTGTTAATGCTGACACACCATCTATTTGCCCATAAGGTTAGGGCATCGATATCTCTTTGTATTTGTTTAGTGGCCACTGTCGCATGTTCTTCCGTGCACCAGATCACCAGGTCGTCAGCATACATTGCCACTTTGATCCCGTGTGGTAGTTCAGCAACTAGGTCATTGGTGTAAACCAGGAAAAGTGTGGGTGACAGGACTCCTCCCTAGGGGACTCCATGACGCAGTATGACTTTCTTGCTCTTGCGACCATCTAATTGTACCCTGGCTCTTCTATTATGCAGGTTTAATCACATTAATGAATAATGTGATAAATGAATGTTGATAAATGAATGTTGATGAATGTTGATAAATTAATGTTGATAAATGTTGATAAATGAATGTTGATAAATGAATGTTGAATGTTGATGAATGAATGTTGATAATTGAATGTTGATAAATGAATGTTGATAAATGAATGTTGATAAATGAATGTTGATAAATGGAAAAAAGTTTCACCTAATAAATGTTAATAATTATAATGCGGAGTCACTCGTGTGTTGCCGGGGCCCGAAAGGGGAGCAAAGCATAGCAACACTGTTTACCTTCCATGCATGTCGTAAAATGCGACTAAGGAAGTTATAGGATGAAGTTGGCTGTCCCATCACATATAGGGTCAGGGACCCAAAGCCATGCTGAAGTTGGATGTGTCAGGCCGAAAGGCGCAGATATCGCAGCAATGATGTATACCATGGCACAGCGGATTCCGTTCTCCGGACTACATCCTGCTAATATGCAGGAGTTTGAGAACGAACGCAGAAGAAGAAGAAGATAATGCGGAGTGTCGTGGGAGATCTGGTGTTTCCTCACAACAACAATCGTGTTTCCCCCTGTGTCTTGTTTTGTTAATAATAAGTTCAGTTGGTGATATTCTCCCATGAAGTGATGACAGCCCATTCACCTTCACTCTTTGTCTCTTTTTTCCTGTATCTTTCTTGAACCTGACGACACTTTTATGTTGGGCTTATTTCTCTTGAGCTTGCTTTCAAACGCCGAGAGCTGATCCGACAAAGTAGGGCCTTGGACCAGGCACACCATTTTCAAACTGGTACGATGCTGCTTTGTTCTGGCTTTTCCTAGACTTACATCTGTGTGCAGTGGATCTAATGCGTGCTTTATCACGCTCTATTCTCCGCCATCTACAGTCTGCTGACACACAAGACGTGTGCCATGTATGCTAAATTTGGAACGACATATAGGATCGTCACGTATTGAACTGGATATTTCACCTCATTTTCCCCCTTCATCCTATTGGTTTCCCGGTGTCAGTACTACATACAGCACTGAACAGATGAGATCTTGACAGCCCGATTCACAGTGCTTAGGATCTATAGGTTCTATGACGGAGAGTAAAGGAATATCCACCAACTTTAGAACAGCTAAAACACATTCTCCGCAACAACTGTAAACAACATTGGATGGACCTTTGGGACAATGAATCAAAAGGAAGAGTACTATATACAGACATGTCCCAACCAAATCCACACGACAGCATAAATAGACTGCACCGCAAAGATCAAACCACAATATCTAGGCTGCGAACAACACATGCACAACTTAACAAACATCTACAAAGAATTACCGCAAACCATAACGATACTGACTGCAACCCCTGCAACAGACAAGAGGGGAGAAACAATAAAACACCACCTTATTGAATGCCCTGCACTACAAGACCTAATAAAACATCACCTTATTGAATGCCCTGTACTACAAGACCTAATAAAACACTGTTACCATCAAACCCCCTCTATCACTAACACCTTTTATACAGACTTAACACAGCTGAAGAAGACATGCACCTACCACCACCTGACACAGGTAAGAAAGAGTGAAAGCTCGCAACGCCGAGGATCGCAAAAGAAAGTAAGTGCACTTCACCGCATCTTTGGTTGTGGGGGTAATGTTTTAATGAATTATTGCTGATGTCGCTTGCGTTATGAACAAAGTAAAAAATGGGAGCACAGTAAAGTAAGATTATGACCTGACATGCATGTTGTAAGTTGTAAGAGGCGACTAAGGAAATATATGTGTGGGGTTGTCTGTCACACCACAAAGGTCAAATTGATCCTAAACCTATGTTGAAGTCGGATGCGCCACGTCTAAATGAGCTAACATCGAAGTCAAGCTGTACGCCACTACACAATAAATTTTGCTACTAGTATCCAGCAGGAGTGTAGAAAGAATGCAGAAAAATAAGGAAAGTGTTTATTGATGACTCGTATACCCGAGGTGGATTGTCAGATGAATTGTAAAAACGCACTTAACGGAATCTGAGAAGTAAGAATAACTACATACACAGATAGTATTACATAGACACACTAAAAAGACTGTTTCATGGACACATAACAACAGACACTGCTACATAGACATACAACAACATGCACTACTACAGACACACAACGACATACACTACTACATAGACACAAAACAACAGACACTACAAAGACACACACCAACAGACACTATGAGGACACACGACATCAGACACTACAACATAGACACACAAAAGATATTACTAAATATGCATACAACAGATACTACTACATAGACATACAACAACAGACACTACTAAATACACACAAAACAACAGACACTGCTAAATACACACACAACGACATAGACACACACAAACACACGCTACTATATCGGCACATACCAGCAGACACTACTATATAGACACACATCAACTGACCCGACATAGACACATAACCTCAGTCACTACTACATAGACACATACACGAAGACAATACTACATAGACACACAAGAGCAGACAATGCTACATAGACACACACCAACAGACAATATATGGACACACAACAACAGAAACTACATAGACACAAAACAGCAGCCACTACATAGACACAAAACAGCAGCCACTACATAGACAAAAAACAGCAGCCACTACATAGACACACAATGACAGACACTACATAAACAAGCACTAACAGACACTATTACATAGACATACAATAATAGACACTGTTACATAGACACAAACAACAACAGTCATTACTACATGGATACAGGCAAACACAACAACAGACAATAAACACAATGACAGACAATCTCAGACACTGTTACATAGACACAAACAATAACAGACATTCCTAGATGGATACAAACACAACAACAGAAACTACATAGACACACAACAACAGAAACTACATAGACACACAAAACAGCAGCCACTACCTAGACACACACTGACAGACACTATTACATAGACACACAATAACAGACACTGTTACATAGACACAAACAACAACAGACATTACTACATGGATACAGACAAACACAACAACAGACAGTCTCAGCGAAATCATTCTACATTGAATGAGTTTGTGCATGACAGAAAAATATGCACAAATGCAACGGTTGTCAAGGTGAGAGGCAGGGCGTGGCAAGGACAAGACGAACACTGACAGGTAGAAACTAGACGCAGTAGAAAAACATAACAAGACAAAACCCACGGCTACATCATCATCATCATCATCGACAACTACCACCTTGTCATATGAGAATTGCTGGGGCGAAACTTCAAGAGTTGGAGAAGATAATTACTATGGGAGATAAGCCAGGATGACACAGAGAGGACAATGAATCGATGTTGACATTCAATTGTGTTTTTTTTATTCGATTAGTTCCCTTGGGAATATACTTAAAAAAAAATAATAGGTGAGACTTCGACAGTGTGTTGCATGTGGGGGAGGGGGGGGGGGAGCAAATCGGCAGAAAAGAATAGTAGTACTTTTACCTTACATGCATGCCGCAAAGGGAGAATAAGGAGGTTGGCTGTCACTTCCCATCGAAGCTCAATGTTACCCAGAAAAATGCTGAAGTCTGATGTATCAGGACGAAAGGCGCAGACATCGCAGCCGTACAGTAAACCGTGATACAACGCATTCCGCTCATCAGATTACATCCTGCTAATCTGCAGGAGTTTGAGAAAGAACGCAGAAGAAGAAGGTTAAGCTTGTCATAGCGTACTAATGTTACACCTTGGGAAGACAGACTTGTTGACGACAAAAGATAACAGAACATTTATGGTAGTAATGCCTCACTGCTAATAAAAACTATGTTTCTTTTCTTGATTCCTTTGGATACCTTAATTGACGATTTAAAAAACTGTCATTGTAAAACTTCCAGTGTTTCTGTAACGGATGTTATAGTTCTAAGCAAACGACAAGCCTTCATGTGGACACCAGACGGGAAAGGAAAACAGGGAAGACCAAAAACAACGCTCAGAAGAACATTTATTATTGAATTAAAATCAACAGGCATAAATGCACAAGACCTGCAATCCCTAGCAACTGACCGACAGGCATGGAGAACTATGACATCCGCCCTATGTGCCAAATTTGGCAAAAAGAGGAACTGACTGACTGACTGATAAAACAGCTCCACCAATTCAAACATTTATGAACATGTTAACACTCTATGAAAGAGGTTCAACAGAGATAAGAAGGGGAGTATGGCAGGAAAATGCATCATTCAGAAAAACCAAATTAAGATCATACAGTGAAACCTCGGTTTTCGTTGACATGGGTTATCGTTGTTTTCGGTCTTCATCGATTTTTTCCGCGAAAAATTATTCTTGGTTTTTATCGGCTGCCTCGGATTTCGTCGGATTTTTAGCTCGTCTTAGAGCAAACAGACAACCAACGGAAGTGACCCAATGGAAGTTGGGCTTTCTCTACCTCTTGGTGTTTCCATTCTCATGGTCTATGCTCTTACCGCAAGCCAATTCTCATTAAGTCACCAAACCATTTCAGTCTCTATTTTTCAATATATTTTTCCAAAGACGTTGTTCCATCAGTTCTATTAATCTCTTCATTCCGCACATGATCTATTCTTGTTGTGTTTGTTTCTAGTCGTACACATTTCCTTTTACACGTAATAAGCTTTCTCTCTTGTTCACCAGTAAGTGTCCACGTCTGATAGAGATAACACAATGTTGGCATGAAGATTTAATTTATGATTTGCTTCCAATGGGAAAGAAATTTGATATTCCAATGGGATATGTGTGTGTTTCAACATTGGTATTGAATTGATCATTTGCGTGGCTGACTTCGCAGCTGATAATTTATATAGCTGACTCCGCAGATGATAATTTATATAGCTGACTCCGCAGATGATAATTTACATAGCTGACTTCATAGATGATAATTTATATAGCTGACTTCACAGTTGATAATTTATATAGCTGAATTCGCACCAATCCTTTCTTTCACAAAATACGCGGTTCATGCATTGTCTCTGAACACTAACAAAATACCATGATTACATCTATAATGGATCACTTGTACAATGTACCAGAACAACAACATTCGAGTCAATACAATCACACAATAAGGTACGCCCTTCTGCATACAACCGAGAACAAGTGTGCATGCGTGGCACTAACGAGACAGCCGTTCTAAGCCAAACAAATTAAACACGCAATAAACTAAACAGTCCCCATATAAATACAATCAATCGCATACATACAACCAACTACACAGCCTGCTATACCAACAGTCAACTACACAGCCTGCTATACCAACAGTCAACTTCACATCCTGCTATACCAACAGTCCAACTACACAGCCTACTCTACACACAACCAACTACACAGCCTGCTCTACATACAACCAACTACACAGCCTGCTATACCAACAGTCAACTACACAGCCTGCTATACCAACAGTCAACTACACAGCCTACTCTACATACAACCAACTACACAGCCTACTCTACACACAACCAACTACACAGCCTGCTCTACATACAACCAACTACACAGCCTGCTATGCCAACAGTCAACTACACAGCCTGCTCTACATACAACCAACTACACAGCCTGCTCTACATACAACCAACTACACAGCCTGCTCTACATACAACCAACTACACAGCCTGCTCTACATACAACCAACTACACAGCCTGATCTACACACAACCAACTACACAGCCTGCTATACCAACAACCTGCGACACAGCCTGCTCTACATATAACCAATTACACAACCTGCTCCACATATAATCATGTACAAAGAGACGACTAAGGATGATTAGTTACAGTGATTATTAGATACCCAATTCCGATAACGATATTATTGCTATTCGTTGTTACCCTCTCGGGTCCCAAATGAGTCATTTTACGTCTTGATTCTCCATTAGCCGATAGGTCTTATATTGCCAAGGGTCACGGTTGCGACCCACAGGCTCTGATAATAGCACTATGGACACTCACACGGGTGGACATTCTTTGATAGTTGTTGTGTGTAGAGTTTCTCTTGGTCGCCCCCCTCTTCTCTCTCCGTATGGTGCACATTTTAATGTTCTAGTTGGCAGTCTGTTTTCATTCATTCTAAATAAATATACGATATGCCCATCATTTCTTCTTATTGCTGTAGAAACATATTTGCTGTGTGGTATCCTCTCTTACTTGCATGTTTGACTTGAATTCTTCCCAACCAATATTTAAGTTTTCGAAAACATTTATTTTTAAATGAAAGTCCCGCCGAAGACGGATGTGTCGGGCCATTGGCGCAAATAAAACTGCAACACAACGCATTTCCATTCTCTGGACTACATCCTGTTGGAAATCTAGTAGGACCATTGTCCTGCTACAAGAGATATCCAGCGGGAGATTGAGAATGAACACTGAAGAAGAAAATGAAAGTAATTTCTTCCCCGGTGTCTTTGTTACTTTCCAACGTTCTCAACCATATGGTAATAATGATACAGTGGTTTTGTTACTTTCCAACGTTCTCAACCATATGGTAATAATGATACAGTGGTTTTGTTACTTTCCAACTTTCTCAACCATATGGTAATAATGATACAGTGGTTTTGTTACTTTCCAACTTTCTCAACCATATGGTAATAATGATACAGTGGTTTTGTTACTTTCCAACTTTCTCAACCATATGGTAATAATGATACAGTGGTTTTGTTACTTTCCAACGTTCTCAACCATATGGTAATAATGATACAGTAGTTTTGTTACTTTCCAACTTTCTCAACCATATGGTAATAATGATACAGTGGAATCCGATTATTAGGAATTGGTCCGGACCGATGATATATGTATATTATAACCACAGCTCGCTATATACAGTTATATCTATCTCTCCTGGGTATGAAATAAAGCTCGGAGAAACCTCGCCACTGCACATAGGAAGTAAGAGCTAATTCGCTCGCAATTCCTAGGGTTCGAGAAGAATGTGTTCCTTCACCGCCGAACACGGTGCATAGGGCAGAAACCAGAGCACTCAAGTATGAGCGATGTGATGCTACTGTGTGTAATTCCTGTATGTTGTTGAGACCCAAAATCATACCCTCTTTGATGGTTGTTCTGCGTAGAGTCTCTCTTTTCTCCCATCTGGTACACAATTTAATGCTTGTAGTGACACTCTGTTTTCATTCATGCTAAGTACATGTCCGATATAAGTCCATCGTTTTCTTCGTATTGTTGTAGAAGCATAATGCTGTTTGATGTCTTCTCTTACTTGCATGTTTGACTTGAATTCTTACCAACCAATATTTAGGAGTTTTCTAAAACATTTATTTTCAAATAAGTTGAATTTCTTCTCCAGCACTTTTGTCATTTTCCAACTTTCGCAACCAAATGTTAACACGGATATCACATTGAAGTTGAACAGTCATTGTTTGGTATGTTTACTTATAAAGTTATTGTTTGGTATGTTTACTTATACAGTTATTGTTTGGTATGTTTACTTATACAGTTATTGTTTTATATGTTTACTTATACAGTTATTGTTTGGTATGTTTACTTATACAGTTATTGTTTGGTATGTTTACTTATACAGTTATTGTTTGGTATGTTTACTTATAAAGTTATTGTTTTATATGTTTACTTATACAGTTATTGTTTGGTATGTTTACTTATACAGTTATTGTTTGGTATGTTTACTTATACAGTTATTGTTTGGTATGTTTACTTATACAGTTATTGTTTGGTATGTTTACTTATACAGTTATTGTTTGGCATGTTTACTTATACAGTTATTGTTTGGTATGTTTACTTATACAGTTATTGTTTGGTATGTTTACTTATACAGTTATTGTTTGGCATGTTTACTTATACAGTTATTGTTTGGTATGTTTACTTATACAGTTATATACCGCAATAAATAAACCGATTGTGGATTTTGAAAAGTGTTGTAATATAAGGGATATTTGTTATAATGGAATGTGCTATAAAGAGATTCCACTGTATTACATTTGCCTATATCATTATAGGTCATAGTTTGGTATATTCACTTATTGCTATTTATTCTCAGATGTGTGTTAGGTAGTTGAACGCACTGGGTACCACGGCAATTATATTAGAAATGCTATTTTACCGTATTTCCATCTGGTATGGTATCTAACACGGCAAATAAATTGGTGAAAATAGACAACGATCGGTGGACAGCCTTCAGTGTCCAGCGGAAATCGACATCAAAGAAGATGATTTATAATTTATCAATACTGAACGATGGCTGAGTGTTTGCCTCACAGACACGGACAGAACTAAAGAGGTTCTGCATAAATTATGAACCTGTTTGCTTTATGGAACTAACCCTTCCTGGACTTGTTAAATATTGCTTTAATTATTCACTAATTGGAATCGATAATCAAGGTTCTACTGAGGCATGGTATGAAACTATGAAGTATTAGAAAAGGACACGGTTGAATTATTCGGATACCGTATTCTCATTTTATCGACATGAACACTTCAGAAACTCATCACCATTATCATAACACATTTATTATATCCATTTTTTTAGATCTCCAGCTTTAACTATGTCCATTATTTGTAGTCATAAATGCATCACCTTCCACATAGTAATGCTGCAAATGGTTCATACTTCTTCTTCCCCTCTTCCTCATCCCATTCGTTTCTCCTTATAATAATAAGAAGACACATAACTGGTTAGGGTCGCAGAAATACCACACTCGATATATCAGCACAAAAAGTCCTCCAAACAGCAAACAGCTCTATCTTCAGCCATTCCGAGGAATGTAGGAAAATCGGGCCCAGACCATTCCTTGATGTTATCAATCCAGGATTATCGCTGTCATTCTCTCCTACTTTCACCCTCGACTGTTCCTTGCAAATTAAGTTTAGAAAGTGAGTAGTGTCTGGTTACATGTCCAAGCGAAACACGTTTATGACGTTTCACACTGCTAAAAGTGGTTCTTGATAACCTGCAAGTTTGTTTATTTTTCTTCTTCAGCGTTCATTCTCAAACTTCCGATGGATTTCCCTTGTAGCAAGACCAGTGTCCTACTAGATTTCCAGCAGGATGTAGTCCAGAGAATGGAAATGCGTTGTGCGCCGTTTTATTTGCGCCAATGGCCCGACACATCCGTCTTCGGTTGGGATTTGTTTATGTGATGTCTGACAAATATATTTGTGTTGAGTTCTATATAGCTAATTCTTAACAAACGTCTGTAGCACTTGTTTTCAAAATCCTCAATGCTTCTTTCCATGTCTGCAATTGAGTGTCCGACTTTCACATCCGTACAAAAGTCTACTTAGCACTAGTGATCTGAATAGATTGATCTTGACTGTAATACTGATCTTGCTTTTTTATATAATATTCAACATTTCCAAGGCAGCCATCACCATCTCGAGTTTTAGTTTAATCTCATTCCCCTAGTTGATATCATTACATATTTGTGACCCAAGATATTTGAAAGTGGTAACTTCTTCCAGTTTGTGACTGTTTAACTGGATATTCCTGATATCTTGTTTGATTTCACAAGTCCCCAATATCTTTCTTGTATTAATGCTAATTTCCATGCTATATTTCCAACTAATTTCTTCCAACTTTGAAGTGACTTCCTGGAGTTCAGAACCAGCCAAGAGGTTGATATTATCGGCATAACAAGTTACAAAGTTATCTACCGTGAATAGTTATTGATGTCTGGTGATCTTGTAATGCCTCCTGCATTATATATTCAAGATACATGCTAAAATGTACTGGGAAGTAAGTCTTCCTTATGGGGGTCAGTCAATAACCGTGGTATCCACTGAGAACATACCTTCCGATATGTGTTTCTTTATAACCATCATTTGAACTGTCTCTAACGACACAGAGAATTCATCAGCTAGAGAATGCAATCTCCAGCTACATTCAACCCGTATAGCTGCATCCATTTTGATTATGGCTTCTTCTATCACAACAACAAATGCTTGACCTGGCCATGTAAGATCATCAAAGACCTGTCGTTCTTTCCACAACATTCTTGCCCAATTCTTCATTGTTGTCTTTGATACAACTTTCCACAACATTCTTGCCCAACCCTTCATTGTTGTCTTTGATACAACTTTCCACAACATTCTTGCCCAATCCTTCATTGTTGTCTTTGATACAACTTTCCACAACATTCTTGCCAAATCCTTCATTGTTGTCTTTGATACATTTTTCCACAACATTCTTGCCCAATCCTTCATTGTTGTCTTTGATACAACTTTCCACAACATTCTTGCCCAATCCTTCATTGTTGTCTTTGATACAACTTTCCACAACATTCTTGCCCAATCCTTCATTGTTGTCTTTGATACAACTTTCCACAACATTCTTGCCCAATCCTTCATTGTTGTCTTTGATACAACTTTCCACAACATTCTTGCCCAATCCTTCATTGTTGTCTTTGATACAACTTTCCACAACATTCTTGCCCAATCCTTCATTGTTGTCTTTGATACATTTTTCCACAACATTCTTGCCCAATCCTTCATTGTTGTCTTTGATACAGCTTTCCACAACATTCTTGCCCACTCCTTCATTGTTGTCTTTGATACAACTTTCCACAACATTCTTGCCCAATCCTTCATTGTTGTCTTTGATACATTTTCCACAACATTCTTGCCCAATCCTTCATTGTTGTCTTTGATACATTTTTCCACAACATTCTTGCCCAATCCTTCATTGTTGTCTTTGATACAACTTTCCACAACATTCTTGCCCAATCCTTCATTGTTGTCTTTGATACAACTTTCCACAACATTCTTGCCCAATCCTTCATTGTTGTCTTTGATACATTTTTCCACAACATTTTTGCCCAATCCTTCATTGTTGTCTTTGATACATTTTTCCACAACATTCTTGCCCAATCCTTCATTGTTGTCTTTGATACAACTTTCCACAACATTCTTGCCCAATCCTTCATTGTTGTCTTTGATACATTTTTCCACAACATTCTTGCCCAATCCTTCATTGTTGTCTTTGATACATTTTTCCACAACATTCTTGCCCAATCCTTCATTGTTGTCTTTGATACAACTTTCCACAACATTCTTGCCCAATCCTTCATTGTTGTCTTTGATACATTTTTCCACAACATTCTTGCCCAATCCTTCATTGTTTTCTTTGATACAACTTTCCACAACATTCTTGCCCAATCCTTCATTGTTGTCTTTGATACATTTTTCCACAACATTCTTGCCCAATCCTTCATTGTTGTCTTTGATACAACTTTTCATCATATCACCTACATTCTTTGATAAATGTTGGTTAGTCGACATCCTTCAGCTGTAAGGAACTGAATCACTGCTCGTTGCTCTAATTTGGATGGATTCATTACCATACCAGTCTTGTTGTCTACAACCTACACCAGAAGACACTAAACATATAAAAAGAGTGACCATGTGACACATTTGTTCACTGATGTGTACTTATTATATCAGCTCCTTACAGCTCCTTACAGGTCAGGTTTTCATTTGAATACACCATGTACATGCTGGCATAGGTCAGGGTTTCATTTGAATACACCATATACATGCTGGCATAGGTCAGGGTTTCATTTGAATACACCTTGTACTTATTGGTAGCATATCCTATTCAGGACGTAGCCATCAACCCATAATTTTTTGGCTGTAGTGATTTTCCAGACATTATAAATATGTTCAGTAGGCTGCCATTGCTTTCTGAATGGTCTGGATGCACATTTGCCTGTGGCACGGTTCAAACCCGGTACTTTGGCCATAACAGACACATACTGTACCATGATTATATATATATTGATTGTACCGGTATATGTAAAATTGTCAACATCAATGAAGAAGACAAACTTCCTCCTGAGCAAACTTCTTTTTGCAGGTGATCAATAATATCAACATCAGAGGAACAACTACAACAACACATAAATAAACTCCAGACCACATGTAGCAACTTTAACAGGAAGATAAGCACATAAAAAATCTGAGGTAATGACAATTGCAAAAAACAGACAGAAACACTATTTCATCGATGATCAACAACTTACACAAGTGAAAGAATTTAATTACCTTGGAAGCATCATATCATCAAATAAGAAAAACTTTAAAGAAATTCAGCACAGATGTAATATAGCATACCAGATTTTAGGACAGATGTTTCCTATTTTTAAAACAAATTTGTATGTGAACATAAATACTAAAACTACATTATATAAAACGATCATCATACCATCACTGTGCTACCAATGTCGAACGTGGACACTAACAACAAAAGACAAACGAAAACTATTTACAACAGAAATGACCTATCTACATATAATTCTTGGAGTAACAATAAGAGACAGTATCAGAAATGAAAACACAATGCCAATCCTGGATTACATATTACATATGGACCACAGATTAAGATGTTTTCACACACTTCCTTCTTCTTCTTCATTTGTTCTCAAACTCCTGCACACCAGCAGGATGTAGTCCAGAGAACAGAATGCGTTGTGTCATAGTTTACAGCATTGCTGCGATATCTGCACCTTTCTGCCTGACACATCCGACTTCAGCATGGCTTTGGGTCACTGACCCCTATATGGGATGAAACAGCCAACTCCATCCCATAACCTCCTTAGTCACCTTGTACGACATGCGTGGAAGGTAAACAGTGTTGCTATTCTTTGCTCCCCTTTCAGGCCCCGACAACACACGGGCTCACACACTTCCAGACCACCATGAGATAGTGCACCTCAAAAAGCATTACTATACAGACACGATGGATACAAAGCCAGGAGCAGACCATGCAAAAGATGGATTCTGGAAATGAATGAATCAACGAAATCAAATATATATGAGGCACACAAAAAGGTCATCTCCAGAGAACCCTTATATTCCTGACACTGCAAGGCATAAAGAGGTATAAAGAGAAAAGAAATAAAGAAGACTGTACCACTCCGCAACAGAGGTCTGATAACTACGAGGTGATAACAAGGATAATGTACTATTGCTACTGGCTTAACTAAAACTAATAAATAAAACTAATGTGGAAAAAATAAATAACAAAAAACAAAGGGACAATGACTTTTCCACTAAACTTTTTCAAGAAACAAGCACAAATTAAATAAAAAACACAAAATCAAATTAAAATACAGTGAGATGGTTTCACCAACTCTGACAGTTTAGCTATTTATACTTGTACTACAAGGGAACGTCAGAAAGTAATACACAACATAATTTTTCTTAGCTAATAATGGAAGTTAAAATACTGTAAAGACTAAGCATTTCCCAATAGGGAGTAGGGAAGCTGCGTGTGGCTTGTGTGATAATGGCCACATCATGTACAGAATGAGTTTTTTAGTTTACTTTCCAACAGAAAAAACGTAGTCCTTAACTGAGAAATAAATTCTGGACCTCACATGTGTGAGACGAATGCTCTAACTTCACCTGATATAAATAATGGGAAAAAATATATTTCCGTATTGCATTTTTCGTCATAATGGATTTCCAAACTAATGAAAGGTACATAATTCTAATAATTTTTAACGACCATTTGAATTGTCTAAATTATCTGATTTGTGTCCCTTTTGTGATAACAAAATAGAGAAAAACTACAAATATCTAATACCACGGATCATGATGACTAGCTTACCAAAACCACGACCTCCATTACATTTTATGCTTAAGTGCTCCAATATAACCAAACTGAACTTACATCACCAGCTTTGGTCCATCAAGGGCTTCCCCAAACATCTAACACATCTTATTGAAGCACTATATCACGAACAACAAGCAGCAGTAAGAGCGGAGTAAGAAATATCTGAATGGTTCGCTGTTCAAAGCGGGGTGAGACAGTGGTGAACTCTTATCTATTCCCTTATCTTTTTAACATCTATGCAGAGAATATAGTGAGAAATGTAAGAGAAGAACTAGAGGAAAATGAATTTCATCCATTAAATATCAGTGGGTACAAGATTCCTTATGAAGTTGAAATAATCACAAAATTGCTGAATGATGTATATCATAGTGGACACAGACCCGATGACTTAATGGGATCCATATTTATAGCTTTACCTAAGAAACCTGGAACCACTGAATGTGAAGAACACCGTAAAATCATCCTCATGAGCCAAATAACAAAAATACTTCTCAAAATCATCATGAAAAGAGAGAAACAAAATAAAAACAAATAAGTCCAGAACAATGTGGCTTCGTAGAAGGCAAAGGTACCAACAATGCTTTATATATTTTGAGAACAATAATAGAGAGGTCTATAGAGGTGAAAACAAATCTGTACCTCTATTTTATAGACTACACAAAAGCATTTGATAAAAGCATTGATAGCGGGGTAATGAGAGGGCAGATAGGTTGGCTGCACACGCTGCTACTACAGCTGTTGGTGGAGCGATGGATCAAGCAGACATTTTGAACGGCCTACAGGAAAACACATGAACAAATGACTGTATAAGTGACAATGACTCTTGTTCCATGACTAGAATAAAGGAATTTGGTTTGAAAAGTGGTCTTGTTAGAAAGTAGCAGTTTTGTGGGCAAGAAAGAATGATGGTCAATCAACTGTGTATTGGGACCGTCAGTCAACGTGTAATGGCGGCTACACTCAAGGAGAGATCTGAGCACCTTTGAACTTGTCCGGAATGCAGTGATGATGATCCAACAACTAACTAACTATTCACTAACTATAACTAAACACAGTGAAGTTGTACGCATGCTAGAGAATTTCAACATCGATAATAAGAATTATCAAGAACATGTACTGACAACAAACAGCAGCAATATGAGCAGGAAATAAATTTGAGCCTTTTCAACAAATAAAACAAGGAGTTAGACAGGGATGTGTACTTTTTTTTATACGGTGAAAACATAATGCATGCAATAATTGATATTCCAGGAATATCAGTAGTAGGGCATAACATAAATAATTTAAGATATGCGGATGACACTGTTCTGATTGCTAAAAGTGAGAAATACCTTTAAGATTTAATTAATGTAGTAGTCACAGAAAGAAAAGAGAAAGGCCTCTTCCTAAATATAAAGAAAACAGCAAGTAATGGTTATTTCAAAGAAACAAAATACCACACCTTGCAAGATCAAAGTGAATGATATAGTATTCAAACAGGTCCACCAATTCAAATATTTAGGTACAACAATTACAGCAGATGGAAGAAGTTCAACAGAAATAAGAAGTAGAGTAGGACAGGAAAAAATGGCATTCAGAAAAATGAAAAATATATTGTGTAATATAACCTTGTCATTAGAGGTGAGGAAGAGAGTTCTGCAGTGCTATATAACTCCTATACTAACATATGGATGCAAGTCTTGGACAATAAACAAACTGGAAAGTGAGAAATTAGTGGCAACAGAGATGTGGTTCTACAGAAGAATGCTGAAAATACCATGGACTGCCAGAAAAACTAATGTGGAGGTGCTGAAAGAGTCAAATGCGAAAATGACCTTAATCAACAATATAAGAAAAAGACAATCTTCATTTTTGGCCACTTCATGAAATAGGGAACTTTGGAGAGCATTGTCACAACAGGCAAGATTTTAAGGCAAGTGAGACAGAGAGTGACAATATGAGAAAATATCAGACAGTTTGACACCCTGGCACAGCAGGGATGCAACAACGAAATTGGTACATAATGCTAACGATAGAAAGCTGTAGAGAGCCATGATCATCTACGCTTGCTAACATGGCACCTGATGATGATGATGACAAGATTCCAGAAAGAAGATATGCAGATAACAGTCCTCCTTACCATACATCCTGGGGGACTTAAACAGCTAATCACAACAACAAAGAAATACAGCGAGATCCAAAACCTATACCTAAATGCACAGAAAACAAGAATTATGATAACAGACAAAATTAAGATCAAAACAATAAAGAACTAGAATGTGTAAACAAATTTGAATATCTGGGAGCGAATATAAACAGTTCCGGAGATTGTTCAATCCAGATTAGAAGAAGACTCGCAATTGCAACACTCAAATTAACACAAATGAGAAAGCTATGGCAAAGTAGTAATAATAACAATACTAAAGTAACCCTTTTACCCTTTAGCACGTTGTGTTTATAATTACGTAATTTATCTCATGACGCTGACTGCCATGGAAGCAGTTTTTGGAAATGTTACGCAATCGTTGGTGGCTGTTTTGAAATCGCAATAACTTTTTTGTTTATACAAATATTTAAATAATATTTGTACATATAAATAAAGAATTAAATTCTGCATACACAGACATTTTGTTTGTGTGTATGTGATACGAGACGTGTGAGAAAGTGATAAAGACAGATTTATACCTATCTAGATCTAGGGGAGCCATATTTTTGATCGATCAAAAGCTGTGACATCTGTTGAATATTATATATTTTACATAATGGAAACCTCGTGGTATATTTTAAATAATGTATTTAAAAAACTTACCTCTCAAGTTTTCCGCTTTTCCATCCAAATAAATAATGATTTCACTGAATATACGAAGAATGAAAATATAATAAACTCAATTCACTGTCATATCACTTCGTCGCAATGCTGATGGCTACAGATTGTTCGGATTTCAATTTCAGAATCACACAACATCGTCTATCGCCATTTTAGTAATAGAAAACAAAAGTTAGATGAAATATCGCCAAAACATTCTGTAAAAACATTACCAATCTGGTTTTTTTCATTTGAATTCGGGTTTAATGCTCTGGGCAGCGGATTTTGTCGTCCACAATCAAAACATGACACAATTTGGACGAAATATATCGCCCAAATGGTAAACACAGCGTACTAAAGGTTAAGTACATGCATTTTCCCAGTAGCAATATATGAATGCAAAAGATGGAATAGCATGTAGTTCACTGTGTTGCCCACTTTTAGCAAGACATGTCCAAAAGAATAAATTCATTTGAAATGAAGTACTACAGAAAGATCCTATGAATATCATGGACAGAGAAAAAGAAGAACATTGAAATTTTGAAATTACTGATACTAAATTAATGGTGGCTTCTAAATACCATCATAATAAGGAAGCTACAGTATTTTTGACAGTTAAAGCGACATGACTGAATAAAAAAACTGATTCTAGAGGGCAGAGTGCTAGACGAGAGAAGAAGAGGTAGACGAAGAAGATAATAGACCAGTAACATCGAAGAATGTATGCATATGTCTCTAGCCAATGTAGGCCTGCTTGCCAAGGACAGAGACATGTTCAGAGTATCCAAGACGAAAACAACGTTCTAGAAAGAATATGTCACTTGATATATATATAACAGACTAGAATAGTAGAATGGAATCATAATTTTTGGTCGCTCTCAAACTCCCACTGGATCTCTCTTGTAGCAGGACAATATTCCTACTAGATTTCAAGCAGGATGTGGTCCAAAGACCAAAAATTCATTGCACTTCTGTATATATCTGCGCCAATGATCTGACACATCCGGCTTTGAAATTTTAGGCTAATAATATCAGAAACTGAAGTTTATCATGTACAGAACATTGCTTTTCAGCTTTTTTTTTTTTAACAATCATCAAATACCATATCAGTTTGTGTAAGCAATGATGGAAATCCACAGCTCCATATCACTAGCTAGCCAGTAGTGTGGGGGGGATTGAAACCTCACCATTTTAAGAAAATAAAATAACATTTAGCACAATGAAAGATGGTAAGTGCAATGGTAACTAATTTTTTTGTTGGATAATGTTTACAGACATAACAAGAACACACAATAAAACCACAAAAAGCAATTACCTGCACAGAGTATGGTGGTGTTTCAAACAGGGCGAAAATATCGGTTATAAGCTTATCACAGACTATCAGAGTAGAAGCAAAAGTGGTGATCTCTGCGCTGGACAGACCCTGACAAATGTAAACTAGTATAAATTATGTGCACAAACATAACAGAATTATATTATAAACATTAGTGAAGATCAAAATTATAAAGGTCAAAATTATAAACATTAGTGAAGATCAGAATTATAAATAGTAGTGAAGATCAGAATTATAAAGATCATAAAAACAATTGATCAGTGATTCATGATTTTCTGAACCAATGGTTGTACACTCCAGGCATCTCATCTCCATAGCAGTTCCATTTCTTTCAACAGATGGTTAGGAGTATTCTGCTGATAGTTCCCGTGGCCGTTGATTGTATACTTTCCTCATCCCTAAATCATTCTTTTCTACGTTTTCCAAGTACTTACAAATTTCTCTGATCTCTTAAAAACAGTGTCAACCACAGTGTCTTTGTCAAAAGAAGCAAACATAGGTAGTTTATTCTTCTACTTCTGCGTTTGTTCTCAAACTCCTGCAGATCAGCAGGATGTAGTCCGGAGAACGGAATGCGTTGTGTCATGGTTTACAGCATTGCTGCGATATCTGCGCATTTCAGCCTGACACATCCAACTTCAGCATGGCTTTGGGTCACTGACCCTATATGAGATGGAACAGCCAACTCCATCCCATAGCCTCCCTAGTTGCCTCGTATGACATGCATGGAAGGTGAACAGTGTTGCTATTCTTTGCTCCCCTTTCGGGCCCCAACAACACACAGGCGATAGGTTGTTTAAAAAGGCACCCTTATCAATTATCATATATCCTAGCACCTGCGATCTTGGAGCCAATCCATCAGCTCACTCACAACCCTGAATTTCAGCATGGCCAGGGTAAAACCAGGGTACTCCCAGAAATCGAATTGGAAGTGCCAAACTGCAAACTATGGCACAAAGTATTCTGATCTCCAAACTTTCTTTCTTCTCACTTTTATACATGAGTACCTGACACATGAGTTAGGGAAGGTAAAAAAAAACAGCACGGAAGGGAACTGGCCACCCCACCTAATAGTTGCTGCGGCTTAGTACATGAAGAGTTATCTTCATCCCCGACGGCAGATGCCATAGGATCTACCTTTACCTTTACCTTTACCCCTTTATAGGGTGTAGCATCAGGGGTAGAAGAGTTCTTTGGAGATGGATTTTTTGTGTGATTCATATATGTCTGTTTTCTTTGACTTTTATTTCTGTAATCCATTGCTTGCAAGCTCTGCCCCTGCTGTGTATCCATCATGTCTGTATAGTAATGCTTTTTGAGGGGCACTGTCTGGAAGCATATGAAAACCACTTAATCTGTTGTCTTCTGATGCAATCTAGGATTAGCATTGTGTTTGCTAGTCTTCAGATGTTTTCATTTCTGATTCTGTCTCTTATTGTTACTCTGAGAATTCTACGAAGACAAGTCATTTCTCTTGTAACAAGTTTTCTTTTGGATTCTGTTGTTAGTGTCCATGTTTGGTCACTGGAATAGTAATGGTATGATGATCGTTTTACATAATGCAGTTTTGGCATTCATGCTCAAATATTTTTGAAAATAGGAGACATCTGCCCCAAGATCAGGTATGCTAGGTTGCATCTAAAAAGCTCATACATTTCAGCCTAAGGAGCATCTATAAGTCATTCTAAAAAGCATGCATGGGTCACCCTAAAGAGTACAGTAAAGTATTAACTCCTCAGTGCATCTTAGTTTGTTTATTATATTTTTTATTCAATATTTCTGTTGTGTCATGTTTGTTTCTTGATAAAGGTGTCCCATTGGCCCCAACTTAGAAGTTGTCCCTGTTTAAGTTATATTACTTTTTACCAATTGTTCTTATTATTTTCATCATACTTTTTTTTCTCGTAACACATCACTGCTTACCCCCTCATAACTTTTCTTGTAGCACAAAACTGCTTACCCCCTCATGTTTCTCGTTACATATCCCTGCCTACCCCTCATAACAGCACAGCCTATTTTTGTTACTGTGGCATACATGGTTTTTGCCAGACGCCCTCTGGCTTCTTGATTATTAACTACAGCAAAGTAACCAAACATAATTAACAATATTAATATTGTAATTAATAATTAGCAATAAGAACAACATTCTTGTTTCTGTAACACAGTAGTGTATAATTTCTGTAACAACTCCAATACTTATGATACTCCTGTCACTATGCACTTCAATGGTGCTGATCATCATTGTACCCATAGCATTCAGGTCACTGCAATAAAAATCTTTCACTACATATGATAGAGTGAGTTAGGTGCGCCCTTGAAAATTTCTATATATTGCAGTTTTGTATCCTTAGGCCATTTGGTCTTATAAGAGATAATACATTTATTTAGATTTGGGGAGTAAGAACTTTGCTGTGTTATCATTCATGTTTTCAGACATAGTTTTTTTATTTCATTCGCGTTCCCCATAATTTTTTATGCACGTCTCTACGACAATAATAGTGTATATGTACATCATTGTTACCATTGATCCTGCTGTTTAATGTCTACCATCTAATGCATTGCAATACTGCCTCTATTTTTACTGTTTTTACTGCTTGTTCACTGTTTGTCTTGTATTTTTTTGACATGTTTAAAAGGTTGAAATGTTGAAACTGTCTTGTTCACTGTTTGTCTTGTTCACTGTGTCTTGTTCACTGTTTGTCTTGTATTTTTTCATACTGATCACCTATAGTCTGATAGGCTGTGCATTTATTGTAAAGCTGATTGACCTTGTGTTTTACATAAGTACAATTACTATGAAAACATGTTTGTGCTGACCTTGTGTTTTACATAAGTACAATAACTATGAAAACATGTTTGTACTGACCTTGTATTCTGTCAGCCATTCCGTGATTTCTTTACTCAACATGATTAGTAGGCAATGTTACTAATAAGTAAATAGCATCACAGTCATTGTGTCTCAAGTGTTTTCTCTGTTGATATAAGAGAGAAGAATTGAAATTAATCTCAAAGTTCTTATTTTTAAATCACACAAATCTCACATTTCTTCTTCACTCATTCTCTCAAACTCCTGCTGCTTATCAGGATGTAGTCCAGAGAAATGAATGCATTGTATCATTATTTACCGATGGGATGTGATATTTGCACATTTCTGCCCGACACTTAAAAACATCAACATGGCTTCTTGGTCTTTTTTACCTTTGCCATGGGACAGCCAACTCCACTTCCAAATCTTCTTAGTCGCCTCTTACAACATACATGTCAAATAACATTTATCATCTATTGCTCCTCTTCTGGGCTTCAGAAACACATGGGGTAAATATATATCTATCTATTGTCTTTTCTCTGCTTATGCTGTGAGGAGTCACATGATTGAATGACGATCGGTTTTCAGCTACAGCACATTTGGTCATTTGATATGCAGTGATACTGTGCTGTGTCAGAATGTTGGTAATTCCTTCAATCCACCTTCTTCTTGGTCTTCCTCTGCATCTTGCTGTTTCCATTTTCATTTTGTATGCTCTTGCTGCTGGCCAATATGGGTTCATTTTCATGAGGTGGCTGAACTATGTCAGTCTATGTTTTTCAATATATTTTACAAATAATGTTGTTCCAACAGTTCATGTAATCTCCTCATTTCTCACATCATCTCTTCTTGTTCTGTTTGCTGCTTTTCTTAGACATCTCATTTCACACCTAGTAAGTTTTCTCGTGTTCTTTAGTTAGTGTTCATGTCTGACATTGATAACACAATGTTGGGATGAATATTGAATTTATGCCTTTGTGTGTCCATCAGGATAGATGTATGTTTCAAAATTGGTGGAAGTTCATAATTTACGTTGTTGGCTTTTCTAATTACAGAACAGGCATTTAGTTTTATATCACTCACATTCATCATGTTTTTTAATATAACATTTAAAAAGAACAAAGCAATAAAAATTGTTGTACTTATAAATTCTTGTCAATAATTATGCCATGAGTTCATCACAATTTAAGATAACCACTTTAATTGTGTCATGAATCCATCGCAAGTGAAGATAATCACTTTAATTATGACATGCCACCATCACAAGTAAAGATAACCACTTTCATTGTGTCATGTGTGGATCACAATTTAAGATAACCACTTTAATTGTGTCATGAATCCATCGCAAGTGAAGATAATCACTTTAATTATGACATGCCACCATCACAAGAAAAGATAACCACTTTCATTGTGTCATGTGTGGATCACAATTTAAGATAACCACTTTAATTGTGTCATGAATCCATCGCAAGTGAAGATAATCACTTTAATTATGACATGCCACCATCACAAGAAAAGATAACCACTTTCATTGTGTCATGTGTCGATCACAATTTAAGATAACCACTTTAATTGTGTCATGAATCCATCGCAAGTGAAGATAATCACTTTAATTATGACATGCCACCATCACAAGTAAAGATAACTTGTGATATAGTCTTTAAAATCAGAGGCTACTAGTGCTACTGATCAGACTGAAAGGACAGATGAAAGGGTGGAATTCTGACAATTCGTTAAAAACAATATCAATGCATGTCAGCTGGAAGCGTATTATGGAGAGGGCAGAATACCAGATGCTGAAACTAAGAACAGACAGTACAGAATTCCATCTAGTGAACTACTACTGCCCAAATGATAGACTTTGGCCCTAGACACAATCCCAGAAAAAGAGGGACTTATGGTGTGTGGTGACTTCAACAGCCACTCTCAGAGCTGGGGCTAATATCACATGGACAAAGGAGGTGAGGAATTTGAGAGCTAGCAAGATGAAAATAAGCTCATACTTATTAACCAGCCAGCAGACTCATCAACCTTCTACTCAAGAGCATGGCACACCACCTCTACACCAGACCTGGTGTTCCATTCACCAGGCCTTGAATAACACACGAGTCATTGGAAAGCAGTTTAGAGGTAGTAACTACAGATCAGTATTTTTAGAAATCCACAATGAATTTATCAAGGACAGCAGCATGCTCACTAGGTGGAACTATAAAATAGCAGACTGGAAAATGTACCAGCATTTAACCAGCATTCTAGCTAAAGACATAAACGTGGACAAAGACACCAATAGAGCATTGAGTGAATTTAATAGATATTAAATGTTACATGCTACTAGTAAAACCATAACCAATGGGTGCACACAAAAACTACAAACCCTATTGGATTACTGAACTGGAGAAGCTGCAAAATTAGATGGAAACATCTAGACTGCAGGCTGAGAACAGATCTAGCCAAGAACACTACAACAAATATAAGCAAACAAAGGCTAAATTTCAGAGAACCAAGTTACAAGCCAGACAGAGCAGCTGGAAAGAAAAATCATAATCACTGAACCTTGAAAGAGATACTAGGAAATTATGGAAACTGGTAAAACAACTAAATGATGAAGGTACAGAGAGAAGTACAAGGATCACACTTTATAAAGACAGAAACATTGTAACAGGTAAACATGCAGCTTATTACATTGCTGGCTCCTTTGCAGAAGATAACAACATCAGAGTTAGCCCAGACAAACAACAGGAGCTTCAAGAGAACCAGCAAAACATTGGACAAGACAATGACTTGAAGCAATGGAAGCACCAATCACATTGAAAGAACTGGAGCATGCAATACCCAAATTGAAAATGAAAATATCCCCAGAAGCTGATGGAGTGTCCAATGAAATGATTAAAAACCTGGGAACTGCAGCAAGAGCAAAGCTACTGCAGATCTTCAACACAAGCTGGACCACTGGTAATGTACCACAGGCATGGAGGGAAGCAATAATGATGCCACTCCTGAAATCAGGAAAAGATGGCAACACAGTCTCCAGTTACAGGCCCATCAGCCTCACAAGCCGTCTATGCAAAACAATGGAACACATTATCAATCTTAGGATGAAGTGGTACCATGGAAGTGAAAATCCTGTTATTGCAGCAAGCAGACTTCAGACAGTGCTACTCTACTGAAGATCAGGTAACCTACCTCTCCTGGGAGATTGATTTCTTCCAAGATAAGAAACTGGTACTAGCAGAATGGATAGATCTCAGGAAAGAATTTGACAAGGTTTGGGAAGAAGGACTCTTAAAGAAATTGTGAAACTGTAGGGTTAACTCAAGAATGTACAAATGGGTAAAAGCATATCTGCATAATAGAAGAGCCAGGGTACAATTGGATGTTTGCAAGAGCAAGAAAGACCTACTGCGTCATTGAGTCCCCCAGGGAGGAGTCCTATTGCCCACACTTTTCTTGGTTTACATCAATGACCTAGTTGCCAAACTACCACATGGGATGACAGTGGCAATGTATGTTGACAACCTGGTGATCTGGTGCATGGAAGAACATGTGACAATGACCACTACATTCTTTACCCTCTCACCAAAACAAAAGTTGGTGTTATCAAGATAGATGGAGAACTTTTGAAAGAAGACAAACAACCCACATACCATGGAGTTTCTTTTGATGATAAGCTGACATGAAAGCAACACATAAACAAAGCAACAACAATGGTATTCCTGACAGAAGCAAGGTCAGTGCTTCAAGCTCTCCAGTCTGGAAAATTAACAGACTTAGAAAAAATATTTAATTAACTGTCTTACCAGTATAGGGTAACTATGCAGTGGATACCCTCTCACTGTGGAATACCAGGAAATGAAAAAGCAGACCTTCTGGCTAAGGAAGGTGCTGCTGAAGACCAACCAGATGTACCAATCACCTACCATCAGAAAAAACAGATGATCAAATCAATAAGAAAGCCATAAACACCAACACACGACGACTTATGAACATTATGAACAGATCAGAACAAATTGTAATTCTATGCCTCAGAACAGGACACACCCGAGTCCAGCCACATGTACACAAAATTCAAGATTGTTGACTTGGCCATGTGTACATATGGACAGGCAGCACAGACTGCCAAACATATACTTCAAGAGTGTTCTGAGTATAAAATGCTGAGGCAGACATATTGGCCAGAAGAAACAACACTGGAATCAAATCTCTATGGGTCACTGTGTGAAACAACAGAAACATAACTTCGACCCACTCAACATCATAGGTCACGAGATACCAGAGCTAAGATATACTGATGTCAGATGATACAACATTATTGGCACAAAGTCAAGCAAATTAGAAAGAGTCACCAGTTTTTAATACTTTGGCTCTCTTTATCAATAGTATTAATGATTGCTATGAAGAAGTTAGAAGGCAGTTGGCTATTGTGTCAAAGAAACTGATACAAATTAAAAACATATTGCTAAGCTGCTGCAAAACAACAAAACCAACATTTCTAAGAGCATGCATATTCCCAGTGGCAATATATGGGTGTGAATCCTGGACAATCACCAACAAAGTGAAAAATAAAATAGCAGCATTTGAAACAAAATGTTACAGAAAAACCCTCAGAATAATATGGACCAAAAAGATCACCATACTCAGAGAAATGAATGTAAAAGAAAACTAGCAAAACAGCACAACTCTTTCCAGAAAATGAACATATTTTGGCCATATGAAACGACATGATGATATAAAGAAAACCATAATGAAATGGATGATGCCAGGGAGATGAACAAGAGGCAGACCAAGAAGTAGACGGACGCAAGACATCAAAGACCACCTGAACATGACAGAAACAGAAGCAGGAAAAAAAGACTCAAAATAACAGAAGTTTCAAAAGGCTGTCATGACTGCTACCTCCTGTTCAGGATATGCTACCTGATGATGATGATTCAGTAATTGGGGAGAATTATGTGTGCCCTTACGTGTATGACTAGAGTGTGATGATATCAGTTCATAATAATAATAACCGTAATTTTAAAATATTTCATCAGTAGTAAGAGGTACATTTGTGACTGGGTAATGAAGAGTAGGCTATGCTAATTAAAGTAAAGTGAAACTAGACAATATTGGCAGTCAAAATGAAATGTTATAGAAAGGTCCTAAGAATATCATGGACAGAAAGATGAACCACTACAGATGTCTGCAAAGATCTGAACATAGAAGAAGAATGGCTCTTTAAAACTATCAAAAAACACAAGATCATATAAAAAGACATGATGTGCAACAGTATAAAAAGATTAAATAACCAAAGAGTGAAAAATTCCTGGCAAGAGAACAAGACGCACATCAAGACTATGATGGATACAGGATAAAGATCTTCTGAACATGACATTGGAAGAGGCTGTGGGCTATAGCCTAGTATAAGTCTTCACTGTGCTATAAATAGCACACAATGTTTACATTTTTAAGTACCAGACGTCACGGATTTCCGTGTAACGCCAATGAAATTATCGAAAGTAATGGATGCTGTGACATCACATCTCCTGACACAAATGACATCAAGCACACTTATAATTTTCATAACTAATTTATATTTTTCATTTATAACTTATCCTACTAACCCTTACCCCCATCCCTAATGTAAATACTAATATGAAATTAGTATGCCTATACAATTAATATACCATAATTTTTAATGCAAATTCTATTAATCACGCTGCAAAGATCAGGACGTACCTCGAAAGTAGAACAAAGGGTGAATCTTGCTTTCTGGCGTAAACTGGGAAGTTTGACCTAGTTTTGAGGTATTCCCCAAAACTTAAGTTGTGCTGATCTGCTGTTCGTGAAATTTTGCCATGGCTTGCGAGAGGTTGTGACGTCACGGTTCGCGCGAATTGTAGGGCGGAAAAATGTTTGTCACGTTTTGTGGTTTGGTGGATCTGAGGTTTAAAAAATTATGAAGGGGGGGGGGGGGGTGGTTATTATTTTTAAAATAATTTATTTATAATTTATTATAAAGTTTTATATTTATTATTATTTAGTTTTATTTATAAAAATAATAAAAAAAAGGAAGGTATAAAAATTAATAATTTCATTACATCTGAATGTTTTAAAAAGGGGGGCCTGGAAAAGGGGGAGGTGGTGGTATAAAAAAGGGGGGTTGAGGGGGTCTTCCCCCTCATTACATCTGAATGGGTCCCCCCCCCCCCCCCAGTTATTATTTCAAATTATAAAATTATTGAAAAAAATATTCGGTCTACGGCAAGAGCAGGGTTGCCATTTTGATGCTTTTCGCTCTACATCTTGTGCTTTTTCATATAAGCTGGTGCCAAGCTTATTTGAATATTTGACACAGTGTAATAGTTTAGCACTTTTCAGAACTGTGCTGGTGCATTTTAATGCATTTTGCCATATTTGGTGCTTTCTGATGCTTATTAGGAACGTTTCTGGTGCTTTTATGATGAAATGAGTTGGTAACACTGGGCTAGGCGTGATCGGAAACCAATTAAAGCCAGCAAATTTTTACAGTACAGCTTGTGATTTGTGTTATTCTTATTTTTTTAGATTTGTATTAGAAATAATGCATGGTTTATGGAGAGTTTATCTGCTGTCGAACGGTGAATAAGGTAAGTGCTTCATTTTACTAATTTCACACTGTTTTCATTTTTAATTAGGTGACTTCCATGGATTTCCACTAGTAAAACCACTGGTCAAATCGTTCAAATTTTTTTTTTAAATGTCCGCTACGCATACAGTCGCTTGACGGTGTGACGTCACTGCGCGCTGCATTTCATTGGTCTACA
The DNA here is from genome assembly GCA_034231615.1 of Meghimatium bilineatum. Lineage (NCBI taxonomy): Eukaryota > Metazoa > Mollusca > Gastropoda > Stylommatophora > Philomycidae > Meghimatium > Meghimatium bilineatum. The sequence continues at coordinate 51,552,566 of CM067306.1, forward strand.
GTTTTTCTAGTGGAACTTCGTGACCTTGCTATTTAAAAATGTAAACAGTGTGCTATTTATAGCGAAGTAAAAGCCAGAAAGCAAGATTTACCAAACAAAGGTCACAGTGAAGACTTAAACTAGACTTGAGCTGACGCTGTGCAGCTTGCACAGTACCGAAAGGTTTACTGAGTGGAAGTGGGGACAATGCTCTATCTATAAAGAGTAAAGTAGTACATGTTGACTCAAATGCGGATAGTAAGAAATAAGAATATAAAATTTATATATAATAAATATAAGTATAGGCCAATAAATTTGATGGTACAAACGGATCTAATGATTACTGGTTTGTGTTATTAACAAAATAATAAACTTACGGCTGAATGGATAATTTGGAGAGTCTGGCGGTCACTGTTTTGACGTCAAGTGTGAAATAATATCAATTATTGGTCCCGAGGGCAGAGGTGTGTCCACACAAAAGACAATGAATGAAGTCAGTGACGACTGCCAACGAAAGTCTAGTTCAGAATACGAAACAAATAAATAATGACGCCGCATTAAACATAAACAGCGATGCTCAACCACAAATTTTTAGAGCCGATAATACTAAATTGTTTCCTATCCCCTATACTCCAATGTTATTTGTTCGTGCAGACCACACAAACTTGTCTGATTTGTTGTCATTGCGACCACTGGCACTTTTGCTTCCCTGAAAGCTGCAGCCACAAATTGGTCTGTCTCCGTACCCATACTTGATTCATATTCTACCAAACTTGTTCAGTAGCTTCTTTAACACGCTGAAACATGCAAAATGTATATTTTCTTGATTTTATTGTGCTAATTTTTTGACATAGTTAAATAAAACACCATGATGCTAGTTTATAAACAACTTTACGACATTACGTAAATATGTTGATGTTGTTGACAAACATGGCGCTCCACGTCTGGAAAACTAAATCATACAATTTGATATAGGGTAATACGCTCGTATTACGTATATAATGTATTAAAATTTCTCTGTATGCATGTGTGTGAACTGTGAGTGCGGCTGTTATCGAATTTTAAGACGTATTTGCAATTTAGGTATACACTGGATCTTTGTCGTTCTAGTTTCGATGTATAATTATTATTTATTACCTAACCTTTGCTAGGTAATTGGACAAAATTTTCAAAATATGCTACATAATTACAAATAATATAGTTAGATGGCCCTAAAAAATTTCAATTCAACGATACCTCAACCAAGTCTGTACGTCAATTCTGAGAAAAGTTATGAATTTTTTCGAATTAATTTGACATCAAAATAAGGCTCAGTTGAGTATAGTTATCCACTGTGACCTTTGCTCTAGTTTCGATGTGTTTTCTGACCTTTATTTTGGGATTGCCTTGTAGAGTGCTATTAATAAGGGATATGTGCAGTGGTATACAGTAGCAAACGGAAAGGAACAAACAGTAGCAGACGAAAAGGAACGGTAGAGCATAGCGCATGTTAGATAGTTTCTTTATAAATTTACGTATTTATGTGAGTATATATGGAGAAGGAAGCATGTCGGTTCGAATGATATATTCATGGAGTTCCTTTCCGGAATTAAAAAAGTGTATCCTGCAGAGAATTCTCAATAAGATTAGTATCATATTATTACACAAGTTGCTTTTAATGCTATGTTGTGACCGTTGCTCTAGTTTCGTGGTATAGGACTATCATAACCTTTGGGCTAACTGTAGCGATTAGTTTTAGTGATTAGGTTTGGGGGAATATGGATTAGATTTGGGGATTAGGGATTAGGTTTGGGGAATAGGAATTAGATTTGGGGAATAGGGATTAGGTTTGGGGAATAGGGTTAGGGATTAGGAATAAGGATTAGGTTTGGGGGTTAGGGATTAGGTATTAGGTTTGGGGAATAGGAATTAGGTGTGGGGATTAGGGTTAGGTTTAGGGAATATGATTAGGTTTAGGGGTTGGGGATTAGGAACCGCAATAGCACATCATTTACACCTTTAACTATTTGACCTCATGGATTTCTGTGTAGCACCAATGAAATTGAAAGATGCCAAGACATAGCAAACTAAAACACACAAATGTTAGTGCGTTTTCAGCAGGTAGTGACAGCACACCACGTAACAAAATGTAATTTTCTTCAGTGCTATTTTGTGCAGCGATAGTGATAACTAAAACTAACTTGTTTGCTTCGGGAGATGTGACGTCGCAGCATCTATTTCAACTTTATGTGTGTACACGGAAATCCATGACGTCACCTAGTTAAAAGTGTAAATAGTGTGTTATTTATAGCACAGTGGAGAACTAATCTGTACTTTTACCCAAAATAATTTACATTCATGAAACATATAAGAAAATAAAATAAAACTTGTGATCACAAAATTTAGCCAAGTTGATAATTTCTAAATTATCTTTGTTATTCGCAATAATACAATACACAAAATATACATTTTTGTGTTTGCGGAGACAAAACGCTTATGTTGATCACATTTCTGGAATTTTCAGATGGACAAAGTCCTAATTGATATTCCAAATAGCAGCTAATTAGCATAATTATAATGAAAATAAATATATATCTATTAAAAATAATAAAATACCACAGAAACTATATATTTTTGTGTTCACAAAGAAAAGACGCATGTGTTTATCACATTGCTGTGATTCTCAGATGCGCGTACAACTAATTAATATACAAAATGTTGGCTAATTTGCATAATGTAAACAAATGTTGATGTTTTAAAAAGATAACTGCTGGTTTGGTCATTGTTTTACCCTCTTAAAAGTTACATATATAAAAAGAAAAATGGTTACAGAGCTTAATAAATTTAGTTTCAAACAAGTAAAGCGATGCCATCACTAAATGAAACCCTGTCACAAGAAATTTATAGCCTAAGCAAAATTTCCCAAACACGCTAATCCCAGATGCCCAAGTACCTATCTTTGCGGTTTGCGTGGGGCTTAGGCATGCAGGGATGTTCAAAATTAGAGTTATAGAATTTGGGTTAGGATTAGTATTTAGAATGTCAGTTGGCGCTCTCTCAGTGCATATAGCGCAGAAATAAACAGTACGCAGTAAAAGTTGCTTTTGATTCTTCACTGTGCTATAAATAGCACACTGTTTATATTTTTAACTGATGTAACACCAATGAAATTAATGGCTGTCGTGACGTCACATCCCAAAAATACCTAAGTTCAACTTTAGATACAGACGAACTTATGCGTAATGTTTCTTTTCCAATTTACATATTTTTAAAATTTTCCTATGATTTGTACTGAGCGATCATAATTTATGCGCGCTACACACGGAGTGAGGTGACAGCACACATTAGAAATATTATTTCGAATCCTAACCGTACTCTATGTACTTAACCTTAAGCTTTCCAAATCCCAAAACAAAGGTTAGGAAATACCTCAAAACTAGAGCAAAGATCACAACAAAGAATTAAAAGCAACTTGTGCCCAGTGCGCTATTTATAGACCTAAATTCAATTTTACCCATAATAAATAATTAGGTGAAAATCTAGTATAGGTGTCCATTGGGCTATAAATAGTATTAACGTCACAGATTTCCCTTGAACAATCAATCATATCCATTTATGCCTTAGACGAGAATTCTTAGAGAATTAATTACACTGTGCAACACATACAAAATTACAGACATGAAAATAATCATTTCCTACTGAAAATGTGGTGAGAAAAACGAATATCACATTAAAAATTCTCAGTTTGCTCTTATTGTTGTGATATTCCTTGTTTATTGTGTCGAAAAAATTGGAAAATTTTTCTCACGAAAAATTTATTCAGCGACGAATGCATGTTGACACCGTGCGACCTCTCTCAATGGCCGCTATATTGCTTAAATCGTGTGTTGATGTAAAAAACAAACCACATATTTCAACATGTGTATATAATTAATATTTTCAAGTAGTATATATATATATATTATTTTCCAGTGCTATAAATGTCTGAATTTGTATAAAGATTGGATTCCATAATGTCACGAAAGTGCGTTAATAGTGCTAACAATTTTTACTATGTTTGTGGCAAGGGGACGTTGTCGTCTCAAAAACGGAAAATTACACCTTTAATTAAAACTGCATATCATCTTTACTTCGGCTGTAAGATAGGTGATCAAGACAAACCCTGGGCACCTCACATTTGCTGTATTACATGTACTGTGAAACTCTGTGGTTGGCTGAATGGCAAAGTGCAGTCAATGCCTTTCGCGATTCCTATGATATGGAGAGAGCCGAGAGATCATGTAAGTGACTGCTATTTTTGTATGGGGCATCCTCTCCAACACGGAATATCTAAAAAGAAGAAGTGGACTTTGAATTACCCCAATATTCCATCAGCTATACGGCCAGTACCACATGGAAAAGATCTGCCTGTTCCTACCTCACCCAACCAGAAAGTTATAGAGCTTGATGCAGATTGTGGTCAAGAAATACAACCTGAGTTTGAACAGGAAGATACTCAATTCACACCAATAGGTTCTGTTGATATTCTACATAGAATTTCTCAAAATGAACTAAGTGACTTAATTCGAGATCTTGACTTATCTAAAACAAAAGCTGAACTTCTTGCATCAAGACTTCAGCAGTGGAATCTCCTGGATAAAAATGTTACGGTGTCTATGTACAGAGAACGTCAGAAATCTCTAACTCCATTTTTCACAATGAATAATAGCATTGTTGCTTGCCATGATGTTAATGGGCTTATGGAAGCTTTGAAAATAGAGCACATACAACAAGAGTGGAGGTTATTCATTGACTCATCAAAGTTAAGTTTGAAAGCAGTTTTGCTACACAATGGCAATTCATTACCTTCTATCCCTATAGGCCATGCTGTCCACATAAAGGAGACTTATGAAAATATGAAATTACTTCTTAAAGCAATAAAATATGATGATCATCAGTGGCAGATTTGTGCAGACTTGAAAGTTATTGCAATTTTACTTGGCATGCAATTAGGTTACACAAAATATTGTTGCTTTCTGTGTGAATGGGACAGTCGACAGAGAACTTCTCATTACATTAGGAAAACTTGGCCTGATAGGAAGGTTATGGAGCCTGGTGAAAAGAATGTACAGCAAATTTCTTTGGTTGATAGAAATAAAATAATTCTACCTCCTCTTCATATTAAATTGGGGCTAATGAAGAACTTTATCAAGGGCATGAATAGGGAGGGAGAGGCATTTAAGTACTTGAGGAAAAATATTCATTACCTTAGTGATGGTAAAATAAAGGAAGGATTATTTGTAGGCCCACAGATAAGGGAACTGTTGAAAGATGAGCATTTTGATGCCATTATTCATGGGAATGAGAAAGGTGCATGGCAATCTTTCAAATGTGTTGTACAAAATTTCCTGGGCAATCATAGAAGTGAGAACTATCCTGTTGCTATTAATGAACTTCTGACAGCATATCAACAATTAGGTTGCAACATGTCACTTAAGATCCACTTCCTGGATTCTCATCTTGATTTCTTCCCTCCAAATTGTGGTGCAGTAAGTGATGAACATGGGGAGCGTTTCCACCAAGACATTGCATTGATGGAAAAAAGGTACCAGGGTAAGTGGAATACATCCATGCTTGCTGACTACTGCTGGAATGTCACAAGAGAAGCTCCAGAAGTGGTATACAAGAGGAAAAGGAAACAATAAGAAATAGGATTTTTAATACAAATATTGAAATTACAATAACTCAAAAACTAGAGCTAATAAACATTTTCTGATGTCATATTCATTTTTCTCAACCCATTTTCAGTAGGAATTGACTAATTTTATACTTGTAAAAAAAAACTTTTTTTGTTGCGCAGTGTTATTAATTTTAAACACTAAATGTCACCCTTTTCCCCTTCCCCCAAAAATCTATAAACTAATTATAATCCTTTTAATTCACCCTCTCCAAAATCTATAACCTTAGCAACTTATCTAACACTGCAAAGGTTAGGTAATACCTCAATATTAGAACAAGTCACAATGGACACCTATACTAGAGATTGGCCAATAATGGTAATGAATGCAATGGAAAAACTCACCTTGCCATATAATTATTCATCATTTCTTGGTGGATAAACTTTTTTAACTGCAGACAAGAACTCCATGAAAATATCACACAACTTCACATGAATTATTTCTGACACTCCTGCTAACATTATGATGATTATTACCAAAACCACATATATCGCATCATTTGAGGTGTCTACTACCGCACATGCCCAGATGAAATGTCTGTCTCTCGAAAGAGACGAGATTATGGGTCAGAGATATTATGGAGAGATTATACAGAATTTTCCCAGATTGTATATAATTCTTTTCCAGTGATTTCTACTGCGCTCTCATTATTTCTTTGTGCTATGCACTGAGAGAGCCCCAATTGGCATTCTAAATACTAGTAGTAATCCTAAACCAAATTCTATAACCCTAACCCAAATTATATAACTCTAATGCACATGCCAAATCACAAGGTTAGGTAATACCTTGAAACTAGAACAAAGATTACAGTCTTATACCTAAACTGCAATGCACCTTTATTGTGTTATCATTTGTGTTACGCCATGTTTAATAAACGCTGCTTTGTCTAAGGATTAGCGGGAAATGTGGCGACAAGGCATCTATCAATATTTTTTGTGTTCTGGGGAAATTCATGATGTAAACAGTGCGCTATTTATATCGCAGTTTAAACCTAAACTGCAAGTTTACCCATTTTAATACAGATTTTATAATAATTTAAAATTTGTTTCATCTGAATCTGTTTTGTTTATTATAATTACATCTCTAATAGAATTTATTAGGCCTTGCCTAATCAAAGAAAATCATCAAGCAGTAAAATAAATGAATGAGTAACTTCAGAGTAAGTTGAGTAGCCACATCTTACTTTTAATCTTACTTTATGAGCTTGCTCTAGAGCTAGAGAAAGGGGGAAATTCTCCAAGACATGAGAGATTTAAAATTGTTATGCCTACACTATAGACTATACTATATTATTGAATAGTATGTAAAAATAAAGGTGACGGGTGATTTTTCTTATTCTGTGTTGGTTCTCAAACTCCTGTCATTAGCAGGATGTAGTCAGGAGAACGAAATATGTTGTGTCATGGTTTACAGATTTGCTGTGATATCTACACCTTTCAGTCTGACACATCTGACTAGCATGACTTCTGGATCATTTTGATCCTGTATGAGATGGGACAGCCAACTCCACCCCATAGCAACCTCCTTAGTCGCCTCTTACGACATGCATGCATGGTAAAAAGTGTTGTTATTCTTTTCTCCCCTTTTGGGCTCAGGCAACACACAGACGAAGGATGATTGTAATAACTCCCCATCGAGGCCAGAACCTTGAAGTGGTGATGGGGCTTAGTTCAGCCATCAGAGGCTGGAAACTAAGACTGGTCGGGCACTCCCACTCGAGCAGGACCATAGTCCGGCCCAAGTAAGCAGAGTGCTGAAGACGGAGGCAACCAGCCAAAAGGCGCACAGATAATCAGGTTGCCACGCATAAAACACAATGGAAACATGTCTGCATCTAATAAACGTTATGGTGCCTGCCCTGTGGCGGACGTTCAGGCAGGGACGGTGCCGGGCCCTATACCTCGAAAGGGCCCAACCTCAGTTACTGGAAGTCCTTCTCAATTGCCCCGAGGAGCCAGGAGGCAAGGGAATAGAGCTACTGGCCAAACAAACAAACGACCAATAAAAATAATGCACTGGAATGCTGAGGGTGTCAACAGTAAAAGAGATGGATACAGCAAAAAATTGGAACTTGAAAATGTCCTCAGTGAAGAACAAGTTAATATATGCTGTATCCAAGAAACACACCTCAGCAGCGACATAGCCTTCAAAATCAGAGGCTACCAGTGCTACCGATCTGACCGAAAAGACAGGCGAAAGGGTGGAATTCTGACACTAGTTAAAAACAATATCAGCGCATGTCCGCTGGAAGTATACATGGAAGGGGCAGAATACCAGATGCTCCACCTAAAAACAGACAGTGCAGAATTCCATCTCCTGAACTACTACTGCCCAAATGATAAACCATTGGCACTAGACACAATTCCAGACAAAGAAAGGCTTATGGTGTGTGGTGACTTCAACAGCCACTCTCAGAGCTGGGGCTACGATCATATCGACAAGAGAGGTGAGGAACTTGAGAGCTGGCAGGATGAAAATAATCTCATTCTTATTAACCAGCCAGCTGACTCACCAACCTTCTACTCGAGAGCATGGCACACCACCTCTACACCAGACCTGGCATTCTACTCACCAGGCCTGGAATGGAACATCACACGTGTCGTTGGAAAGCAGCTTGGGGGTAGTGACCACAGACCAGTATTTCTGGAAATTCACAATGAATATACCAAGGACAGCAGCACGCTCACTAGGTGGAACTATAAGAGGGCAGACTGGAAAATGTACCAGCATTTAACCAGTGTTCTAGCTAAGGACATGAACTTGGACAAAGACATCAATAGAGCAGTGAGTGAATTTAATAGATGTATACTACATGCTGCTAGTAAAACCATACCCAGGGGGGCACGCAAAAACTACAAACCCTACTGGAATGATGAACTGGAAAAGCTGCAAAATGAGATGGAAACATCTAGAAAGCAGGCTGAGAACAGACCTAGCCAAGAACATCACAACAAATATCAGCAAACAAAGGCTAAATTTCAAAGAGCCAAGTTACAAGCCAGAAGGAACAGCTGGAAAGAAAAAACAGAGTCGCTGAACCTAGAACGAGATACTAGGAAATTATGGAAACTTGTAAAACAACTAAATGATGAAGGTACAGGGAGAAATACCAGGATCACACTTTATAAAGATAGAGACATTTTAACAGGTAAACATGCAGCTGATTACTTTGCAGATTCCTTTGCAGAAGACAATAACGTCAAAGTCAGCCCAGACAAACAACAGGAGGTTCGAGCGAACCAGCAAAACATTGGACAAGACCAACCTATACCTGAAGTCATGGAGGCACCAATCACAATGAGAGAACTGGAGCATGCAATATCCAAATTGAAAATGAAAAAGTCCCCTGGAGCTGATGGAGTGTCCAATGAAATGATTAGAAACCTGGGAATTGCAGCAAGAGCAAAGCTGCTGCAAATCTTTAACACAAGCTGGTCCACAGGTAATGTACCACAGGCATGGAGAGAAGCAATAATGATACCTCTCCTCAAATCAGGAAAAGATGGCAACACAGTCTCCAACTACAGGCCCATCAGCCTCACAAGCTGTCTATGCAAAACAATGGAACGCATTATCAATCTTAGGATGCAGTGGTACCTTGAAAGTGAAAACCTTCTGGTATCACAGCAAGCAGGTTTCAGACAGTGCTACTCTACTGAAGATCAGGCAACCTACCTCTCCCAAGAGATTGAGGATGCCTTCCAAGATAAGAAACTGGTACTAGCAGCATGGATAGACCTCAGGAAAGCATTTGATAAGGTCTGGAAAGAAGGGCTCCTAAAGAAATTGCGAAATTGCAGGGTTAGCTCAAGAATGTACAAATGGGTAAAAGCATACCTGCATAATAGAAGAGCCAGGGTACAATTAGATGGTCGCAAAAGCAAGAAAGTCCTACTGCGTCATGGAGTCCCCCAGGGAGGAGTCCTGTCACCCACACTTTTCTTGGTTTACATCAATGACCTAGTTGCTGAACTACCACACGGGATCAAAGTGGCAATGTATGCTGACGACCTGGTGATCTGGTGCACGGAAGAACATGCGACAGTGGCCACTAAACAAATACAAAGAGCTATCGATGCCCTAACCTTATGGGCAAATAGATGGTGTGTCAGCATTAACACAGATAAGTGCAGCACTACACTCTTTACCCTCTCACCAAAACAAAAAGCTGGTCATATCAAGATAGACGGAGAGCTCTTGAAAGAAGACAAACAACCAACATACCTCGGAGTTACTTTTGATGATAAGCTGACATGGAAGCAGCACATAAACAAAGCAACAACAAAAGCCAGGAGGAAGCTAGCTATCCTGAGAAAACTAAGTGGAACCACATGGGGAGCCAGTGGAAATATACTCAGTAAAGTTTACCAGCAAGGCATAAGACCACACCTGGAATATGGTTCAGCTGCGTGGTGTCCTGCATCAAACACCACATTACAAGATCTAGATAAAGTGCAAAACCAGGCACTTAGAATAATGTTGGGAGCAATGAAATCAACACCCATAGCAGAGATGCAGAAAATGGGAAGAATGCAAACACTTGGCGAACGCAGAGACACAAAAGTACTAATTCAAGCGGAAAAGTTTCAGTGTATGCCAAGTCATCCAATGAAGGAAAGATTCCAAAACCTAGCAATGGGGCGACTGAAAAGAAGCAGCTTTATCCATCAAGCTAAACGACTCCGTAGACAACTTACAGACCTACCTGAAGTTGACAGCCCCTTAAGGTCTGTACCAGAACAAACCCCATGGAGTGAAAGGCATGGAATGCCAATATACATTCAGACCCATGTGAAAGGAATACTAAGCGAGGACGAACAGAACAGTGTGCAGCGGAGGACAGTCACCCTCAGTTTCCTGGACGAGGAATATCCACAAGATATATGGGTCAGAGTATACACAGATGGGTCAGCACAGAATGCTGTGAGGAATGGAGGTGCAGGTGTATATATAGAATATCCACACAAGCCTAGAGATACAATCAGAACACCGACAGGAAAATTCTGCAATAATTATGATGCAGAAATCCAGGCAATTACTGTGGCAGCTAAAAAACTGCTGAACTCCAACTCTGACCTACAGCCTGTGGTATTCCTGACAGATGCAAGGTCAGTGCTTCAAGCTCTCCAGTCTGGAAAACTAACAGACTTGAAAAAACTACTTAGCGAATTGTCTTACCAGTATAGGGTAACCATGCAGTGGATACCCTCTCACTGTGGAATACCAGGAAATGAAAAAGCAGACCAACTGGCTAAGGAAGGTGCTGCCGAAGATCAACCAGATATACCAATCACCTACCATCAGAAAAAACAGATGATCAAGTCAATAAGAAAGCCACAAACACCAACACAAGATGACTATCACATTATGAACAGATCAGAACAAGTTATAATTCTACGTCTCAGAACAGGACACAACCGACTCCGCAGTCACATGTATACAAAGTTCAAGATTGGCAACACAGCCATGTGTACATGTGGACAGGCAGTACAGAGTGCCAAACATATACTTCAAGAGTGTTCTGAGCATGAAACGCTGAGGCAGACATATTGGCCAGAGGAAACAACACTGGAATCAAAGCTCTATGGGACACTGTATGAACTACAAAAGACAGTGAGTTTTATTAAGGAGACAGAATTGCAGATATAGACATGTTTCAAGTGAACGAAAGAAGAAGAAGAAATTGTAATAACTATAGAGGAATCTCATTGTTAAGTGTAGTAAAGATGTTCACACATGTAATTTTTAAACAGTTGCGTGACTAAGTTAGCAGAGGAGTGCATACTTTGAGAGTCACACTCAAAGTGTGAGTTAATCTTTAGGCTCCTATGGTCGCAACAGTGCGTCTTGCGTGTCATCCCACCTTGCCTGTGGTCGCAATCACACGCCATACGATATCGCTCCATTCCCGAGTACGGAACTTCACGAAGTTAAAGCTTATATGACGTAGAATTCCCACCACACGAAGCTAGGAATACATCTCAGTTTAAAGGTCAAATTCCTTTACACATTACGATTGTAAGAGAGAGAAAGCCGGTTGAATTTGTGGCATGGGTAAGTGATCGTGACTACATGTTCTAATTGTTGTTTTTTGTTTTTGATATGTTGTTATTTGATAAGAATGTTTATGTATTCATTCAAAAACACAAAAATAATATGTATCAGCGGTGCCACATGTGTGCATGGACAATAATTACGTTGCGTGTCTGCATAGACCTAGTGTTGACCGGACGGACATTATATGCGATTTCTTCACGTTTTATTAGTTTTTTTAGTCCATATTATATTCGTTTTGATATAAAACAATATATATACATTAAGTATAGGTATTTATGAGGATTTTATCAATGTTGCCACACATTGCTCATGTATTAGGGTCATCATGAAGATATATTTGCAATTTTGAAAATGGAGTTTTGCGTTTTTTTGCCCAAATTTTCAACTTCACAACTTGCTCACAACTGTCATATCACACATACAACAACAACAAAAACACGATTATATTCACTATTCACTCCTTTATTTATATGTGCAAAAATTATTTTGATATCTTTTAAAATAAAAAAGTTATCCCGTTTTCAAAACACCCACCATCAATAACGCAAATTTTCCAAAAAATAAGTCAGGCCCCAGGGGATGTTTCTTAATTTTTAAGTCAGAGCCCTAAACGTTAAGATGGTCTGATAGATCTACTACAGACATTATCTTCACTCTTATACAGCTTCAAGAAAAATGTAAAGAGCAAGTAAGCCCTGTCATAGTTGTATTTGTCAACCTAACAAAAGCTTTTGATACTGTTGATGGTAGCAGAGCGTCCCTCTATTGGTACTCAAGTACATCAGAGTTCATCCTAAGCTGTATTTCTGACATCATTGACATCAATAGTGGAATTAAACATCCTTGTTTGAAAGATTCTTGTTCCAACATTATTTGGGATTTTCTTCTGTTTTACATTTTGCCTTCATAAACTTGATGAGTAATGTCTTTATTCACAGAAGACTTGATGGCTTTATGTTTAACTTTACCTATCTTAAAGTGAAAACTAAGACAACTGAGATTCTTCTAAGGGAGCTTTTGTGCTTACCTATTTGTGTTGGAGACACATGTAGCTTGAGCATATCCAAAATAACAGCCATATCCTAAAATAAATACTGTACTCTTACAGTGGTGCAAGAAAAGGAAGACCAAATCTGTGATGCAAAGATGTAAAGAGGAGCCCATCAATGCATTTGCCACCACTTCTAGAGTTGAGGGAACACTGATAGAAGATTGTGTCACATGAAGAATGAAACTGTGTAATAGTGCTTGGACATGTGAGAATTCAATATTGAGCAGAGCAGAAGAACAAAGGTTGAGACGTAAAGTGCAACAGTCCAACCAAGGAATTTTTCCATACTTATTTTGGAAATCAATTCCAATCGCTCATGGATCTGCAGAAACAGGGTATACTTTAATTACTATTATTATTTGTGCTGACTAGTGCTGTCTTTGGCATGTGCATCGTAGAAATGACTCCATTCTTCAACCTCCTAGAAAATGCTTCCTGGTATTTACCTAACAATTTGTTTTTAAATTACTAAAAATTCTTGAGATTAACGGGAATTGAACCAGTCCGTTCAACGGCACCAAACCGCCTAGCAACTATTGCACACGCGTTCTTCCGTACTTGACTAACCGCATCTCCAATAAAAGATGCGATTTCGTCAAGACATTCAAAGCGTGCACGTGCAGAGATGCGGTTAGTCAAGTACGGAAGAATGCGTGTGCAATAGTTGCTAGGCGATTTGGTGCTGTTGAACGGACTGGTTCAATTCCCGTTAATCTCAAGAATTTCTAAAAATTGTCCTCTGGCTTCCTACTTAAATTTACTTTTAAATTACTGGAATGCATTGTGTCACTATTTACATATTGATTGTGATATCTGCACGTTTCATCTTGACACACCCAACTTCAGCATAGTTTCTGGGTCACTTTGACCCTCTGTGGGATGGGACAGCCAATCCCAACCTCACAAACCTTTAGAGTCGTTTCTTACAAGACATGAGATGCATGGTAGTTAACTGTGATGCTATTATTTGATTCCATTTTGTCCCCGGCAGCACACTGGCTATTTTGAACTCCTTACAGATTTCAGAATGGTATAGAGCATGTCTGTGACTATCAAAGTCAGTCAGTCAGTCAGTTCCTCTTCTGCCAAGTATGGCACAAAGGACGGATGTCATAGTTACACATGCCTGTCAGACAGTTGCTAGAGATTGCAGGTCTTGTGCATTTATGCCTGTTGATTTTAATTCATTCATAAATGTTCTTCAGCGTTTTTTTTGGTCTTCCCTGTTTTCTTTTCCCATCTGGCATCCACATGAAGGCTTGTTGTGGAATTCTGTTTTCCTCCATTCTAAGTATGTGGCCAATGTGTGTCCATCTGCGTTTTCTGATGATGTCATATATTCTTGTTTTGTCTCCTCTCTTAGTATGTTGTTTGATTGGAAATCTTTCTAATTAGTATTTGTGATTTTCTGAGGCATCTATTCTCGAAGGCAACTAACTTCTTATCCATTATTGCTGTAGATTTCCAACCTTCACATCCATATGTCAATGATGGAATCACACTTGCATTGAATAGTTGCAGTTTGATATGTTTACTCGCGATCTTCGATCTCCATATGTTTGAGAGTTTGTTAAAGGCATTGGAGGCAAGAGCGATTCGAGTCCTGATTTCTAAGTTGGTATCCCCATCTGCTGTTATCTTACTTCCCAAATATATGAAATTTGAAACATTGTCTAGTATATTATCATCTAGTTTAATTGATTCTGTCAGGCCGGTAAAGTTCATAATTTTCTTTTTATGTATGTTTATTTGAAGGCCTATCTGTTGCAAAAAAAATGTGAGTCTTTCTGTTTTTCCTTGGAGATCTTGGTGTGTAGTGCAAGTAGAGCAATATCATCTGCAAAGGTGATATCTTCCAGGGTCTTGTTACTGTGTTTCTGTAACGGACTATCAAAGTACCTGGTTCGAATCCTGCAACAGGCAAATGTGCATCTGGGCCGCACAGAAAACAAAGACAGACTGCTAAACATATTTATATTGCCTAGAAAAATCACCACAGCCAAAAAATACTGGGTTGATGGCTATATTCTGAATAGGATATGCTACCAATTTACATAATTATAAATAACCAAATGTCAGAGGATATCTGATAAGGTTGAGAGAACTGCACTAACAAAACTAAGAAGCAATAACATGATTATAATGTATTATTGTCCAGGTAATTAATATAACTAATAAATAGTAAAAACTATATTACAGAAGAAGTAATCCTTCTGGAAGTTAATAGGCATATATTTGAAAACACTGCCCAATTCATTTATTTGTAATAGAAAAAAATAAATGATAAGAAAATTGTTAACTAATTTTATTTATTTTTATGTGAATTACAGACTTGGAGATGAAATGTTTGACTTGAAGATAAAGTTGTTGAGCTTGGAGATGAAATGTTTGACTTGAAGATAAAGTTGTTGAGCTTGGAGATGAAATGTTTGACTTTGACATACAGTTGTTGATTTTGGAGATAAAATGTTGGACTTTGACATAAAGTTGTTGAGCTTGGAGATTAAATATTGGATTTTGACATAAAGTTGTTGAGCTTGGAGATGAAATATTGGACTTTGACATAAAGTTGTTGAGCTTGGAGATGAAATGTTGTACTTTGACATAAAGTTGTTCAGTGTGGAGATAATGTTGGCTGGGCAGTTCTGGGTTGTACTCAAAGAAATGGCAGCTGATTGAGCTAAGTGAAGAGAATTTTATGTAATCATTAATGATGACATAAAGGTGTAATGATCAGCTTCTGCATGGACAGACATTGGTACGGAAACTAGGCGATGAAGGATTATGGGTAAGTAACTAAATATTTTATACATAATATGAAGATTGTTCTTTCGTTCCTCTGGAATGTGCCTCTGTTTGTAGTTTTATCTCTTCCATAAACTTGACTGTGTTTTGTCCAAGGTCTTCCCCATATTCTCTTCCCCTGTGGACTCCATGTCAATCCCTGTCTTGTCATACAGTATTCTACCTTCTTCAGAGTGTGCCAAATCTAGCTTAATTATCTAGACATTATTTTAGGCACACAAGGATTTTTACACCATGATAAGACCGGCAGGGCATTTGAGTGTTCACAGAAATCTGCTCTAGATATTGTGCAAGAAACAAGAGAGAAAGCTTACTACTTGTGAAATGAAATGTCTAAGAAAAGCAGCAAACAGAACAAGGACAGATCATGTGAGAAATGAAGAGATTACAAGAACTGTTGGAACAACATCTGTAGTCAAATATATTGAAAAATAGAGACTGAAATGGTTCAGCCACTGAATAAGAATGAACCCTTATTGGTCAGCATATAACATGTAAATGGAAACAGCAAGATGCAAAGGAAGACCAAGAAGAAGGAATTGAAGGAGTTACCAACACTCTTAGAAGTCACAATATTACTGCATATCAAGTGACCAAACATTCTATAGTGTGAAAACCAATCTTCATTCAATCCTGCGACTTCTTACAAAAAAAGAAGAGAAAAGACGATAGATAGATAGGTAAGTAGGTGGGTAGGTAGGTTAGATAGGTGGTTAGATTAGATTTAGGTTTGGAATAGATTTAGCCTTAGCTTAGATTATGATAGACAGGTAGATGGATTTTGTCCTCATATCATTAAAATCTATCTTGATTATCTAGACATGATATTAGGCAAATAAGGTTTCTAGCATGCCTTAATCACATAATGTCTAACCATATCTTGCTTGCCATTACATATTTAATATTTCTCTCAAGCATTTATTCCCAAATTTGTAACCTATGTTGAATTGTCTTTGTCTATGAGCAATACAGTAACGGTAAAGGTATGTCCCATGGAAACAACTTGCCATCGGGGATGAAGATAACTCTTCAAGTACTAAGCAGCAACAGCTATTAGGTGGAGTGGCTAGTTCCCTTTCTTGCTGTCTTTACCTCCCCTACCTCATGCGCCAGGTACTCATTTACAGCTGAGGTGACTGGAGGTGTGGTTGTTTAAAGCGAGAAATCACAACCCAGATTTTTTTGGTCAGAACATGGTTTCAAATCTGGCATTCTGTAACCCAGTGATAGCAGGTAAGCTTACTATCAACAAGGCTACCACGTTCCCCTACAATACAGTAGAACCGTCTTTATGCTAGTTTTGAAAATCCATTATTTTGTGCCTGGTCCTTCTTCTGCATTAGTTTTCAAACTCCTGCAGATTTGCAGGATGTAGTCCGGAGAATGGAATGTGCTGTGTCATACTTTACAGCTCATCTGTGATATCTATGCCTTTTTGCCTGACATATTCAACTTCTGCATGACTTCTTTGTCACTTTGGCCCTATATGGGATGGGACAGCCAATGCCACCCAATGACCTCTTTAGTAAACTTTTACGATATGCTTGGAAGACAACAGTGTTGCTATTCTTTGCTCCCCTTTTAGGCCTGACAACACACATGTACTAAGTGAATCCCCAGTCAATTATTGTATTAAAGCTAAACTCTATTATAAACTTGCAGCCATGGTAGTGAAGTGTTTAAGTCACTTGTTTAAGTTACCTCAGACCCGAGTTTCAATTTTGTTCATTAGTTGTGGTTTCTTTTGAAGAAAGATGTGCCAGGCCCTTGGAGCAAATGGTAACACAATCCATTTCCATTCTTTGGACTACATCCTGCTAGAAAATCTAGTAGGTCACCTGTCTACTGTAAGAGATATTAGGTGGGAGTTTGAGAACAAATTAGGAAAGAAAGGAAAGAAATAAAGGTGTGGTTTAAAAAAAAAAAGTATCATACTCGTGGTTCAACAGGAATTAAGGTACCAGCAGAGCTCATGCTCTGGAAAATTTGAGGATGGCACCATAGCTGCTTAAGCAAGTGCAGTAGACTGCATAGTCAGGTGCTTTCTGGTCAGCCACTAAGTAGCTGAGCACTTATGGGAAAACCATGTTCTATAACACTGGTTCATAACTCAGACTACATTGGCCATTTTATATTATAAATAAACTCATATATAAATACGTTTTTAAGATCAATTATAAGATCAATTTCAGATCAAGTTTGAGCAAATCTTATGTTCTCGAAACGTTCAGTGGCAAATATTGTACATTTATTACTGTGTCGGTGCATTTTATTATCCTATAATCAATAAAGGAAAATGCAACTTATAGAGGTTATAAGCTCGCAAATAGGACCTGGACAGATCATCCATGATCACAGGTCAATATGTGAAGCATTAGTTGGACATTGGCTCAGTGATTGTAGTTGGAGTTAATATGTCCTAATGCAGAAGTTTTAAATATGTGTGTTTAGTTGAGTGTAGCTTGCTTATATATAAATATATATATAAACATATATATAAAACAGTCACTAATTGTGTTATGATTCATTAAGGAGTGTAGCACCGTACATTGGTAGAATGTGTAGAATATATGTTTTAGTATGTTAAAGTTGACAAAGACCAATTTAACTCAAGGAATAGAGATGATGGGATTCAGGAATTTTTGTAGCATAGTGGTTAAACTGTTCGCTGTTTGCTCAAGAGGTTGTGGGTTCAAAACCAGCTATGTTTACAACGTCTTGTTTAGAAAGTGGATTTTTTTCAGAGATCCCTGGGGATTGTTTCTTGAAGGTACAGAGTTACGTGCTCTATATGGTGCTCTGGCAGGTATGACGGTTCATTGAGAGGGATGAAATACATATAGGAATACTCTAGTACCAAAAAAGTCAGTCCTCCATGCCTTTTAAGCCCTTTTTTTCAAGGAGCTTCTTTTTTGACTGTGACATGTCAGAACAGGATTACCATATGATCAATTTCAGTATTGATTTCAATTTTACTAATTGTGCCTTTTTTTAATGTAACTTGTCATGAAATGTATAGGCCTATTTTGGCAATTTTTGTATTTTGACTAATTTTAAAATTGGTAAATATTTCATATTTTTCTTGTTTAAATTGTTGAAAATATGAAAAAAATCTGCTTATATCTGAAAGTATTTTTCTTGTATGTAAAATTGTTTCTCTCGTAACTGTTGTGAAAACACAACCAAAAAATGGAATGCAATTTAATCACCTCAATGAAATTATTAATTTAATTTTATAATTGGATTTCACTGAATTCAATATTATTTTAGTATGTTTGCAATAGTTTTGATACATGATTTAGGAGCTTGGCCTTTTTTTAAACCTAAATGGTGGTTGTAAATGGTTCAAACCATCTGGCAACCCTGTCTGATTGTTGCCAATGAGTACTATGTGTACATGATATGTGGGAGGAGTCTTTGAGACATAGCAGCTCTTGCATTTCTTCTAATAGTGTCACCAACCATATATATATATATGTGTATATTCTTCTTCAGCGTTCATTTTCAAACTACCACTGGATCTCTCTTGTAGCAGTACAATGTTCCTACTAGATTTCCAGTAGGATGTAGTCCAGTTTGTTTGTTTGTTTCAAATCACAGGAATTAGCCCTTGCTTCCTGTGTTCAATGAGGAGATTTTCAAGCTTTCTTTCATGCCCAAGAGACTTCAGCTTTCAGCTTGCAATGCCTATTGGAGGAGCCTTCTACTCAGAAGGGATACATATTACGAGATGAGCTGATAGTTTGCTTGGGTCACCAATTGTTTATCTTTCCTTCAGCGCGGTTCTTTGCAGCCAGCAAGCTGTTCCTTGTGTAGAAAGACCATTCCATTACCACACTTTGTGTTCCTAGGTCCCAGACCTAATTTTTTCATTATGAGCTGTGTTAGGTAACTGCAACAGTCGAATTAGAGTATGGGTGGGTACACCTTCCTAAATGAGGTGCTGCTTTGTCAAATCTGGGATTTTACCTATGTATTTCTCATGCGCTCGCTTCGTTCACTTATGATGATCTTCCAATCCATCACCAAGCGCAGCCTGTGTAATTTGACTCTTTGTAATTGTGTATATTACCCAAAGAAGTGGGTAGATTACACCTATCTCAAACACGGAATTACACAGTGGGCTTTTGGATACTGAACAGTCTCTCTGTTTGAGCCGTGTTGGACAATGGTGACAGTCGTGTTGGACTAGGTTTGCAGTCTGCTTGGTGACAAGGACTTACTCCCCCACCCCCTCTACGTTGCCCAGAGTCTCAACACTGCTTCGGTCAAAAATGTGAACAACGATATTTGTTCAATGCTTCTTCTGTGTGCAATGGGGAGTTTTATTCAAATCTTTCTTTTATACCCAGGGGTACATGCTCAAGCTGGCGTATCCAATACCTGAAACATGACTCCTGCTTTGAATGGGGTCTATTGTGGTGGAATGTGTGGCTTCTATATGTTCTCGAGCATGAACAGCACTTGCGGCGCCAGTCAGTCTCATGCTGGACAATCGTAGCTCCGTTGTCACGATATCGATTCACATACACAACGATGCTCTTTAACATGTGTTGATCTTTTCCAGATTCAATGTGTACTCATAGGGTCACCACAGCAGGATCAACCCATATCAGATATTGACATTGGTCTTTTCTCCAATGTTTCTGCATTTTCTGCTGTACGAGTTGCAATGCACAGATGTCTTTCGTTACTGAGTGCCAACAGTGCTGCTAGGTGTGTTGGCATAGAGGTGTCTGAGAGATCGCTTGTCTCTTTGCAGACAGTTCTCATTCCATCTACACGCTCCACATCTACAGACACGAGACTAAAAGTGTTGGCCAGGAATACAGAAAGTGCAGCTGTATTTCTGTTTCAAGGGTGCGCCACGAGGAGATACTTTTAGTATCTTGGTTATCGCTAACCCTGGATTCGTACAAGAGCAATGTGAGACCCTTCACACCCCATGTAGTCCAGAGAATGGAAATGCGTTGTGTCACTATTTTATTTGTGCCAATGGCCCAACACATCTGTTTATGTGTATATGTGTTTATGTGTATATGAGAGTGTGTGCATGAGATAAATGCGCACCTCTCAAGAAATATTCCTTCTAACATTCATTCCTTCTAACGCAGGTCAGTAGAAAGTACCACTTATGGAACGTACTGCCTGCGCACATAAACCTACAGTGAAAATCTTTTCTTTTAGGTAGTGGAAAACTTCACATAGATATATTTACTGCTCTGACATCTTCGGATTTGTTCATATGAAATTGAAAATTAGAGGAAACATTGGTCTTGTGGTGCAGTGATTACATTTATATCTATCTGTACAAATGTGTGTCAGGAAAGCTACTACAACCCAAATCTAAAAAAAAGTCATGATATTCAAAAGACCACCTATGTTAACTGTGAACATCCATTAACATTGTTTTAGTTAATTACATATGTATGGTAAGTCAATATATGTGTGCTTTTGGTGTTTATTTTAACTTGTAGTTGAAAGGAGAAAGAACTTCAGCAATTTAAGGGAGACTATTATAACAGGACATGCTTCGCCGGTACAGATCCCTAAAGAAAATTGTATATGCTGCCTGTATCCTATTTGCCACAATAATTCTCTATGCTGGTACAAGTTACAATGGTAAGATCAATAATATGTACTCAATCATTTTTATTTAGGTTTGGACTAATTAATTTAGATCTATATTTAGATCTGCCATTTTGAACGTGAATGTCACTAGTGCCTGTCTTTTCATATTTTCTTTTCTTTTTTGTCTGTTCTTTATGAAGACCTTTTGGTCGAAACGTCAATTTGTGTGTGTTATTATTATGTTTGTTTCCAGTGATTAGCAAAACTTCATTACCGTGTTTCAATTTCTGCATTCAATGGTAAGAGTTTATTTTGGTTGTTGGCGTGGGAACAGTTTTGTTTGGGGTATGAAGGTTAAAGTCTCAGTAGTTAACAGTTTTGTTTGGTGTTTGGGGGTTAAAGTCTCAGTAGTTAACAGTTTTGTTTCGGTATGGGGGTTAAAGTCTCATTAGTTAACAGTTTTGTTTCAGTATGGAGGTTAAAGTCTCAGTAGTTAACAGTTTTGTTTGGTGTTTGGGGGTTAAAGTCTCAGTAGTTAACAGTTTTGTTTGGGGTATGGAGGTTAAAGTCTCATTAATTAACAGTTTTGTTTCGGTATGGGGGTTAAAGTCTCAGTAGTTAACAGTTTTGTTTGGGGTATGGAGGTTAAAGTCTCATTAGTTAACAGTTTTGTTTGGGTATGGAGGTTAAAGTCTCAGTAGTTAACAGTTTTGTTTGGGGTATGGAGGTTAAAGTCTCATTAATTAACAGTTTTGTTTCGGTATGGAGGTTAAAGTCTCAGTAGTTAACAGTTTTGTTTGGGGTATGGAGGTTAAAGTCTCATTAGTTAACAGTTTTGTTTGGGTATGGAGGTTAAAGTCTCAGTAGTTAACAGTTTTGTTTGGGGTATGGAGGTTAAAGTCTCATTAATTAACAGTTTTGTTTCGGTATGGAGGTTAAAGTCTCAGTAGTTAACAGTTTTGTTTGGGGTATGGAGGTTAAAGTCTCATTAGTTAACAGTTTTGTTTGGGTATGGAGGTTAAAGTCTCAGTAGTTAACAGTTTTGTTTGGGGTATGGAGGTTAAAGTCTCATTAATTAACAGTTTTGTTTCGGTATGGGGGTTAAAGTCTCAGTAGTTAACAGTTTTGTTTGGGGTATGGAGGTTAAAGTCTCATTAGTTAACAGTTTTGTTTGGTGTTTAGGGGTTAAAGTCTCAGTAGTTAACAGTTTTGTTTGGGGTATGGAGGTTAAAGTCTCATTAATTAACAGTTTTGTTTCGGTATGGGGGTTAAAGTCTCAGTAGTTAACAGTTTTGTTTGGGGTATGGAGGTTAAAGTCTCATTAGTTAACTGTTTTGTTTGGGTATGGAGGTTAAAGTCTCATTAATTAACAGTTTTGTTTCGGTATGGGGGTTAAAGTCTCAGTAGTTAACAGTTTTGTTTGGGGTATGGAGGTTAAAGTCTCATTAGTTAACAGTTTTGTTTGGGTATGGAGGTTAAAGTCTCAGTAGTTAACAGTTTTGTTTGGGGTATGGAGGTTAAAGTCTCATTAATTAACAGTTTTGTTTCGGTATGGGGGTTAAAGTCTCAGTAGTTAACAGTTTTGTTTGGGGGTTAAAGTCTCAGTGGTTAACAGTTTTGTTTGGTGTTTGGGGGTTAAAGTCTCAGTAGTTAACAGTTTTGTTTGGGGTATGGAGGTTAAAGTCTCATTAATTAACAGTTTTGTTTCGGTATGGGGGTTAAAGTCTCAGTAGTTAACAGTTTTGTTTGGGGTATGGAGGTTAAAGTCTCAGTAGTTAACAGTTTTGTTTGGTGTTTGGGGGTTAAAGTCTCAGTAGTTAACAGTTTTGTTTGGGGTATGGAGGTTAAAGTCTCATTAATTAACAGTTTTGTTTCGGTATGGGGGTTAAAGTCTCAGTAGTTAACAGTTTTGTTTGGGGTATGGAGGTTAAAGTCTCATTAGTTAACAGTTTTGTTTGGGTATGGAGGTTAAAGTCTCATTAGTTAACAGTTTTGTTTGGGTATGAAGGTTAAAGTCTCATTAGTTAACAGTTTTGTTTGGTGTTTGGGGGTTAAAGTCTCAGTAGTTAACAGTTTTGTTTGGGGTATGGAGGTTAAAGTCTCATTAATTAACAGTTTTGTTTCGGTATGGGGGTTAAAGTCTCAGTAGTTAACAGTTTTGTTTGGGGTATGGAGGTTAAAGTCTCATTAATTAACAGTTTTGTTTCGGTATGGGGGTTAAAGTCTCAGTAGTTAACAGTTTTGTTTGGGGTATGGAGGTTAAAGTCTCATTAGTTAACAGTTTTGTTTGGGTATGGAGGTTAAAGTCTCATTAGTTAACAGTTTTGTTTGGTGTTTGGGGGTTAAAGTCTCAGTAGTTAACAGTTTTGTTTGGGGTATGGAGGTTAAAGTCTCATTAATTAACAGTTTTGTTTGGGTATGGAGGTTAAAGTCTCAGTAGTTAACAGTTTTGTTTGGGGTATGGAGGTTAAAGTCTCATTAGTTAACAGTTTTGTTTGGGTATGGAGATTAAAGTCTCAGTAGTTAACAGTTTTGTTTGGGGTATGGAGGTTAAAGTCTCATTAATTAACAGTTTTGTTTCGGTATGGGGGTTAAAGTCTCAGTAGTTAACAGTTTTGTTTGGGACATGGAGGTTAAAGTCTCAGTAGTTAACAGTTTTGTTTGGGTATGGAGGTTAAAGTCTCATTAGTTAACAGTTTTGTTTGGTGTTTGGGGGTTAAAGTCTCAGTAGTTAACAGTTTTGTTTGGGGTATGGAGGTTAAAGTCTCATTAATTAACAGTTTTGTTTGGGTATGGAGGTTAAAGTCTCAGTAGTTAACAGTTTTGTTTGGGGTATGGAGGTTAAAGTCTCATTAGTTAACAGTTTTGTTTGGGTATGGAGGTTAAAGTCTCAGTAGTTAACAGTTTTGTTTGGGGTATGGAGGTTAAAGTCTCATTAATTAACAGTTTTGTTTCGGTATGGGGGTTAAAGTCTCAGTAGTTAACAGTTTTGTTTGGGACATGGAGGTTAAAGTCTCAGTAGTTAACAGTTTTGTTTGGGACATGGAGGTTAAAGTCTCAGTAGTTAACAATAACATAACTCTGAGGTAGTGTAAATATCTCACTCTTATTTCCTATGCCATATACGTAAATTCTGGAGGTTATGGTGAATGGCTTACCAGAACCATGACCTCCACTATTTTTTATGGTAAAGCTCTGATAAGTTAAAAAGAGTGTACTTCACCAAGAAGAGAGAGATAGGTGAACCATATTCATATTGAACTTGATTACTATCACCAGGTTACAGTGTGCCATATTCGTAACAACTTGCAGACACAAAAATCGGGGTCGTGATTTCTCACCTGACAGCAGCTCCTACAGTCGACCCAGTTTTAAATTGGTACCTGATACATGGATTGGGGAAGGTAAACACAGCAAAGAAGGGAACTGGTCACCCCACATAATATTTGCTGTGGCTTAATATATGAAGAGTTATCTTTATCCCCGAAAGCAGGTTGCTGCTATGGGACCTACCATTATCTTTACTTCACCATAAGAGGTACATTGTACTTAACCAAAAAACCTACTCCATGTGGTCCAACACAGATTTTATTTTATTTGCGTTAATGGCAAACACATCCAACTTCTGCATTGCTAACTAATACGTTGAGTGTTTTTACCACTTCACTGAACGGTGGGCACCTGTAACCATATAGCTAGTATAGTAGGCTAGCAGTACGAGATAACTTGTTCTGGTACTTAATGCGGTTGTCACCAAGCTCAAAGCTAAACATGATCATATATGCTTCAACTTTTTTTTTCTCAATCTTGCATCACTATCGAGTTAGCCACAGACGCCCACCTGTATCTGATTCTCAGTCCATCCTGTGAAATATTATTTAATGGTCAGTATCACCAAGGGGATGGCATCCATAACGTGTTCCAACCTACTGGATGCCTCATGGATTTACTGCCCTTGACATGTGGACATTAGCAAAGATGAGAGAATAGATAGGCTTGCGTCAAATGCACCTATATTCAGTGAATTGAGAATGGATAAGGGAGATACTGAAGTTTTATCATCACCATGAGTCCTGGGTGCCTATGTGTTAGCAGGGCCAGAAAAAAGATCATACACTAACAACACTATTTACCTTCCATGCATGTCAAGAGGAGACTAAGGAGGTTGTGGAGTTGGCTGTCCCATTTCATATAGGTTCAATGTGACGCAGAAGTCATGCTGAATTCGGAAGTGTCAGGGCGAAAAGCACAGATATTGGAGCAAAGCTGTAAATCATGACAACTAATTCCATTCTCCTGACTACATCCTGCTAATCTGCAGGATTTTGAGAAAAATCACAGAAAAAGTAGATGCTTCCAAGGAAGAAAGAGTTCCAACTGCATTTATTTACTTATTGTTTCTGAAAACCAGTGAATAAACTTTGATTTTTCTACTTATACTAGACATTTAGTGATATAGTATTTCATTTGCGCGTGTGTTGCCGGGGCCTGAAAGGGGGGCAAAGAATAGCAACACTGTTTACCTTCCACGCATGTCGTAAAAGGTGACTAAGGAGGTTATGGGATGGAGTTGGCTGTGCCATCCCATATAGGGTCAGTGACCCAAAGCCATGCTGAAGTCGGATGTGTCAGGCCGAAAGGCGCAGATATCGCAACAATGCTGTAAACCATGACACAATGCATTCCGTTCTCAGGACTACATCCTGCTGATCTGCAGGAGTTTGAGAATGAACGCAGAAGAAGAAGAAGTATTTCATTTCCGTATTCATTGTATTTTGCTGTTATTTCTTGATAAAGATCCTTTGCCCGATACATCAAAACATCCTTGTTTGTATCACTTATATTTTATTACTATTTATTGGTTATAATGTTATTAATTGAACATATAATTACTATTTCTTGTTATTATCATAATTGTTAATTTACATCATTCATAATCTCAAGCATTGTTGTATATCCATCTAGATTATAGTGAGAAGAGAAGCAAAGAATGGATTCTACCAATTGTTGCACGAGACATGGTGAGTTTTAGTAGATCTACCCATCTTTACACGAGATATAGTGTGTTCTAGTTGATCTACCAATCAGATAATATCTACAATTTTTATACCAACAGTCTGCTACCAATGTCAAACATGGTCTTTAACAGCCTCACAGCAAAGGAAAATTGTTACATGTGTAATGAAGTGTCTGAGAAAAGCTGCAATGGTTAACAAACTAGATAAAATAAGAAATGGAGAAATTAGGAAAAGAATTAGTATAATATCATGTAATGAACATATTGAGAGACAGCAAGTAAAATGGTTCGGTCACCTTATGAGAATGAACCAAAACTAAATACCAATGAGAGCATATAACAAAAAAATATCTGGGCGTAAAGCCAAAGGCAGACCAAGAAAACGGTGAATAGAAAACATCAAAATGGCCTTAAACAAACATGGACTAAATGCAACTACAGCGACACATTTGGCCTTGGAATGACAGTTTGAGCTCCCACCCCTACACTTAACAGCAAGTGTAAATGCAATCAACCATTATTCACCTGAGGACAGACAATAGACAATACCAATCTAGATTTAAGATAGGTGAGTTTTAGAAGATCTACCAATTTTCACACGAGATGTGAGTTTTAGAAGATCTACCAATTTTCGCACGAGATGTGAGTTTTAATAGATCTACCAATCTACACCTGAGAAATGTGTCTTATATGTGTCTGTGAACCTGAGATATGGTGAGTTTTAGTAGATTTATCCATCAACATTCATTAAGATATGGTGAGTTTTAGTAGATTTATCCATCAACATTCATTAAGATATGGTGAGTTTTAGTAGATTTATCCATCGACATTCATTAAGATATGGTGAGTTTTAGTAGATTTATCCATCAACATTCATTAAGATATGGTGAGTTTTAGTAGATTTATCCATCAACATTCATTAAGATATGGTGAGTTTTAGTAGATTTATCCATCAACATTCATTAAGATATGGTGAGTTTTAGTAGATTTATCCATCGACATTCATTAAGATATGGTGAGTTTTAGTAGATTTATCCATCGACATTCATTAAGATATGGTGAGTTTTAGTAGATTTATCCATCAACATTCATTAAGATATGGTGAGTTTTAGTAGATTTATCCATCAACATTCATTAAGATATGGTGATTATTAGATTTACTAATCTACATTAGCCGAGATACTGTGAGTTTTAATAGATCTTCCAATCTACATTTGAGATATGAGTGCTTAACCGAAGGCAGTAAACTCCCCATGGAAATTCCATCTCTTTCAGAAGATGCTGAAGGATATGCATGCTGACAGTTCCCGAGGCACGTTGATTGAATAGTTTCCTAGTTCTGCCCATCAATCATCACCCTCTACTAACTTCTCCAACAATTACAAATTCCCTCAATCTCTCAATAGCATTCTCATCTACCATGGTGTCCTTGTCCAACAGATGCATATATAAATAATGCTCCATTGTCATCTGTCCTGAAATATGCGCTTTTCATGCTACCAGTTGTCTATCGGCTCTCTCATTACTCTCAACTCCAGTGTGACCAAGGCAAAATATCCACATTAAGTCTATGGAGGTGTGAAAATCTATACTTATGACGCAGCCATACATTCTGAACTGTGCAGATCATGGATTGAGAGTCACAATAACCACTCTAATCGTCACTGTTCTCAGATCCATTGTTGGGCCTCTGTTACTGCCTCAATCTCTATTCTCACATTGGAAGTTGGACTATATGCTCCACATTTATCAGCAATGACTTCTTAGAATTGCAGAGAAGCTCCAGCCCAAACTTGACCCTCTCCGAACAGAACCATCTGTGCATATAACCGTGTTGTTTGGCTATCGTTTAATTTCTAGATAAACTTTTCCATTGTGTTAATGCCTGCAGTTCCTGCCAAGTATGATTATAACTTTTTGATAACTTGACATATTTTAATCAGCTCTTATCCTTTCCTCTCTGAGTTTTTCCTCAACATCGGTGACCTGGGCAATAATCTTCTAGCACCTGCTATCCATGATACACCCATTGGAGATTTGAACCTTTAACATCCGACATGTTTCAGTATAGGGGTGCCCCTATGTCACTCTCATGTAGTATTTCACTGGTACCAATGTATGTCTTAGTGTGATAGATTAATCCCAGCATATGTCTTGTCATCATGATACAGGTATCACACGTATGCTTGAGCATTATCCACATTCCCTCATTCTGAATGAATTCTAAATGTTGACAATGTGCGGAGTCTCAGGCCATAATCTATTAATGACAGGACCAATTATTTTAAAAAAACCAAACAAGTAACCTCTGTTCTATATCCACATTTAACATTACTTTTAGCACTGCCAGACCTTATTTACTTTTCAGGATAATAAATCTCTACATGATATTTGTGTCATATTCCTTCCAGAATGTTGTCTTCCCAATGAACTCTCTGAACCTCTCTCTGTCTTGGGCGATGTGGCTTGCATTTTCTAGCGATGCATTCATGTTATCTTTAATGTCGTCAGTCCATCATCTTCTTGGTCTGCCCCTTCTCCTCTTCCCAGGTACTCTTCCCTCCATTATCTGTCTTTCTAAACAGTTATGTCTCTTTACATGACCAAACAGGCGTAGTTTTCTTTTTGTTATTGTGTTTAGTAACCAACACTCTGGAATATTCAGTGTGTTTATAATATCTGAGTTTCTGATTTTATCCTTCCATGATATTCTAAGTATCTTCCTGATATTTGTACCACAGGCTATTTTGTATAGATATTTGTCGATCAAATGTTACTTCCCTAGTTATTTAATTCTGTCACTCCTCTCAATATTCTGTTCATTGAACTTCACACCAGGAAGTACTGCCTCCATGATATTGTTCAAGAAACATCACATGACAGAAAACTTACTGAAATTTAATAGAGAGTCTGAGTCATCACACCATCGAAAAATTGCTCATAATGTGTATACCATTTTTACACGATCGTAAAATTGTTCATAATGTGTATACCATTTTTACACGATCGTAAAATTGTTCATAATGTGTATACCATTTTTACACCATCGTAAAATTTTTCATAATGTGTATACCATTTCCCGCCTATATTTTCCTATCCCGTATGCAAGAATGTCATCTGCAAATGTTAGTGTTCATCCTGGTCCTGCTGTGTTGAATATTGGTCACAATCGCAGCATAAATATTAAACAGCACAAGATGACAATCTTTATCTTGATAAAGACATTTTGGTTGAAACGTTGATTTGTTCTGTTGCATGCTATATTGTAAAATATATATGGTGCATATGTATCTATCTATATGATATATAGTTTTACTGTAGTCTGTCCTTGATTGAACCTGTTGATATACAGTTTTACTGTAGTCTGCCATTGATACAACCTGTTGATATATAGTTTTACTGTAGTCTGTCTTTGATTGAACCTGTTGATATACAGTTTTACTGTAGTCTGTCTTTGATTCAACCTGTTGATATATAGTTTTACTGTAGTCTGTCTTTGATTCAACCTGTTGATATATAGTTTTACTGTAGTCTGCCATTGATTCATCCTATTGATATATAGTTTTACTGTAGTCTGTCTTTGATTCAACCTGTTGATATACAGTTTTACTGTAGTCTGCCATTGATTCATCCTATTGATATATAGTTTTACTGTAGTCTGTCTTTGATTCAACCTGTTGATATATAGTTTTACTGTAGTCTGTCCTTGATTCAACCTGTTGATATATAGTTTTACTGTAGTCTGCCATTGATTCATCCTATTGATATATAGTTTTACTGTAGTCTGTCTTTGATTCAACCTGTTGATATATAGTTTTACTGAAGTCTGTCCTTGATTCAACCTGTTGATATACAGTTTTACTGTAGTCTGCCATTGATTCATCCTATTGATATATAGTTTTACTGTAGTCTGTCTTTGATTCAACCTGTTGATATATAGTTTTACTGTAGTCTGTCCTTGATTCAACCTGTTGATATATAGTTTTACTGTAGTCTGCCATTGATTCATCCTATTGATATATAGTTTTACTGTAGTCTGTCTTTGATTCAACCTGTTGATATACAGTTTTACTGTAGTCTGTCTTTGATTCAACCTGTTGATATACAGTTTTACTGTAGTCTGTCTTTGATTCAACCTGTTGATATATAGTTTTACTGTAGTCTGTCTTTGATTCAACCTGTTGATATACAGTTTTACTGTAGTCTGCCATTGATTCATCCTATTGATATATAGTTTTACTGCTATTCAACCCATTATAAATTATATTGGTGGTGCTGTTTTGTGTAAATAATGTGTAGTCTCATTGTGACAGACTCTCTGCCACCCGTATCTTGCTGGGTTCTGAGAGGGGAGCAAAGAATAGCAACAAAGTTACCTGCCATGCATGTCGTTAGAGACGACTAAGGAGATTTTGTGGTGAAGTTGGCTGTCCCATCTCATATAAGGTCACTGTGACCCAGGATCCATGTTGAAGTTGGATGTGTCCGACTGAAAGATGCGTATATCGCTGCAAAGCTGTAAACCACAGAACAACAATTCCATTCTTCGCTGATCTGCCGGAGTTTGAGAATAACAAACACAGAAGAAAAAGAAGATAGCTTGCTTGATTTTCATTTTGAATACAGTGGAATCCTTTTATAGCAAATTTCCCTATTTAACAGCACTTTTCAGAATCCCCAATTATATTTATTCTTTATTGTTTGTACGGTATATAGCAAATTTTTTTTATTACATACATATTTTGTCCGTCCGGACCCAGTTGTTATAGTGGGATTTGACTGTATTATCCCCATGTCATTCTTCCATGGATATGCTTAATTTATGTCATTCTTCCATGGATATGCTTAATTTATGTCATTCTTCCATGGATATGCTTAATTTATGTCATTCTTCCATGGATATGCTTAATTTATGTCATTCTTCCATGGATATGCTTAATTTATGTCATTCTTCCATGGATATGCTTAATTTATGTCATTCTTCCATGGATATGCTTAATTTATGTCATTCTTCCATGGATATGCTTAATTTATGTCATTCTTCCATGGATATGCTTAATTTATGTCATTCTTCCATGGATATGCTTAATTTATGTCATTCTTCCATGGATATGCTTAATTTATGTCATTCTTCCATGGATATGCTTAATTTATCTTTTACATCATGTTTTTCAGTACCGAGTGGATGCTGCTCTTCATGAACCTCTTCATCGATTGCCTCTTGGTCCATTCGAAGATCACCCAATGTCAATAGTGATCGAGACTCTTCATATGCAGATACCCACTTTCGAAGACAGTGAATCTGAAGCTAATAACAATGCTGCTCCAGCTGCCCACAATGCTCCAACTCTAGTACCTGCAGCCATTTCTTCAATTGTTGCTCACCAAGTTCCTCCAGAAGCTGGATTAGATAGTTTTCTTCATTCGGATAATCCTGAAGTCCCAATTGCTGCTGTCAATCCAGAAATTTCTCATACAGCTCACATTGGTCTCACTCCTGTAAATCCATCTCAGCCTGGTGACTCCTCAGCTATACATCCAGGTGAAGCCCTGTCTCCTAAAGAATTAATCCCTTCAGGTCAAGTTGATCCTCCTGGACTAGTAATTCCTTTAGAACAAGTCCTTCCTCCAGGTCCGGTCAATCCTCCTGCTCAAGTCATTCCTCAGGGACAGATCGCTCATTTTAGCCATGCCGTTCCTACAAATATAACTTCTCAAACATCTATCAATGTTCCTTCAGACACTGCTCCTAAATCTCCTGAATTACTAAGCAACACTTCTTCACTAGCTGCATCTAAACCCCAGTTGCAACCCACAGTCTCTTCTACTCCTCATCCTCCGTCAACACAAACAGCTCATCAATCAACCAAACCTCTTCCAGATTTTAACAAAACCATCACTGAGATTGCCCAAAGACTGAACCACACCAGATTTCAATGTGACAGATTCAAAGTTCCAAACCAGATAGATTCAGATGTGTACCATTTACCACAGTTTAACATGAGCTATTGCAAAGTACCAAAAGCTGGTTGCACATACTGGGAGCAAGTAATATCTTTCCTCAATAAACCATCTCATGAACTTTCTTATCTGGGGGTAAAGATGCCCTTCCAAATATCAAAGTTTGATATCCGTTACACAAGTCATTTCAACCTTCCGCGGAGAGATATTAAGAAAGAGGAAGATAAAACTGAAATAATGAGGTCAAAGAGAGTGTTATTTGTACGGCATCCTCTGGAAAGACTTTGGAGCTGTTACTTAGAGAAGTTCTATTTGATTGACTACTGGACTACTGCAGGAACAGCTATGAAAACTGCAGGTGCTGAGATAAAATGTCCTAAATCTATCACTTTCAGGTAATGGTCTGATAGATGATTCAATGTTATTATTTTGTGGATGTAAGAGTTATGCATGCTAAATTCATGAGTTATTTGATGTGATAAATACTTTGGTAAATAAACAATAAATAATAGTCACGGTATTACTGCAGTCTGATTAATAGCATGGATTAGCGAGAATTACAGGAAAGGGAACATTATAGCATTTATTAGTGAGAATTACAGGGAAGGGAACATTATAGCATTTATTAGTGAGAATTACAGGGAAGGGAACATTATAGCATTGATTAGTGAGAATTACAGGGAAGGGAACATTATAGCATTTATTAGTGAGAATTACAGGGAAGGGAACATTATAGCATTTATTAGCGACGAGAATTACAAGGAAGGGAACATTATAGCATTTATTATTGAGAATTACAGGGAAGGGAACATTATAGCATTTATTAGCGAGAATTACAGGGAAGGGAACATTATAGCATTTATTAGTGAGAATTACAGGGAAGGGAACATTATAGCATTTATTAGTGAGAATTACAGGGAAGGGAACATTATAGCATTGATTAGCGAGAATTACAGGGAAGGGAACATTATAGCATTTATTAGCGAGAATTACAGGGAAGGGAACATTATAGCATTTATTAGCGAGAATTACAGGGAAGGGAACATTATAGCATTTATTAGTGAGAATTACAGGGAAGGGAACATTATAGCATTTATTAGTGAGAATTACAGGGAAGGGAACATTATAGCATTTATTAGTGAGAATTACAGGGAAGGGAACATTATAGCATTTATTAGTGAGAATTACAGGGAAGGGAACATTATAGCATTGATTAGCGAGAATTACAGGGAAGGGAACATTATAGCATTGATTAGCGAGAATTACAGGGAAGGGAACATTATAGCATTTATTAGCGAGAATTACAGGGAAAGCAACATAATTATATACACAAATTATTAGGCATGTTTGCAATGATTAGGCCTTCACAGCTCATTATGTAGAGAAAATCATGAAATAGGAGAGTGGAGGACTTTCTGTGACTACAAGCTTATGACTATTGAGATTAGGGCAGTGACCAAGGATTTAAACTGGATAAGTACACAGAAGGCAACTCATGTCTGCATCCTTATTAACTCAATGAGCTTCATCAAAAAAATACAAATAGGTAGGTTGCATTTAAGAACAGTGGCTTAAGGTAGTCGAGATGTCAGAGTTGGAATGAGTCATATTCATTTTCATCCCTGGTCATGTGAATGTTCAGGGAAGCAACAGAATGGATCAGCTGGCTTGCACTGCTACTATGTCCAGGGGTAGATGAATGGATCATGCTGACATTTGTAACTCCTTGCAAGTAACAGCACAGGCAAATGAAATTAATGAGAATGATGATCTCTCCTCAATGTCCAGAATAAGGGAAGTGGGTTTGATATGTGGTATTGCCAGGAATGAGTTTCGGAGAATTTTCTCAACCAACAAAGAACTGGAACTGTCAGTCATTGTGTAATGGTGGTTACACTCAAGTGGAGATTGAAGCATTTAACGAGTCCAGAGTGCAGCGATGATGATCTGATGACTAACTGCAGTCTCCCTCATTCATCCAAGTTTTGGCTATAAATACTTTGTGGCCATTTTATAGAAATAGGTCACTTAACAAGATGGATTAATTAGTGATTTAAAAAAATAGGAAATCAAGTTATAATTTACATGTTCAAAAAGGATTCAAAGGGTGCTGAGGATTGACTTCACTGTACCATAGTTTCCCTATATGTACTCCATCCTTATCACTCATAGCACATAACTCTATAGACTTAAGCTATAATCCCCATTGGTCTCAGAAAATTGTCAATTTGTAAACACAACATCTCGAATCAGCGACCTCTTGAACACAAGATTAACAGATTAACCACTCTACCAAGTTATCAAGTAGGGTACATTCCCAGTTTACATGTGTTTCGATCTTATATAAATGGGTTGTTATTATTTATATATATATATATATATATATATATATATATATATATATATATATATATATATATATAGATATATATATATATGGCAAAGCAGTAATAAAACACCAAAGCAACCCTTTATAAATTAATGTGTTTACCTAGTGGCAACATATGGATGTGAGACTTGGACTATATGTAAGACAATATCCAAAAGAATAAATTTATTTGAAATGAAGTGCTACAGAAAGATCCTGCGAATAT
Source organism: Meghimatium bilineatum (assembly GCA_034231615.1). NCBI lineage: Eukaryota > Metazoa > Mollusca > Gastropoda > Stylommatophora > Philomycidae > Meghimatium > Meghimatium bilineatum. The sequence goes on from CM067306.1 coordinate 51,587,297, forward strand.
CATGGACAGAGAAAAAAAAGAACATTGAAATTTTGAAATGACTGAAACTAAATGAAAGGTGGCTTCTAAATACTATAATAAGAAGGAAGCTACATTATTTTGGACACTTAAAGCGACGTGATTATATCGAAAGGCTGATTCTAGAGGCCAGAGTGCCAGATGAGAAAAGAAGAGGAAGACCAAGAAGATGATGGACCAGTGACATCGAAGAATGTATGCACATGTCTCTGGCCAATGCAGGCCTGCTTGCCCAGGACAGAGAGGTGATCAGAGTATCTACAATGAAGACAACATTCTGTAAATAAAGTCACTTTATATATATATATATATATATATATTTATGTGTGAGTGTGTATATACATATATGTATGTATCAGTCAATCAAGTACCATGCCAAGTGGTGTAGGCGATCATGCTTCTCCATAACTCTCTGCTTCTTGTGTTGTTAATAAGTTCATTTGGTGACATCTTTTTATGCCACAATGACTAAGCATTCAGAAATTTCTCTCTTTGTCTTCCATTGTCTTTTCCTCTGTCTCTTCTCCATCAGTACTACACAGTGCCTTTTCGGTACACATCAATCTTGATAAAGCGTGTAAGCTACAGAACCCCTTAGTGGTGAAAACAGAAATTCAAGCTTTGATTGATGAGAGTTCATCTGAGGGAGACAGTAATTTATACAGATGGTTCTGTTGTTTGGAATGTGTGCAGCTCATGTGCGTTCATGACACAGGTTGGAAAAAGAATTGTGAGTGAAGAGAGCAGTGCATTTGCTTCATCTACAAGTAGTATAACCATGGAGATCATGGTGATAATCAGGGCAGTAGTGTTGTTAGAGTCTCAAACTTGCAGTCATGTATTCTTTCTCTGTGACTCAATGAACATGCTAAAAACATTGAGAATGGTTGGTCACACAGACAGTGGTTGGAGTCGGTGAACCAGTATAATCTGACAAGAATCAATTTCATATTTGTGCCTGGACATGTAGGGGTCAGAGGAAATGAACTTGCAGGCAGACTTGCTGGTATGAAGATCATGGTGACTGGACAAGCAATGGACCGAGCTGATCTTCTAAATGCTCTCAGGGAGATGAGATGAGAGACAGATGAAACAAATACTTGTGTATCTGCAACCCTGAGCAGACTACAGGAACACCATATCAAGAGGGGCATGGCTAAACAAGAGTGTTATGCAGGTAACCAGTGCAGGTAACCAGAGGAGACTGGTAAACCAACACAGAGTAGGTATGGCTGCTACACAGTGAGGGATATCTTGAGAAGGAGATCCAAGCACTTATGGACCAATGGTTCAATGTGCAGTGAGGATGATTTTCAACTAAATAACATAGTTTGATCTTCACACTATACTATGAATGTCATTCTGCTAATTCCTATTAGACAATTAAAAAAACTTACTAATCTCATCATCTTACCATAATCCACAGAGAGTTTGTTGAGTTCACACTTCCATTATTTAACGAGAACTGGGCACCGATGACAGAGCTATGCAACCCTTGTGTGTTTCAGCCAGATATTATAGGCCATGTAGAGACTTTGAGAGAGGACTCATATTACACATTGAAGCAGGTATGACATCTACAACATCGTCGTCAACATCATCCCATAGCAGTCAACTTATTTTTTCATAAATCCAGATTTTTAATAATTTATTTCCATATTTTAATCAATAATATCCATATTTAACACACACACAAAAACACACAATTATTTATTTTTTGCCTCTCAAAATGAGCATGTGAGATAAAAACATAAGCATTAGTAATAATTGCTAGGAAATTTAACACCAAATTACCTTTTTTTTAAAAAAAAATTTACTAAAAAATTAATTAAATTTGTAAAATTTGAATTTTTTGAGGGGCCATAAATCCGTATCAAATGGAAAGTCAATGCTAGTTGATACGTATGTCATCGTTATAATAGTAATCATTGTAGTGAGCATCACAATAATTATCACATTCATTTTCCATCATCATTATAATGTATAATGATTGTCACCATCATTATAATAATCATCACGAAGAAGAAGAAGATGCTGCATTCTATAGAAGTTGCAGAGGAGAAAATCTGGTAGCGGTGGCTGCAGAAGTCAGTGCTCTCATTGAAGATGGCAGTGGATGCAGAAGTCAGTGCTCTCATTGAAGATGACGGTGGATGCAGCAGAAGTCCGTGCTCTCATTGAAGATTGCAGTGGATGCAGAAGTCAGTGCTCTCATTGAAGATGGCAGTGGATGCAGAAGTCGGTGCTCTCATTGAAGATGGCAGTGGATGCAGAAGTCAGTGCTCTCATTGAAGATGACAGTGGATGCAGCAGAAGTCCGTGCTCTCATTGAAGATTGCAGTGGATGCAGAAGTCAGTGCTCTCATTGAAGATGGCAGTGGATGCAGAAGTCGGTGCTCTCATTGAAGATGGCAGTGGATGCAGAAGTCAGTGCTCTCATTGAAGATGGCAGTGGATGCAGAAGTCAGTGCTCTTATTGTAGATAGCACTGCATAAAATTATATAGTCATCTACGGTGATGGAACAGTAATTCTTCATCAGCACATATTCAGCAAGTGCCTTTATAACAGTAATTCTTCATCAGCACATATTCAGCAAGTGCCTTTATAACAGTAATTCTTCATCAGCACATATTCAGCAAGTGCCTTTATAACAGTGATTCTTCATCAGCACATATTCAGCAAGTGCCTTTATAACAGTAATTCTTCATCAGCACATATTCAGCAAGTGCCTTTATAACAGTAATTCTTCATCAGCACATATTCAGCAAGTGCCTTTATAACAGTAATTCTTCATCAGCACATATTCAGCAAGTGCCTTTATAACAGTGATTCTTCATCAGCACATATTCAGCAAGTGCCTTTATAACAGTAATTCTTCATCAGCACATATTCCAGCAAGTGCCTTTATAACAGTGATTCTTCATCAGCACATATTCCAGCAAGTGCCTTTATAACAGTGATTCTTCATCAGCACATATTCCAGCAAGTGCCTTTATAACAGTAATTCTTCATCAGCACATATTCCAGCAAGTGCCTTTATAACAGTGATTCTTCATCAGCACATATTCCAGCAAGTGCCTTTATAACAGTAATTCTTCATCAGCACATATTCCAGCAAGTGCCTTTATAACAGTAATTCTTCATCAGCACATATTCCAGCAAGTGCCTTTATAACAGTAATTCTTCATCAGCACATATTCCAGCAAGTGCCTTTATAACAGTAATTCTTCATCAGCACATATTCCAGCAAGTGCCTTTATAACAGTAATTCTTCATCAGCACATATTCCAGCAAGTGCCTTTATAACAGTAATTCTTCATCAGCACATATTCCAGCAAGTGCCTTTATAACAGTAATTCTTCATCAGCACATATTCAGCAAGTGCCTTTATAACAGTAATTCTTCATCAGCACATATTCAGCAAGTGCCTTTATAACAGTAATTCTTCATCAGCACATATTCAGCAAGTGCCTTTATAACAGTGATTCTTCATCAGCACATATTCAGCAAGTGCCTTTATAACAGTAATTCATCAGCACATATTCAGCAAGTGCCTTTATAACAGTAATTCTTCATCAGCACATATTCAGCAAGTGCCTTTATAACAGTAATTCTTCATCAGCACATATTCAGCAAGTGCCTTTATAACAGTGATTCTTCATCAGCACATATTCAGCAAGTGCCTTTATAACAGTAATTCTTCATCAGCACATATTCAGCAAGTGCCTTTATAACAGTAATTCTTCATCAGCACATATTCCAGCAAGTGCCTTTATAACAGTGATTCTTCATCAGCACATATTCCAGCAAGTGCCTTTATAACAGTAATTCTTCATCAGCACATATTCCAGCAAGTGCCTTTATAACAGTGATTCTTCATCAGCACATATTCCAGCAAGTGCCTTTATAACAGTAATTCTTCATCAGCACATATTCCAGCAAGTGCCTTTATAACAGTAATTCTTCATCAGCACATATTCCAGCAAGTGCCTTTATAACAGTAATTCTTCATCAGCACATATTCCAGCAAGTGCCTTTATAACAGTAATTCTTCATCAGCACATATTCCAGCAAGTGCCTTTATAACAGTAATTCTTCATCAGCACATATTCCAGCAAGTGCCTTTATAACAGTAATTCTTCATCAGCACATATTCCAGCAAGTGCCTTTATAACAGTGATTCTTCATCAGCACATATTCCAGCAAGTGCCTTTATAACAGTGATTCTTCATCAGCACATATTCCAGCAAGTGCCTTTATAACAGTGATTCTTCATCAGCACATATTCCAGCAAGTGCCTTTATAACAGTGATTCTTCATCAGCACATATTCCAGCAAGTGCCTTTATAACAGTGATTCTTCATCAGCACATATTCCAGCAAGTGCCTTTATAACAAACAATCTCACATTGGAGATCAAAGGTATGATGTTATGACTGATGTCACAGGACTCATCATCAGGTGCCGTGCCAGTTGACATAGGCAACCATGGATCTCCACATCTCTCTAGCACTAGCACTATGTATTAGGCTTGTTCTTGACTGTATGCCATGCCAGGTTGTTAAACTGTCCAATATTTTCTTAGACATAATGTCTAAGAGAAAATATAATGTCAAACTTCAGTGAAACACACTCACTTCAGGGTTAAGTATCACGTCATTCTTGTCAGATTTGTTGACACATTACATCTGCAATGATAGCCCATGTAGCTTTTCCCATCACCCAGAAGTCTACCACAACAGGACAAAGATGTCCACTGGCCTGCATCTTTTCATTATCCATGGGGATTATTTGATAAAAGACGAAAGTAAGAATTGAGATGTGATAATGATGATTTTGTTTTACAAGTGACAGGTTGGTCAGTCTATCCCACCAATTTTCCTTAGTTGTTCCTATGATGTGCATGGAAGGAAGACAGTGACCCTATTCTTTGCATCCTAAACTGGAAATCCAGGCCCAAATGACGTTGTCACATGGGCGAAAATTTGAAATATACTGCACCTCTGCTAAAAGTTGAAGCTTTCATGGTATGAACTAAAGCTCTGGAGAAGCATTCGCATTACACAAACGGATGCTTCTACATTCGTTCTGAAATACCTGCAGATTAGCAGGATTTAGTATGGAAATGTAATGTGCTGTGCAGTGGTTTACAGTTTTGCTGCAATAGCTGCAACTTTCTGCCTGACATATCCAACTTCAGCATGGTTCCTGGATGACTTTGACCCTGTATTGGATGGAACAGCCAATTCCCCTCCAAACCTCCTTAGTCACCTCTAACAACATGCATGGAAAGTAAAGTGTTGCTATTCTTTGCTCCCCTTTCAGGCTCCAGTAACGTGCAGGTGGAAAGGATACAGAAGCTTTATTATTTGTAATTACAGGTAAGACAAATAACAAACAACTATAAATTTGCTGATAACAAACAACTATAAATTTGCTGATAACAAACAACTATAAATTTGCTGATAACAAACAACTATAAATTTGCTGATAACAAACAACTATAAATTTGCTGATAACAAACAACTATAACTATGCTGATATTTTGTGTTTGTCACTACAGATCAATCAGGAATGGATTTTTATGGAACACGACAAATTTTCACGAGAAGAGAATCAAATGCTTGATATGACGATCTACAACTACCAGATACACAGCATCAATTGGTACAGTTTCTACCATAAATGTTTGACCCAGAAGGAACTTGCTGCCAGGTAAACATTTTACACTTTTATTTTAAATTATCATGTGTTTCTTTTCTGCCTGTTTTGTTTATGTTTAGGTATGTTGATTATTTAGAAGAAATCATACATTTTGGTTATTTAGGAACTAGTATAAATAATGTGTATGATTGTGCATTTGAGATTAAGAGAAGAACATCAATAGCGCTGTAAAAATTTAAAAAAGTTAAAGAAACTATGGCAGGGTACTAACATAAGAACCAAGTTGTGTTTACTGTGACCATGTGTGCTTCCTGTGGCAACATAGGGAGGGATGTGAAGCATGGACACTAACTAAAACCATGGCCAAGAGAATAAAATGTTTTGAATTAAAGTGCTGTAGAAGAGTTCTGAAAATACCATGGACAGCAAGGGAAACAAACCAGGAGGTGTTGCGAACAATTAGCATCCAGGAAGGCTGGCTTCTGAACACCATACTACAGAAAAAGCTAGTTGTTTTCTGTCACATTTAGAGACACGAAACATGAAGAGAATGTTACTGGAGGGGATGATATAAGGCAACGGGCAAAGGTCACCCAAGACGCTGTTGGACAAAGGACATTCAAGAATGCCTACACATGTCACTAAAAGAGAGCTCAAGACTGCAGAGAATTCAAGAGATCCATAGGGAAGACTACGTTCTGGAAATAATATGTCACCTGATGATGATGATGTTGACTATTATCTGTGCACACAGAACATGTCCATAGGTGCTCAGGTCTCCTCTTTAGTAAATTTCTCAGGATGTGGCAGCTGATGGTTCCAGTGCTATATTGGTTGAGTGTTCTTTTGGAGATTTTTGTTATGTGTTTTCTCTCTCTCAATTCGCACATTCTCAATACTGACTTACGCATCTCGAATTTGTGAGGTCGTTTTTTTTCCTCCACACTCTTGTGTGTCCAAGGATACAGATAAAAGTACTTTTTGAAGTAAAACCCACTTTGTAGGCCTCTCTAATGACTCCACCCATCCCTTACGCACATATCTGTTTAACGTTCTGAATCATACTTATTGAGTCACTCAGTATGAACGATAGGTTTGATACTCTAGCAAGATTAGTCCTGCTTTCTGGCAAACACCTCCATCAATTGGCTGCTTGCTGTGTTGGCACCACTAACTTTGTGAACTGTTTTTCAGTGTGATCTAGCAGTAAAGACCCATGCAGCATCTCTCGTGGTGGATGACCACCTCCGGTAGTAAGATCTGCATAAATCACATCTTTGTGATCACGTTTGCTGATGAGTGCATTGACCTCAACATCCATACTCGCAGGACTATGTTTCCTCCAATCTCTGTTGAGTATAATAATGGTCTTGAATGCCTCTGAAGAACATTTGAACAGGTATCCATTCCTCTTTAGGGTTAATGCTTTCTGGTGCATAGATCTTTTTAAAATTATCCTCAGCTTGTCCCTTCAATGATTTGCCTCTCTAAGCAGCTTGTCCCTTCGGTGATTTGCCTCTCTAAGCAGCTTGTCCCTTCAATGATTTGCCTCTCTAAGCAGCTTGTCCCTTCAATGATTTGCCTCTCTAAGCAGCTTGACCCTTCAATGATTTGCCTCTCTAAGCAGCTTGTCCCTTCAATGATTTGCCTCTCTAAGCAGCTTGTCCCTTCAATGATTTGCCTCTCTAAGCAGCTTGTCCCTTCAATGATTTGCCTCTCTAAGACTACTCCCCATCACATTTATGTGTTGCTTGGGTACAAATGGGAGGCAAAGAATAATGATACTGCCATGCATATTGAAAATGGCAACTAAGAAGGTTAACTACCCCACCTTGTAGAAAGGCAAAATATTTTTTTAAACTCAAATTAAAAAACTTGAATCAACCATCAGTGAAGATCTTCCAAGAAAGAGGACTGCCAGTGCACTGCCAGGAAAGCCATAAGGAGCCAAGATTATTAAGAATAACATTTTTTTTCTCAAGAAACATTTCAGGAAAGGGGATTTATTTGTTTGCACTCAAATAATCAATATGAATTTCCATGATATCTAAGCCAGAGACTGAAATATGTTGCTCTTTGACTTAAGCAAATAGATCTACAACCTATGTTTTCAGCATGCCTTTCATTCGGGTTGGCTTCCCTAGGCTGTGACAAACTTACAATTTGTTGGCATTAATGCATGTGTATTGGTGTTTGTTTGTTTAAGAACCCCAGGAATTGCAAGCGATTAGCTCTTACTTCCTATGTGCAGTGGGGTGGTTTTTCTGAGCTTTCTTTCATACCCAAACTTCAGCTATCAGCTTAGTGCAAGGCCTATTGAAGGGGCTTTCTAAAGGGGATCTATAATTGTATAGATTACATGCTACAAAGCTTCCATAAGAGAGCCTCAATGGCATGTCATCTACTAAGGTTTTCTGTTGCATGGGTGGTTTGTCTAGTGGGCCATTGGTGACACCCACAGATTCAACTACATGTGTATAAACTCTGCTCCTTGGGTCTGTCATCCACAGTGCCCTTGGACTTTGAAGACCAAAACATATCCCTGTGTGGGTTCAGGGAGAAAACAGTGGACAGTTCAACTATGTCTATCTCATACAAGTTTTCCACTGCCAGAGAACCCATCTCATGTAATTAGATGGTCCATTGCCCACTATGTTCGTTGTTACAAAACCCATTATCATCTCAGATCCTAGTTCCAGTATAGGAAATGCTCAAAAGTAGAATGGGACTGGAGTTGGTTTTAGCCAATGTAGCCCCCACCAACATTGTGAACACTTGCATGAAGTAACAAAGGCAGTGGAGAAGAAATTAAATTTATTGGAACACTTTATGTGCTGCCAGGGCCCATAAGGGGAGCACAAAAAAGAGACACTTACCTGCCAAGAATATGGTACAGACGTTTTAGGGAGAAGTTGGCTGTCTCATCTCATATAGGGTCAAAGTGACCCAGAAGTCATGTTGAAGTCAGATGTGTTACGCACACAGGCCCAGATATTGCAGCTAAGCTGTAAAACATGGCAATTATTCTTAAGGCTGACAGCAACAAAAAGTTGAACCAGGTCCATTCTAGCGTCATAGAGTCACCTTGCAACTCATTTAAACAAGTTTTCTGTACTTGACCAACCACATCCCCAGGAAAAGATGTGCTCTCATTAGACATTCAACCTGTGTACTCAAGTCACTGAGAATGGACCAATCAAGACAAGAACTATACAACAACAACAAACATCCTGTACAAGTACTGAAGTATACTCAGAAACACAAACATACAACATCCGTATTCGTACTATGAGTGCCTATAGGCCTGCTTATAAACATAAATAAAATAGAGGCCGGACAATTTTGCTTCAAATAACAGCTTATATGAATAAATTCAAGTATGAAGCATGAACACGTAAACCATGGTACAACACACTACATTCTCCGGACTACATCCTGTGAATCTGCAGGGGTTCGAGAGTGAATACAGAAGTTCATTTGAAAATAAATGTCTTAGAAAACACTGAAATATTGGTTGGGAAGAATTCAAGTCAAACAAGCAAATAGGAGAAGACACCAAATAACATATTTCTACACCATTAAAAAGAAAATTGGAATTTATATTGGCTATGTACTGGGTATTTAGAATGAATGAAAATAGACTGCCACTGCAAGCATTAAAATGGGTACCAGGTCGCAAATGGGGAGAGTTTGTGTTACACTGTACTCAGCTACCATCTGTCGTGGAAATATTAGTAGACATAGATTTTGATAGCTGGGTCACATTCACAGAATGACAAATTACCATGTTCCAAAACAAGTACTATTCAGAGTACTGTATGAAGGCCTGCGGTAGACCAATGCTGAGGTATAAAGACATCTGTAAGTCCTCAATGAAAGATTTCTCCATAGACTCCAATGACTGGTAAAACATAGCCGAAACTTGGGCTGTCAGGAGGCGGCACAATCTGTGTGCTGGGAGCGAGAAACACGGGCTGTCTGGAGGCACAATCTGGATACTGGTGACATTGTTTAGGAACAATATGATAAAAGATATGGAAGATGAAAACAAAAATCTTCTATTGTTGTGACATGATCACTTAGAAAGTCTTTCATTCATGAGAGAAAATGCTCATTGGCTTGATATTTAGTCACATGATGTATTTTTTCCAGAACCTAGTCTTCCTTATGAATCTCCTGAAATCTTCGCTGTCTCTGATAAGTTGTCCCAATTCCTCTAGCGACGTGCATGCATTCCTGAATACCGGTATTTCTTTTCACATCTTGGTCGACTTTTGCCTCTACTACCTTCTATCATCCCTTCCAACAACACTCTTTCGTTGCCATCATGTCTCTTCATATGGCCGAAAAACCCAACCTCCTTCTTAATATGGTGTTTAAAAGCCAGCCTTCTTGGACATTGATTTTGCTCAGCACAATCGTGGTTGGTCTTCCTTGCTGTCCATGATCTTCTCGGGACTCTTCTATAGCACTTCATATCGAAAGTCACTATTCTCTTGGCTGTATTTTTCTCACATCCATAAGAAAGTTCTTGGCACAATACTCCTGTAGTCTACTAGACACAAAAGGCCATTCAGGTGGCACAGTATCAAAAGAAAAAGACAAAAGACTTCATGTAACAACCATCAAAGAAGGTATGACTATGGGTCAAAAAACATGCAAGAATTATGCACAGCAGCATCACATTGCTTGGAGAGTGCTTGTTTCTGCCCTGTGTACTATATTTGGAGCTGAAGGAACATAGATTGTAAACAGTACCAGAACTATAGGAACAAACGCAGGTAAAATAGATATGTGGATGGATAGATTAAATACAGATAAAATAGATAGGTGGATGGATAGATTAAATACAGGTAAAATATATAGGTGGATGGATGAATTAAATACAGGTAAAATAGGTGGATTGATAGATTAAATACAGATAAAATAGATAGGTGGATGAATAGATTAAATACAGGTAAAATAGGTGGATGGATAGATTAAATACAGGTAAAATATATAGGTGGATGGATGAATTAAATACAGGTAAAATAGATAGGTGGATGAATAGATTAAATACAGGTAAAATATATAGGTGGATGGATAGATTAAATACAGGTAAAATAGGTGGATGAATGAATTCATGCATGTCAACTCTATCATGAAGAGAGGGAGAAAATGTAGCCTACTGAGATGGCACTACTTCCAAACCTGAGGGGGTTCCACGGATGACCAGAAGCAAATTACACAATCCATTGAAGCTATTTTCACTGTAACCTGATAACTGACTGAAGAACAACGAAGAAGAAATGGCTGCTCATGTTAATACATATTATTATTATTATTTTATTTTTTTTCTAGGCTTTGCCTGATAACTGACTGAAGAACAACGAAGAAGAAATGGCTGCTCATGTTAATACATATTATTATTATTATTATTTTTTTTCTAGGCTTTGCCTGATAACTGACTGAAGAACAACGAAGAAGAAATGGCTGCTCATGTTAATACATATTATTATTATTATTTTTTTTCTAGGCTTTGCCTGATAACTGACTGAAGAACAACGAAGAAGAAATGGCTGCTCATGTTAATACATATTATTATTATTATTTTTTTTTTTTTCTAGGCTTTGCCTGATAACTGACTGAAGAACAACGAAGAAGAAATGGCTGCTCATGTTAATACATATTATTATTATTATTATTTTTTTTCTAGGCTTTGCCTGATAACTGACTGAAGAACAACGAAGAAGAAATGGCTGCTCATGTTAATACATATTATTATTATTATTTTATTTTTTTTTAGGCTTTGCCTGATAACTGACTGAAGAACAACGAAGAAGAAATGGCTGCTCATGTTAATACATATTATTATTATTATTTTTTTTCTAGGCTTTGCCTGATAACTGACTGAAGAACAACGAAGAAGAAATGGCTGCTCATGTTAATACATATTATTATTATTATTATTTTTTTTCTAGGCTTTGCCTGATAACTGACTGAAGAACAACGAAGAAGAAATGGCTGCTCATGTTAATACATATTATTATTATTATTATTTTATTTTTTTTCTAGGCTTTGCCTGATAACTGACTGAAGAACAACGAAGAAGAAATGGCTGCTCATGTTAATACATATTATTATTATTATTATTTTTTTTCTAGGCTTTGCCTGATAACTGACTGAAGAACAACGAAGAAGAAATGGCTGCTCATGTTAATACATATTATTATTATTATTTTATTTTTTTTTAGGCTTTGCCTGATAACTGACTGAAGAACAACGAAGAAGAAATGGCTGCTCATGTTAATACATATTATTATTATTATTTTTTTTCTAGGCTTTGCCTGATAACTGACTGAAGAACAACGAAGAAGAAATGGCTGCTCATGTTAATACATATTATTATTATTATTTTTTTTCTAGGCTTTGCCTGATAACTGACTGAAGAACAACGAAGAAGAAATGGCTGCTCATGTTAATACATATTATTATTTTATTTTTTTCTAGGCTTTGCCTGATAACTGACTGAAGAACAACGAAGAAGAAATGGCTGCTCATGTTAATACATATTATTATTATTATTTTTTTTCTAGGCTTTGCCTGATAACTGACTGAAGAACAACGAAGAAGAAATGGCTGCTCATGTTAATACATATTATTATTTTATTTTTTTTCTAGGCTTTGCCTGATAACTGACTGAAGAACAACGAAGAAGAAATGGCTGCTCATGTTAATACATATTATTATTATTATTATTTTTTTTCTAGGCTTTGCCTGATAACTGACTGAAGAACAACGAAGAAGAAATGGCTGCTCATGTTAATACATATTATTATTATTATTTTTTTTCTAGGCTTTGCCTGATAACTGACTGAAGAACAACGAAGAAGAAATGGCTGCTCATGTTAATACATATTATTATTATTTTATTTTTTTTCTAGGCTTTGCCTGATAACTGACTGAAGAACAACGAAGAAGAAATGGCTGCTCATGTTAATACATATTATTATTATTATTATTTTTCTAGGCTTTGCCTGATAACTGACTGAAGAACAACGAAGAAGAAATGGCTGCTCATGTTAATACATATTATTATTTTATTTTTTCTAGGCTTTGCCTGATAACTGACTGAAGAACAACGAAGAAGAAATGGCTGCTCATGTTAATACATATTATTATTTTATTTTTTTTCTAGGCTTTGGGATGTATTCAAAAAAGTAGGTTACCTGTCATCACATGCTGCGCTTCCCGACAGCCTGGTAGACTACAACCAAACAACCCTCATCAAAGAACTCAAACAGCAGTTTAGAATGTATCCACTTGGTCCAGTCAATGGACGAGCTCAACAGTTGAAGATGATGAAGCGTGACTATGAGTCCCTGCCAAAACCAACTATGGCAAAAATATTGGAAAAATATGCTATGGATTTTCAGTTATTTGGTTATAGCACACAGTTGCCATTGACATGACAACCGAGGGCTCAAGTGTTAAATGAGTAAAATAGTGTGCTATGCATCTTTTTGTTTTTTGTTTTCCTTTCAAGAATATCTTTGTTTTGGTTCTTAGAACAGAGATCCCAACAATATTTTGTTTAGTATTGACTCTCGTGGAAGCCTTGGACATTCATAAATTATATCAACAAAATTTTTGCCAATTTATTACCCCCTTGTCAACAACTGTCTAGAATTCAGAAACTGTTCTCTGTTAATGTCAAAACATTTTAAATTTCCCCCATCCCCAAAGAACAATTTATTTTTAGCTGAAAAGGTAATGTGGTAATACTGACCAAATTTGACAGCCGTCAAATTTCTGTAACAAATTCTTTAATTCTTAGTGACCTTCTTCGATGATCATCGAAACCTTTATGATACTTCAGAAACATGGCAACCATAGTGATGTTTCTAAAAAATAGCTTGCCCAGGATAGTATATTATTCCAAAATGGCGGCACATATGAAATATGTAAATTATATATAAAAGTATATTTATATAAATGTCCACCCATATAAATATTGTTTATGAGTATTCATCATGAAGAAATCAGATTTTTCTAATATGAGATTTTATGATATATCAAAAGTAATGTAAATCTAGCATTATAATAAGTAGGATTTGACTCTTGAAATAAATCTGGGGGCTATAAGATTCATTCAGAAAAAAACAAACATTCATTATGACACATATGTCAGAACAATCATTGCAAGAATTAACATCAAAGTTAGAAAAAGTTACCAGCAAGTACGGAATGGAAATCAATTCAGATAAGAGCAAAATTTTGGTAAACAGCAGAGACACAGAAAACCAGACTAATATCATGATGAATGGACACAAGCTTGAAGAGGTGAATACCTTCAAATACCTCGGATCCAGTATATGCAGCGATGCTAAATGCAAAGCAGAAACTGTATAGGTCGCTGGTGCTTTCTGTTGTGTTGTATGGTTGTGAGAGTTGGACACTCACTGCGGACATTGAGAGAAGATTACAGGCTTTCGAGTATAAATGCTACAGAAGAATTCTACGAATTTCCTATAGGGAACATAAGACCAATGTGTACGTAAGAAATAAAGTAGAGATGTGTGCAGGTGTCCAGGAGCCATTGCTTTCAATAGTGAAACGACGAAAACTAGCATGGTTCGGACATGTATGCAGGCACGATTCCTTGTCAAAAACAATACTGCAGGGAACTGTCGAGGGTGGAAGAAGCAGAGGAGGACAAATAAAGACATGGACAGACAACATCAAGGAATGGACAGGGCTAGATATTTCCACACTCATCCGCATCGCTGAGGATAGAATTCGCTGGAGGACTCTGTGTGCTGAAGCATCCAATGTGGTACCCCTACGACCCTGAAGGGTTATGGGTTTATTGATTGATTGATGACACATATACATTTTTATAGCTCTCTCTCTCATGCAAGTTTGATTTTATACTGATTTTTAAAGATGTCGATGTCTAAAAAAATTTCAAGAGCTCTTGGTAATAGGAGATAGGTGCGCTCTGTATTGCTGGTCTGCACATTGTTTAAAAAAACGACATAATTTGTTTCATATTTTTAGAAATATGTTTTACATTCAAATGATTTCATTGGTGTATATAAGAAAAAACAGTATTGTTGAGGTCAATAATTCTCAACCCCCTTACCCTTAGCAACTGTCATTATTTTCTATACCCCTCCCCTGACCCAAATTGTTGACATCATTTATGGACGGATAAGCCCCTTGAGCCATCATTTACCTCCAAATGGAAGTAATAATATTGAGTATTGGCTGGAATGAATACTCGTACAGTGCTCCAGCTGAGTTTGTATAGAAAATTTAGATCAATTGATGAAATAAGCGGAGTTGATAACATGATCCTCTTTTATTGGTTCTCTTGTGTGTCAATGAATAGTACGGTAGTCATTATTTAGTTGGCAAAAATTGTTCACTATCTGCTATTAGAGTCTTACTACTTGTTTACTTTTGAGATTCTGTCACCATATAATGTCAAAGATTTTCACTAGACAAAAAGTAATACAATTATATCCCTAAAAGTCAGATTTACTGTTCTCAAACAATATGCCAACACAAATGCAAATAATCTATGTACAATGATGACACCTCAATTTATTACACTTTCTTCTTATGGTCCATGAAGTGTGACATTTGTTATCATGTCTTTCCACAACCTTCTATTTTATGTGCTGTCAATCATTTCCGATACCAATGTTCTCCCATGCCACAACGCTAGGTTGTCAAGCATCTTCTCTTATGGTCTTTCCATACTCCTATTGCTCTTCAACTTGTCTGGTGTTACATGTTCTCTCTTCTCGCGATGTGTCCAAAGAATGTGAACTGTCTCTTTATGATGTGGGTAAGCAGGTCTCTTTTTTAAATAACTTCTTTCAAGATATCTTCATTACGCTTTTTACCTGTCCATCGTGTTCTTAACATTCTTTTATAAAATCATATCTCTGCTGTCTCAATATAATTTTTCACTGTTCTGCTCAGTGTCCAAGATTCTCACCACTACATTGGTTCTATATGTTTGTTTTGCGTTCGCTCCATTGTAATCAGCACAGATATTCATGTGATTTCTGCCTTGAGCGTAGTTACATTGTTCCACCGTTATGTGCCTTTTAGGCCCAGCACATCCAATTTCAGCATGCCTTGACTTTTCGGGCGGACTACCCTAGCCTGTGACAGCCTTCTTATCTGTCGCCAGGCAGCGAATGTGTACTGACTCTACACAGAGACGGTTTGTCCTTTCACATCTATCTTGCACAAGCTGTTCTGCTGCAGGTGAGCTTGTCTTGTGTAATTAGTACAAGGTAACCGCGTGAAACGTACAACAATTAGACTTACGTAAAACACAGGTTTATATTTCGTCTCAATGGGACACGATAGACTATATCTAAAACTAGTGGGTAATGATGGGCAATGATGAGCACACAAGAAATCATAAAAATTAATGTGATTTGTGTATTGTAATTTTTATGATTTCTTGTGTGGTCATCATTGTCCATCATTACCCACTAGTTTTAGATATAGTCTATCGTGTCCCATTGAGACGAAATATAAACCTGTGTTTTACGTAAGTCTAATTGTGTAATTAGACGTATTGTGCCCGTGCCCATCAGGTACTGAACCTTTTCTCATCCTTGAGCCTGGTTCCAGTTTAGGAAGAACTCGACAGAAGAGTTGGGCTCGGACTCGTTCGCCCTCTTAACCGAAGTGTTGTTCACCAACGTCGTGAACCACTCGTCCAAGTTTATACACATATTTAGGAGCGTCAGCGACTAGCATTTTGTGTGGTTCTATATAACTTTTAAGAACTCTCTCACCTCATTTGACAAAGATATATTACATAAGATGGTCTTAATCGTGTGAAATGTAGCCAGAATTATCACATCTACGTGAAAGAATTAATACCATCAAATAGTCATTTCTTCTTCTTCAGTGTTCATTCTCAAACTCCTGCAGCTTAGAAGTATGTAGTCCAGAGAACAGAATGTGTTGTGTCATAGTTTACAGCATTACTGCGGTATCTGCGCCTTTCAACCTGACACACCCAACTTCAGCATGGCTTTGGGTCACTTTGACCCTATATGAAATGGTACAGCCAACTCCATCCCATAACCTCCTTAGTTGCCTCTTACAACATGTATGAAATGGTCACTTAAAAGGAGTCCTTTTCTTGAAGGAATTTTATGCAAGTGCTCTTAATTTGAATGTGCTTTAGGAGTTCATTGTGATTCATATCTATCAGCTTTGTGTAGCAGTCCTTCAGGAGAAATAACACAACACACAGTGACATATATGATTTTAGTGTATTCACATCATTTATGGAAACCCAACTGCAACATTTTTTATGTTTTCAGTATTCATTCCTGCTAATTATCTAATATTAAATTCAGCTTTCTTCAAAGAGAGTAAAGCAAGCTTCAGGTTGACTGTGGATAAAAGTACTTTGGTTATACTAGGTATCATTTATATATATATATTTATGTAACTATGCCATCTGTATTTACCAAAAAAAAAAAAAAAAAAATTTCATAAAATTATTTTTTTTTCTATGTTTATTCTCAAACTCTCATTGGTTAATAAGATGTGGTCTGAAAAAAACAGAATACATTGTGTCATGATTACCAGCTTTTTTTCATTATCTATGCATTTGGCCTCACATTTCTGATTTCAGCATGGTTTTTGGGAAACTTTGTCCTATGGAATGGGACAACCAACTTCACCGGCAAACATCCTTAGTTGCCTTTTTCAACATACATGTCAGGCTGCTGTGTTCCTATTCTTTGCTTCCCTTTTGGGATGGCAATACAAGTGTGAAATATATGAGTAAAATTCAACAAAGATGAATGATTTAATCGCATGTATTATACTCACACACACACAAAATCATAAAATATGTTGAGTATATCTCATACAAGATGAAGATGAAGTACCGGTAATCCCTTCAGCTGTGAGCAGGTTAGAAGATGAAGTAATCCCTTCAGCTGTGAGCAGGTGAGGGAAAACAGTCTGATCTTGTTGAGATGAGAGAAAACAGTCTGATCTTGTTGAGATGAGAGAAAACAGTCTGATCTTGTTGAGATGAGAGAAAACAGTCTGATCTTGTTGAGATGAGAGAAAACAGTCTGATCTTGTTGAGATGAGAGAAAAGAGTCTGGTCTTGTTGAGATGAGAGAAAAGAGTCTGATCTTGTTGAGATGAGGGAAAACAGTCTGATCTTGTTGAGATGAGAGAAAAGAGTCTGATCTTGTTGAGATGAGGGAAAACAGTTGGATCTTCTTGACATGAGGGAAAACAGTCTGATCTTGTTGAGATGAGAGAAAACAGTCTGATCTTGTTGAGATGAGAGAAAAGAGTCTGATCTTGTTGAGATGAGGGAAAACAGTCTGATCTTGTTGAGATGAGAGAAAACAGTCTGATCTTGTTGAGATGAGAGAAAAGAGTCTGATCTTGTTGAGATGAGGGAAAACAGTTGGATCTTCTTGACATGAGGGAAAACAGTCTGATCTTGTTAAAGACAAACAGTCTTATCTTTTTGAGATGAGAGAAAACTGTCTGAACTTTTTAAAGGCTGATCTTCTTGAGATGAAAACAGTCTGATCTTGTTGAGATGAGAGATGATCTGTCGTTAACCTCACTTTCTCACCTTTATCTCTTTCACACATGGTGTCAGTGACAAGACAAAGTTAAGATCACTTTAATGTGTGTTGGGGTGCAGTAGATGACAGTGTGTGTTGGGGTACAGTAGATGACTTTAATGTGTGTTGGGGTGCAGTAGATGACAGTGTGTGTTGGGGTGCAGTAGATGACAATGTGTGTTGGTACAGTAGATGACTTTAATGTGTGTTGGGGTGCAGTAGATTACTTTAGTGTGTGTTGGGGTGCAGTAGATGACTTTAATGTGTTGGGGTGCAGTAGATGACTTTAGGGTGTGTTGGGGTGCAGTAGATGACTTTAGGGTGTGTTGGGGCGCATTAGATGAATTTAGTGTGTGTTGGGGTGCAGTAGATGACTTTAGTGTGTGTTGGGGTGCAGTAAATGACTTTAGTGTGTGTTGGGGTGCAGTAGATGAATTTAGTGTGTGTTGGGGTGCAGATGATTTTAGTGTGTGTTGGGGTGCAGTAGATGACTTTAATGTGTTGGGGTGCAGTAGATGACTTTAGGGTGTGTTGGGGCGCATTAGATGAATTTAGTGTGTGTTGGGGTGCAGTAGATGAATTTAGTGTGTGTTGGGGTACAGTAGATGACTTTAATGTGTGTTGGGGTGCAGTAGATGACAGTGTGTGTTGGGGTGCAGTAGATGACAATGTGTGTTGGTACAGTAGATGACTTTAATGTGTGTTGGGGTGCAGTAGATTACTTTAGTGTGTGTTGGGGTGCAGTAGATGACTTTAATGTGTTGGGGTGCAGTAGATGACTTTAGGGTGTGTTGGGGTGCAGTAGATGACTTTAGGGTGTGTTGGGGCGCATTAGATGAATTTAGTGTGTGTTGGGGTGCAGTAGATGACTTTAGTGTGTGTTGGGGTGCAGTAAATGACTTTAGTGTGTGTTGGGGTGCAGTAGATGAATTTAGTGTGTGTTGGGGTGCAGATGATTTTAGTGTGTGTTGGGGTGCAGTAGATGACTTTAATGTGTTGGGGTGCAGTAGATGACTTTAGGGTGTGTTGGGGTGCATTAGATGAATTTAGTGTGTGTTGGGGTGCAGTAGATGAATTTAGTGTGTGTTGGGGTGCAGTAGATGACCAGGATGCCTTTTTTTGTCTCACCATACTCACAATGCACTGTGATGCCTTTCTGTTAATTTAACCAATGTGATTGGCTTTCAATGCAGTCTGCTGCATCTAAACTTTACATACTTGGGCAGAACATAGGCCTTTTATTAGATGACTAGGATATAGAGCCCACTATATCCTTGCAGATTTTAACCCTCATAACAGTTTCAGAGGTGTGGGTAATGTTGCATGCTGCCAACAGTTATGATCCATAAGTGAGGTTTGAATAGAAGAAAAGGTTTATAAGACTATAGGGCTGTTATACTTGATGGCATCCACTCCCTATTCAAGGGATCACTGCAGTCATTAAACACGTCTTGGTGTTTCTTGTCTCCCTGACTTCTAACCAAAAACATGTGGTATGGTGCTACAGTGATAGTAGCCTATTTTTTTACCGATATGACGGGGGGGGGGGGGGTATTTATAATGTTAGCTCTCCAGTTGTTGGTACTATACAAGAATCAGTGGACTTTTATCAGTCACAATAATCAGTCACAATTTTTTATGTTATACACAGACACCGTTTGCACTTCTCATCCAACTTTTTAATGTTTGTTATGCGCAAGACACCATGTCTGCATTGATGTCTGTCTACTGAGCTTGCCAGCTACTGAAATAAACGCTGTACGCTTGTTACAAAAACAAGGAGTGCTACAACAGGATAAGATGTGCGGCCAGGGACATCCAATGATCTTCTTGTACAACAATGATGGACGGATTCAATGGTGTTGCAATGTAAGGTGACACACCAGCTCATAAATGCAAATATCGGTACATGCTTGTAATGTACGAACATGTCGTTTGTAAAAAAAAATATGCAGTTTCATTAATGGATGGGCTTTCGAGATGGCATCTGCCGACTGATGCGTTCCTGAACTACAGATTAGCAAGACAACAGTTGCTGAATGGAATGTATTTATGCGTGAAGTTTGTGTCTACAGCATGACACAGCTGCCACAAAGACGCATTGGAGAAGAAATGATCAACAAGGAAGCCTATTTACCAAAATAAAGACAAACTCTGGCAGAGTGTTGCCTCAACAATGGGTATTTAGTGGCCTATGTCATGAGTCAAAGGATGTTTTCTTGCTGAAACTGGAAGATAGAAGTTCTGCAACCTTTAATGAAGGCGATTGTTGACAATAATAAGCCTGGATCAATGATATAGTGACTTGGAAAGGATATTCTTCTCCTGTGTTCGTTCTTAAACTTCTGCAGATCAGCAGGATGTAGTCCGGAGAACGGAATGCGTTATGTCATGGTTTACAGCATTGCTGCGCCTTTCGGCCTGACACATCTACTTCAGCATGGCTTTGGGTCACTGACCCTATATGGGATGGGAAAGCCAACTCCATCCCATAGCCTCCTTAGTCGCCTCGTACGACATGCATGGAAGGTAAACAGTGTTGCTATTCTTTGCTCCCCTTTCAGGCCCTGACAACACACGGAAACTACCAAGATCAGGAGAGCAGGCATAGACTATCTAACAGTGAACCACAGATACAATTTTGTGGATCAGGTAACCGGAGCCCATACCCAAACAGTGGAGCGGATGTGGGGAAGTGCAAGGTGCGAAATAAGAAACACTTTGGAAAAGCACTGTATCACTTACAACAGCTACCTAGATTTCATGCTATCATAGCTGCCTAGCTTTCATGCTATCACAGCTACCTAGATTTCATGCTATCATAGCTGCCTAGCTTTCATAGCTACCTAGATTTCATGCTATCATAGCTGCCTAGCTTTCATGCTATCACAGCTACCTAGATTTCATGCTATCATAGCTGCCTAGCTTTCATGCTATCATAGCTACCTAGCTTTCATGCTATCATAGCTTTCATGCTATCATAGCTACCTAGCTTTCATGCTATCATAGCTACCTAGCTTTCATGCTATCATAGCTACCTAGCTTTCATGCTATCATAGCTGCCTAGCTTTCATGCTATCATAGCTACCTAGCTTTCATGCTATCATAGCTTTCATGCTATCATAGCTACCTAGATTTCATGCTATCATAGCTACCTAGATTTCATGCTATCATAGCTACCTAGCTTTCATAGCTACCTAGATTTCATGCTATCATAGCTACCTAGATTTCATGCTATCATAGCTACCTAGATTTCATGCTATCATAGCTACCTAGCTTTCATAGCTACCTAGATTTCATGCTATCATAGCTACCTAGATTTCATGCTATCATAGCTACCTAGCTTTCATAGCTACCTAGATTTCATGCTATCATAGCTACCTAGATTTCATGCTATCATAGCTACCTAGCTTTCATGCTATCATAGCTACCTAGCTTTCATAGCTACCTAGATTTCATGCTATCATAGCTACCTAGATTTCATGCTATCATAGCTACCTAGATTTCATGCTTTCATAGCTACCTAGATTTCATGCTATCATAGCTACCTAGATTTCATGCTATCATAGCTACCTAGCTTTCATGCTATCATAGCTGCCTAGCTTTCATGCTATCATAGCTACCTAGCTTTCATGCTATCATAGCTACCTAGATTTCATGCTATCGTAGCTACCTAGTTTTCATAGCTACCTAGATTTCATGCTATCATAGCTACCTAGATTTCATGCTATCATAGCTACCTAGCTTTCATGCTATCATAGCTACCTAGATTTCATGCTATCATAGCTACCTAGCTTTCATGCTATCATAGCTACCTAGATTTCATGCTATCGTAGCTACCTAGTTTTCATAGCTACCTAGATTTCATGCTATCATAGCTGCCTAGCTTTCATGCTATCATAGCTACCTAGCTTTCATGCTATCATAGCTGCCTAGCTTTCATGCTATCATAGCTGCCTAGCTTTCATGCTGTCATAGCTACCTAGATTTCATGCTATCATAGTTACCTAGCTTTCATGCTATCATAGCTACCTAGAGTTCATGTGGCGATATAGGCTCCAGAACAATGTCAGCCTTTCTAATATTGAAGGAAATAGCAGATACTGGCCACCTGTGTATCCATCAACACCCATCTCCATAATATGTCCCCACCAACACCCATCCCTAGCCATCGGCTGCACTGTTCCAAATCCTAACACTGAAAGTGGTACCCTCCAAAATTGTAAACATCTAACCATAAAATTTCCCCCCCCCCCACACAAAAAACTCACTAAAATATGCACCTTCCTCTCCCAGCAGTATTGGTGAGATTCGCACTAACAAAGGGACATAATAAATGTTAATGCTAACACTGGTTAGTTGCCCCTAACTGCACTGAACAGTTCTGCTGACAAATATCAGAGCAAAAGTTTATCTCAGTTTATACATGTGTCCACTGAATCTTGTATAGTACCATACTGTTATATCAGAATATACTGAATATCAGAACAAAGGTTTATTCCGGTATACATGTCCACTGAATCTTGTATAGTACCATACTGCTATTAGTCCCAACTTGAAAGGTTGTATCAATGGGAACGTAGCACATGTATGTTGTGATTACTTGCTGGAAGATGTGTAGTAAACACAGATCTAGAAATTATTAATTGTCCACCGCCCATGTGTTGTCGGGGCCCAAAAGGGGTGTAAAGAATAGCAACACTGTTTACCTTCCATGCATGTCATAAGAGGTGAATAAGGAGATTATGGGATGGAGTTGGCTGTCCCATCCCATATAGGGTCAGTGACCCAAAGCCATGCTGAAGTTGGATGTGACAGGTCGAAAGGCGCAGATATCGCAGCAATGCTGTAAACCATGACACAACGCATTTCGTTCTCCAGACTACATCTTGCTGATCTGCAGGAGTTTGAGAACGAACGCAGAAGAATTCATTGTCCACAACTAGAAACACATGTTAATACAATATTCCAGAAAAAATATATTGGAGACCATCTGTAAACCAAATAATTGAAGAGTAACCACAAACCAAATATCTGGAGAGTAACCAAATAAGGATCTCCAAGAGAAAACAAAAAGACTCAAATTTTTTGCACAACAGATAGGCCTTCAAATAAACACACATAAAACAAAAATCATGAACTTTACCAGCCTGACAGAATCAATTAAACTAGATGATAATATCAATAAGAAAGCTACAAACACCAACACAAGATGACTATCATATTATGAACAGACCAGAACAAGTTATAATTCTACGTCTCAGAACAGGACACAACCGACTCCGCAGTCACATGTATACAAAGTTCAAGATTGGCAACACAGCCATGTGGACAGGCAGCACAGAGTGCCAAACATATACTTCAAGAGTATTCTGAGCATGAAAAGCTGAGGCAGACATATTGGCCAGAGGAAACAACACTGGAATCAAAACTCTATGGGACACTGTATGAACTACAAAAGACAGTGAGTTTTATTAAGGAGACAGAATTACAGATATAGACATGTTTCAAGTGAACGAAAGAAGAAGAAGAAGATGATAATATACTAGACAACGTTTCAAATTTTGTATATTTGGGAAACAAGATAACAGCAGACGATAATACCAACTCAGAAATCACGACTCAAAATGCTCTCGCCTCCAACGCTTTTAACAAACTTTCAAACATCTGGAGATCAAAGATTGAAAGTAAACTGCGACTATTCAATGCAAGTGTGATTCCATCATTGACATATGGATGTGAAAGTCGGAAATCTACCGCAATAATGGATAAGAAGTTAGTTGCCTTCGAGAATAGATGCATCAGAAAAATCACAAATACTAATTGGAAAGACTTCAAATCAAATGACATACTAAGAGAGGAGACAAAACAAGAATACATGACGAACATCATCAGAAACCGCTGCTGGACAAATAGCGACCACGTACTTAGAATGAAGGAAGACAGAATTCCATGACAAACCTTCATGTGGACACCAGAAGGGAAAAGAACACAGGGAAGACCACAACAATGCTAAAGAACATTTATGAATGAATTAAAATCAACAGGCATAAATGCACAAGAACTGCAATCCCTAACAACTGACCGACAGGCATGGAGAACTATGACATCCGCAGTATGTGCCAAACTTGGCAAGAGGAACTGACTGAACAACAAACCAAATATCTGGAGAGTAACCAAATAACTGGAAAGTAACTACAAATCAAATAACTGGAGAGTAACCGAAACCAAATAACTGTAGAGTAACCACAAGTCGATTAACAAGAGTAACCACAAGCCAAATAACTGGAGAGTAACCACAAGCCAAATATCTGGAGAGTAAAGCAAACCAAATAACTGAAGAGTAACTACAAACCAAATAAATGGAGAGTAACCAAATAACTGGAGAGTAACAATAAGCAAAATAACTGGAGAAGAACCACAAACCAAATATCTCAAGAGTAACCAAATAACTGGAGAGTAACTACAAACCAAATATCTGAAGAGTAACCAAATAACTGGAGAATA
Organism: Meghimatium bilineatum; assembly: GCA_034231615.1. Classification (NCBI taxonomy): domain Eukaryota; kingdom Metazoa; phylum Mollusca; class Gastropoda; order Stylommatophora; family Philomycidae; genus Meghimatium; species Meghimatium bilineatum. The sequence goes on from CM067306.1 coordinate 51,612,110, forward strand.
ACTGCAAATCAAATATCTGGAGAGTAACCAAATAACTGGAGAGTAACCACAAACCAAATATCTGGAGAGTGACCAAATATCTCAAGAGTAACCAAATAACTGGAGAGTAACCACAAACCAAATATCTGGAGAGCAACCAAATAACTGGAGAATAACTGCAAACCAAATATCTGGAGAGTAACCAAATAACTGGAGAGTAACCACAAACCAAATATCTGGAGAGTAACCAAATAACTGGAGAGTAACCACATACCAAATATCTCGAGAGTAACCACAAAGCAAATAACTGGAGAGTAACCACAAACCAAATATCTGGAGAGTAACCAAATAACTGGAGAGTAACCACAAACCAAATAAATGGAGAGTAACCACAAACCAAATACTAGAGAGTAACCAAATAACTGGAGAGTAACTACAAACCAAATAAATGGAGAGTAACCACAAACCAAATTACTGTAGAGTAACTAAATAACTCTAGAGTAACCACAAACCAAATAACTGGAGAGTAACTACAGCGAAAAAGAAGAAAGCAAAAAGTTTTTAAAATACTGAAATTAAATCTTAAAATACTGAAATTAAATGAAGAGTGACTTCTAAATACAATCATACGAAGGAAGATACAGTTTTTTGGTGGCATCGAAAGGCTGATTCTTGAGGACTGAAGCACCAGGAAGGAGAAGAAGAGGAAGACCAAAAAGATGATGGACCAGCGATATGATGAACATGTCTCTGGTCAATGCAGGCCTGTTTTCCTGGGCAGAGAGGTGTTCAAAGTATCCACAATGAAGGCAACATTCTGGAAAGAATATGTCACTTGATATATAACCACATACAACATATCTGGAGAGTATCCATAAGTGCTTGCAGGTAATGTTAACAAAATAGCTAACAAATACAGTGTTAGCATAGTGCATTATTTTCTAACATGTTTTTTCTATACAACAACACTCTTCAAAATCTCCAATTATATTTATTGTATATTGTTTGTACTATATATAATGAATTTCTGTTATCACACACATATTTTGTCAGTCCAGATTATGATGGGATTCCACCACACACACACACACACACATACATATATATATATATATGGCATCAAATAGTAGCCATTAAAGTCTTGTCTAATCTACCATTTGCAGAGTGTCAGTTCTTGATCACTTAAATGCAACTGTGCTGTTCTCTTTTGTTCTTTGTGATAACTGTATAGACTGTTCTCTTCTTCTTTGTATGGTCCAAGTGTGGGGGGGGGGGGTGCGATTGGTTCTCATATGCTTCTCTTTCACAGTGGATAAGTAATAAAACACTACATTTCTAATTGATATCAAAAACAATTTGGCTAGCAGATGTGAAACATAATTTACCTAGCAGATGTGAAACATGATTTACCTAGCAGATGTAAAACATAATTTGGCTAGCAGATGTAAAACATAATTTGGCTAGCAGATGTGGAACATAATTTGGCTAGCAGATGTGAAAGATAAATGTGGTTCATCATCATCAAGTAGCATATCCTGAACAGGTCTTCCTGCTACTATTACTGCCATGTTCAGGTGGTCTTTTATGTCTTGCGTCCATCTTCTTCTTGGTCTGCCTCTTGCTCATCTCCCTGGCATCATCCCTCCATTATGATCTTCTCTAGGCTGTCATGGCATTTGATATGGTTAAAATATTTTAGTTTTCTGGAAAGAACCATGCTGTTTAGTCAGTTTTATTTTATATTCATTTCTCTCAATATGGCTGCATTGGTGATTTTTTGTTGGTCCATGCTATTCTGAGGATTTTTCTGTAACATTTTGTTTCAAATGCTGCTATTTTATTTTTCACTTTGTTTGTGATTGTGTCCAAGATTCACACCAAATATTGCCACTGGGAATATGCAAGCTCTTAGGAATGTTAGTTTTATTGTTTTGAAGCAGCTCAGCCATATGTTTTTCATTTGTATCAGCTTCATTGACACGATAGCCAACCTCCTTCTGACTTCTTCATAGCAATCACCGTTACTATTGATAAGAGAACCAAGGTATTCAAAACTGGTGACTCTTTGTAATTCGCTGTTGCTGATATTGATTGAGAACTTGCTAGTGGTCTTGTCACTTGTTATAATCTTGGTCTTGTTTCCATTCAAAAATAGGTTTAGATTTTCACGATGTTCTTTAATGGAGTTTATGAGGTGTTCAAGACCTGCTTGATGGTGTGCCAATACTGTTGTATCATCAGCATATACTTTTGGTATGACCTCCGATATAGAGTGGGTCGAAGTTATTTCTCTGTTGGTTTTTTTTTTATATTCCTCATTATGTTCTCTGCATAAATTTTGAAGATAAATTTTGCTAGCAGATGTGGAACATAATTTGGCTAGCAGATGTGAAACATAATTTGGCTAGCAGATGTGAAACATAATTTGGGTAGCAGATATGAAACATAATTTGGCTAGCAGATGTGAAACATAATTTGGCTAGCAGATGTGAAACATAATTTGGCTAACAGATGTGGAACATAATTTGGCTAGCAGATGTGAAACATAATTTGGCTAGCAGATGTGAAACATAATTTGGCTAGCAGATGTGAAACATAATTTGGGTAGCAGATATGAAACATAATTTGGCTAGCAGATGTGAAACATAATTTGGCTAGCAGATGTGAAACATAATTTGGCTAACAGATGTGGAACATAATTTGGCTAGCAGATGTGAAACATAATTTGGCTAGCAGATGTGAAACATAATTTGGCTAGCAGATGTGAAACATAATTTGGCTAGCAGATGTGAAACATAATTTGGCTAGCAGATGTGAAACATAATTTGGCTAGCAGATGTGAAACATAATTTGGCTAGCAGATGTGAAACATAATTTGGCTAGCAGATGTGAAACATAATTTGGCTAGCAGATGTGAAACATAATTTGGGTAGCAGATATGAAACATAATTTGGCTAGCAGATGTGAAACATAATTTGGCTAGCAGATGTGGAACATAATTTGGCTAGCAGATGTGGAACATAATTTGGCTAGCAGATGTGAAACATAATTTGGCTAGCAGATGTGAAACATAATTTGGGTAGCAGATATGAAACATAATTTGGCTAGCAGATGGGAAACATTTTATTTTATAATGCATAAATCTTTACAAGATGAACAGTATATGTCTTAAAACTGTACATTCCTACTCACACACACAAAAAAAAACCAAACAATGCAATAAAAACATGTTACATGATTCTATACATTTTGTGTCATATCATCTAACTTTTATTTACAAGAGAACAGATGACATTAATGAATGATACACAAAGATAAGTGTATCTTACAAGTATCAACACAGTTCTGGATTAATCATCTGTCCATGTTACACTGTTGTAATTTGGATATTTTTTCTGAAGCAAACGGACAGTGATTGAGTGGTCAGCCTTGCCATATCCCTGTGAATACACAATAATTTCAAGCATATTTCATTCAGTGTCTCTACAAATTTTACAGAAATTTTACAATTTCATTTAATTAATTGCTTATTAGTGTGGTCCCGTGACTGAGAGATAGTGAGCATGTCTCAGACAGCCAAGATATCTGATTTGATATCGGCTGCAAGCAGTTTTTAAAAAAAATAAAAAATTCAGAAAACAACTTACCTTTAAAGCGAACTGTACCTAGAAAATCACTCATTTGGGTGACATACTTTCCAGAACATTGTCTTCTTTATGGACTTTCTAAACCCCTCTCGATTCAGGGTGGGTGCCGCAGCCAAGGTGCAATGTTTAAACAATCTGAGATGTATCTTATCCATCTTCACCTTGGGTGACCATGTTACCAGCAACCATACCTTCCATTATTAATTTTTCTATGCTGTTGTCTATTGTCTATCCCCAGGTGGATGATGGTCAGAATATCTGAACTTGCCATTAAGCATAGGAGTGGTGACTGGGAGCTTTAGTTGTCTATCCAAGGCCGATATGTCACCTTGGTTGTGTTGAATCCGTATTTGTTCAGTGTTGTCTTGATGTTATTTATCCATCTTTTTCTAGGTCTTCCTCTCGCCTTGAATCCTGATCTTCTTATGTTATATGTTCTTGTTAGTTGTTATATCTCATTATCTATCTATCTATCTATATGATGTAGCCCTTGTTTGCCTTGCGGCATCTGCGGTAGAAGAGTTCTGTGGAGACGGCCTTCCTGTGTGCTGTGTGTAAGCTTGTTCCTGTGGCTTCTTTGATTTCTGTGGTCCATCTTTTACATGGTCTGCCTCTGACTTTATAGTTGTTATGTTTATGTGTCATGGCCATCGGTGACATGCTATCTGTTGGTAGTCTGGAAATGTGTGAAAACCACTTGATCTGTTGTCTTTTGATGTGTTCCAATACTGGTATTGTTTTAGATATCTGTCTGATGTTATCGTTTCTAATTATATCTCTTAATGACACTCTGAGTATTCTTCATAGACATGTCATTTCTGCTGTCACTATTTTTCTTTTTATCTTGTGCTGCCAATGTCCAGGTTTGGCACTGGTAGCACAGTGATGGGATAATAATAGTCTTGTTTTATTATCTCAGATAACTTGTAAGCCCATATATCACAGCCAAGCTGTAAACCATGGCACAATGCATTCAGTTCTCTGGACAAGATTCTGCTAATATGCAGAAGTTGGAAAATTAACGGAGAAGAAGAAACAAAGATCATAGTGAATGATGATACAACCCCTAGGGAGTACAAGTTTATCAATTTTCTTTCCTATGCCAGGCAGTAGTAGAGTTTACTTTCAGCTCCAGATTAGAGTTTCTCTGACAACTATTTTGATGGGAAGATTTTCCAGAACTTTTGCAAGTTCTGTTCAGAATGTCTCAAAATGACAGTTCAGTGTGTTTTAATAAGGTGGTGTCCAACTCCCCTCTGAAACTCCCACAATGAAATAGCCACAGAAAAATACAGCTGTTATCAGGCCATTTTACTGGAAGGGATATATAGAAAATAAAGTAAATCTACAGCCAGCATTATAATAAGTAGAATATCACTTTTCAAATAACTCTTGGGCTATCAAATTCTTTCAGAAAATGCAAACATTCATTATGACAGAAAATATCAACGCTCTAGGATGTGAGTTAAAAATTGTTTACAGATTTTTAAATATGATCCTGTCGATATCTCAAAAATGTGTGAATGCCCTTGGTAATGGGAGATAAGTACGCTGTTTATTGCAGGTCAGCAAAGTGCTAAAACCATGACACAATGTATAATATTCTCCTGATTACAAACACAGGTTTCTGTGGAAAAAAACAACAATACCTGAATGTAAAATGTGTCCAAATTTGGTGTACATAGTTTCCATAAAATGCATTAGTGATATAGTAGCACATATGATGTAATAATTTCCCATGGTGTTTTTTACCATTTTCTGTGTAGGTCACAAAATGGCAGGTTTATTAACCTTCAGGACCCTGGCTTAAAATTACAAAACTTCCCCCAGGGCCTGACTTATTTTTTTTGGAAAATTTGCGTTATTGATGGTGGGTGTTTTGAAAACGTCATAACTTTTTTGTTTTAAAAGATATCAAAATAATTTTTGCACGTCTAAATAAAGGAGTGAATAGTGAATATAATCGTGTTTTTGTGGTTGTTTTATGTGTGATATAACAGTTGTGAGCAAGTTGTGAAGTTGAAAATTTGGGCGAAAAACGCAAAACGCTATTTTCAAAATCGCAATTATATCTTCGTGACGACCCTAATACTTGAGCAATGTGTGACAACATTGATAAAATCCTCATAAATACCTATACTTATTGTATATATATATATGTATCACCCCTGATACATATTATTTTTGTGTTTTTTAATGAATACACAAACATTCTTATCAAATAACAACATATTAAACACAAAAACAACAATTAGAACATGTAGTCACGATCACTTACCCATGCCACGCTGTACTCAATTTGATAGTAAAATACGGCCGAAAATGGCTAAAGTCGCTCTAGAAATGCGTTGACAAATTCAACCGGCTTTCTCTCTCTTACAATCGTAATGAGTAAAGGAATTTGACCTTTAAACTGTGACGTATTCCTAGCTTCGTGTGGCGGGAATTCTATGTTTTATAAGCTTTAACTTCGTGAAGTTCCGTACTCGGGAATGGAGCGATATCGTAAGGCGTGTGATTGCAACCACAGGCAAGGTGGGACGCAAGGCGCAATGTTGCGACCATAGGGGCCTAAAGGTTAATGTAGATTTAAATCATTTAATAATTAAAAGAAAGAACACAATTGCACATTTATCTTTCATTAGAACAGTTGCTAACAGTTCATGATGAAGGGGTAACATTAGATTTAGTTAATGTGTTTATAATGTGTAGTAGAAATGTCATGGAAAATAATGACGTAATCATATTGAGAGTATGCATTTTTTTCTAAGAACATGAAATGGCAATGAATTCTATGGAAACCTGCACATGCCAGATTACAACACATTTTACAGACTGGTATTATATTGTTCCGCATGCAAAACAGAAAGAAGTATAAATACTTATATATGTAAAGTTACCAAAAATCAACTGACCTGGGAGAATCCAAAGACCCTGATGGTTTTTGCGACAGAATCATGTTCAATCTTGCCTCCTCCAACACATTCACACGTGACACCAATCTCTTCCAAGAAGGCGTCCAAACGGTCATATATGTCTGTTACAATACAAGATATGGTAGTGTCAGCAATGACATGACACAAGATATGACAGTGTCAGCAATGACACATGATATGACAGTGTCAACTGTGATACAAGATATGGCAGTATCAACAATGATACAAGATATGGTAGTGTCAGCAAAAATACAAGATATGACAGTGTCAACAATGATACAAGATATGGCAGTATAAACAATGACAACATATGGCAGTGTCAACAATAATGCAAGATATGCCAGTATAAACAATCACAAGATATGGCAGTGCCAACAATGATACAAGATATGGCAGTGTCAACAATGACACAAGATATGGCAGTGTCAACATTGACACAAGATATGACAGTGTCAACAATGACACAAGATATGGCAGTTTCAACATTGATACGATATGACAGTGTCAACAATGATACAAGATATGGCAGTGTCAACTATGATACATGATATGGCAGTATAAACAATGATACAAGATATGGCAGTGTCAACAATTACAAGATATGGCAGTGTCAACATCGACACAAGATATGGCATCGTCAACAATGAAATAATACTTATCACTAGTTATGTGGTCATATATGTCCTCTATGATACAAGATATGGCACCGTCAACTATAAAATAACACCCGGTACTGGTCACTAGTTATGCACTAGTTCACAAAAGACTATGCAATCTGCTTCAACTAACAACACAGACATCAGATTCAAAGTACAATTAACAGAATAAGTGGTTAGACAACAATGATTTTGTCTTCTATAACAACTGGTCAACATATGGACATAGCAGACGCTCTATGAGAGTACACAATCAGATGATTTTAATGTGAATTAGCATGAGTGTGTATCGAAAATGTATGAATTGGGAGTGAGAATCACAGAGATAACAAATTTGAGGCAAACTGTAAAATAAATCACAAGTTAACTGCCTGGGGCAAACTGTAAAATAAATCACAAGTTATCTGTCTGAGGCAATATAAAATATTATGGTAAAAAGTTATGAGGAAATTATTATGTCAAACCTTTAATGTCTCTGGGCCTGTGTGCCCAAGGATGTCCAAGTGCTTCATTGATTGGTTGAGAAACAAAAGTGATACACTAGAGTCTACGACAAAATGACTACGTTTACTGAAGTCACTGTCAGTAATTGACAGCTCCCTGTGATCCTAACACTACATTCAAGTACTGGAACTGGTAACAGGCTGCATCACTGCAATCTGGCTAAGCAAGTAGGTATCAAAAAGGGAAGGCAAAAATAAAGATTTGTAAAATGTATTCTTCTGTGTTTGTTCTCAAACTGCTATGGATTAGCAGGATGCAGTCTGCAGAATGGAATGCATGTGTCACGGTTTCATGGCACCTTCTGGTTGACATATCTAACTTAAGTATGTACAAATATGTTGAAAGCAGATGTATCTGATCAAAAGGCACATATACTGCATGACTAAACTTCAACACAACATTACATGTGGGTTTTTTAAATATTGAACAAAACAAAAATTGAACACAAATTTGATGATATTACCTACATATACTAAGTGTATTTAGATAGAGTTGGGGGTGGGGGGTTTCAGATTTCCTTGTTCCCCCAATCCTTTAACAAAGTTGTATCTGCACCCACTCCCAAGTGTACAATAAAGTTTTCCCTCATCCCCACCATTGAGGCGTATTGGGGAATATGGTATTAGGTCTGTATTTTTCATTGACCAATAGCAAACCTGGTGTTCAGCGCCAAGCCTGCTGCCTTTACTTTATCAGAAGATCCGGTACCCATTTCCTTAAGTTAAACCATAAAGCAAAAATTACCATGAAACTCTGCCTGTTTAGTCCCACGGACAATCATCTTTGCCTCATTCTTGCTGCCATCCTGATACACCTTGCAGAGAATGTACTTGAATTTGCCACTATCATCAACCTCCACGTCATCAATTGTGGCAAGCAATGGGTTCACCTCAGCTATCTTTCCTGGCATTATCCTGTCATTTTGTCTGCAACTTGTTACAGATGGATTCTAAAAGTAGACACTTCCAGCAGATGCTTCTATAACACATAAATAAAATGTTCAGATCTATCAGACAAGGAAATCTTAATGACAAATAACAAACATGCAAATTATAATGATCATCATTACAACACCAGGTAGAGTTCTTCTTCTTTCGTTCATTTGAAACATATATCTGTATCTGTCTATATCTGTAACTATGTCTCCTGAATAATACTCACTGTCTTTTGTAGTTCATACAGTGGCCCATAGAGCTGTGATTCCAGTGTTGTTTCTTCTGGCCAATATGTCTGCCTCAGCGTTTCATGCTCAGAACTCTTGAAGTATATGTTTGGCACTCTGTGCTCCCTGTCCACATGGCTGTGTTGCCAATCTTGAATTTTGTGTAAATGTGGTTGCGGAGATGGTTGTGTCCCGTTCTGAAGAGTAGAATTACAACTTGTTCTGATCTGTTCATAATGTGATAGTCATCTTGTGTTGGTGTTTGTGGCTTTCTTATTGACTTGATCATCTGTTTTTTTCTGATGGTAGGTGATTGGTACATCTGGTTAGTCTGCTTTTTCATTTCCTAGTATTCCACAGTGAGAGGGTATCCACTGCATTGTTACCCTATACTGGTAAGACAGTTCATTAAGTAGTTTTTGTAAGTCTGTTACACCTGTGTGTTGACTGGGCCTGAATGGGGAGCAAAGAATAGCAACACTGTTTACCTTCCACACATGTCATAAAAGGCAACTAAGGAGGTTATGGGATGGAGTTGGCTGTCCCATCCTATATAGGGTCAGTGACCCACAGCCAAGCTGAAGTTGGATGTGTCAGGCCAAAATGTGCAGATATCGCAGCAATGCTGTAAACCATGACACAATGCATTCCGTTCTCCTGACTACATCCTGCAGGAGTTTGTACTCGAACGCAGAAAAAGAAGAAGTAAGTCTGTTAGTTTTCCAGACTGGAGAGCTTGAAGCACTGACCTTGTATCTGTCAGGAATACCATGGGCTGTGGGCCAGGGTTTGTATTCAGCAGTTTTTCAGATGCCACCCTAATCGCCTGGATTTCTGCATCATATTTATTACAGAATTTCCCTGTTCATATCCCTACGCTTGTGTGGATATTCTATATATACACCTGCACCTCCATTTCTCACTGCATTCTGTGTTGACCCATCTGTGTATACTCTGACCCATATATCTTGTGGATATTCTTCATCCAGGAAACTGAGGGTGACTGTCCTTCACTGCACACTGTTCTGTTCATCCTCACTTAGTATTCCTTTCACATGGATCTGAATGTATATTGGTATTCCATACCTTTCACTTCAAGGGGTTTGTTCTGGTACAGACCTTAAGGGGCTGTCAACTTCAGGTAGATCTGTAAATTGTCTATGGAGTCATTTAGCTTAGTGGATAAATCTGCTTCTTTTCTGTCACTCCATTGCTAGATTTTGGAATCTTTCCTTCATTGGATAACTTGGTATACACTGAAACTTTTCTGCTTGTATTAGTACCTTTGTATCTCTGCATTCGCCAAGTGTTTGCATTCTTCCCATTTTCTGTATCTCTACTATAGGTGTTTATTTCATTGCTCTTAAACATTATCCCAAGTGCCTCGTTTTGCAATTTATCTAGATCTTGTAATGTAGTGTTTTATGCAGGACACCATGCAGCTGAACCATATTCCAGGTGTGGTCTTATGCCTTTGCTGGTAAACTTTACAGAGTATATTTCCACTGGCTCCCAATATGGTTCCACTTAGTTTTCTCAGGATAGCTAACTTCCTCCTGTCTTTTGTTGTTGCTTTGTTTATGTTCTGCTTCCATGTCAGCTTATCATCAAAAGTAACTCCGAGGTATGTGGGTTGTTTGTCTTCTTTCAAAAGCTCTCCATCTATTTTGATATCACCTCCTTTTTGTTTTGGTGAGAGGGTAAAGAGTGTAGTGCTGCACTTATCTGTGTTAACACTGATGCACCATATATTTGTTCATAAGGTTAAGGCATCAATTTGTATTTGTTTAGTGGCCACTGTCGCATGTTCTTCCGTGCACTAGATCATCAGCATACACTGCCATTTTTATGTAAACCAAGAAAAGTGTAGGTGACAGGACTTCTCCATGGGGTACTCTATGATGCAGTAGGACTTTCGTGCTCTTGCAACCATCCAATTCTACTGTGGCAACAGTGATTTGTGTAGGTTTCATTCACATTACAAACAGAAAATTAGAAAATGATGCCGCTGACTGAAAATGAAGCCGTCACTGCTATAGATGCACGATCCCTTCCGATCACAGATGCACAATCTCCACGAGTCATAGTTGTACTGTCTCCGCCGATAATAGATGCACAGTCTCCGCTATTCACAGATGCACGATCTCCGCTATTCATAGATGCACGTTCTCCCCCGGTCATGGGTGCACATTCTTCGCCAGTCATAAATACTCGATCTCTGCCAGTCATAGATGCATGATTGCTGCCGTTCATAGTTGCAGATTCTCTGCCGTTCATAGATGCACGATCGATGCCGGTCATAGTTGCACAATCTCTGCCGGTCAAAGTTGCATGATCTCTTCCGGTCATATATGCATGATTACTGCCGGTCATAGATACATGATCTCCGCCGGTCATAGATGCATGATCTCTGCCGGTCATAGATGCATGATCCGTGCCGGTCATAGTTGTACGATCTCCGCCAGTCATAGATGCATGATCTCCGCTGGTCATAGTTGCATGATCTCTGCCTGTCATAGATGTACGATCTCCGTTGATCATAAATGCATGATGTGCGCTATTCATGGATAGTTGAAATTATTGTTGAACGCTTTATAGAGCACTCCAACAAGTTGTTATACTTTCAAACGGATCTAAGCATCCATTCTCTGTATTAATTTTTTTTCATATTTCTTTTTTTTCCATTTTTTCGTATTAAAGTTACATAAAGATTCATAGGCCTAGTTTTTGTGCTATATAATTTTCCCACACTATGACTGTCTATGTTAAACAAAGAAAACCTGAAATCCTTTTTTTTTGGTGCAGATGGAGCCCCCCCCCCCCCTCACCATTGTGAATGGTTTTACGGTTTTTCATGCTCAATTACGGTTTTTCATAACTTTTTTTTATGGTTTTCAGTCTCAACAGGTTGACAGGTATGAGAGAATAACTATTACACCTCCAGGAAGGTAGATTTCAACCTATGCACTGCTCCTAGCCACTGTAGCCAAGATAGGGTTCACTGTGCTCATTCCCTGCCACTAATTGACTACTGGTTATGCCGAGCTTCTCTATTGATCCAGGCATGCAACCAAATTTTCACGTCAAAAGGATTGTCACATCCTGAGTCACTGTGCCTCTATGATGGGCCTCAGCTATAGGAAAAACAGTTTCCTCCTCCCCAGTGCTGCACAGTACATCTCTGGCTCCCTCCCAACCACAGAGGGTGCATACATATATATTCAGGTAAACATGAAACACATTTCAGCAACAAAATAAAAGCATAATTGTATAGAGGACATGCCATGAAGCTTCTATAAGAAGATAACCTCAATATAATGCCATGTCATCCACTAAAGTTTTCTGTTGCATGGGTGGTATATCTAGTGGGCCATTTGTGAGACCTACAAATGCAACCACATGCGTAATTGATCCTTAGTTGTGCCATTATCATGGTAATTTTTATCTCAAATTAATTAGAACAAAATGTATAATTTTTTTCAGGATTGACGTACAAACTTGGTTGAGGTATCCCTGAATTAACACACGTATATTTATTGGTTTGAATAAAATAGTATATTGTAACCATGTCTAACAAATGTAACAACCATTTTTCTCTTTATATACAAAATTTCACTATTTTTGGAAGTTATTATCGTAATTATTATCGAATTTTAAACAAACGCACTGCAGATCAGTCACGTGTTCCTTAGCGGCCATCTTGTTTAAAATGTTTAGCGCTATTCTTTCCTGCCACGTGGATAATTCTGAAATGTCTCATATTAAAAGAAATTGACGTTTAACAACGTTAAATTCTGAATATAAACCCATCCGATTGTAGGCCGATAACCTAACTATCCCTTCCCAAAAGTGGAGAAAGTCGAAAGTCCGACTATAGACCGACATCCCCAACTTAACAAAGCCGGCAATAATGAACTTCATCATAAGAAAGAACCGACATGCTAAATGGAAATTAACACAAACTTTTGCAACTCTAAGAAAATAGCATTCCTTTCATTTGCTTCACTCATGTAACTTGAATGAATCAAGGAATGAAACCCCGGTGGCTACTGTATTCTGGATCAATATATCCGAAAATAATGAATACCCCGTAGGCTGACTTCCCTATCCATGACTATAGACGGTTTATGAGGTGGCAAGACTTTGGGGAACAAAGTTTTTCCTGAATGAATTGTCTGTGTTGGGTGTCTGGACGTTATGACGCAGAACAGCGCTAGTGAATAGTAATTACTACGTAACTATTATGTCACTGGCTTCTGACAGTGACGTTTAAGTGGGAAATGATGAAAGGCAAGACAGCAAGATCACGTTTGTTTTTATAAGATACAGAAGAGTTTGAACTTTGTTCCTGGTTATGTTTACCATGTGGGGAGAATACGGTAATAAAATAAACATAACAGAGGATTGTGAAATTGATCTCTTCTTCCACTAAATGTACAGTGGTTGGGGGAGAGAATCAATTACGGTGCAATTTTACTACAAAATGCCTATGATGTGTTGTGATTTGGAACCTCCTTTCAAATCTTCTATAAAGAAAGATTACATTTTAGTCACTTATCTGAATGGCATCACATAATGTGAGGGAAACGTGGATTGGTTGAGCCGATTGAAATGGGTAGGGCCAGTAGTCCATCTTCAGCCTCAGTGGGCTGGACTAATTAACAGAATATACAGAGTACCAGTATGTAACTACCGGTATTTGCCACCGAGTTCTCACAAAAATATTGCAGACAGTCATTCCCCGGCTTTGTTTTTAAAAGATACAGAATCAACAGTTTGAACTTAACAACAAGTTTGAACTACCTGTATGTTTACCTTATACAGTAATATAAACATGAGGCACAGCTCAGACGAGTTTCACTATTTATTTCTCTCCGCCATCCCCCCAACACTGCCTAAGTAGCAAAGTTTTGGATGTCAGTTACATGTTTGTGCAAGACCGTGTTTGTGCAAGACCGTTGAATGTAGAAAAAGACCTCTGTACAGAATTAATTAGGACTTCATTCTTTATGTTTCTGATTATTGTCTTGGTCCCTATTTATATACTTGGAGTCGCATGTTAAAAATTGGCAAGGCCGACCAGCACATGCACGGAAATACTCAAAATCTGCCTTTGATGTGTTTTTACATTTTCTGTACACAGGTCTTATAGCCTAGTAGACGGTCAGTAACTGTTGTAACATTTGCTTTACCCAAAATGAAAGTGTGTGACAGTGTTTAGACTACTGGTAGTAGGTGTTTCCCTACACAAACAAGACTGGGTCTTGATGATAAACATGTGTTACTGGTAGATCAGCTTAGGCTACCATATTTCGTTTTTTCACAGACCATTACCGTATTTTGGTCAATATATAAAAAACGGTAATACCCATTGCTAAAAATAGCATTTCCGGGGAAATTAAGCTCAGTAAAAATGGCGGGCATGGCATGTCGGAAATAACGATATAGACCTAGTAAGTGAGTTTTATCAAGAAATATCGGAGGTTTCGAAGGAAATATTGTATGATATATAGAAATTAATGTAATTAGAGGCTTAGCAGTATGGTAGTACGCTCTAGATTGTTGGAGAGCCCTAGTCATTTTATCCTGGCTTAATATATCGGGACATGTGAGTTGTCACTGGCATTTTTTTTAAAGTGTTTTTCTCCTTTTTTACTGTGATTTGGACGTAATTTTTTTTTTTAATTTGATGTTACTCAATTATAAGACGAAGAGTATGAAGTCATCTCTGTTTATTGTCCAAAATTTCTCGGGTTATACACGGAATTTAACGGTACAATTCTTGCCTCTTTTAATTTCTTTAATTCATTTTTAAATGATACTAGTAAAAAATCTCAGATTTTTATGTAAAATCATTCAAAATATTAGTACAAGACCATGCCGGGTGTGCGTACTATCCTGCGTCCGTCGCCATGACGACTGAAGTGTTTTCTTAGTCACATCAGCCTGTTTCATGTGGATAATTATACAAGAAATACATTTCACATTAAATATATATTATTTATATGGTTTATGAAGTCTAATTACCTATAATTCTCTCATGAATATTTCGTAAAATTCACTTTTTATTGAGAGATGCTTTCTCCTTTCAGTAGCCCTAATTATAAATCAAATCAATGCAAACGTCAACTTCACTCAGCATCTTCCAAACTTTCTCACTCTTTTTTTATATCTTTGTCATTTATTATCAAATTTGCTCAATTTTCTACATAAGCCTATCTACAGAACATATATAATAAAGTATTTAATTATATAGTGCTAATTAGGTATCACAAACATAGAGAAAGGCATATTCATAATGATGTCAAACCATTTTGAAAATTTGGCGCACATACCTACCTAGTATTTCTCCCATACCTTTGACATAGAATTGTTTATGTACCTGTGATACCAAATGCCAATAATAATAATAATCAAATATTATATCTCAGATACAAAGATGAGTTTGTCAGCCACATGCGTGTTGCCATAAAGGGGAGCATAGAAGAGATTTTAATTATGCTAATTAGACACTATTATTAATTATTAATTGGCTCTGGTTGCATCAGAAAATTAGCATAATGTAATCAACATGTGCGTCTTGTCTTCACAAACACAAAAACATACAGTTTGCCATATATTTTATCCTAAATAATTAAAAAAATGTAAAAATATATATTAAATATTACAATGTAATTATGCAAATTAGACACCATTATTAATTATTTATTAACTCTGGCTGCGTCAGAAAATTAGAAGAATGTTATCAACAGGTGCGTCTTGTCTTTCAGAACAAGAAAATGTATAATTTGTTATATTTTTCATCCTAAATAATTAATAAATGTGAAAAATATATATGATACATTCAATTGCAATTATGCTAATTAGACATCATTTTTAATTATTAATTAATTCTGGCTGCGTCGAAAAATTAGCATAATGTAATGAACAGGTGCGTCTCTCCTTCCCGAACAAGAGAATGTATAATTTGTTATATTTTTTAAAGCACATAACTTTGATATTCATAAATTAGTGGCTTGGTTCTAAGGCAGGGCCGCAACTTTTTGACAACTGTCATTTCATATTTCCTTATATGTTCCATGTAATTATCTGGAGGCAAAAATTAATGCAAAAAAAATCATAACTTCCCTCAGGATTGACATACTGACTTGGTTGAGGTATCGTTGGATTGCAATTTTCAAGGGCTATCTAACTGTGGTATTTATAATGCTGTAACCCCATTTTGAAAATTTTGTCCTAATGCCTAATGTACGTAGCATTGTTTTGAAAATTGTGTCCACCTAATTAAATACCACATCATTTGGTAATAATAATGTAATGATACTTTAATACAGATCGGTTCAATTTAAAAAAATAATAATTTTGTGCACTGTGATTTCGATTGTCATTGTTGTTAATCTGCTAAACAATATCATTAGGACTACATATTACAGTTACAGTTAATTACCATTATTATACTTTTTATGAATATTATTTTTTACTTTTGTTTGAACTGTTGTTTGTTGTAATAATTTGTTTTGTTGTGACCTCGACCATGAAGAACGTAACACGTTCAAATATATTGAATAAGCAATCTTTTTTCAGCCATGAAATATTACCGTATGAAAGCTCACAAACAATTGATGCTGTAAATGAAAGGTAATTCGAAGAACGTAGTAGATGTTCAATGTGAACTTCTGCCAAGAATGTTCGTCTGAGATTGTTGTGGTTTTAAGTCTATTTTTAGAACTGCTGTTGTCTGAGAAGGGTCAAGGTTGTAACGTCATTTCAGTGGCTCCGTAGACACAAATGTATACACAAGAATTTCCTACCGCAATACATTAGCTGAGATGTCAGCTGCCTACCCCACTACAACATCGAGTATGAGAATGGAAATAGGAGCGGTGACAGCAGCTCTCACTTGGCTGGTGACGCAACCACCAACAGACTCAATCATGCTATCGGACTCTCAAAGTATGCTGTGCAAGATAGGAAAGTGCATGATGAGAACTGAATGGGACACTTCTCAACAATGCGCAGAGCATTACATGGATTTAGTGTCCAGGTCATGCTGGGGTCAGGGGGAACGAAAGAGCCAATGTGTTGGCTGGTAAAGCTTTGATGAACGGCACCGAGATAAGAAGATACACAATTCAATTGATTAGAGCAGCCATGTATACCCTACGAGAAAACGAGGAGGAAGTCGAACGTAACAATGTACATATTAAGAGAATAGTAGAAATGGGACTAGAGGCGATGGGAGAAAATGCTCTCAACAAGAATGAATTTTTACTCGAGAGAAAGCGACTAATGAATTTTATCGCAGCATATTCAGCCTTGAACTTAAAGGACCAAGGAATTACTTGCCTTCTTTCATAAACATCAGCTTTCCCATTCAGTATCCAACATTGTCATCTTACTGTGTATGTTCTTAACTCTAGGAGTTAGTATTAACAAAACCCGTAACGCTTCAGGGTTGTAGGGGTACCACATTGGATGCTTCAGCGCGCAGAATCCTCCAGCGGATTCTATCCTCAGCGATGCGGATGAGTGTGGAAATATTTTGCCCTTGATGTTGTCTGTCCATGCCTTTATTTTTCCCTCCGCTGCTTCTTCCACCCTCGACAGTTCCCTGCATCATTGTATTTGACAAGGAATCGTGCCTGCATACATGTCCGAACCATGCTAGTTTTCGTCGTTTCACTTTTGAAAGCAATGGCTCCTGAATACCTGCACACATCTCTACTTTATTCCTTGCGTACACATTGGTATTATGTTTCCTATATGAAATTCGTAGAATTCGTCTGTAGCATTTGTACTCGAATACCTGTAATATTCTCTCCATGTCCGCAATGAGTATCCAACTCTCACATCCATATAGCACAACAGAAAGCACAAGCGACTTATACAGTTTGATTTTCACTCCACCACTGATGTTGCTTTTCCAAATCACAGTTAGCCTTGACAAGGATGCTAAAGCCATCTCCAGTCTTATTTTTAGTTCTGCTTTGCATTTACCATCCGAGGTATTTGAAGGTATTCACCACCTCAAGCGTATGTCCATTCATCATCATATTAGTCTGGTTTTCTGTGTCTCTGCTGTTTACCAAGATTTTGCTCTTATCTGTATTGCTTTCCATTCCGTTGTTAGTATAGGTACATGTGAAAGAAGTTTCTCCAAACTCAAATTAATCAAAAACTATCTCAGGTCAACTATGAGCAACTTGAGATTAAACAACCTCGCAATTATATCAATCGAACATTAGCTGGTCAATGATGTGAGTTTCGATACAGTCATTAATGACTTCGTTAGTCAAAAATCTCGTAAAATATATCGGACGGGGGGGGGGTCAAAATATTCACCGCACCGGGCTGTAGTTACTCTAGGTACGCCTTACTCACCCGCATCGTTTAAGATAGAAATCGTTGGAAGACTCGATTCGTCCAATGTGGTACCCTTACGACCCTGAAGGGTTACGGGATTATAGGCTATGATTCTACTCTCAATTTCTACTGTAAATGTCCAACTCGCGTACCCATACAAATAGAAAATGTATTTTTTTTAGATTTATAGGTCTATAATGGTACATATGGTATGCATGGAATATTCTTCATCTTCTATGGTCATTCTCTTATAATCACAACGAATAAATCGTGTGATTTCCACTGGCGAGAGCGAAGTACGCTGTGCCAAAAGTTCCACAGTTGAACTGTGTTTTTTTAATCTCGGTTGGCTTACTTTGTGGTCTAGACATACGAGGTCCAGCACATTCGTTTTCGTCATGCCTTTAATTCGGGTAGTAGGCTTCCCTAGCCTACTTAACCTTGACAGCATGCCTATCTGTCGACGGACACGTGGGTGCGTAGTGACTCTTCGCCAAGACGATTGTCGTTCACGTCTATCTCGCGCGATGTGTTCCGCCGTCTATTAACCTGCCTCGTGTAATTCGACGTTCTGTGCCTGTGCCCATCGGGTGCTGAGCCTTTTCTCATCCGCGAGCCTGTTTCCGGTTAAGGAAGAAACCTACAGAAGAGTTGAACCATGGCTCTTTCGCCTTCTTAGCCGGGGTGCCGTTCACCGACGCCGTGAGCCCTTCGTCCAATTCCGAGTCTCGCACCACAACATGGCCTATAACGGTACACATACAATGGTATCAACAGGTATCAACGGTACACATACAACAGGTTTATTTTCACTGCTGTACTTATTCTGCTCTCCCATGTGGTATTTAATCTGGGCATTGCAGCCGAGGCTATTTCAAGTCTAATTTTCGAACGTTGACTTCAACGGATCTCCATCTTCTGTCTCTTTCAAAGGATTTCTATCTCTTTTACATGGTTGCCATCTCTTTCACAGGGTTTCTATCTCTTTCATAGGGTTGCCATCTCTTTCACAGGGTTGCCATCTTTCAGAGTGTTGTCATTTCTTTCACAAGGTTTATATCTCTTTCACATCGTTGCTATCTCTTTAATATGGTTGTCATCTCTTTCACATGGTTGTCATCTCTTTCACAGGGTTGCCATCTCTTTCACAGGGTTTCTATCTCTTTCACAGGGTTGTCATCTCTTTCACAAGGTTGCCATTTTAGATATCTGGCTCATGATTAAGTTGAATATGACAGACCGAATGGTGCAGATATCTCAACAAAGCTCTAGACCATGACACAATGCATCCCGTTCTCTAGACTACATTCTACCAATCGATTTTGAGAACGAACGCAAACAACGGAATATTTGGCATTTTTGTGTGCCTATTTTCAAAGCATATCTACTTTCACATATAATCTTGTTTAAATGTATTTTAAAATATACTTACGTAAAACACAGGTTTTTAGAATGTTCCACTTAGACACGACGAATTATCTCTAAAACTCTACAACACTCTAGCGGGTGTTATGATGTATAAACAAGAAAACTTACAAATTACAATACACAAAACATTTCGATCATGTTTTCTTGTTTATACTTCATAATCCCCTAGTTTTAGTGATAGTCCGTTGTGTCTAAGTGGAACGTTCTAAAAACCTGTGCTTTACGTAAGTAAAACCTGTGTTCTTTGTTACGTTTCACGCAGTATTACCATATATTGATCGTCCTAAAAATGTATGGAAGCTCTGTTACGATAATAAAAATACCTGATATAGTGAACAATAAGAACAGAAGTAATTATAGTGAATAAGTAAATATGTATTATAAATATATGTTGTTGTTCCTCCTTCGCAAGCCAAGATGAGCATGGTAATAAATAAATAATAAATGTGATGAACAAGTAGAAAAATAACAAAATATTTGTGATTGTCTAATTTGGTTGTGAGTTCGCAGATGCCTGATGAGTCCGATTCGTGTCAGGAAAGTTCTATTGCAGTACATGCAGGAGTGCTGAAGGTTCAAGGTAAGAGAATTTTCCGATGTGTCCTTCCGCTTCTTGCGCTTGTGGATTGCCCGCAGTGTTCTTTCTTTTTCAAATTTCGTGATGCCAGCAGTGATTTGGGTGTGCCAGACTGAGCGATCAAGTGCTGTATTCGCCCAGGAGCAAGGATCGATGCTGCAGTGCTTGGGGGAGCTTTTTAGGTGTTCATTGAAGCGCTTTTTCTGCCCTCCACTTGAACGTTTACCTTCGCACAGCTTCCCATAGAATAATCTCTTTGGAAGGCGCTTGTCTGGCTTACGGACAATGTGGCCAGTCCAGCGGAGTTGGGACATAGTCAGCATTGCATGGATGCTTTGCATACGGGACTTCTGAAGAATTTCCGTATCTGGTACACGATCTTGCCAACGTACTCACATGAGGTTTCGTAGGCACCGAGGATGAAAAGAGTTAAGCTGTCGAGAGTGTCTCGCATAGACAGTCCAGGATGACGCAGCATGAAGCAGTGTTGGTAGAATCACTGCGCGGTACACGTCCAACTTAGTTGTCAGACGTTGGCACGAAGGCTCCCGAATGCTGCACTGGCACGAGCAATACACAGGGCAACATCCCCATCGTCAATTGTCGCAGTTTGTGATAGTGTGCTGCCGAGATATACAAACTTATTGGTAGTATCAATTATAGAATCCTGTCAAGAGATATACAAAGAAGAATTAGACAAGACAAGCAAAACTACATAAACAAAATATGCCTGGAAATAGAAGGACAGAAAAGCCAAGGTAACAGTAAAACAATGTTCGAAAATGCACGACATCTAAGAGACAGCAAACCTCAACCATCATTAAAAGTGCTGAAAGATAAACAAGGAAACATACTAACAGAAGGGAAGCATATCTTACATATATGGAAGGAATACTGCAGTGAGATGTATAATGACCCAAGAAAAACCAAAAACAGAACAATAAATGAATATGAAAAGGAGCCAGAACCCACAAAGGGAAGAAGTAAAATACGCAATAGAAAGTTTAAAGAAAGGTAAAGCCCCAGGCAATGATGGCTTAACAACAGAAATGATACACGCAGGCGGCGAGGCCGGAATCAAGATTTACCACAAACTCTGCTGCAAAATATGGGAAAGCGGTACACGGCCGTATGAATGGAAAAAAATCATTATATATACCCCTCCCAAAAAAAGGCGACCTTCAGATTTGCTCTAACTACCGAACTATAGCACTTATAAGTCAAGCAAGTAAAATAATGTTAAACATCATAATGCAAAGAATCAAACAGAAATTAGAGATGGAGATAAACGAAACACAGGCTGGTTTCAGATCGGGCAGAGAAACAAGAGATCACATTCTTAACATGAAATTGATCATAGAAATGTGTAGGGAATTTTCAACTGACCTGCACATGTGTTTCATAGATTACTCAAAAGCGTTCGACTGCGTCCAACACCAGCAACTATGGGAGATAATGAACAGCATGAGATTCCCAAGACATCTGATTCATCTAATAGAGGAACTTTACCAAGATCAAAAGGCTGCAGTGAAGTTAGAGGACGATCTCTCAGAGTGGTTTGAGGTAAAGAGTGGAGTAAGGCAAGGATGCACACTCTCCCCATACTTGTTCAACATCTACGCTGAAAGTATAATGAGGAACGTGAGAGAAGACATACACAAAACTGACTACCACGCTTTAAACATAGGTGGATTCATAATCCCGGAACTACACTACGCAGACGACACGGTGCTTCTTTCAAATGATATAAAGGGATTGGAACAACTAATCAAGAACACAAAGAAATATAGCGATGTACAAAATTTGTATTTAAACACGCAGAAAACAAAAATCATGTCAACAGATATAACAACCAAAAATCAGAATAGACAATACAGAGATAGAATGTGTGGATAAATTTGAATACTTAGGAGTAAACATCAACGGCGCAGGAGACTGCATGGCAGAAATAAGGAAGAGATTGGCAATGGCATATTGCAAAATAACACGGTTGAAAAATATATGGAAAAGGAACAAAATAGAAGCAAAAGTGCTAATGTTACGAACTTTTATTTTCCGGTTGCAACATACGGCTGTGAAACATGGACTCTAAGTAAAACAGCGGTAAAGAGGATCAACACCTTCGAGCTGAAATGCTACAGGAAGATACTTAGAATATCATGGAAGGATAACATCAGAAACTCAGATATTATAAACACATTGAATATTCCAGAGTGTTGGTTACTAAACACACTAACAAAAAGAAAACTACACCTGTTTGGTCATATAAAGAGACATAACTGTTTAGAAAGACAAATAATGGAGGGAAGAGTACTTGGGAAGAGGAGAAAGGGCAGACCAAGACGACGATGGACTGACGACATTAAAGATAACATGAATACATCGCTAGAAAATGCAAGCCACATCGCCCAAGACAGAGAGAGGTTCAGAGAGTTCATTGGGAAGACAACGTTCTGGAAGGTATACGTCACATGACACACCCTTTACTGTGATCACTGGTTCTGTGTAGGGTACACCTGGCGCTGGTTGATACATTATTAAAGCCTTCGCGGTGCTGATGGCGAGACTGAACGCATCACAGGCCAAAGAAAAGAGGTCCATGCTGTCTTGCATGTCTTTCAGACTGGTAGCATTTAATGCACCATCGTCGGCGAACAAGAAGTCTTGATGTTTGCGAACAGAAACGCCAACTACTTCTTCTGTAGTTCTGTAGTTAGTGTCACGGAGATTTTCCCAACTTTTTTTAATGTCTATGGGATCGACTGTCAGTGGCGCAATTTTGGTTTCCATTGAGCTGCGCAGAAGCTGTTTATAAAGTGGATCTTTCAGTTTTGAGACGTCGAGACGTTTTGATTGTTTGCTATTTTGAGGTCGCCGGAGATGCAATGTATGGAGATTCATTTTGGAGACAGCAATCTGTGGTCTGTCCAGCAGTCGGCGCCACACATGGATTTGGTGACTCTCACATCCTGCTTATCGCGTTGTCTCACGCTCATGTAATCGATTTGATGCCACTGTTTTGATCGTGGGTGCATCCATGTAGTCTTATTACGGTGAGGTAGTTGAAAGACAGTATTGGAGATGAGTAGGTTGAATGATGCGCATGTTTCGAGCAGTAGCTGTCCATTGCTATTGCATTTGCCAATACCATGCCTCCCCAGAACTCCATCCCAGGACGCCAAGTCCGAACCCACTCGTGCGTTGAAGTCACCAAGGATGATGAGTTTGTCGGATTTGGGGGTCTCATTTATGATTCTTTTCAGGTCATCATAGAACTTTTCATCGGCGCTCGTCATAGTCGGGGCGTATACGCTAACAAATGTTGCATGCCGCTTTTTAGAAAGTGGAAGGTGAACAGTCATCAGCCGGTCACTAATGCCCTTTGGAGGTCCAGCCAACTTTCTGGCTATGCTGGATTTAATTACAAAGCCAACTCCAGCTTCGCGTTTCACTTCTTTATTTCTGCCGACCCAGAAGAAGGAATAACCAGCTCCTTGTTCCACAATTCACCCTCCTCAGACAGTCGTGTCTCGCTGAGGGCAGCGATGTCAATTTTGTACCTTGCTAGCTCTTTTGCTACAAATGCGGTACGTCTTTCTGGCCGTGCGACTTCCACACGGTCCAGTAGGGTGCGCACATTCCATGCGCCAATTGTGAGTGGACTCGTCTTTTCGGACTTTCGCTTTTCTTGTTTTCTTGATATTTCTACCGCTGAATAGGGATCCCCGCCAGCCGCGGTATGCTGGTCTGGGTCATGGTGAGGCAGGCAATGTTTAGAGCACCTTTTCTAGCCCCTTCCTCTGGCTAAGGAATGAGCAGTGCTTTCCTGAAAAGGGATACTCAGCCGCCCAGACTGCAGCCGGACTCCAGAGGTGCCTCAATGTCTCTGGAGAACGTCTACGTCCTGAGCCGCCTACGTGCAGGTTTGTAACTATGGCTGCCAGTGTATCCACACCTGCCATTTTGCTACTCGCCCATCGCCGCAGGACTTTTTTGATGATTAATGAGATGATGATGAAAGCCATGACTTGCGCTATGAAAATTGGATTAAAGTGAGGGAGAGTTGTGCACTGTCGTCAACCTCACTCTCTCGCCCCTACACATATGGTCTCAGTGGAGAGACGAGTCAAGAAGACTGAGTGTGAATCGGTGTGCAGTAGATGACCAGGGTGAATTACTGTCTCACCGTACTCTTTGACGCTCTACGACGCTAGCTTAATGACGCCTTTCTGCCCATTGTCCCATGTTAGTTGAGCTCCTTTTCGCAGTACGCTGCATCCAGACTTTACATGCTGGGCAGACATGGGTCCATACATCAGAGGCTATGGGCACAGAACCCATTTGCCGCCTTCATTGATTTAAAACGCCGAAGCGGTTTCAGAGGTGTGGTTGCTGTTGCATGCTGACAGCGATTATGATCCACTCGTGAAGGCTAGTTAGAAGAATAGTTGAAGGAGGTAGATCCGCCCCTGCTAAAGGTTGTCCGACTGAAGACCTCCTGTAGCACTGTGCTCATGTGATAAGGCACATATAATACCCGTAAACATAACGGGGCTTTTTTGACCTAGTTTGCTCTCCATTTTGCCAGTGCTAAACACAATTATAGCTATCGAGCCTATGTTGACCGGGTGACATCGTGTACATGAGTGAACAGAGCGGTGTGTAGATACCTGTTGACTGGTGTGTGAACAGTTTCACTATCCAAGGTTGCAGAATTTTTACTTCGCACACTTAAGAATATATAAAAACACAAGTTAATATTGTAATCCTTAGCGAATAGAAGTAACATCTATGACTTAGAAATACATCACACAGTATAACACATGTTGGAAGGCAAAGTTCAGTGTATTTAAACACAATTTGGCGAGAGAAAAAAAATGCAGCCATCCAGCAGCCATGTTGTACACGTTGTCATAGAGAATACTAGGAAGCACTAGTGGGGTGCAAAGGGAACGCAATGCTCTCGGTGGACCCAGTGTTAGCAGATAACCAAGATCCCAAATGTAACTCCTCGCGATGCACCCTGGAAACAAACACAACAGCTCGTGATGATTCTGGTTAAATCTGTTGGGGATCGTATCCGAGAATGTGGAGGTAGCAGGTGGAAAGAAATATGACTGCATAAGAGACAGCCATTATCTCCGACACTACCAGCACCAACACATGCAGTGGCACTGTCGACACAGTTACGCTAGTCAGTCCAGTCCGAAAATTTGAGGGGTGGCCAATGAAAAACGGCACGACAAGGTAGATGCATGACGAGAGGCGAATAGATTTCATACTGAGTACAATGAAAGGGCAGAACAGCGCCAGAGGGCAGCGCCAACTGCAAACAAAGTGAAAACGTTCCAAGGAAATCGGAACTACAAGCTCTGTTAGCTCGAGACAAGCTTCTAGTTAGTTAACTGTGCTCCTTATAGACAGAGACTCAGACCCAGTCATGGGCGCCCGGCAAAGCAAGAAGACCTGACATAACTCTAATGTCGAGCTTTCCTATACCGGAAACATGCTCGCGAAGAGAAAGGGTTCCTACCCGATGGGCTCAGGCACAAAAGGGACAACGATGGCAGCCCTGACCCAACTCTACTGCCAAGCTTTCCTATACCGGAAATATACTTGTAGAGAGAAGGTTCAGTATCCTATGGGCTCAGGCACAAATAGATCACGGTCGCTCAGCTCGAGAACGCCTTGCTCTTAAACGCATAGTGTGAGACTCGAGCTTGGGCAAGAGATTCACGGTGTCGGTGAATAACACCTTGGCTAAGAAGGCGAAACAGGCAGGGTCCAACTCTTCTGTCGAGTTCTTCCTCATCCGGAACCAGGCTCGAGGAAGAGAAAAGGTTCATTACTCAATGGGTACAGGCACAGAACGTCCAATTACACGAGGCAAGTTCATAGACGGTGGAAGACCTCGTGCGAGATAGACGTGAACGACAATCGTCTCGGCGAAGAGTCACTACACACACGCATGCCGTCGACAGATAGGCAGGCTGTCACGGACAAGGGAAGCCTACTACCAAAATTAAAGGCATGACGAAAACGGATGTGCTGGGCCTCGGACGTCCAGACCACAAAATGGCAAACTGAGGTGCAAATAACACAATTTTACTGTGGAAATTGCAGGACAACGTACTTCACACTTCCCGGCGGAAAACACACGATACATTCGTTGTGGTTATAAGAGAGCGAACTCAGAAGAAGAAAGCACTAGTGAGTTATACAGTTTGATTTTCATTTTAACACTGATATTGTGTTTCCAAATCAAGTTTAGCCTTGATTTGTGACCTAGAGACAGTGCTAAAGTCGGGTAAATTCAAGTAGGAAGCAAGAGGATAAATTAAAAATTCTTGAGACCAAAGGGAATTGAACATGTCCATTCTAACCGCACCAAATCGCCTGGCAGCTAGAGTAAACAGGCTTTTCCGTTCCGGACTAACTGTATCTCCAGTAAAAGATGCGATTTTGTCAAGACTATGTACTCAAGTCACTGAGAACGGACCAATCGAGACAAGGGCTATTGCAACAACAACGAACATCCGTACAAGTATTGAAGTATCCTCAGTAACGCTAACATATAACATCCATATTCATTCTACAAGGGTCAATAGGTCTTCTTGTAAACATAAATAATATATAGACAGTACAATTTTGCTTCAAATAATTGCTTATGCAAGTAAATTCAAGTAGAAAGCAAGAGGATAAATTTTAAAATTTCAAAAGCAAACTACGAGAATTATGAACTTACACCAATTTTGAAACACACATTTATCTCGATGGAAGCCACCGTTGTGTTATCAATGTTAAACATGGACACTAACTAAAGAACGCGAGAGACAGCTTACTACGTGTGAAATGAGATGTCTAAGAAAAGCAGCAGACAAAAAGAGATTATAAGAACTGTTGGAACAACATCTTCTTCAGCGTTCGTCCTCAAAATTCCTGCTGGATCTCTCTTGTAGCAGGACCATAATCCATTCTAGATTTCCAGCAGGATGTAGTCCAGAGAATGGAAATGCATTGTGTTGCCGTTTTATTTGCGCCAATGGCCGACACATCCATCTACGGCAGGGGAATAACATCTGTGGGGAAGTATATTGAAAAACAGAGACTGAAATGGTTCGAACACTTATGAGAATGAATCCTCATTGGCCAACGGCAAGAGCATACAATATGAAAATAGAAACAGCAGGATACAGAGAAAGATCACGAAGAAGGTGGACTGAAGGAGTTACGAACGTTCTGAGGTGTCATAATATTATTGCATATCAAGCGACCAAACAAGCCATGGCCCGATCGTTATTCAACCCTGGACGTCTTACAGCAAAAACAGAGAAAAGACAATAGAGACTGGGTATTTAAAAAGTATATATATTTAGAGGAGTAAACCCCAAAGAAAATCCCACGGATAGGTGACCATAAGGCAGAGAATGGTGTATTAAACCATCTTCTGTAGTGTGCTTGTTTCCAAGCATACTAGCATTGCTTTTCCCCTCTGAACTATTATTCAAAGCCTCCAAGTAAAAATTAATAAAGCAGAATCTTAATAAAACTAGCGTGTTTATTTGAGTGGTCTTTGTTCATTTTTTTGCTTCTTTCATAAGCCTCCATTGAAGCCATATCTCTCCGCATCTCAAGGGGTTCTAAATTTGTAGAAACAACTTATAAACAACTTGTGGAAAACTGGCTTCCAAACCACAGAATAAAACAAAAGTCAGTCCTAAGCCATGTCAATGAAATAAAAGACAGCTATCACCTCACAGACAAGAGACAAGAACTGCAAAGAGTAGAAAACTGTTTACCACCACGCCCGTGTGTTGCCGGGGCCCGAAAGGGGAGCAAAGAATAGCAACACTGTTTACCTTCCATGCATGTCGTAGAAGGCGACTAAGGAGGTTATGGGATGGAGTTGGCTGTCCCATCCCATATAGGGTCACTGACCCAAAGCCATGCTGAAGTCGGATATGTCAGGCCGAAATGTGCAGATATCACAGCAATGCTGTAAACCATGACACAACGCATTCCGTTCTCCAGACTACATCCTGCTAATCTGCAGGAGTTTGAGAACGAACGCAGAAGAAGAAGTTTGCCACCACATGCAGATTTTAAATTGCCGGAAATCAAGACACAATTAAATGATAATGCAACGAAAAGTTCTGACCTAGTAAGTCTTACAGAAAGCAACACAGAAAACAATAGACACCTACCCAGATCAATAGATTCATGTCTATACTGATGGGTCTGCTTTCAAAGCCACCATCAAAGCAGATTATGGTGTCTATATAGAATATCCAGACAAAACATCTGATGAATTATTTGATGCCTTTGGGGAGATATGTTCTAACTATGAAACTGAAATAACAGCACTAGAAGTTGAATTGTACCACCTGAAGACCATATTTGATACCTTTCCATCAAAAGTCCAAAACATTGTTATTTTCACAGACTCTATGTCCACTCTTCAGGCACTAGAATGTGATGGACATTGTAAGCCTGAGCTGGTGGAAATATATCACCATGCCAACCAGCTGCTTACATCTTATGAAATCAGCATTGTTATGCTGTGGATTCCTGGCCACTCAAACACACCTGGCAATGACAAGGCAGACAGACTAGCACATATGGGAGCTCAAAAAGAAAAGCCATATACACAACCATGCACACAGTTAAAATGATGCTGAAATCTGTGAACAAACAAAATTGGATGGGCCATGGGAAACACTGGGAGGGAAATCTATAAATATATGACCAGCCCAAATCCTCAAGATAACATCAACCTCATGGGAAGAAAATACCAAAGTATCATCTTCTGACTGCGCACACAACATGTACAGCTTAACAATCACCTGAACAGAATACAACCACAACACACTCCAGAGTGCCGGCTGTGCACTCATCCCTATGAAACTGTTGACTACCACCTTTTTGAATGCCCAGCGCTGGATGACATCAGGAAAATGCTTCTTCCTCCAGGGTCAGATAAATGGAACACATTATTTGGAAAAAAAAAACAGCTCACAAACATATGCATATATCACACAATGACATTGGGTCAAAGGGCATGAGCCCATGGACCGCAGGATCAGCAACCAAATAACCAACCAATAAAACTTGCCTAGGAAAGAAATCATGCGTGAAAAATGAAACACTATGGATTTTGGAAATTTAATTAATATTAATTTGAGGGTCTCCTCGTTCATATGAAATTTTGCACTGACCAGCTTTTCGACCATCTGTAAAGACGCAAAAAGTCGTGATTTTGTATGTTTTCTTTTAACTCAACACTTTATTTTAATATATTCAGGTAGAGGGTAACTTTTTTTTTGCAAAATGGGGTTGCATATCAGTTTATTTCTATAAAATGGGGTCATGACACGAAATATTTCAGATTGTGAGCGATTGTTGTAAGATAAATCATTATTTCTGAGACACGTCTCTAATTCTGTGACAATCATTCTTTGATGTACTTCTGTCATTCATTGTGGTTAAAAATAAATGACAAAATACTTCATATAATCTTCAACAATTTTATTTACATTAAATATCTATTCTCTCTATAAACCTGCACCTATCAGGGTCATAAGGGTACCACATTGAAATCTTTAGCACAGTCCCCCAGCAAGGTGAAAATTCTTGAAACTAACGGGAATCAAACCAGGCCCATTCTAGCAGCATCAAATCGCCTTGCAAGGTATGGTTTTAGTAATACATTTGCATGAAATGAGATGTTTTAAGAAAGTGAAAAATATCAAAAATTGAGACTAACGGAGAAATGACGATATCAGAGAAGAAATAAAAACCATCTCAAGTCAAGACTACATCGAGAGACAGCAAACAAGGTGGTTTAGCCACATCATTAGAATGGAACCAAAGCAACCATCACTTTGTGCATACAACAGCTGAAGGTCAGGCTACAGGGAACAAGGAAGACCAAGAACTACGTGGGTGGAGACAATCAAAGAAACCTTAAAGAGGCACGTGCTGACGATATCCAGTCTGACAACTCCAACTTCCCCCACGACATTTAATAACACAATTGGAGGACCCATGTAATAGGATAGCAAAGTACACCCCTAAAGCTCCCTGTTTGGGCACCACAATCATAAAGCCCTGATTGTTTCCATTCATGGGCAGTAGGGTTAATTAAGCTCAATCAAGAGGTTTCAGCAGCTCTAGATAATATTTTTCTTTTTCACTCTTCATATTCCACTACTGAAGTAATTTATTGATGCTTATCTGCAGTCTGTTCTACTTTCTGTCTTTTGTATCTCTCATCATCTGAAAATTAGAAAAGTTAAAAAAAAAGGGTTCAAAAGTAGTAGAGGATTGACTTCACTGTACTCAGCTTCCCATATGTACTCATCACTCTCAACGAAGCGGCACGTCTCCTGCCAAGATTACCACTCATAGCACGTACCTCTGTAGCTTCAAGTGATAACCCACAGGGATCTCCAAAAATTTCACTTTGTACACAAGATGACATGAACAATATTTGAACTCATGACCGCTTCAACTTAAGGTGAACAGCTTAACCATTACACTAGGGAGATCCCCCTGAAAATTAGAAAATTGTGACAAATCTTAAAATTAATAATAAAGACTTTAATTAATGTTTTATTTGGGTCAGTACACATAACAGCCAGCCCCTTGTCATGGATATGAAGATTTAGTCCCCCCCCCCCAGTATGTTGATTGGATCTTAAAGTGTTGCACAGAATAGCAACAGTATGACGTGTCACAGATAATCTTTAAACCACACATAATGAACCCAGTTCTTTAGACTCTTCGACATGACTTTATGGTCACTTTGACCCATGTGATAGGATAAAAAAAAATACACCCCTAAAGCTCCTTAACTGTCTCTTACGAAATGTATAGCAGGTCACAATGTTGCTATACTTTGATCCCTCTTTGGGCACAAGCAGATCAATAGAATAATGTCGCGTCTGTTCTTGTCTGGAACATATGCCTTCGTAATAGTTTGATATAAGCGGAATATGGAACAAACTTATACATTATGCACAAGTTCATTGAAAGTTTGTTATGGTGTACACAGTTTTCATGTAGTCAATAATTTTACATCACTTGCAGAGCAAGTTTACATCACTCACCACAAATAACAAAAATGGTTAATATTAGTGAAATTATGCCATGATTTAATGAGAAGGGATAATAGAGTTCAGCGGGAGAGGTGTTAGGCGCAGTGTTACAACTAATTCTGAGGAGTACAGTAGCCTAGTTGATAGTGAGCTTGCTTGCTATCACTGGATTATAGCATGCCAGGTTTGAAACAAAGTCCGGACAAACACAAATTCCTGTTGTGATTTCTCGCTTGACACGACCCCTCCTCCTGTCGACTCAGCTGTAATGGAATACTTGATGCATGAGTTAGGGGAGGTAATGACAGTAAGAAAGGGAACTGGTCACCCCAATTAATAGCTGCTGCGGCTTAGTATATGATGTTATATTCATCTGTTAAATCTGGTGGCTGCCATGGGACCTACCTTTACCAACAACTAATTCTAATTCCTACCCTCACCCCCCTCCTACTATAAGTCTGTGTTCTTCCTATTTTCGCTCATTATTTCCCATGGCTTCAAACTACTAAACAATTGCATTCTGCGATGTCACAAACTACTAAAAGCTTAAGTTCAGACAATTTTTTTAAAACTATGAGCGCTGTAAAAATTGGTAAGCACACGTTCCAGACATGAACCATTACTTCTTCTGCATTCATTCTCAAACTCTTGTAAACTAGCAGGATGTATTCTGGAGAACAGAATCTGTCAGATCATGGTTTACAGCTTATCTGAGATATCTGCTCCTTTCAGCACAACAAACCTAATTTAGTACAGCTTTGTGGGTCACTGACGTCACAATGGTACATTCATTATTCAAGTTTGAAATAAATTACTCCCATGGTTAAACTAGACATCAGGAAGTTGGGCTCAAGCTCTGGAAAGGTTGAGGAAAGGTGCCATATTTATTTAGCAAGTGTTATCGAGGACCCTATTCAGGTGGTTTCTGGTAGTTTTTCTTCAGTGTTAATTCCAAAACTCCCGTTGGATATCTCTTGCAGCAGAACAATGGTCTTACTAGATTTCAAGCAGAATTTAGTCCAGAGAATGGAAATGCATTGTGTCACAATTTTATTTGCACCAATAATACGACACATCAAACTTCGATGGGGGTTTCTGGTCAACCACTGACTAAATATCTGAGAACTTATGGGAAATAACTCATATTACCTTTACCTTTTACAGTTGATCCCAAATCGTCATTATCGACTATGACAGACGAACATGACAGGATGATCACGCAGTCTCCGGATTACATCCTACTAATATGCAGGAGTTTAAGAATGAACAGAAGAAGAGTGCCCAAAGAGCACTCGAAAATGCTCCAAGCAAATGGATTCATCAAACTCTGTGGTCTTCTGTGATCTGTATCAAAAGGTGGGATAGAAAAACATCTGCCAACTCGGTCAGATGGTCGACCAAAATTAATTAACAGCTCTATGTAGATATCCGTCTCTATAGGCCAGCGTTCCTCTTTTAACTGATTTATTTAAATGCAGTCTTGCAGGATATGTTCGGCTGTCTGCCCACATGGACACAGAGGTAATGTTACCAGTCTTGGATGAATATATAGTATAAGAAATATACCAAAATAGAGGACAACAAATACACTGATATTGTTACTACCTTGAATTTAAGCTTCTACGACTCCAATAAACTCCTCTTTGTACTTTTTACTTGTGGACATTTGTCTGTGGATTGATGATTTATTAATTGCAGACATTTAACATTTACTTTAATAAAACAAAAAGGGCCATAAAATAGAAGAGATCAAACATTTCAAAAGATGTAGAGTTTCAGTTTTACTTACATCAAATATTGACAGACAGTTAATCTGTAGTAATAAATGAATAGGCAAAAAAGATTCTGGCAAGGACCTTCTTTGCCCTTGTTGCCCAGCCTGAAAGGGGAGAAAATAAAAGTGAAACTTTTACATGCCATGCATGTTGTAAGAGGTGACTCACGCTTTCAGGGGGTGGAGTTGGCTGTCACATCCCTTACAGGGTCAAGTGACACAGAAACCATGCTAAAGTCAAATGTGTCAGACCAAATGCTAAAGTCAAGCCAAATGACCAAGATATCGCAGCCAAGCTGCAAGCCACGACACTGTGCATTTAATTGTCCAGGCTACATCCTGTTAATCTGAAGGAGTTTGAGAAAGAATGCAGAAGAAAAGGGCCTCCTTAATATGACACTGGAGAAATTATGATTTATCACATTAAAGAAGCTATTGGTTAATCCATGTTATTGTACTTCAAGGCAAACCCACAATTCTCCATCTCCCTGAGAAGATGTCAAAGAATATACATGCCAATAGTCCCCATGTCTAGCTAGCTGGATAAACACTCTTAATTCTACTCGACATATTCTCAGTTCTATTTATACAATAAATAATACTGAATTGCTGCCAGTGTGTTACCAAGTTCCAAGAGAGGAGTAAAGAATAGCAACCATGTTTACCTTCCATGCATGTCATAAGAAGTGACTAAGGAGGTTATGGGATGAGTTGGCTGTCCTATCCCATATAGGGTCAACATGACCCAAAGCCGTGCTAAAGTCGGATGTGTCAGACCAAAAGATGCAGATATTGCAGCATTGCTGTAAACCATGACACAACATATTCCATTTTCTGGACTATATCCTGCTAATTTGAAGGAGTTTGAGAATGAACGAAGATACTGAATTGACTTGGATGCAGCATGGATACCTCCTGGATACCTCATCTGTTCCAGTGTCCACTCCAGCAAATGACCAAAAACTTCAGTACATCACCTGTGTCTATCTTCAATTCACAGATACAAGTCTGCCAGCTCTCTTATTACTACGAATATCAGCACAACCAAGGCAATTAATCAACGTGATACCCAGAAGTTTTGAAATAGTTATAGTTTTGACAATGGATGTTCTAAATATTTTGTTCATTCGCATATTGTCAAAAGGAGCAGCTATCACAGACAAGTTGTAAACCATGAAGCATTAAAGATTTATAGTATTGACTTTAACCCCCATCATCATACTGGAAGCAATTATTCTGTATTTCCCACTGTGCTCCATGAGAACTCTCAATATCAATATTTATAATAAACTCCAGCCAGATTTTTCTCATATTTTCAGATAAATCAAAAATCACAAAACTTACCAGTTCAACAAATAACATCTCAGTAAACAACCAAATACTGGAAAAAGTCTCCAACTTTAATTACTTGGGTAGCCGAATGTTTGTTGACGGAGACTCAATGAAAGAAATAAATACATGCATAGCAATTGCAGCTAGCACTTTACCAAACTAATATCTGAAAATCAAAAGATTTCAGAAGAAACACCAAGCTACAGCTATTTAACTCCTGTATTGTCTCAGTATTAACATATGAAAGAGAAAGCTGGAAATCAACTCAAGCAACAGATCAAAAATTAAAGAGCTTTGAAAACAAATATCCCTGAAAACTGATGAACATAAAATGGAGCGATTTCATCACAAATAGTGATTTAAGAAACAAAACACACCAAGAATATGTTTCAAACGTCATAAGAAAATGCAGATGGAAATACCTCTGTTATGTTTTAAGACTAGATGAAAAGGAAATAAACCAACAAGCCCTTATGTGGACGCCTGAGGGTAAAATAAAACGAGGAAGGCATAAAGCAAACCTAAAATACACCATGCTTAAAGAAGGGGAAATAACAGACTGCAAGACCACAAGAACAGAAACTGCAGGCAGCAGACCGCAATGCATAGAGAATCAAAACCTGTCCTATGTGCCGACTGCGGTATGAAAGGAACAAATTAACTAACATATTTCTCATCACCACAACAGAGAGATCTATCTGGGAACACAATATCATCCTTCCCGGCTTTATTTGGTATCAGTTTATTCATTTAAAGGTCTTCTTTTCCATTTGTTCCATTTTCTACATTATCTGTCAAGATTCTGTCTGTATTCATCAATCATTTATGTGTAGTACAACATTACCACACATGGATAAGATCAATAATATGTACTGACTGCAGTAAAACTGAAATCCAACAGGCAAAGCTTGGAAATGCGCAGTTTGCTAATCACTGAAAACACATATAAAAACACACAAACTGATGTTTCAACCAAAAAGCCATTATCAAGACACACAACAAAAAAACCATGAGTAAGAATGGAACTATTGTATACACATACACACGGATAAGCATGGCAGCCAACCTCTCCACTATCAATTGACTTTGACTGTTTTCTATATCGGTGGCCGTTCCATAGATTGTCTTATTGGGTTACAATGTTCTGTTTACACTTGATCCATACCATCAGAGCAATCTGAAATTTACATATAGTGGGTACAATGATAGGTCTGCCAACTAGGTCAGATGGTCTGCCAAATTAACAGCTTTCTGTGAATATCCATCTCTGTGGGCCAGTGTTCCTCCTTAAACTGGTTTAATGAAATGCAGTCTTGCAGGATATGTTCTGCTGTCTGTCCACATAGAAACAGAGGTGATGTTACCAGTCTTGGATGAATTTATAGTATATGAAATATAGTTGTTGTAGTGTGATAAGTATGTCAACAACAATATATTCATGTGATCAAATAAACATGAAAAGCAAGACAACAGAATTACCAAGTGTTTGAGGGACATGTTTACCTGTATTCAGCTGGATAATCAGTCTGTCTGAAGCTGCTTTCCTGACTCCACTTTGTTCTTTAAGTTTGGATAAGTCAATTTTAAGCTTCAGTGTCCTGTTTTGAAAAAGAACACAACTTTGTGAGCTAGAAGATAGT
Source organism: Meghimatium bilineatum (assembly GCA_034231615.1). NCBI lineage: Eukaryota > Metazoa > Mollusca > Gastropoda > Stylommatophora > Philomycidae > Meghimatium > Meghimatium bilineatum. The sequence continues at coordinate 51,648,204 of CM067306.1, forward strand.
TGTGTGCGCTAAGACAAACATTGAACTTGAAGACAGATGTGTGAGCTAGAAGTAATATGTGTGAACTAGAAGACAGATGTGAGAGCTAGAAGACAGATGTGTGAACTAGAAGAAATATGTGTGAACTAGAAGATAGATGTGTGAATTAGAAGACAGATGTGGGAACTAGAAAACAGATGTGTGAACTAGAAGACAAATGTGTGAACTAGAAGACAAATGTGTGAACTAGAAGACAGATGTGGGAGCTAGAAGACAGTCATGTGTGCTAGACAAACATTGATCTAGAAGACAGATGAGTGAATTTTTTATATACATAATTAAGCAAGACGGTAGTTTCTTAAATATTCGGGTTGGAGGGTGGGTGGGGTGAGAAATGTAAACCTGTTGATGAATCTATGAACAGCACTTCAGCAGCAATATCTCATCATATCAATCTTTAGCAGCAATATCTCATCATATCAATTTTTAGCAGCAATATCTCATCATATCAATCTTTAGCAGCAATATCTCATCATATCAAACTTTAACAGCAACATCTCATCATATCAAACTTTAGCAGCAATATTTCATCATATCAAACTTTAGCAGCAATATGCTAATTTGCTGCCTTTTTGCCATCTAGCAAATCGTAAGATCAGTATTTTAAGTTACGACTGTTCAAGTTTCGGAGATAATGCAATAGCATATGAAATTAACAAGTTGGTATGTAGTCACGTGATTTGTCCATTGATTCTTGTATTGAACCCAAATATATATAATTTCTGTGGTATTTAATTATATTCAATAGTTTGATAATTTATTTTCATTTTAATTATGCTAATAGCTGCCATTTTTAATATTAATTAGTTCTGCGCGCACCTACGACTTATAAAAATAGGATCAACAGATGCGTCTTGCCTTTGCCAATACAAATATAGGTACAATACAAGAATCAGTGGACAGGTTTCTACAGAACAAATAACTAACATAATTAGACGGAACAAAATTCCCAACACTCGCATATACAGACACGTCCACTATTCGACATGTTGCGCAATGAGAGCCCCTGACCACTCGACTTGCTCGCTGCACACTGAGTGGGAGGTGGATGGCGAGTGTATTGTGTGCCAATCGCTAGATCAGTATTTTAAGTTACGACTTTTTAAGTTCTGAGATAGTGTAATAGCAGATAAAACTAAAAAGTTGTTATGTTGTCACGTGATTTGTCCATGGATTCTTGTATTGAATCCAAATATATTTAATTTCTGTGGTATTTAATTATACTAAATAGTTTGATAACTTATTTTCATTTCAATTATGCTACTTTGCTGCATTTTTAAATATTTATTAGTTCTGCGAGCACCTAACATAGAAATAGGATCAACAGATGTGTCTTGCCTTTGCCAACACAAATATATATAATTTCTGTGGCATTTAATTATATTCAATAATTTGATAATTTATTTTCATTTTAATTATGCTAATTGCTGCCATTTTTAATATTAATTAGTTCTGCGCGCACCTACGACTTATAGAAATAGGATCAACAGATGCGTCTTGCCTTTGCCAACACAAATATATATATAATTTCAGTGGCATTTAATTATATTCAATAGTTTGAAAATTTATTTTCATTTTAATTATGCCTAATTGCTGCCATTTTTAATATTAATTAGTTCTGCGCGCACCTATGACTTATAGAAATAGGATCAACAGATGCGTCTTGCCTTTGCCAACACAAATATATATAATTTCTGTGGCATTTAATTATGTTCAATAGTTTGAAGATTTATTTTCATTTAATTATGCTAATTTGCTGCCACCTAAAAATTATAGAAATAGGATCAACAGACGCATCTTGTCTTTGCGAACACAAAAATATACATTTTCTGTGGTATTGTATATTTTATAGTTATATAGCTTAATTACATTTTAATTATGCTAATTAGCTGTTATTTTTTATACTCACTATTTTTTTGCACATATTAAAATTAGAGATATGTAACCAATAGATCTGTCTAAATGGCCTACTGAGACAGCACTGCTTCCAGACTTGAGGGGTTATATGGATGACATGAGGCGAATCACACAATTTGTTGAAGCTATTGGTGCTGTAACCTGATATCTGACTGAAGAACGATGAAGAAGAAGATGTGTCTTGTTTTTGCGCACACAAAAATATATAGTTGCGGTGGTATTTAATTATATTCAATAGTTTGATAATTTTTTCTCATTTTAATTATACCAATTGCGGCCATTTTTAATATTAATTAGTTCTGCGCGCACCTGAAAATTATAGAAATAGGATCAACAGATGCGCCTTGCCTTTGTCAACACAAATATATATAATTTCTGTGGTATTTAATTATATTCAATACTTTGATAATTTATTTTCATTTTAATTATGCTAATTTGATGCCATTTTCAAGATTAATTTGTTCTGCACGCACCTAAAAATTATAGAAATAGGATTATCAGATGTGTCTTGCCTTTGCCAACACAAATATATATAATTTCTGTGGTATTTAATTATATTCAATAGTTAGATAATTTATTTTCATTTTAATTATGCTAATTGCGGCTATTTTTAATATTAATTAGTTCTGCGCGCCCCTAAAAATTATAGAAATAGGATCAACAGATTTGAACATCATCAGAAAACACAGCTGGACATATGTCGGTCACATATTTAGAATGAAGGAAGACAGAATTCCACGACGAGCCTTCATGTGGACACCAGTCGGGTAAAGAAGTCAAGGAAGACCAAAAACAACTCTCAGAAGAAAATTTCTGAATGAATTAAAATCAACAGGAATAAATGCACAGGACCTGCACTCCTTGACAACTAACCGATAGGCATCTAGAACTATGTTATCCGAGCTATGTGCCAAACTTGGCAAAAGAGGAACTGACTAACATAATATTATATATTTAATTTGTATATTTTAAATATTCTAATCAGCTGCCATTTTTTAATATTAATTAGTTGTGCGTGCTTCTGAAAATTACAGAAATTGAAACAATAGATGTGTCTTGTCTTCATGAACAAACAAATGTATAGTTTGTGTGTTGTATTATTGAAAATAACAAAGATAAGTTAGAAATTATCAGCTCAGCTACATTTTGTGGTCACAAGATTTCTTTAGAATATTTTCCTACCTATGTTTCATGTAAGTTATTTTGATGTCAGATTCATAAATTTTTTCAGGGTTGACGTGCAGACTTGGTTGAGGTATCGTTACGTTATATTTTATTTTTTAAGGGATATCTAACTATATTATTTGTAATTATGCAGCACAATTCTGAAAATTTTGTCCAAGTGGATTGTTTACATAGATTTCCGTATCTCTCGTTTCATTGCAATTTGTTAGATATTTATTGTCGAATTATATAAGGTTGAACGAATCATGACGTAAATATGGAAATCATTAAATCCGTTTCAGTAACACAGATATTTAATTTCTAGGATATTAATATGTTAAATTAATGATCTACCTGTTCTTGACTCAGCTTAACAAAAACATTATTTGAACCGGAAGTTAAAGATAGTAGCATTTATTTACCAAGGGACATAGCCGGGCATACACTCCAAAATCAAGGGTGGTAATAAGTATGAGATATTAATAAATCATCAAAACACAAATATTTTGATCTGACAATTGGCAATATCATTTAAATAAACAATTCTAATTTATTTAGAGAGATTTTATGTAACTTTCCTCGTTCTCCTATTTATAAAAACGTTTTTTTAAAGCAATATGCGCGACATTCTTCCCTCACTGTTGACATGGGTAAAAAAATGTGTGGCACATAAGTTTTTGAATGTTAAAGGATAATGTCCGTATCAGGTTCAAGTTCCCCGCGGAACTTTACAAAAGTTGGCTCTTGACTTTGTATGGGAACTAGTGTCAGTAGTCCGTTCACATGTCTTAGACTCCACCGCGGGGTCAAGGTTCAGCCAGTGTCGAGTCAGCTCGCTCGTCACAGTACCGCTTGGGATCTAGGCTGGTTCCTCCCCATATGACATGTTAAGACAGGACGAAGTCACCGGGGTGAAGTTTTCGGTCGTACGGAATGTTAACAGCATAAACGTGCTCAGCTGAGTGGTGAGCTATACTCAGCGTCCGAGTGGCTTTCGATGTCGGCGCCTGCTATGTCATACCGCCTCGAGAGAGGATTACGGGGGTATAGGAGAGCTGCTTAGAAAGTGCTTCACTCGACTTTTTTGTCATGAAATAACTTTGTAATTACTTAAATTTTATTATTATTTGTATTTACACCATTACACTTAAACGTATTTTTGATTTAACATTTGGATACTGTTATTTATTGGAAAGAATAAACTATTTTGATACAAAGTAATAATATAGTCTTACTGTTTTTATGGCCATAGTTCTTAATTTAAAAGATCTTAATTATATAATTATAATTTCGTTAACAAAATAAAACAAATTTAGTATTCACGAGGAAAAAAATGGGATTGCAATTTGTGAGTTTTAAAACGCTTCATTTTTTAGAGAAAATTTACTTTCAACAATAACGCAATTTCACAATATAAGCTGCGTAGAAAGTGCCTCACTCGACTTTTTTGTCCTTTTTTTAACTCTGTAATTAGTATCCCTACATTTTAGTATCATTCATTTAATATCATATACACAATTATACAACGTACTTTTTAAAATGTATAGTCAATTTATTTCATTTGATGTTATTGGAAAAATAAATTTTTTGATAAAAATAGAACAGAAAATAGAAAAAAGGATATTGATTACTATACAAATGTATAGTCTTTAATGACTTAAGTTTACATTATAATTTCTTTTATTTAAACAAATTTTTTATTTGTGAAGAAAATAATTGGAATTGCAGTTTAAGAGTTTTAAAACCTTAATGGTTGAGAGAGCATTTACTTTCAACAATAGCGAAAATTCACAATATAAATGCATATATTGTGTTAGTTAAGTTTTTTTTTAATGTAAACACAAAATAAACTCAAATAGCACTATATCAAAATATAGGACTATAACGAAACAACACACTTAGTTAACGAGTTTTGCACGCTTTTCGACACTGGTGCATGGTAACACTAAACGCAGGCGGGTGTAAAGGCTTAAATATATTTATACATAGATCAGTTGTAATAGCGTATTTTCTGTAGACATATTAAATTAACTCAGAATAGTATGTGATTGTCAGGGGTCTTCTGTCAGGGGACCATCAAATGAATAAATTATATTTCCAACACAGCTAACCTGTGTTCTTTGATACAATTAAAATAGAAAGAATGTCTTTGATAATTTGTTTATAGTGAATAATCTGAAAGCAACGGTAGTTAAATAAACTTAATTTTCAATATAAACTGCCATTGTGCTGCTGGGCCTGTATGGGAGCAAAGGATAGAAACTGCCCTTGTGTTACGAGGCCTGCGTTGGAGCAAAAGATAGAAACTGCCCTTGTTTTGTAGGGACTGGAAGAGGAGCAAAGGATAGCTAAACTCTTACCTGTCAGACATTTCGCAAGTAACAACTAAGAGGATTTTGAGGTGGAGTTCGCTTTTCCCTAAAGGTCCATAGATAACTAGCAGGGCCGTAGAGACATGTTTGGTGTGGAAGGGGTTTTATCTAAAAAAAACTAATGTAAAAAAGGTATCCGTCCGTTGTTGTAATTTTTGTAAGGTAGGGGTTCATCCACCTTTTGGCTAAATTACTAGCAATAAAAAATATGTTTTGACTTCTTAAGAGTGGGAAAGAGTTTACCACACCCCCGCCCCCCCCTTATCAATAGAAGTATAAACCATGCAAGTAGATATATTTGTCGATTTAATATTGATTGACTTATTCGGAACCACAAGAAATGTGTTCATTCCCAGGAGACTTCAGCTCAGTGCAATGCATATTGAATGAGTTTTCTACTCAGAGGGGGTATATAATTGTATAGATGACATGCTACAAGCTTCCATAAAAGAGCCTCAATATAACGGCATTTCATATACTAGGGTTTTCTGTTGCATGTGTGGTTTGTCTAGTGGGACATTTGTGGTACCCACAGATGCAACCGCATGCGTTTAATATTGAAAGTAATGATTCTTGTAGACATGTATGAATCTGTAGCATTGATTTTGTTTTTCCAAATGATAGTTGATCTTGACATATCAGCTAAATCCATCTCCAGCCTTAAGCTAAAGTCACCTTGTTGACTAGGAAATCCTGTGACTTCTGGATCACTGGATCACTAGACCGTCAATGGAATGTAATAGTGCAACTAGTATGTGCTACATTTTCTGGTTTTCACACCTCACTCCCCATTACACAGGCTGACCACTGATCTATCATAAACAGCACAATCTACATTATACGGGCTGATATAAATCGACCATACACAGTTTAGTACACATTACTCGGGCTGACCACTGATCTAAAACACATATCATAGTCAACACCACTCAATGTTTTTGTTTTTGTCTTTTCTTATAGGTCCTAATTTTGACATCTTAGCAGCAATCTTACTTTCGTGAACTGTACGAGATAGAAAAAGGGCTCTGTTTACAGGAATAAAACTTGACTATTGTGTTTTAGATAGTCACTTTGATTTAACATAATGCTTTATTTTTTTATTTTTAAATCACTAATATAATCACAGTAAACAGATAGTTTGACATTTTATAAAAGGTGGTTTTACGTTTGCAATAAAAGGGAGATAATACGAACAATTGTCAACAAATTTGATTGAACTAATTATTCTCCCCTTATTAGTTATCATCCCACTGTGGCATACCAGGAAATTGAAAAGGCAGACAGACTGTCAAAGGATGGAGCAACACAGGGACAAATAGACCAAGAAATCGCCTACCAAGAAAAAGGACACTCATCACAACCATCAGGAAAGTTGACCACCCAAAAGACAATTACCACTATCTCGACAGAGCAGAACAGGTTATTACCTTTCGCCTCAGAACAGAACACAACAGATTAAACAGGCACTTAAATAGACTGAGACTGATCCCATCACCTCTGCGCCCTTGCAGCACAGACCACTGAACATATTCTGCACGACTGCAATACACTAAACCGGTTATGGGAAGAACACTGGCCCACGGAGATGGATATCCACATAAAGATGTATGGGAGCACTGGGGAGATTTCAAATACAGCAGCATTTATTAAGAAAACAGGACTTGATGTGTAGACATGTCAAACTCCGAACGAGAAGAGGAAACTAATTATTGTGTAAAAAAAAAAGAGAAGAATTGTACTCCTGCTACATCTTGAATTTAAACACGAATTAAACAAATAGTTTGTTATATTTTCTGTTGTATGCATCTGTCTAAAATGCTAAAAATATTATTGTGAAAAACTCATAAGGAAATTGACCATGATTACTGTGTAAAAAAACTGAAAATTAGGATGATATCCCTTGTGAACCAAATAAGAACCAAATTGTGCTTATTACAAACATGTGTGTTTCCAGTAACGGAATGCAAATCATGCGAAACATAGGTACTAAATTAAACATTGTCCAAGAGAATAACATCATTTGAATTAAAGTAAAGAGTTCTGAGAAAACCATGGACAGTAAAGAAAACAAACCAGGAGGTGCAAAGCACAATCATCGCCCAAGATGGCTGGCTTCTGAAAACCATGTTAAATTTAAAACTTTTTTATTTCGAGAGACATGACGGTATGGAGATAATGATATTTGAGGGATGATAGAAGGTAACAGGGGTAAACGCCGACTAAGACGCCGTTGGACATAAGATTTACAGGAATGTCTGCACATGTCCCTAAAGGAGGCGGTACATCTTGCTCAATGCCGAGGAGAATTCAATAGAGCCATAAGGAAGATCATGTTCTGGAAAAAATATGTCACGTGTTGATCCCCTAGTGGTGAGGTACGCCACTTTAAACTACGGGAGTGAGTTCAATTTAGTTATATCATAGGTTTTTGAGCATACAAAATCATGGGGGTGCTGGTTCAGATAATACTGTCACCGTGACTCAAATAATAAAATTGGGATGATAAAAATGTGATGTATTGTATACCCCGGCAGTTTTGGTTCAGCAACACACTCTTAAATACATACTCTTGAATTCGTGGTGGCTGGATTACAGAACACGACCTCTATTATTATCATTTGATGGTTTAAAACTTTGATGATATAACCAAATTGTCGCCCGAATGTTTCCGGAGTCATAAATTGGAATAAAGAAAGGAGACATTGCTACCTGCCAATTATATTGTACGAGGCAACTACGCAGGTTGGTTGTTTCATCCCAAAAAGAGTCAAAGGAAAGCAGAAGCTATGCTGAAGTAGGATCTGGCAGGCTGAAACGCGCAGATATCGCAGCTAAGATATAAGCTATAACACAATGCACTTTGTTCTCCAAACGACATAATATGAGAGTCTGAGAACTAACGCAGAAGAACAAAAGCGAAATTGAATCATGTCCGCGGTTTAAAGAAGAGCACCATTACCATAAGAGTACCACCAATGCAACAGAAAACCTTAGTAGATGACATTCCGTTATATTGAGGCTCTCTTATAGAAGCTTTGTAGCATGTCATCTATACAATTATATACCCCCTCTCAGTAGAAGTCTCTTTAACTAGGCATTGCACTAAGCCGAAAGCTGAAGTCTCCTGGGTATGAAAGAAAGCTAAGAAAACCCATCCCACTGCACATAGGAAGCAAGAAATTTGGTTTGAAGTGTGGTGTCGCTAGAAAGGAGCAGTTTCGTGGACAAGAAAGAATGATGGCCAATCAATTGCGTACTGGGACCGCCAGTCAGCGTGTAATGGTGGTTACACTCAATGAGAGATCTGAGCACCTATGGACTTGTCCGACGTGCAGTGACGATAATCCAACGACTAACTAACTATAGGAAGCAAAAGTTACTACACTACAATTCCTGATGAAATCGCATCTTTTATTGGAGATCCGGTTAGTCAAGTACGGAAAAACGCGTGTGCAATTGTTGCTAGGCGATTTGGTGCCGTAGAACGGACTGGTTCAATTCCCGTTAGTCTCAAGAATTTTACAATTCCTGGGGATCTTAAAAACACAAACCATAAGGGTACTATAAAAAAATAATTATAATAGTTAAATATTGTGATACAAGTAAGGTAATAATGAAACATGAGGATCACAAAACACAGATTTATTACACAGACATGTTTTGATCAAAATTATTCCTTGATACCCATACATATATTTAAGCTTACATATGGGACTGTCTGGCCATCATGTAAGAATTAACATGCGCGTGCGTGCGCACGCCCACACGCACGCACACACGTATGTGTGTATGTATGTATATATACAAATAAGTATAGATATATGTGTGTGTATGTATGTATATGTATGTATGTATATATAAGAATAGGGGGAACTTCGTGGAAAGATAAGGAAATGAACAAAAAACTTTTAATACTTTGTATGAAAAAAAGATATATTAAAAGAAATAAAATAAAACAAATAATGTATTTTGAATATATTAAAAGACATGACACCTTACTGTAGACCTTACTTGATTGAAGGGAGTCAACCAAGGGTAGGCAGAGTTACAAGTGAAAGAGAAATGTCACGAGATGGGCAAGTTACAGTCTGGCAGAGTGCATAACCAAGGCAAGAGACAGGGATGTTGGAGGTCCGTTGCAGCCAACTTTCGTTGCGAAGATGGCGCATCATGATGATGAACAATGACTGACAGGCACATAGGTGCCCAGTCTCTCCCAGCAAATGTCAAAGGGTATGCATGCTAATTGTTCATGTGGTTTGCTGGGTGAGTATGCTCCCAAGTTTACCCTGTGTGGTTCCAGCGGTACTATCTATGTTTCTTTAACGCAGAATACGGTGCAAAGGGCAGAAACCAGAGCTCATTTTTCAGAATACTCTGGAAGTCTGTTAGAATCACCATTACCAACGCATATCAATAAAAGAGTAAAGAAATCTGCAAGAAAAGTGATTTTGATTGTATGGGACGTCAAATGTGTCATAATGAAAAATTAACTGCCTCAATGCAACACGACTAAGGGCCAGTGGTACGATGATCTCCATACCAAACTAAGAAAGTCTGACTAGAAAACGAGGGTTAACTCGCACTCAAATTATGCTCTTGCTTCAAGACAATGCTCCTTCCTATAAAGCAGGGCTTGCGTTGCAAACAGCCAGCGATTTGAATATTGAAATTATTCCACACCCATCATATTCTCCCGGTTTGGCTCCATATGTCTTTTTCCTTTTAGAAAATGTTACCGGTGAAAGAAAATAATTTGGATAGTTAAGATGTCGTACTGGCTTGTGATAACTGGTTTAGTTTGAAAAATTGGTTATTTTATTCTGAAAGTCTCTTAAATGTTTTGCAGAGATGGCATACATTCTAGTGATCGTTAAGTTGAGGAGGAATAATCGTTGTAATAAATTTCAACTTTTTCCTCCTATTCCTTCGTGGTCATGGCAAAGACATATCGCACGCCCCTGTATGTCTTTAGGGGGCAATCGAAGATCATGGAATTCGGTTGTAAACTCCGCACCCAGTCTCTTTAAATGCTTCTTACAACATGCATGGTATGCGGTAATGTTTTGTTATTATTCTTTGTTCTAGTTTTTTTTCCTTCCCGTCAACACACTGGCGGAACATTGTCTCTCGCGGCGTTTTTGTTTTTATTTCATCATCATCAAATGCCGTCTCCGTAACGAAGGTTAGTTGCAACAGATCTCCAACATCCCTGTCTCTTGTTTTGGTGTTGCACTCTGCTAGACTGTAACCTGTCCATCTTGCTGTGTTACTCTCCCACTTGTATCTCTGCCTACCTCTTGCTTGCTTCCCTTTGACTTTACCCTCAAGAAAGGTCTTTAATAAGGTGTCATGTCTTTTAATGTGTCCAAAATAGTTTATTTATCTGATCTTTATTTCTCTTAGTAATTCTTTCTTCATGTTAAATGTTTTTAGAACCTTTTTATTTATTTTATTCTCTTTCCATGATGTTCTTCCTATTCTTCTATATACCCACATCTCAAAGGCATCAATTCTGTCTTCTATTTGTTTAGTGTCCATGTTTCTGAGTCATACATTACTATAAAATAGATGTAGCATTTTATAATTCTCATTTTTTTAAACTTGTTTGTAATTTGTTTAGATGTTACTATTTTCCTCATGTCATTGAAGGTACTTTTAACCATTCCTATTCTCCTTTTAACTTCTGTTTCACACAGCCAACATTTAACACTGTACTTTTTTTTTTTAAATTGTAAATAATCACAGCTCGCAGGTACTGGGATGAGCAGCGTTGCCACTGCTGGGTTTGTTTTCCACTAGGTCTGGCAATCAGAAGAACATATCTGCCTGCCCATATGGACGTAGAGGTGATGGAGCCAGTCTTAGTCTATTTAAGTGACTGTTTTGTATGTTATGCCCATTTCTGATGCGGAAGATAATAACCTGCTCAGCTCTGTCAAGATATTGATAGCTGTCTTTGATCGACTTTTCTGAAAGCTTTGATGAGGGTCTCCTTTTCTTTGTAGGTGATTTCTTGGTATTTTTGTTCCTGTGTTGCTCCGTAATTTACAAGAATAGCCTATCTGTATCCTCACGCCCTGGTATGCCTCAGTGGAATGGTATCCACTTTAGTACTACCCTTCTTTGGATGCTCACTTCTCGTATGACTTTTCTCAGGTCTGGCAGTTTATTGTTGTAAAGGGCTTGTAAGACAGATATTGTACAAGAAAGAAATACCCCCTTTTGACATGGGCTTGTTTTCTTTTTAATTATTTCTACAGCAATGTCTATTATTTTGCTGATATTTTATGTAAACTTCATGTCTACAGTCAAAAAGAGCTCATCATCTTGTGAAAAAAGGAGAAATGCTGCAGCCCAACAGCGGAGAGTAGCTAGAAAGTCATGGATAGACCAACATCCGCCTAAATTCGTCATTCCATGTCCGAAATGTCCAAGAACTTTTACAGCTCGAATAAGGCTCATTAGCCATCTATGAACTATTATGAATGGTCATAATTCTAATTGAATTTTCAAAAGTGGATGTAAAAATGGTCATCATCACTTATGATCGACGACGACACGTGTAAACTTCAGCACCTCCATGCTTCTATGTGGTACATATCTTCAGTCATGTTGAATACTATTGTTTTCGTTTGAAGATTATTCAATTATCTCATAGTGTACCGATACTTGTTGTTTATGGTGGTTCCAGAGGCGTACAGAGGTTGGTGCGGGGTGCGGTAGAACCGGGCATCACGACTTGAGGGGCATCAAAATGCCCCTCAAAATAATGCAAACTTTGAAATGAGGTTTAAAGTGCCTTTGCCGTGCCAAAGTTCATGCCCCGCACCGTTAAGAAAATACATATTTTTTTCTTGTTAAGCATATTTATTTGGCGATTAAGTAATAGCACATTTAGGAGGCATCTAATTGTGAGTTATTCGAAACAACTCCAGAACATAAACCACCCGTTCGAGGAGGTTACAACTGCAGTCGGAGAAAATTGGAAGCTGACCAAAGCCTGGTTCCATAAGAAAATGCCTAATGGCGAAAATATACGCCGAATATAGATGTGTTATTTTCCAACAAGAAAGTCCTTGTTCTGTTTCTGTTGTCGCTTGTTCCCGACCGTGACCCAGTCTGAACCTGCCTTTGTATCAGAAGAAGGTTTCAAAAACTGGAGGAAACTCCTGCCCCGAGTAACAAACCTCGAGTCCAGTCCATCGCATCAACAATCACTGATGAAATGGAAGGAGCTTGAACTTCGGCATCGTACTGGTTATACCCTCGACAGTACCACTCAAGTACAATTTCAGAAAGAGCCACACAAAAATGGAGAGTGATTCTTAAACGAATACTGGACATTAATAGTTTCTTGGGCAAACAAAACTTTGCTCTACGAGGTCAATGGGAGTGTGACCCATTCGAATCAACGCAGAACAAGGGCAATGTCCTTGAGTTTGTAAAGATTTTGTCGAAGTATGATCCCATTATTAGAGAGCACACTCTTCGAATCCAACTTGGAGATGTTCCACAACCATCTAACTTGTCCCCGAATGTTCAAAACGAATTCATCTATTTATTGGGTGAAGAAGTTCAGCGTGGTATTATCCAGCGGGTAAAAGACGCCAAATATTTTGCCATAATATTTGATAGCACACCCGATGTGTGCCACATAGATAAAACTTCGCAAGTGCTTCGTTATGTTGTGATTGAAGGCCGTCGTGTCTGTTGAAGGACTGCCGAGGTCAAGGGTACGATAACACTGTTGTGATGAAAGAATAACATTCGGGAGTTCAGAAACGGATTTGCGATATAAATCCGAAATCCTAGTATATTGCCTGTTCGAACCATAGTTTAAATCTAGCTGGAATCCATGCAGCACGAGAAGAAATAAACTATGTGACCTTCTTCGGCACGCTTGATCGTCTGCGCACCTATTTCTCCAATTTCACTCACCGTTGTGAAGTGCTGATGAAAACTACTGGAGTGAGTCTCAAACGATTAGCCGAAACACTCTGGCGCGCGAGAGGCGACGTGGTAAAAATGGTTAAAAGGCATTTTCTGAAGATACTGGAAACACTTGAAATTTTAACTGAGAACCGAAAATTCGGAAACAATATCCGTGGCTGACAGATCCTAATCTGTACAAGATACTATATTTATTCTTTCCCTGATATATTCACTTCGTAATCTCTCAAGCCTGGTGACCCCTGCAGCATTCCTCAAGCATTTCATTTCAGATATCACTATCTTTCTGCAATGTGAAGATTAGAAAGACCATATTTGGCACTGGTAACACAGTGTTAGTAGAAATATACTGTAGATCACTTGTCTCTTGACTTCCATCTCGATCGTGGGATGTAGAAGTAGTGGTGACAGTTGGTATGTTACTGCATTTGCCTTTTGACATCTTATCTCTATTTCTCTATCGAGGCTTTCATTTTCTGTAAAAATACTACCAAGATATTTGAACTCTGTTACTTGTTTTACTTTTATATTGTCTATATGTATGTTTAGTGGACTTGGTGTTCTCCATATTTTCGTAGTTTTCGTCTTTTGTGTATTGATCTTCATGTTGTATTTTCTAAATGTTGTAGATAGTGAACATTACTTTGTAGTTGTTCTTCGTTTTCGTATATGAGGCTCTGATCGTCTGCGAAAAGTAGTTCATTTATTTAATTGTTTAGTTGCTCTGAGTTGTCTTGTTCTGAATCGGTGATGTTGCCCTCTGTACTTTTTGCCTCTTTTATTATTCTGTCTATGTATATATTGAATAGCAAAGGTGAGAGCAGCCTTGACGCACTCCCGTTTTCGTATGATACGAAAAAAACCTCTTTGAGATCGTTGACTTTTGCATTAATAGATTCTCAAACTACACAAATGAATTGCAGATTTGAAGACCTTCCTCGTCTAAAATTTCTTGAATTAGTATATGAGAGTAGATTTAAAGATTACAGCAAAGAATTCCCCAAAATATATTGAATAATTTAATAAAACATTACTCATTCTTTGATAGCAGCTTACTAGAAAATGAACTTCATAACGTATATGCAGATGAGACAAAGCATTTACTCCTAAAGAAGTCCTGGCATATTTGGTTGTAAATGACTTAGACTCAATCTATTAGAAAGTAGCAAAACTACTCCGCTTAGTATTTAATATACCTACCACTACAGCCAGCTACCACTACAATACATGAAAATCTATGACATCCGCCCTATGTGCCAACTTTGATCTTAGGCCCCTATATGAATAACTAACTAACAACCAGCAGTGAAAGTATGAGCATCCTGAAGAGAATCCAAGTTTTTCTCAGAAATTCCATTAACAATAATCATGTTTGAATTCCGTGGCGATAAAGAATAATCTATTAAGTGTCATTTCATCAGAATCAACTTTTATTGATAGGATACTGAACATTTTTGCAGAAAAGAAGCACAGACATCTGGAGCTGCATTACAAGATTATATAAGGTATATTTAAAATTTAAAAAAAACCTAGTTACTGTTGTATATAGGGAAGTAGAAATGTGTTTCTTGCGTGATCAAAAAAAGAGGGGCGGGGGCAACCTTCCTACTAATAAAAAGGTCTCTCTGCGTTCCCACTCCAAAAAGTCACTCTTCGCTACTGAAAAACAGCATTCAGAAAAATGGGAAATATATTGTGCATTATGACTCTAGCATTATCGGCGAGAAAGAGGACACTGAAGTGTTACATTACTCCTATACTAACATATGGATGCGAGTTATGGACAAAAAACAAACAGGGTAGTGAGAAATTAGAGGCAGTAGAGATGTGGTTCTATAGAATAATGCTGAGAATGCCATTGACTGCCAGAAAAAAAACTAACGCACGTATTTTGAAAGAGTCAAATGCGAGACGGAGTTTATTTTATAATAGGCCTATAAGAAAAAGACGATCTAAAGTTTTTGGCCACGTTGTGATACAGTGAGATTTAGAAAACATAGTTACAACAGACAAGATTGAAGGCAAGAGAGACGGAGGGCGACAACGTGAGAAAATATTGGACAGTTTAACCGTGGCTATCGACAATGCTATACTACAAATAGGTCACCGTTTAACAACCTGGCATGCATTGAGTTAAAAACAAGCCTAACATATAGTGCTAGTGATAGAGTTGTGGAGATCCACGATCGTCTACGCCAGCCGACAATCACCTGATGATGATGGTTGAACTGTGAAAGACAGCAAGTAAAATGGTTCGTTCACCTTATAAGAATGAATATGAAGGTTTTTCTAGTAACCTTTTTGGTCCATCTTTCCATTTTCTATTCATATGAAGGTTTTTCTAGTAACCTTTTTATCTGATTTTGCATTACCATTTATCCATCTATAAGATGCAGGGCAACTTGCTCAAGACCGCGGAGAATTCAAGAGATCCATAAGGAAAGACTACGTTCTGGAAAGAATATGTCACTTGATGATGATTTATCCATCTTCGTCTGGGTCTTCCAGTTTCTCTTTTCACATGATCTTCTATTGAAAATTACCGATAGAATGCGACCTGGTTCCATTCTGAGTGAATTTTACATTCACGTTGAATTATACTTAGCTCCAAGTATGAAATTTAATGTTTTACTCGTACTCCGTCTTGCAAAGCCCGCCGAAAGAGTTTAGTTTTGTAAAATATTGCCACTTTTTTAAAAACATAGCAACAGTAAGATGACATATGTTTAAACATGGCGGAACAACACAACGGTTGCGTCCATGGCATGGATGTTAGTGATCCATCAGAAAGTGCCGTAGATCAACAAGATGAGGTACTGAGAGTATAATAATTGTCACTTTGCAATCAATTAGACTTTACTATGAAAATCTACTTCGTGGAAATCATTCAAGTGCTTGCGTAGCAAAATATATGACTAGTTACTAGTTACTTAAGAAAGCTGTTTAAGAGTGTTTATAGGCATTAGCACTAATCGAAATATTTCTGCAAAAAGATATTTAGAGTAATGTCCCTTGATAAACATGCCATTTGCCGACATTTTCATTTTTTCATGGACCACGCGTGCACTATCCAATGGAATTGTCATTTAGTGACGCCACGCAGCTTTAGTTCATATAAAAGTGAACTGTATACTATTTATCATCCATTTGTTCAGTGTATTAAGATTATAAATGTTGGAGATACCTTATCTACAATTAACACCAAGCAATTAAACAAGACGAGGTAGGTGTTTTTTCTCTTTGCACACGTATATTTTTTAGTTTTGATTTTAAGTGATATGTGAAACCATGTCTAACATATTCAGCAACCATTTCTCTCTTTATGTACCAAATTTTAACATTTCTAGAAATACCTTGTAATTATTATTAAATTTTAAAAATGCTATGGTGATCGACCGACCACGCTACTAACTTTAGAGTTCGTTTTCGGCTGTTCAATGTTGCCGCGCCGTTAATTATCGATATACGTGTATAATGTTAAAAATTTAAGTTACAGTTTAATGAATTTCTACATCTTATCATTCTTTAGTTAATTTAATGTGACACTATGTACTAGTTTTTATTGAAATGTCTTCAAACAGTATTATATTAAATTATTCAAGGGTACAGATAAAAAAACATGTCAGCGCGTCAGAATGCTTGTAGCCCATGTTACCATGACAATGACAAGTGTTTGTGTCTCACAGAAGTCACTGTAATCAAACTCAAGATAGCTTCTATTCAAACATTATTAGTAGGTCTAGGTATAAATTAGAATTACCGTAAAGATAATTTTTTTTTAAAATTCTGTTGTTTATAAGGACATTCGTATTGTAAAATCTTAGTAAGAATCATATTCAATACAGCAATAGTGCTGAAACAAATGTTCTGTAATTTAGTTTGTGATGTCATTGTGAGTTCACAAAGTTGAGAAGTCACCTATGTAAGTTTCTTATAGTTTGAATATCCATAATTTTATTTGGAATGTATGAACTAACAGGGTGTACATGCATTTTTGGTTATTCTATTTAATTCTGGTAGTGACAGTGATGGCATATAAGGTCAAGAAATCTATGGAGGATTTGAGGAGACATCTTGCCAATTTTGTACCAGAGTATCCTGTCAAGAAAGGATACATTGCGCAGCTGCTATTGACCCCGGTCATGACTTAGCCTAAAACTAATACATTTGTATACATACACAAAAATGTATAATTTGTATGGTGTTTTATCATAAATAAGTGAAATAGTTAATAATTAGACAATTCAATTACAAGTAAATTATGCAAATTAGCCACCATTTTGAATATTAATTAGCCCCAATTACGCCTGGCAATTGGTACAGTATATTCAACACATGCGTCTTGCCTTCCCGAACACAAATATGTATAATTTGTATGGTGTTTTATCATAAATAAGTTAAATAATTAATAATTAGACAATTAAATTACAAGTAAATTATGCAAATTAGTCACCATTTTGAATATTAATTAGCCCCAATTATGCTTGACAATTTGTACAGTATATTCAACAGATGCGTCTTGCCTTCCCGAACACAAAAATATATAGTTTTATGCATATATTATCATAAATAACTGAAATATTTCATAAATTGCTAGTTCGGCTTCAATTCGTGGTCACAACTTTCATCATCAGTCCGTTCATATTTTATTATATGCTCTCATGTAATTATCTTTTCCTGAAATTTCGACCAAAAAATTTTATAACTTTTCACAGAATCGACCTACAGACTTGGTTGAGGTATCGTTGAATTGCAAATTGCAAGGGCTATCTAACTGTGGTGTTTATAATGTTATAAACCCAATTTGAAAATTTAGTGCTAATGCCTAGTGTTTATGAGCGTTTTATTATGCACAATATAATTTAATATTGTTACTGGGCAGTGGCTAACATGCTGATGCACTTCATGATAACATGTAGCGTATTGTATGCACACTAGTAAACTTGATATAATATGCAGGAGAAACCGAGTGATTGAACTTTATCGCACTGACCACTCAAATACATTTTTAAAAAATGACATTTATAGCCCTATAACATTTCCGTGTGGCAACCGACACCTGGACTACTAGTTCAGAATAAAAAGGAATAGAGCCACTATTTTCTCTCAATGCATGTCGTAGGATGCGACCAAGGAAAGTTAGGGGATGGGCTGATAACTATCACCTTTGAAAAAGTCATTGTCACTGCATTTCTTGCCTTGATTTCTGACTTTTGTCTTCAGTGAAATAGTCCCCATGGATGATGCAGAGATACAGACAGATTGCACCTGTGTCCATTTGTGACAGATCCCTAGGTGGCAGAGAATGCTAGGTGTGCCATCACTGCAGATGGGTCAACAGATCTGACAGAAGGATGACTTATTGGCTCAGACTTATATACTGCACTCTTGAAAGGATGTGATGATCCTGGGATACTGCCACACTGAAATTCCTCCCTTTGGGGACTGAACATGCATCCATAAATCCCCTTAACACAACCATGATTTGAGACTGCAAATCTTTTGCATTCGAGTGTCGTCTCAGTCTCTTAACTGAGGAGAATCTATGCTTTTGTCAGAAAGGCTATGAGCTGTCAAATGCTACCTGATCACAGCTATAGGTATTACTTAATCATTATCATCATCTCTGAGTGTTTTTTAGTTGTCAATCAAGGGTAGAAGAGGATTGACAAATCAAACATTTATAACAAGAGTTTTACAAGTCAGAAGTATGGAGCAGCTTCATACAGAATTCTTTGCAACTTTTTCAAGCCAGCACAATGCATATAAAATAATTAGGTTACAGGAGTTTGCATCAGCTTCTGCCTATGTATTGCCAAGCCCCAAAAAGGAAGTTTAGAATAACAACAATGATTTGCCATGCATAACTGAGGAGGAATTTCATTGGCAAGATTGGCCATCGCATGGAGGGTCAAAGGGACCCAGAAACCATGCTGAAGTTGGATTTGTCAGGCTTAAAGGCACAGATATCACATTCAAGATGTAAACTATGACACACTATATTATAAACTATACACAATATATTATAAACTATAACACAACATATGAATTATGATACAATATATTATAAACTATAACACACCATATTATAAACTATGGCACACTAAATTATAAACTATGACACATTGTATTATAAAATATGACACTATATTATCTTCTTCTTCATCGTTCATTCTCAAACTCCCGCTGGATCTCCCTTGTAGCAAGACCATTGTCCTACTATATTTCTAGCAGGATGTAGTCCAGAGAATGGAAATGTGTTGTGTCGCTGTTTTATTTGTGCCAATGGCCCGACACATCCGTCTTTGGTGGGACACTATATTATAAACTATGACACACTATATCATAAAATATAACACACTATATTATAAACTATGACATGATATATTATAAACTATGACACAATATATTACAATTATGACACACTATATTATAAACTATGACTCACTATATTATAAACTATGACTCACTATATTATAAACTATGACACACTATATTATAAACTATGACTCACTATATTATAAACTATGACACACTATATTATAAACTATGACACAATATCGCTATGACACTAGTTTATAACTTTGCAACATAGACAGAGGGCGACTATGTGAGAAAATGTTAGATAGTTTGACAACATGGCACAGCAGGGAAACAACAATGATCTTGATATATAATGCTGGAGATAGAGAGCTGTGGAGAGCCATGATCACCTACGCCAGCTGGCATGGCACCTGATAATGATGATGCCACACTATATTATAAACTATGACACAATGTATTATAAACTATGGCACATTATATTATCCGGACACAATCCTGCTAATCCGCAGAAGATTGATAATGAACACAAAAGAAGACTTTGAAAATGTATCATATTGTTTGTTTCTCATAATATTCTCAAACTCCTGCACTTTAGCAGGATTAGTCTGGAGAACAGAATGCACTGTGTCATGGTTTACAGTTTTGCTGCAATATCTGCACCTTTTATCCTAACACATCCGACTTCAGCATGGCTTCTGGATCACTTTAACCCTATGTGGGATGGGACAGCCAATCCCATAATCTCCTTAGTCACCTCTTATGACATACATGGAAGGTAAAAAAACTGTTACTATTCTTTGCTCCCCTTTCGGGCTCTAGCAACACACAGGCATTCTCATAATATACATTTTCTTACATTTAATTAAGATATACTTTTCACATTTCACAAATCACATTTCCTCAGACTGAGCCATGAGTGGATGAAGTACATTGGGATTTCACTTACAAGACTAAAGTGGATATTTTGCTCTGGTTATGATTTCTTCTTCTTCATTGTTCATTCTCTCATACACCCACTCAATCTTTCTTGCAACATGACAATGGTTCTACTTGATTTCCAGCAAGAGATAGTCTATAGATTGGAAATTTGTTGCATCTCCAATATTTGCATCAATGGCCCCACATATCCATCTTCAGCATTATTATGCAGTTCAGGGCAATAGAGCTAATAATGTTCCCTTAGTTAAGACATATGCCTATGGACAAGGGTGGAGGATTTTTAATTCCCTCTATGTTCTCGAGATGGCGATGGCTGCCATAGCAAAGTTGAATATGATTTGGAAAAGTATAAGATCACAGTATGACAGTAAAGATCAATCTATTCAATCTACTGCTAAGTATACTTTTATACAGATGTGAAAGCTGGACATTCAATGCAGGCACAAAAAGAAGGATTCAGTCTTTTAAATGCAAGTGTTACAAACGTTTGCTAAGAATTAGCTATATAGAAAACAAGTCAAATATTTATGTCAGACAGAAAATATACAAATTTGCAGGTTATCAATAACCACTTTTGGCAGTGGTGAAATGGTGTAAACTTGTTTGGTTGGACATGTAAAAAAACATGAATCGCTTTCTAAAATTATTTTATAAGGAATAGTCGAGGGCGGAAGAACAGGAGCATAGAGAAAATCATGGATAGATAACATCCAGAAATCGTCCGGTCATGTTTTTAATACACTTCTTCGTATGGTTGAAGATATAGATGTATGGAGAGTTTTTTGTGCTGATGTATCCAGTGTGGCACCTCTACAACCTTGATGGGTTATGGGTCGTATTATTATTGTTATGTGTCTATTGGGCAAGGACAATCCAGTATATTGTTATTAACCCTTTGAGGATGGAACTTACTAGTACTTCTATTGCCAAAAAGAGGACAATTGTCCATTTACAAAAATTCTTTTAAAATATCAAAACTAGGTAATATATAACATATATTAAAATATCAAAATACAGTAAAGGTATATCAATCAATCAATAAACGGTCGTAGAGATACTACATTGGATGCTTCAGCACACAGAGCCCTCCAGCTTTTTCTATCTTCAACGATGCGGAGGAGTGAAGAAAAATCTTGTCTTGTCCATTCCTTTATTAGGTACTTGGACATCCAGGATTTGCGTGTACAGAAAATTTTGCTCAAGTTATAAATTTCTTGGACTAATGTTTACACTTAGTGATTTTGCCATTTTTCGTGTCTGCAACCAGATTTATTATGTTCTTTAATCATTTTTTTTTATATATGTAACTTTTAAGGATGCAGCACGATGCAGAAAACGGCAGTTAATTTTTAAAAACATGAACACGTTTTTTTATTTATGCAAATTGGCTGTCATTTTAAATATTAATTAGTTGTACATGCCTCTGAGAATCACAGCAATGTGATCAACAGATGCATCTTGTCTTTGTGAATACAAAAATATATAGTTTCTGTGGTATTTTATTATGTTTAATAGATATTTAATTTATTTTCATTATAATTATACAAATTAGCAGCCATTTTGAATATCAGTTAGTTCTGTGTCTGTCTGAACATTCCAGAAATGTGATCAATTTAAGCATCTTGTCTTCACGAACACAAAAATGTATAGTTTGTGTGTTGTATTATTGAAAATAACTAAGATAATTAAGAAATTGTCAGCTCAGTTACATTTTTGTGGTCAAGTTTTATTTATATTTTCCTATATGTTTCATGTAAATTATTTTGATGTCAAATTAATTTGAAAGAAATTCATTTTTTCCCAACTTTTTTCAGAGTTGACGTAAAGACTTGGTTGATGTATCGTTGAATTGCAATTTTCAAGGGATGTCTAAATATAGTCTTTTTAATGCTGTAGCATTATTTTGAAAATGTTGTCCAAGTACCTACTTTTATGTCTGACACGTCTTTATTTGCCCTTCTCTGCTTCTTCTCCCCCCCCCCTCCCGCGTCTTACTCTGTGTATGATTATTATCCATTGTAGTATTTCAGTGGGCAAAAGGTTTAGCTAGTAATGCCCATCTCCTCTCCAGCTGTCTAAAAAGTATATGTATTGTTGGAAAGAATATATTGACTTACCGGTACCTTTTTATGAGCTTCTGAAGTTTGAAATTTGCATATGGTAATTTTTTTTTTTACATTGTGACAAATATCAAACTCATGAAATGAAATTTGTATTGTGTCTGAACAATACACATATCTATATTTATGTTTTAGGAGACATGGACTCCCATCTAACATTTGCTGTGCATCTTGAAGCTACATTTTCTTCTAATAGAATTTTCCTGTTGTTACAAAAATACAACAATTTTTCTCTGTATTATTTGGGATGTCTGACACTCCTGCATATGTATCAACTATCTGGCTTGATTGTTTCTTTGACAAACAGTTCAATTAAAACTACTGTTAAAAAAATACAACTCTAAATATGTTATATGCTGCAGGACTATCTAGGGGGCATATGCTTAGGTCCAGACATTTCCATGAGTTGATAGGAGTCACCTCTATCCACTTAAGTTCCATGTAACTCTAAACCATGGGAAAATGTGATTGTAATTTCCTTCTAATTCTTTCCTAGTATTACTACCTTCAATGACATCTAGGTCACTATCAGTAGCATCAGACATAAATCTCTGTCACATCTAAATAACTGTACACCATCTAATTTTTAAAACCACTAGCAGACATATTGCTGAAAAGTACACACTTACGGGAGTTCGCATAAATATTAAAAACAATGACCAAATACATGTGTAAACTTTCCAGGTAGCTTCCATTGAAAGGCTAGAATGCACAGCAAATAAAAGTGATAATTTGATTGGTCTATGTTATTTATGATGATGTTCCTCCTTCGCGAAGATGAGCATGGCATGAAAAAAATATTAAATGCAATGAAAAAAAAAAAAAAAATATATATATATAATAATTCAAATTGGTAATTAACTAATTTGATTTGTGAGTTCGTAGATGCCCAATGAGTCCGATTCGTGCACGGAAAGTTCTATTGCAGTGCATGCAGGAGTGCTGAAGGTTCGGGGTAGGAGAACTATGTTATTTATAGTTAGCTGTAGAGAAGCGTTCTTTCTCTGGGCTGACGGATTGACCAGATTGTTTTTTTGTTGCTATTTAAGCCTGGGTCGACAATCGGCCTGGATCATCCTAACGGCTAGAAATTGAAAGAGTTTGTAGCAGTTGATTGAGAAGATAATAGAGGGGTAGGGTAGAGGAAGACATACAATCAGTGAGTTACAAAAAATATCAGAATATATATCTTTTGCCATCTGCTAAAAAAAAGAGAACTCTTCTTGGGATGCCTGGATTGCTCATATATACTGCCATCAGTTTAGCAAATCACTAGTCAAACTTTTTTTAAGATTTTGGAGATATTAAACATAAGAAAACAATATGGGATCAAGGGTCCATGTAGTATTTCATGTTTACACTTTTTTTTAAAAATTCGCTTGTCATATTTTGTAGACCTTGCTTATGTCATCATGGGACGCACAATTTTTTTGTTATCACACTTCCATACGTCACTCTTCCACTAAATATTAGTAAAATGGCTGTCATACGTATGTTGAATTTGCCTTTGACTGACAAATTGCAGCACAACTGCTGCAGTAATGAGGAGTACTTGCGAACAGGAAAGTATGCACACAGGGTCATACTATTGTGATGATCTAATTCACTATCCGAAAAAAATAACACCCTGCATTAAAAACCCCAGCATGTTTCCACTCATATGACCCTCCAATTAAATTACCCCCCCCCCACTCCCATTTATTGTCTTGACATATTTATATATGTAAAACTGCTCACAAATTGTTACATATTCCCATGGGAAGTAAGACGTAAACAAATAGTTTTAAAAAAATCATTTTTCTCCCTTTCAATGTAGTTACCAACTAGAATTTATTAAATCAGAAAGGTGGTTTGTTAGAATTGGTCCTAACACTGGGTCTAATTCCCCCCCCCCCCCCCCATAACTCCTAAATTCTAGAAGTAGCTCGTATCTTTAAAATACAAACACCATTAAATCATTGCAGCTTTAATCTCCACGCAGAACTACTATTAGCTATTTTGAATTCCGAGGACAAGATCTGCAAATGATGTCATTGAGCGTACTAATTGTGCATGAACCAAAGAATGTAAATATTGACAGTGTGAAATGTATGTACGTTAATTTCACATCCCGCTAATTGACAGTATATACATGGACCCAAAATCCCGTATTGTTCTAACATAAGTATTATATGTAATTAAATTCAAAAATAATAATTGAAAATGATACATGTATTATATCCTTCTTACATAGACAACTTCGGATGATTCTGATAATCTAGATTCTGTGAAACGAAACAACTTCATCGCAAGAGCACTGTCTGAGAGCTTGAGGTGAAGAATTTATGAATAGATTGTAATTTAGTTTTATTAGGTATTTCTAAAGAGTAAAAAAATATACAAAATTATAATTGGACAATATAGAGAAGAATAGGGAGAAGATCATGGAAAGAGAGAAAAAAACAAAGAGGTTTAAGCAAAATAATTTATGGAAAGATTTATATGAAAGGAAATAAAAATCAAACACATAAAACATTTTAAAATACCTTATTTACAAAAAATTAAATGAGTGAGGTGAGCAAAGGGTTGGCAGAAATACATAAATAGGGAAAAATTCATGAATTGGACAAAATACAGTCTAGTCTATCAGAGTATACCACCAAGGCAAAAGATAAGATGCTGGAGGTCCATTGCAGTCAACCTTTGATGTGGAGAAATAAAGGACAGTAGATAGATAATGAGACAACTACGATATAACATTAGTCTTAGAACTTCCTAACTTGATGAGTCTGCGTGAACTGTTTCAAACATGTCCATCAATAATTTAGTAGCCAACAGATACTTGATTTCTGGAAGATAATTGAAGGGTATTCTGTAAAAGATATTGCTATTCAATAATTGTTGAATTTTTAGGCACCTCTAATACTTCTTCAGTGTTCATTCTCAAATTCCCACTGGATCTCTTGTAGCAGGACAATGGTCCTACTAGATTTCCAGCAGGATGTAGTTCAGAGAATTTTAATGAATTGTGTAGCTGTTTGATTTGCGCCAATGACCTGATACTTCCATCTTCGGTGGCACCATGAATACTAATAAATCATGTCTCAATAATAATTAGTTCAAATATGAGTTCAAATAATTAGGGAGTGTCTTTACAGATGTGGCAAACTGGATAGAGAGATCGAAACAAGATATCAGAAAGCCAATGCTGTGACTTACCATCTGTTGCCAATACTCAAATACCCAACAATCGGCATGGCTACAAAATGACAATTGATAAACAGTATTTTTATACCAACTCAAATGTCAAATGGCCCTTGACAAAGACACTAGTAAAAAAATATTACAGTGTGTGAAATTAGATGTTTGAGGAAAGATATAAATGTCACCAGAAGAGACCGGCAGAGAAATAAAAATATCAGGTTAGAAATAAAGACCATTTCAAGACAAGACTACATCAAGAGACAGCAACCAATTTGATTTGGCCACATCATGAGAATGTAACAAAGGCAACCAGCCCTTCATGCATAAATAGCAGAAGATCAGGCTACAAGGCATGAGGAAGACACTAGAACTAGATGGGTGGAGACAATCAAACCTTGAAGAGACACTGGCTTACCATTAGTAATGTGACTCAAATGGCCAAAGACAGACAACTCTAAATCCCCCCCCCCAATGCTTAACCACACAAGTGGTAATGACAATAGATAGACTAATACTATAATATCTAATGCATCACCAGTATAATAAGGATGATCAGTTTCCATTGAGTTATGTTTATGAGGCTGCCCAACTAATCACTCTATCACCAAACCAACAATTATCAATCAACCAGGAATATAAAAAAATACTTTATGTAATATCTGTAGTATTTCCATATATGTCAAGAAATTTTGTACTTTTTTTCTGCTATTGATATATGACTAATACACAGGCACAATGAAATTGATATCGGAAGTTTGACATATACGGGCACAATGAAATTGATATAGGAAGTTTGACTAATATACAGGCACAATGAAATTGATATAGGAAGTTTGACATATACGGGCACAATGAAATTGATATAGGAAGTTTGACTAATATACCAGCACAATGAAATTGATATTAGGAAGTTTTACTAATATACGGGCACAATGAAATTGATATAGGAAGTTTGACTAATATACGGACACAATAAAAATTTTATAAAAATTAATAACTGTAGAAACACAAAAATGAATACAGAAAACAGTCAAATAGGTCTACCGGTAACAGTAAAAAGTGACTGGTACCAGAAATCATTCAAAGTCAGAATCACTGTCTGAATTCTAAAACAGTTCACAAATTTCATCCTGTCATGGGAACTTTAGGGTGAATATCATCAATCTCTTGTCTACCTGTACATTGTCATCATCAGCCTAAAAGATAGCATCGTCTTCACTTACATTCAGTGCATTACTGATGGAACACTTTTTGAAAGATTGAACGATCATTTCGGATGAAATCTTACCATGATTCTTTAACCTACTGAGCGATTGTAATGTCAACGTTGCCAGCTTGGTCAGCGCTAAATTGGATAACAGTATTAATTTCATTTTGCTCAAGGTATGTCCGTAAATGGTTACGATAAGGAATGCATCTTAGTGACTGCAGAAGGGAGGTAAGGTTCCGGGAAATGAGATAGTTAGCCCCATCTTATGGCCTCATTTTTTCCACTTTCTGGAGATTCTGCACAAAATTAATGCCCAGACTGGCATTAATAGTTTTTATTATAGTGGCACCCTTGCTCTGTTCCCCCTCCCCTCTCTTTTTTTCAGCCATTCCAGAGTGTGACTTTCGTCCATCAAACTTTTCTTGTGGGTATATACAAACACACCACTTGGGAAAATCGTCCGTGTAGGCAGAGTCTTGCTCATCATGTGCCCCATCTGCAATCCTAAAACAACAATGAAATTGTTACATTATACCAGGTGGTAACGAGTTTTATGAGTGGCAAATGCCTCAGTGCTATGGTCACACTGTACTGTATTATCCTGGATGTTGCATTTTACGTCTGTACAGGTAAGGTGTGGCAATTGTAAGAAATGACCTTGCGTCTTACAATTGATAAAGTTTGTGTTATTTTCCTTTTAGCAATATTTAACTTATCCATTAAGTCTTATAATCAGATTTCACAGTATTATTACTTGTATTATATTTTTTTATGCTCGGCTTATACATGTTTTTGACTTTTGTCACATTTCGGACATAAAGTTACATCCTCGACTTATAAACGGATCGGCATTATATTCGTAAATATACTGTAGGTGGAGTGTGGACTGAGAAGTCACATGTTCTGAAAACTGAAGATTGGCGAGACAGACCTGTGCAACTGTGGACTGAGTCCAGAGACTGCAGAACACATTCTTCATGCCTGTCAACTCTACCAAGAAGAGAGGGAGAAAATATAGCCTATAGATACGGCACTGCTTCCAGACTTGAGGGGTTCCATTGATGACCTGAAACGAATCACACAATTCATTGAAGCTATTGGTGCTGTAACCTGATATCTGACCGAAGAACGATGAAGAAGCAGAAAGTGGAATGTGTAGCCAAATGCCACCAGTTTCAAGGTTGTAATAGATGGGTTCAAACTATTGCAAGAACTAGACTGTTATTTTTTGGAGACAAAAATGTAGAACCCACCCTGCACATGTTATAGCAGCTATTATTGACTTGACTTTATTTTTATGTTTCCATTCCTCTTTGTGCATTACAACATTTTAACCTTTAGGATATCATCAAAAAGCAGAGCTGAGAGATTCTGGTCAGGAACATTTGTTTATCAACATTTCATGATTATGTTTTACAATTTCTTGTACAGATAACATAAACTACTTTTGTTTGACTAATACTGCTCCTAATCTCCTTGACAGAATGAGCAGAGAGGCTGAAGGATCTGGAGAAAAAGGAAAGAGACTGAGTGACAAATTTGGCAGAGAAAGAATGTCACAGTTACAAAATGAGCACACAACACACGTTCTGACAGCTCGTGATAGTGGTGACAGTATTCCTTCTTGAAGCTACAGATTTTAATACATTGTGTTGTGTTTGTTATTCTAGGATGTTAATCTATCTATGTTCCTTCAGCACCGAATACAGTGCATAGGGCAGAAACCAGAGCTCTTCAGTTTGAGTTTTGTGATGCTACTGTGTGTAATTCTTGCATGTTGTTGAGACCCATAGTCATATCCTCTTTGATGGTCTGTGAAGTCTCTCTTGGTCTTCCTTTTTTTCTTTTGCCATCTGGTACCCATATTAATTCTTCTTCTGCGTTCGTTCTCAAACTCCTGCAGATTAGCAGGATGTAGTCCAGAGAACGGAATGCGTTGTGTCATGGTTTACAGCATTGCTGCGATATCTGCGCCTTTCGGCCTGACACATCCAGCTTCAGCATGGCTTTGGGTCACTGACCCTATATGGGATGGGACAGCCAACTCCATCCCATAACCTCCTTAGTCGCCTTTTACGAACTGCATGGAAGGTAAAGTGTTGCTATTCTTTGCTCCCCTTTCGGGCCCTGGCAACACACTAGTGTTAATTCTTGTAGTAGCAGTCTGTTTTTATTAACTTACAGTACATGTCGGATATAAGACAATCATTCTCTTCTTATTTTTGTAGAAAGATACTGCATTTGGTGTCTTCTCTTACTTGCTTGTTTGACTTGAATTCTTCCCAACCAATATTTAAGAGTTCAAGACAGGATGTTTATACCACCTGTTATTTCTTTTCCAGCTGATTGTGTATATTTCACATCATCAGAAAAAATGTTTTTAACAAGATAAAATTATTGTCACTTCTGCTGTTCTTCTCAAATTTCTACCAGTTAGAAGGATGTAGTTAGGACGATGCAATGACAAAATTCTTTCTTTCATCAAAATATTATTGAAACAGTTTATGGCATATCATCTATTTAATCAATAAAACATGATGTTTATAGAACTACGAGGGTCTATGAGTTTGTCTCTATTTTTCCCTATCATCTTCATATTCGTTCTCAAAGTTCTACAAATAAGCAGGATTTAGTCCAGATAATGGAATGTGTTGTATCATGGTTTACACCTATGCCGCAATATCTGTGCCTTGACACATCCGATTTCAGCATGGTTTCTGGGTCATATTGACCCTATATGAGTTGGGAAGTCAATTCCGCCTTACAGCATTGCATGCAGGTAAACAATGTTGCTATTCTTTGGTCACATCTGGGCCCCGACAACACTGCAAGTGGGAGGAGGGTCCTAACCCAGCATACTGAAAACCAATTGCTGAAGGAAGAAAAAAGTAGCCGCCTTTTCCCACACCATTGAGAAATATTGGGACACAACCAATCGCCAAATAAGACCTAACAGCAAAATCAAAACCAAGAAGAATCAGCCTTCTTACGTGATGTTTTTAAATATTGCTGTGCTTTTTGTTAGTCATTATTTATATCCTTTGTGTTGCCAGCAAAGCTGACCAACGAAATTCACGGAAATAATCGAAAACACGTCCCAAAAGGTTTGACTTAATTCTGTTAGGTCTATTGCCAGAAGTCACAATTGGGGAATGTTTCATTGACCAACAGCATACCTAGGAATGATGTGGACAGCAATGTGTCCACCCAATATTTTCAGGGACCTGAAATCGAAGTCAAGAATGGTGATCTTTTATACATTTTGTAAGAGGTAACTAAGGAAGTTTTGGGGTGGTTGGATTAGCTGTCCTATCCCATAAACGGTCAAAGTGATCCAGAAGTCATGCTGAAGTCAGATGTGCCAATCCAAAGGGCACCTGGCTTAGTGATCCACACAGTAAGTTAGTGACTGTTAAGGGTGTCTGTAGAAGTTTTTTTTCTAGACAATTGAAAAGTAAGGGCAGTCAATAAGGAGGTGTTCCACTGTTTCAATGGGATTAGAGCTGTGTCTACAAGTGGGTAGTTGCTGGGGTTTGCTACGGTTTAAATGGCTATTGATCCCTGCATGTTCTTATCGAAACTGATTAAATAGATTTATACAATGCATTTTCTGTTCTCTAGACTACATGCTACTGAACAGAGAGTTTGAACATAAAGAAAACTGCAACACACAAAACAGCAAAGGTGGTTTTGGTGTTTTTGTGTGTTCATTCTCAAACTCCTGCTGGATCCCTCTTGTAGCAGGATAATGGTCCTACTAAATTTACTGCATGATGTAGTCCAGAGAATGGAAATGTGTTATGTCATCATTTTATTTGTGTCAATGGCCCGACACATCCGTTGTCTTCAGCAGCACATTTAAAATCACAACAAAGCATTTTGGCCAAAATATAATGTTTATTGTTTCATTTATTATTCAGTAAATTTGATCAATTTTGAACATTTTGTCACAATTCTACGTGATTCATTCCACATCTTGAAAAGTCCACACATTTAATGTGACAATACAGTTTATATTCTGTTGCCATATTTAGTAATGGCTTCTCAACTTGGCTTCTCACAAAATTATTGTTCCACAGCTACATAGCCAATCACAAAGTAACTGTCCCACAACTACATGGCCAATCACAAAGCAACTGTCTCACAACTACATGGCCAATCACAAAGCAACTGTCCCACAATCGGATGTGTCAAGCTGAAATGCACAGATAATGCAGCCAAGCTGTAAACCATGACACAATACATTGACAGCAACAAGGTTTGTGTGCGTTGTGACTATTTGATTGTCCTCCCACTAGCCCCTCTGAGAGAGAAGTCGACAGTCACAGAAAATATTACATGGTGATGGCCCAATTAATTCAGAATTCATACAAGATAATTACCACACATACAAGATAATTAATTTTAAAAAGGGCAACAAATATAAAAAAGTTACAATAATGACACAGCACAACTTCCTTTCTTCCATTTTGTCATCAGTCAGAGACAGCAATCAGTGGCATAACTTCAATATTGACATACCAATACACAATTTGTAATTTGTAATCTAGACATAAATACTCAACAAATGTACATCTAATCCACATTTATTCCTTTAAATCATTCCATCTCTTTCTATCCCCACAAACCGCAACTGTTCAGTTGGACCATATCTGTAAAACAAAAACATACAAAATTAATTTGCAAACATTTCTATTTTCTGAAACAGCACAATATGATGATAATTAAGTAATCCTTTTAGCTATGGTTGTGTTTATGGAAGCATGCTAGTCCCCTAAAGGGAGGCATTCCAGTGCAGCACTATCCCAGGTTCATCACATCCTGCCAAGAGTGTATCATACACTTCGGAGACAATTAGTTCATCATTTCTCTGTCAAATCTGTTTACCCATCTGCAGTGATCGTACATTTAGCATTCCCAGACACCTAGGAGTCTGTCATGCACATTTAATATTCCCAGACACCTAGGAGTCTGCCATACACATTCCCAGGCACATTTAGTATTCCCAGACACCTAGGAGTCTGCCATGCACATTCCCAGGCACATTTAGTATTCCCAGACACCTAGGAGTCTGCCATGCACATTCCCAGGCACATTTAGTATTCCCAGACACCTAGGAGTCTGCCATGCACATTTAGTATTCCCAGAAACCTAGGAGTCTGCCATGCACATTTAGTATTCCCAGACACCTAGGAGTCTGCCATGAAACACAAAAACCAGCAATGTTCACTGTCCTATATCTCTGTCATCCATATAAGAAACCGAGACAAGGCATGCAGTGACCTTGATGCATTTTATCACAGGTGATAAGCTGTCAACCTATCTCCCCACTTTCCTTAGCTTTCTCTTATGACCTGAAAAGAAGTCAGTGGTCCTATTCCTTAAACCATGAACTAGATGTCTAGACCAAGTTGCTACGTGGGTGACATGTTGTCAGCCTATACCCCAACTTTCCTTAGTTACCTCCTGCCTGGAAAGAAGACAGTGGTCCTATTCCCTACATCATGAACTAGAAGTCCAGGTCAGGTTGCCTCACTGGCAATAGTAAAATATAAATGTATATTCCATGTATTCTTCTACTCACAAAATATTTCAGATGTACTTTTAAATGAAATCATTAATTACCATCAGACAAGTTAGTCAGCCTGGAGATGTAATAAAGTCACCTAATCATGTCATTATACTATACACTGTTGTAATCAGATTAACCAATCAGAAGACTAGTGTTTAACTCATTTGATCATATGACTACTGTCCTTTTCCCTCTACAATTTTCTTCAGTTCAGAGCAAGTCTGGATGTTCCGTGTTTTTTATACAAACTCCTTCCATGTACTTTTGTCTATTTGCTCCTACATACTTGAGCAAATATATTTATTTTTCAGTCGTCTCGACTTCGTCTTGCCACTGGTGTCAAAATTGCCAGAGAGAAAGTGATGTTGACCAATAGCGCAACTTTTCTTCACTTTAATTCAAATACAACACGAGATACAATTCAGGCAACTCAACAAATCGCACACAACACAAAAATCAAAATGAAGTTGTGATCTAATTCTTTCCTTCAGATTTTCTTTTCTCCCTGTGGATTTCAGAACAATGCCTGTCTTACAATGTTTTCTAATGGTCTTTTCAATTTATGTCCTATCCACGTTCAACACCGTTTCTTGAATTCTCTTTCTACTGGTGCTTCGTTTTATCATATGTTCCTCAAAATAACTATACTCATGATATTAAAAAACTGTGTTCTTACTTTTTGCAAATTAGTGCAAAATTAACTGATTGTTGCACACAATGATTGGACTCACCTATAATCAAAGAATAGTTCCTCCCCAGCCTGGATTGGACGTTTTGCAAAGATCCCAATACGATGATCTCCATTGACCATCATTACTTTTGCATAGCAGTTTGGATTGATGGAATGATTAGCAAATCTGATTTTATTCCCTTTTCTGGTAGCATCTACCACAAAATCTGTAAGATATAATGAAACTAATTGTAGCATCTACCACAAAATCTGTAAGATATAATTAAACTAATTGTAGCATCTACCACAAAATCTGTAAGATATAATGAAACTAATTGTAGCATCTACCACAAAATCTGTAAGATATAATGAAACTAATTGTAGCATCTACCACAAAATCTGTAAGATATAATTAAACTAATTGTAGCATCTACCACAAAATCTGTAAGATATAATGAAACTAATTGTAGCATCTACCACAAAATCTGTAAGATATAATTAAACTAATTAACCAAACTGCAGAGCATGTCCATCAAGAATGTACAAACTATAACACATTAATGCGCATAAGCTGGCCTTCTATGATCATCTGCATTCATTCTCAAACTCCTGCAGATTAGCAGGATGTAGTCCAGAGAACGGAATGCATTGTTTTATGGCAATGCTGCAATATCTACCTTACACATCCAATTTTAGCATGTCATTGGGTCATGGTGACCTTATATGGGATGGAACAGCCAACTCCATCTCATAATTTCCTATTACCATATGCATGTAAGGTAAACAGTGTTGCTATTCTTAGATCCCCTCTTGGGCCCTGGCAACACACGGATGGCTTTCCATGATGAAACACCATTGATCAAAAATAAATTTGGTAGAATATCCTATTCAGGATGTAGCCATCAACCCAGCATTTTTTGCTGTAGTGATTTTCTAGCAATATAAATATGTTTAGTAGTTTGTCATTGATTTCTGAAAAATCCAGAAAAAATAAATCTCTGCTGAAAAAACCAGCAGCATAACGTACGTCACACTCTCTGGCACAAATCACATGAATATTTGTGCTGATTATACATACGAGAGAGAATGCAGAACTGTTGATAGAAACATTACTAGGGGACAAAAGAAAAAGTCGCCTTATCGTGTAGACATTACTAGGGGACAAAAGAAAAAGTTGCCTTATCATGTAGACATTACTAGGGGACAAAAGAAGACAGCCCTCATCATGTAGACACTATGGGACAAAAGAAAAAAGCCCCCTCATCATTTTCACTCACTTTTTGTGTTTATATTAGAAACGCCCGTGTGTTGCCAGTGCCTGAAAGTAAAGCAAAGAATAATGGCACTGGTACCTGACATGAACATCGTAAGAGGTGAATAAGGAGGTTATGGGATGCAGGTGGTTGTCCCATCCCCCAGAGGGTCCCAGCAACCCAGAAGACATGCTAAGTCGGATGTATCAAGACGCAGATATCACAGCCAATATGTGATGCAAGTAATTTCACAGCCAATCAGTGACACAACACATTCTGTTCTCCAGACTATATCCTGATAATCTGCAGAAGTTTGAGAATGGACGCAGAAGAATATATCAAAACAGAATGAGCACTTACCATAGTTTAGATTAAATAAAAAACTGCACATGTATTTGTCGTAAACCTTGCCTCGTCTGTCAGCCTCATCTTGAGATATGATCTGTCAGAACATATACACATTTGTAATAATTGACATCATCTCCCGTATCAGACATCATTTTTGTAAATACTATTAAATATTTAGGCCTTATTTGTATATTCAGTAACAACGATAACAGCTGACCTCTATTTAGCTTTATCTTGAATTTCAAGCTAGTTTGGATGAGTTGGGATTGTTAAATTGTTTCACTAACCCCTCTGTCACATTATCTACATTAAACTCCTTTCACTAGATCAAGTTTACATTCACACTGGGTCCATATGAAATTCCTTTCACTGAGTCCATATGAAACTCCTTTCTGGGTC
The DNA here is from genome assembly GCA_034231615.1 of Meghimatium bilineatum. Taxonomy (NCBI): domain Eukaryota; kingdom Metazoa; phylum Mollusca; class Gastropoda; order Stylommatophora; family Philomycidae; genus Meghimatium; species Meghimatium bilineatum. The sequence goes on from CM067306.1 coordinate 51,683,667, forward strand.
CATATGAAATTCCTTTCACCGGGTACATATGAAGTTCCTTTCACTGGGTCCATATGAAGTTCCTTTCAATGGGTCCATATCCGCCAAAGATGGATGTGTCAGGTCATTGACGCAAATAAAACAGCGACACAACGCATTTCCATTCTCTGGACTACATTCTTCTGGAAATCTAATAGGACCATGGTCCTGCTAAAAGAGATATCCAGTGGGAGTTTGAGAATGAACGCTGAAGAAGAAGACTGGGTCCATATGAAACTCATTTCATTGGGTCCATCTCCCACCAGATCTCTCTTGTAACGGGACAATGGTCCTACTAGATTTCCATGCATCATATAGTCAAAAGAATGGAAATGCATTGTCACCATTTTATTTGTGCCAATGGCCAGACATATCCGTCTTCTGTGGCACTGGGTCCATAAGAAATTCTTTCGCTGAGTGTATATGAAGTTCCGTTCCCTGGGTCTATATTCTATTCTTGCATCGTTCTCTAATAACCAACACTAAATTTTGTTTGATTTTTACAGGAGAGCGTAAAATACATTGTGTTGCTGTTTTACAGCAGAGCTGTGTTATATGTAACTTTTGATCCAGCACATCCAATTTCAGCATGAACAGGTCTATATAGCATCTCTTCAATTGTTCGATATGAAGCTCCTTTCACTGGATCTACATGTAACTTCTTTCACTGGGTCTATATAAAACTTCTTTGTCTTCATTCATTTTCTTTCAAATTATTTTATTAAAGACACTTTAAGCTCAATTAAATTACTCCTGTTATAGATAATCCCTTTTCTTTCAACCCGATGAAGTCTCCGTCCCGCTGCAAGCATTATCATGAATCTAGAAGAAGGCACACTAAGACAAAACAAGATAATGACTAGGGATAGTATGTTTATGATCTAAAATTCATGAAAATAAAATAATGCCCTTAAAAATGTCCAAATTGCAAACCTCAAGCAATTATAGAGTTCTAACATGCGTTGATGATATCCTACTATACAACATGGGCAGGAACAGAACAGATATCAGTGACAGTGTACAGAATGGACTAGATCAATTGTTGATATGGTGCAGAACATACAACGCTGTGATCAATCCCTCGAAAGCAAAGGTTGTCTGGTACTCCATAAATAATAATCTGGTCAGTGATGCACTGCCAGCTGTCAGTTGCATGGGCTCATTCATTGAAAGAGAACAGGGCCTTAAATATCTTGGGATAACCTTTGATAGAAGTCTCTCATTCAACAAACACATCACAAATATGATTCAGAAGGCTAAAAGAGGGATCAGTGTTATTAAGGTTATGGCGACCTTCAACATGCAGCAATGGGTACTGTTTCTGCTTCTACAAGTGATGGAGCTATCTGTCATGGATTACATCCTTGGCATATAATCAAGCATGAAGATGACGATAGATTACAGCAGCACTTAATTGGTTGATAACTGATACATCAACACACTCGGTAATACTCACAGACTCTCAAAACATGCTGTGCAAGATAGAAAAGTACATGCTTAGAAAGTTGGAACTTATTAAATAACTCAATTGTCCAGAGCATTATATGAATATACTGCCCTGGTCATGTTTTGGTCAGAGGAAACGAGAGAGCCAACTTATTGGCAGGCAATGCGGCAATAGATGGCATAATGCTGAGAAGAGATAAAACAGACTTGATCAAGGCAGTAATAAATTAATTTCAAGATGAAGTCAATGAGGCTGAGAACGTACACATACAGAGAATGTCAGAAATGGGAGTATCTAGAGGGGAAAGAAGGAAAAGTATTTTTTTTTAAAAGCCTCAAAGATCACACAATTAACATCTGACCGGGACTGAGTCTTTATACACTGGAATGGCTGCTGGAACGGAGGGCAAAGCACTTATTGGAGTGTCCAACATGCTGTGAAGCTTGTTGCTAATCTAGAAAATGTCTAAATATCACCTAAAAATCATGCAAATAAAAGATTTACAACCATACAATAAGTTTCTAATTTCAAAAATCTTCAAAACATTGTACATGCTTTATTGATTTTAAAGCGGCTAATTTTTCAAAGTAAGATGTAATCACTTAAAATTTTACTGAAAGTCAACTTTTCTTCTTCATCGTTCATTCTCAAACTCCCACTGGATATCTCTTGATTAGATTAGATTTCCAGAAGGATGTAGTCCAGAGAATGGAAATGTGCTGTGCCGCCGTATTATTTGCGCCAATGGTCTGACACATCCGTCTTCTGCTGAAAGTCACTTTTGACTGACAAAACACATTCAATGAAATATTACATCTTCTTTGTTCATTCTCAAATTTCTGCACATTTACAGAATATAGTCCAGAGAACAGAATGTATTGTATCATGGTTTACAGCTTAGCTGTGATATCTATGCTTTGTGGATGACACATCCGAATTCATAATGGCGTATGGGTCACTTTGAATCTCTATGTGATGGGATAGCCAACTCCACCACCAAACCTCCTTGTCGCCTCTTATGACATGCATGGCAGGTAACAGCGTTGCTATTCTTTGAAACAGGATAATGAAGTTTTGCTAATCACTGGAAACACATAATATATACACACACACAAATCGATGTTTCAACCAAAAGGTCTTTATCAAGATAACATACACATATACATTTTAAAAAACCATGCACAGGAACGACACAACCAACGTTCACATGGTCTAACAATATGTGAACATTTTGCTAGGCCATGTGAACATCAGTTGTGTTGTTCCTGCTTGACATTTTTTTATGTATATGTTATGTACTCTTAATAAGGCCTTTCTGCAGAAACATCAATTTATGTGTTGCCAGTGATTAGCAAAACTTCATTACCCTGTTTCAAGCTTTACCTGTTGTATTTCAGTTTTACTCAATGAATACATATGATCGATTTTGCCATTCTTTAACCTCCCTGGTGGACCCATCAACACAGGGGCAAAAGAAAAGGATCATATTTCATCTATTAAATCATAAACCGTATAATTTCTTCTGATTTCATTCTCAAACACCTACAGAATAGCAAGATGTAATCTGTAGAATGGAATACACTGTGTCACGGTTTACAACTTAACTGTGATATATCCACCTTTCTGCTGGACATACCCAACTTTAGCAAGACTTCTGGATCACTTTGAGCTTCTATAGGATTGGACAGCCAACTCCACCTCCAAATACCCTTATGTCGCCTCTTATGATATGCATGGCAGTTTATTGTTGTTATTCTTTTATCCATTTCGCATGACATTTCAATGTCTACTTACCTCTCCACAATACTCCGATATAAACTCATTCTTGTCTGCTGGCTCTTTCAGGAAGATTCCCCATCCTGCTACATCTGAAGGTGCTAGCAGAAGATGCTGAAAAAAAACAATATCACAGAATGGATCTGAGATAACATTAAATATAGTCAACAATATTCCCTCTAAGCTTTCTTGAGGCAGCATTTATGAACCTTCTTCTGCGTTTGCTCTGAAAAGCAACACAAAATTTCTTTTGATTTCGGCCAGGGAGCATGAAGTACGCTTGTGCTTCAGGTTTACAGCTGAGCTACATTATTTGCACTTTCCAGTCCAGCACATTCAGCACGCTTTTATTTCAGGTGAGCCTACCTAGCTAGCGACAGCCTTCCTATCTGTTGCTTAAGGACATTTCTAAACCCTAGGTGTTGTGCATGTGTCACTCTTTCTGATTTGGTGTGCAATCACACTTGGAGGGAACATTAGTTTCCATGTATGACTGGCCCCTAATTATGAGCTGACGTCATTCCACCCATAGCAAACCAATATGTGCCCAATCTCCAACAACAAACATTGATTTTTATACATGCTGGTAGTTCCCACGGCTCATTGGTTATACATATTTCTCATTGTGCACTTCAGATGCCTTACCCTACTCATGCAACACTTAATACCAAATAGTAACGCAAAATGATGTAAACAGGTTACTAAAACACTTACCTAGCCTATTAATAAAAATATATTTAAAAAAGTATATATAAAAAAAAAACATACAATAAAACTAAACAGGACAATTCTCCACGTATCGGCTCAAATTGAACCTTTTTCAAGAGACAAACAACAGAAAACGACAAAATAAAAAACAAAATAGATGTCTATATTTCATCAAGCCCCGTCTCCATAGCGCAGGGATGGCAACGCATCTAGTAAAAGTGAAAATGCGTGCATTCATTATAAACAAACCGAAAGTGGGAAATTAGAGACACTATAGATGAGTGCAAGAATAATAACTGCGGCACCATCCACTTTGTTGGACACCCTCTGACCATTTGGTTATTTATACTTAATACCAAATTTGCCCAGTCTTATCCTAGATACATTATCTATTGCAGCATCTACATTATCTATTGCAGCATCTACATTATCTATTGCAGCATCTACATTATCTACTGCAGCATCTACATTATGTACTGCAGCATCTACATTATGTACTGCAGCATCTACATTATGTACTGCAGCATCTACATTATCTATTGCAGCATCTACATTATCTACTGCAGCATCTACATTTTCTATTGCAGCATCTACATTATCTATTGAAATATCTATATCTAACAGCAGCTTGTTAAGCAACTTCAAATAGCCCCCTTTACCAACTATAGATGCATTTGACATAAACCCCCATCTTCTCTTTCATTTCTGTGAACGGCAATATTTTCAGGGCATAACTACATGTGACAATGAGGTTGAAACAAGTTATAGACTCATCCCACCACTGACAATTCTGAATTTTCCTAAGCATGGAATGAGAATCAGATATTGTAACTGCCATTGTTGCTATATGCAGCTAGATCCTGGACTGTCTATGCCAAGCATGCAAGGCAACTTAATTTTTTCAACTTCAATGCTTGAAAAACTTCTTGGTGTGAGATGGTAGGGTCACACTGAGGTCCTCAAAAAGTCTAAGATGGAAAGTACCTATGACATATTGTTCAGGTCTCAACTACGTCTGGCAGTTCATGACGTCCGCAAGCCAGAAAAGCGTCTTCAAAAGACTGTTGTTCTATGGTGAATGGTTTATAGGTAAGAGTTCAAGTGGAGACAGGAAAAATATTTCAAGTACTTCTTGAATACATCTTTCAAGTGCTGCAGCATTGAAAACAGCTCTTGGAAAATCACAGTTTTTGACCACCCAGCAGATCATTGTGTTTATTAAAAACTTTCATCAGAATAGAACACTATAAGTGATTCGAAGAGGTCAGACAATTTTCCCCCATCTTGAAATCATTCCCGTTCACACTGCAGCTTTTTTTCATTATTATTTTTTTCCAGATTAGATGGAAACTCACAAACACCAAACTTAATAGACATTTTTTTCAGAGCCCAGGCTGGACTCGCAATTCAACACCACACTTATTGACTTTTTTCAGATCTCAGATTGGACTCAGAACTCACAAACATCAAACTTAATTGACCTCTTTGTTCAATTCCATGCTCATTTTCACTTGTGAAGGAGGAACTTCACCATTAATACTGCTTTAGTAAACAGTCTCTGAGAGCTATTGGAATACTGCGATAACACCCTCAACGTCTATTGTGATACTGTAAGTAGTAGTATCACACACAAAGCCTTATCCATGCATAACTCTTTACAATCTCCTCATCCACCCCATCCATGAACACATAACCCATCATGGTCATAGAGGTAAAATATTGGATGCATTAAAATACCAGTCCCTCAGTGACTCCTATCTTCAATGATGAGGACGAGTGAAGATAACTCTTGTCCTGTCCCAATCCTTGATGTTGTCTGCCCATGATTTTTTTTTAGCTCCCTCTGCTTCTTCCACCTTCAACTGTTTCCTGAAGCATCATTTTGACAAGAAATCATGTCAGCATACATGTCCAAACAATGAAAGTTTTCAGTTTCACTATTGAAAGTCACGGTTCTTGTAGATATGTATACATCTCTATTGTATTTCTGGTATTTATTGTCCTTCCCCAGGTGAAGGATGGTTGATAGTATCCACACTTGCCGGTAATAATGGGGTTGGGAGCCTCAGTTGTCATTCTAAGACCAGATGTGTCACCTTGAGTCCATGTTTGTAAAAGGTTGTCTTGATGTTTTCTATCCACTGTTTTCTTGGTTTACTTTATGTTGGACTTTATGTCCAGATATTCCTTTGTTATATGCTCTTATTGGTATTTGGTTTGGGTTCATTCTCATAAGGTGACCAAACTATTTTACTTACAGTCTTTAGATATGCTGTTCAATACAAGATATTATATCTCTTCTTTTTCTAATTTCTTCATTCCTTATTATATCTAGTTTAGTAAGAATTGCAACTTTCCTTGGAAACTTGATTTCACATGAAACAATTTTACTTTGCTGCGAGACTGTTAAAAACCATGTTTGGCATTGGTAGCAGAGTGTTGATAAATTGTAGATATTGATTTATTTTTTGGGGGGGGGGGGGAGAAGAAGAGGTAATGGTGAAATTTGGTAAGCCACTGTGTTTGATTCCTGACATCTTGTTTCTATTTCTCTGTCTAATGTTCCATTTTCTGAAAACATTATGCCTAGATATTTAAATTGTTTGACTTATTTGACATTTCTTACACACACATAGGAAATTCATAGAATTTGTAACATTTGTAGAACTTCCTGATGCAGAAAGCCAAAACAGAATCAAAGAAACTACAATAAAGTGTGAGCTATAAGATTACAGGTCACATTTTATTATTTTTCAGCGTTCATTTTCAAACTCCCACTGGATCTATCTTGTAGGAGGACAATGGTCCTACTAGATTTCCAGCAAGATGTACTCCAGAGAATGAAAATGCACGGTATAGCCGTTCTATTTCCGTCAATGGCCCCACACATCGATCTTCGGTGATACATTTTATTTTATCTTACCTTTCGGAGACCTCGTTGAACACTGACATTCTTGCAAGAAATTTTGGGTGTATCAAACTGATCTGAAAAATCAATAAACAAATTATTTGATTGACATACATAAATAAGATGTGCTGTCAGTAGTTTATCTTATTCCTCTGTATTCATTCTCAGACTCCTTCAGATTAGCAGGATGTAATCCAGAGAATGGAATGCTGTATATCAAGATTTACAACTTAACTACAATATCTTTGCCTTTCAGCCTGACACATCCAACATCAGCATTAACGATTGATTTGATTCACATATATAAAAATAAGATGTGTTGTCTGTAGCTTATCTTATTCTTCTGCATTAATTCTCAAACTCCTGTAGATCAACAGAATGTACTCTGGAGACCAAATTGCACTATGTCATGGTTTACATCTTTGATGTTATATCAGCCTTAAGCCAAACACATCTGACTTCAGCAGCACCTCTGGATCACTTTGACCGTCAATGATATGGGAAATCTAACCACACTCCCAAATTCTCCTTAGACACCTCTTACGACATACATGACAGGCAAGTATCACTACTTTCTACTCCCCTTTTGGATCCCAGTAACATACGATCATGTGTATATGTCAGAAGCCAGTGCTCTACAGTTTGTGGTATGTGATCTTGCTCTGTGTAAATCTTGTATCTTGGGTCAAAGTGAGAAAAGCCATGCTGAAGTCAGATGTGTCGAACCAAAAGGCAGAAAAGTTGTAACCCATACACAACGCATTCTATTCTCTGGACTACATCCTGCTACTTTTCCAGAGATGGAGAACAAACACAGAAGAAGAAGTCATTTTGCTGCCCACATGAGAAACTAACCTTTCTGAATTCTTTCTCTGTTGAGAATAACAGGTACAGTACAAGTAAAATAAAGTAATATTTAAATTATTAAATGATGAACATGAAATTCACAAACATAGGACAAGGGAAATAACTTGTTAAAGTAGTTGCATCTGCTTGTACTGTACCGAATAATATGATTTAAGTTGTTACGCAGAAATATAGAGAATACAATTATCAGGGTGTAGATTTGGCTTACTGACCTGCTCCACATGTTTGACACAAATCTGGATCACATTCACGGACGGCCAGAAAACATGGACATAACTTGGTATTACACTGAGCCTTGCAGCGACACCCAGGAAACCTATTTTGGCCTGCAGATGAAATGTTCATACATAAGACTTGTCAGCTGATTGTGTAAACATCAAATAGCAAACAAACAAAAGAGAAAAAAAAGGCCTCTTATGGCAGGCAATGTATTGCTATTCTTTACCTCCCTTTTGGGTCATGGCAACACTCGTGCAAATAAAGTCCTTTTCAGGACTACAATAAGAAACATGCCCGGCCACAAACATGCCCATCAGATTGATTGATGATGCAGCCCTCTTTGGTCATTGTTTCACTAATAGTACACTTTTAAATGTTTTTAACACACACTACCCCCTTCTGAAAGATTGCAGCCTGCACAATTACTTCTTCGTTCTTCATCTTTCCTTAGTCCGTTATCAGGTTACAGTGCCAATAGCTTCAATGAACTGTGTAATTCGCCTCAGGTCATCCATCAGGTTTGGAAGTAGTTCTGGCTCAGTTTGCTATATTTTCTCTCTCTCTTATCTTGTTAGAGTTGACATGTATGAAGAATGTGTTCCGCTGTCTCTGAGGGCTCAGTCCACAGGTCTGTCTCGCCAAATTTCAGCTGAACATGTAACTTCTCAGTCCCTGCTGTTGCTAGTCTGTAAATAATGGTGTGTTCTTTGAAGTGTTATTTCTTTATATTGTGTTCTTTGAATGATGTGTGACATTTGGTGGTAGGGGGTCATTTGGTTCTGCAGTTGGGTGCATCTGTTTCCACTTTTTCTTAAATTCTGCCTTTATCATAGTTTTACATTCATAGAACGTAATATCACTACAGAATTACATTCATAGAACGCAATATCACTACAGAATTACTTACAATCAAAACTGCACTGGCAAAATTTTTCACAAAAATTCTGAGCCATGATACACGGACAAGTCTCATCACACCGCTGCCCAGGATGGTCACATGGTTGGTAGTTGTAGACAGTCTTGCTAGAACCATCTTTCTTCAACTGTATTTTTCTGCAATGCATGGACCACAACCTGCAAAAGAGTGTAAACCTTGCATTACTTAAAATAATGAACGTTGTTATTCAGATACAAACTAAAAACAATGGCCCATGTGGTAACCAGGCCATGGACATCTTGTGGGTGGAATAGGGCCACTGTCTTCTTTCCAGGCCTGTCATAGGTGGCGACTAAGGAAAGTTGGGGGATATGTTGATGACCTGCCACCTGTGAGGAAAATCATTGTCACATCTTGTCTCAATTTTTTTACTTTTTGTCTCCTATCAAATAATCCTCATGGATGACAAGAGATGCAGATTAGTGGACACTGCACATTTTATTTTTGGTGGTAGAAAACTTCAGATGGAAATATTCACAGCTCAGACATCTTCAGATTTTCTCACATGAGAAGAAATTAGATGGAACATTGGTTGCCAGGGTTTACAACTGAGCTACAATATCTGTGCCTTTTGATCATCTGTGAGAGCCATATCCTTTTGGAAGGTTCAAAAAATTTACACTTGTCACAGATAAAAACAGGTCAGATCAAGCATGTAAACTATTCCTCCATCCTGAGAGTTTCAACCTAATTCCAAAATTAATCAATTATGCCATGTGTTTAATATTATACAGCGTCCTTTTTTTTAATACTCCTGTTGTTTCATTTTGATAAAGACCTTTTAGTCATAACATCAATTGTTCATGTTTTCCTGTGTTTCCAGAGGTTCGTTAAAACTTCACTGCTCCTGGATTTTTTAAAAATTGTTTCGTCTAATTGATTACATTTCACTGTAGTCTCATGTTAATTAATTGTGTAAACTAACAAAGGAATCAAGTCAACACTATATAATCTTGCCTTTGCTTCTTTTTCTTCTTCCTCGGAGGTGTTGTTGCCATTTCTTCTCCAATATCAGGATGGTGGGCTTCCTCTTTCACAGCAAAACGGTAAACCTGAAACACATTTTCAAACAAAGTCACATGTTTGATAATAATCCGAACAATATAAATTCATCATCATCAGTTAGCATATCCTAGACAGAATGTAAAAGTCATCACAGCTCTAGCTGATCTGAGCCAATCTTCCTTCTTCTGTGTCATGTTCATGTGCTCTTTGCTTGATACATTGCTTCTATCTTCCTTGTTGGTCGACATCTTTTTCATTTCCAAGGAATGATCCCCTCAAATAGGGTCTTTTCTAGGATGCCATGTTGTTTGATATGGCCAAAATTTTCTAGAGAGAACCTTGTTCTTTGGCAAGTTTTATTTTACTTTCAATTTTCATCCATGGTATTCTAGAGGATTCTTCACAATAAAAATTACTTTTCTTAATAATCACTTGATTAGAACTCACACTGCAGGAGAAGAACGGGGAAGACAAGAAAGAATAGAATTTCTTAAACTTCTGTTGATTTAGCATTAGTCTGGAAAATAGAATATGTCGTTTCATGATTTATAGCTTGGCTGTGATATCTGCAATTTTCAACACACACATCCAACTTCAGCGAGAAATTTTTTTGCCTTCTTATCTGCTTCTTCTATGTTCGTTCTCAAACTCCTGCAGATTAGCAGGATGTATTCCGGAGAATGAAAAGTGTTGTGTCATGGTTTACAGCTTAGTTGTGATATCTGCATCTTTCTGCATGAAACATCCAACTTCAGCATGACTTCTGGGTCATTTTGATTCCATATGGGACAAGACGGCCAACTCTACTCCACAACCGCCTCATCACCTCTTACGACGTTCATGGAAGGCAATCAGTGTTGCTATTCTTTGCTCCTCTACTGGGTCTGACAAAATACTCTGGTGTTGTGCCTTTTTAGATCTACAGTATGAGGTAGGCAATCACATGAACAACTTTTCTTATAGTTGTCTCTTACAAGATTACAGACTTAATTACTTATCCGATCCCATGGGTTTGCGAGCTTTCGCTCTTTCTTCCTTGTGCCAAGTGATGATAGGTGCATGTCTTCTTCAGTTGTGTTGTGTCTGTATAAAGGAAGGGTGTTAGTGATGGAGAGGTTTGATGGTAACAGTTGTTTTCACAGGAGGGCATTCAATAAGGTGATGTTTGTACTATTTCCTTCGCTTGTCTGTTGCAGTATGGTGTATGGTTTGCTGTAATTCTTTGTAGGAGTTGTTCGCATTCTAAATATTATGGTTTGATCTTTGAGGTGTAGCCTATTTATACTATCATGTGGATTTGGTTGGGACATGTCTGCATATAGCACTCTTCCCCTTTAACTGATGATGTTCGTCCGTCGTGATCGACGATGACCAAAAACTCAACCATAATAATAATAACAATAAATAATAAAATAATAAAGTTAATAGTGCGTTTTTAAATGACTAGCAAGTCCAATGCGCGCACAAAATGTTCTTTTACAGAATTGACAACAATAGAATGTATCTGTGTGAGGTTGAGATGTTTTTTCTTTTCTACGTGTCCGCTTCTGTCTTGCAGTTTCTTGTCTGAATTCTTCTGCCGCTAGTGCTCCCGTTCTAATGCTGTAACGCCAAGCCGTTCTATCCTGAGCGAGGCTCTCCCAAGCACCTACGTCAATGTTAAGATGTTTCAAGGATGACTTGAGCGTGTCTTTGAAACGCTTTTTCTGTCCACCAGCTTTTCGAAATAACCGAAATCCCCTTTAACTAGTGGCCCAGCAATCCATCCATTGTTGTTTTTATTTAAATTGTTGCTGATAATGTGTTTAGGACCTGGGATCAGGAACACCATTTTCCATCTGGTACGATGCTACTTTGACTTGACTCTTCCCAGACTTCCATCTATGGATAGTGGATCTATGGCATGCTTCATCACTCTCCATTCCCAGCCACCTACAGTCTGCTGGCATACAAGACGTGTGCCATGTCTGTCAAATTTGGAAAGACGTAGGATCGCCACGTTCTGACTTGGATGGTTTCACCTCAAGTTTCTCCAGTTGGTTTCTGGGTGTTAGTTTGACATACAGCATCAAACCAATGAGATCTTGACAGTCAGGGTCACAGGACCTTGGTTCTGTGACGGAGTGCAATGCCACAAGTTGGACGTGGGGGAGGGGGGGGAGGAGATAATCAACAACAGGACATTACAACACAAAAACATTAAATTATAAAGATAGAACGCTGGTGAGGTTATCACACACAAAAAACCCCACTATACAATTTTAAATGTTTCTAAATCTTCTAGAAGTATAATACTGCATGGTGGTTAGTCTGGTGGTTACCACCTGACCTTCTATACGCAGTACAAGATTACATATGAGTGTAACCAGCAAGTTATGGGAATCAACAAAATGAATATCCTTTGACATCTGCTATTGAAGGTCTATTATCTATTGGTTTGCAATGATGTTGGTTCCTGACCAGCAAGATTATATTAAGCTTTAGCACCCCGTGTTACAAACCGAGCAGTGCTTTCCGCCGGAATTGTTATGTTGTGATTTCGGAAGGCGTCTTCCACCGCCCGATTTAGTACACCCGGTTATTGGTCTCAACAACATGCAAGAATTACACGAGTAGCATCACATCGCTCGAACTAGATAGCTCAGATTACTGCCCCATGCACCGTATTTGGCGCTGAAGAATAGATAGAATTCAGAAAACAGATGCATTGTGTCATGGTTTACAGCATAGCTGCAATATCTACCTACACCTTTCAGTTTGACACATTCAACTTCACTTTGTAAACACAAGGCATTTATTTAAGTAGAATTTAAACCATAAAATAATGTGATATAGATTTCCAATAACATTTGTGACTGACCTGTTGACAGGTTTTTGTTCCGATCAAACATGCAATTGAACAATAGTTGCTGCGGTAGACATCGGACAACACTCGAAGGAGGGACTCTTCTGCTCCTGTCCAATCCTCCACTGTTGGGCTCATCCGTGGTGGAAATTTGATGTCTACATCTAAAAGTTCAGTTGAGGTCAAAGTTAATATAAAACAGGTCAGGGCAATGAAAGATTTACAAAAATACTAGATATTACATAGATCAATCAGAGCATTTACAAAGACAAGTAGGCAACTGCAGATATGTCAATAGCCTCGCAGATAACAGCATGGCGTGTCAGTGTCCCCATTTCTTCATTTCCCTTTCAGGCCCTAAGAACACTTGTGAACTCCTTTTAACAAATGACTTGCTGCCAACGTGTTGCCAATAGGAGCTTAACAATCACCTGAACAGAATACAACCACAACACACTCCAGAGTGCCGGCTGTGCACTCATCCCTATGAAACTGTTGACTACCACCTTTTTGAATGCCCAGCGCTGGATGACATCAGGAAAATGCTTCTTCCTCCAGGGTCAGATAAATGGAACACATTATTTGGAAAAAAACAACAGCTCACAAACACATGCATATATCACACAATGGCATTGGGTCAAAGGGCATGAGCCCATGGACCGCTGGATCAGCAACCAACCAACCAACCAATAAAACTTGCCTAGGAAAGAAATCTTGCGTGAAAAATGAAACACTATGCATTTTGGAAATTTAATTAATATTAATTTGAGGGTCTCCTCGTTCATATGAAATTTTGCACTGACCAGCTTTTCGACCATCTGTAAAGACGCAAAAAGTCGTGATTTTGTATGTTTTCTTTTAACTCAACACTTTATTTTAATATATTCAGGTAGAGGGTAACTTTGTTTTGCAAAATGGGGTTGCATATCAGTTTATTTCTATAAAATGGGGTCATGACACGAAATATTTCAGATTGTGAGCGATTGTTGTAAGATAAATCATTATTTCTGAGACACGTCTCTAATTCTGTGACAATCATTCTTTGATGTACTTCTGTCATTCATTGTGGTTAAAAATAAATGACAAAATACTTCATATAATCTTCAACAATTTTATTTACATTAAATATCTATTCTCTCTATAAACCTGCACCTATCAGGGTCATAAGGGTACCACATTGAAATCTTTAGCACAGTCCCCCAGCAAGGTGAAAATTCTTGAAACTATCGGGAATCAAACCAGGCCCATTCTAGCAGCATCAAATCGCCTTGCAAGGTATGGTTTTAGTAATACATTTGCATGAAATGAGATGTTTTAAGAAAGTGAAAAATATCAAACATTGAGACTAACGGAGAAATGACGATATCAGAGAAGAAATAAAAACCATCTCAAGTCAAGACTACATCGAGAGACAGCAAACAAGGTGGTTTAGCCACATCATTAGAATGGAACCAAAGCAACCATCACTTTGTGCATACAACAGCTGAAGATCAGGCTACAGGGAACAAGGAAGACCAAGAACTACTTGGGCGGAGACAATCAAAGAAACCTTAAAGAGACACATGCTGACGATATCCAGTCTGACAACTCCAACTTCCCCCACGACATTTAATAACACAATTGGAGGACCCATGTAATAGGATAGCAAAGTACACCCCTAAAGCTCCCTGTTTGGGCACCACAATCATAAAGCCCTGATTGTTTCCATTCATGGGCAGTAGGGTTAATTAAGCTCAATCAAGAGGTTTCAGCAGCTCTAGATAATATTTTTCTTTTTCACTCTTCATATTCCACTACTGAAGTAATTTATTGATGCTTATCTGCAGTCTGTTCTACTTTCTGTCTTTTGTATCTCTCATCATCTGAAAATTAGAAAAGTTTTTAAAAAAAGGGTTTCAAAAGTAGTCGAGGATTGACTTCACTGTACTCAGCTTCCCATATGTACTCGTCACTCTCAACGAAGCGGCACGTCTCCTGCCAAGATTACTACTCATAGCACGTACCTCTGTAGCTTCAAGTGATAACCCACAGGGATCTCCAAAAATTTCACTTTGTACACAAGATGACATGAACAATATTTGAACTCATGACCGCTTCAACTTAAGGTGAACAGTTAACCATTACACTAGGGAGATCCCCCTGAAAATTAGAAAGTTGTGACAAATCTTAAAATTAATAATATAGACTTTAATTAATGTTTTATTTGGGTCAGTACACATCACAGCCAGCCCCTTGTCATGGATATGAAGATTTAGTCCCCCCCCCCCCCCCCCGGTATGTTGATTGGATCTTAAAGTGTTGCACAGAATAGCAACAGTATGACGTGTCGCAGATAATCTTTAAACCACACATAATGAACCCAGTTCTTTAGACTCTTCGACATGACTTTATGGTCACTTTGACCCATGTGATAGGATTTAAAAAATACATCCCTAAAGCTCCTTAGCTGTCTCTTACGAAACGTATAGCAGGTCACAATGTTGCTATACTTTGATCCCTCTTTGGGCACAAGCAGATCAATAGAATAATGTCGCGTCTGTTCTTGTCTGGAACATATGCCTTCGTAATACTCGTAGTTTGATATAAGCGGAATATGGAACGAACTTATACATTATGCACAAGTTCATTGAAAGTTTGTTATGGTGTACACAGTTTTCATGTAGTCAATAATTTTACATCACTTGCAGAGCAAGTTTACATCACTCACCACAAATAACAAAAATGGTTAATATTAGTGAAATTATGCCATGATTTAATGAGAAGGGATAATAGAGTTCAGCGGGAGAGGTGTTAGGCGCAGTGTTACAACTAATTCTGAGGAGTACAGTAGCCTAGTTGATAGTGAGCTTGCTTGCTATCACTGGATTATAGCATGCCAGGTTTGAAACAAAGTTCGGACAAACACAAATTCCTGTTGTGATTTCTCGCTTGACACGACCCCTCCTCCTGTCGACTCAGCTGTAATGGAGTACTTGATGCATGAGTTCGGGGAGGTAATGACAGTAAGAAAGGGAACTGGTCACCCCAATTAATAGCTGCTGCGGCTTAGTATATGATGTTATATTCATCTGTGAAATCTGATGGCTGCCATGGGACCTACCTTTACCAACAACTAATTCTAATTCCTACCCTCACCCCCCTCCTACTATAAGTCTGTGTTCTTCCTATTTTCGCTAATTATTTCCCCTGGCTTCAAACTACTAAACAATTGCATTCTGCGATGTCACAAACTACTAAAAAATTATGATCAGACAATTTTTTTTAAACTATGAGCGCTGTAAAAATTGGTAAGCACACGTTCCAGACATGAACCATTACTTCTTCTTCTGCATTCATTCTCAAACTCTTGTAAACTAGCAGGATGTATTCTGGAGAACAGAATCTGCCAGATCAAGGTTTACAGCTTATCTGAGATATCTGCTCCTTTCAGCACAACAAACCTAATTTAGTACAGCTTTGTGGGTCACTGACGTCACAATGGTACATTCATTATTCATGGTTTGAAATAAATTACTCCCATGGTTAAACCAGACATCAGGAAGTTGGGCTCAAGCTCTGGAAAGGTTGAGGAATTGTGCCATATTTATTTAGCAAGTGTTATCGAGGACCCTATTCAGGTGGTTTCTGGTAGTTTTTCTTCAGTGTTAATTCCAAAACTCCCGTTGGATATCTCTTGCAGCAGAACAATGGTCTTACTAGATTTCAAGCAGAATTTAGTCCAGAGAATGGAAATGCATTGTGTCACCATTTTATTTGCACCAATAATACGACACATCAATCTTCGATGGGGGTTTCTGGTCAACCACTGACAAAATATCTGAGAACTTATGGGAAACCATGTGTTATGACACTGGTTCATAACTCATATTACCTTTACCTTTTACAGTTGATCCCAAATCGTCATTATCGACTATGACAGACGAACATGACAGGATAATCATGCAGTCTCCGGATTACATCCTACTAATATGCAGGAGTTTAAGAATGAACACAGAAGAAGAGTGCCCAAAGAGCACTCGAAAATGCTCCAAGCAAATGGATTCATCAAACTCTGTGGTCTTCTGTGATCTGTATCAAAAGGTGGGATAGAAAAACATCTGCCAACTCGGTCAGATGGTCGACCAAAATTAATTAACAGCTCTATGTAGATATCCGTCTCTATAGGCCAGCGTTCCTCTTTTAACTGATTTATTGAAATGCAGTCTTGCAGGATATGTTCGGCTGTCTGCCCACATGGACACAGAGGTAATGTTACCAGTCTTGGATGAATATATAGTATAAGAAATATACCAAAATAGAGGACAACAAATACACTGATATTGTTACTACCTTAAATTTAAGCTTCTACGACTCCAATAAACTCCTCTTTGTACATTTTACTTGTGGACATTTGTCTGTGAATTGATGATTTATTCATTGCAAACATTTAACATTTACTTTAATAAAACAAAAAGGGCCATAAAATAGAAGAGATCAAACATTTTAAAAGATGTAGAGTTTCAGTTTTACTTACATCAAATATTGACAGACAGTTAATCTGTAGTAATAAATGAATAGGCAAAAAAGATTCTGGCAAGGACCTTCTTTGCCCTTGTTGCCCAGCCTGAAAGGGGAGAAAATAAAAGTGAAACTTTTACATGCCATGCATGTTGTAAGAGGTGACTCACGCTTTCAGGGGGTGGAGTTGGCTGTCACATCCCTTACAGGGTCAAGTGACACAGAAACCATTCTAAAGTCAAATGTGTCAGACCAAATGCTAAAGTCAAGCCAAATGGCCAAGATATCGCAGCCAAGCTGCAAGCCACGACACTGTGCATTTAATTGTCCAGGCTACATCCTGTTAATCTGAAGGAGTTTGAGAAAGAATGCAGAAGAAAAGTGCCTCCTTAATATGACACTGGAGAAATTATGATTTATCACATTAAAGAAGCTATTGGTTAATCCATGTTATTGTACTTCAAGGCAAACCCACAATTCTCCATCTCCCTGAGAAGATGTCAAAGAATATACATGCCAATAGTCCCCATGTCTAGCTAGCTGGATAAACACTCTTAATTCTACTCGACATGTTCTCAGTTCTATTTATACAATAAATAATACTGAATTGCTGCCCGTGTGTTACCAAGTTCCAAGAGAGGAGTAAAGAATAGCAACCATGTTTACCTTCCATGCATGTCATAAGAGGTGACTAAGGAGGTTATGGGATGAGTTGGCTGTCCTATCCCATATAGGGTCAACATGACCCACAGCCGTGCTAAAGTCGGATGTGTCAGACCAAAAGATGCAGATATTGCAGCATTGCTGTAAACCATGACACAACATATTCCGTTTTCTGGACTATATCCTGCTAATTTGAAGGAGTTTGAGAATGAACGAAGATACTGAATTGCCTTGGATGCAGCATGGATACCTCCTGGATACCTCATCTGTTCCAGTGTCCACTCCAGCAAATGACCAAAAACTTCAGTACATCACCTGTGTCTATCTTCAATTCACAGATACAAGTCTGCCAGCTCTCTTATTACTACGAATATCAGCACACCCAGGGCAATAAATCAACGTGATACCCAGAAGTTTAGAAATAGTTATAGTTTTGACAATGGATGTTCTAAATATTTTGTTCATTCGCACATTGTCAAAAGGAGCAGCTATCACAGACAAGTTGTAAACCATGAAGCATTAAAGATTTATAGTATTGACTTCAACCCCCATCATCATACTGGAAGCAATTATTCTGTATTTCCCACTGTGCTCCATGAGAACTCTCAATATCAATATTTATAATAAACTCCAGCCAGATTTTTCTCATATTTTCAGATAAATCAAAAATCACAAAACTTACCAGTTCAACAAATAACATCTCAGTAAACAACCAAATACTGGAAAAAGTCTCCAACTTTAATTACTTGGGTAGCCGAATGTTTGTTGAGGGAGACTCAATGAAAGAAATAAATACATGCATAGCAATTGCAGCTAGCACATTTACCAAACTAATATCTGAAAATCAAAAGATTTCAGAAGAAACACCAAGCTAAAGCTATTCAACTCCTGTATTGTCTCAGTATTAACATATGAAAGAGAAAGCTGGAAATCAACTCAAGCAACAGATCAAAAATTAAAGAGCTTTGAAAACAAATATCCCCGAAAACTGATGAACATAAAATGGAGCGATTTCATCACAAATAGTGATTTAAGAAACAAAACACACCAAGAATATGTTTCAAACATCATAAGAAAATGCAGATGGAAATACCTCTGTTATGTTTTAAGACTAGATGAAAAGAGAATAAACCAACAAGCCCTTATGTGGACGCCTGAGGGTAAAATAAAACGAGGAAGGCATAAAGCAAACCTAAAATACACCATGCTTAAAGAAGGGGAAATAACAGACTGCAAGACCACAAGAACAGAAACTGCAGGCAGCAGACCGCAATGCATAGAGAATCAAAACCTCTGTCCTATGTGCCGACTGCGGTATGAAAGGAACAAATTAACTAACATATTTCTCATCACCACAACGGAGAGATCTATCTTGGAACACAATATCATCCTTCCCGGCTTTATTTGGTATCAGTTGATTCATTTAAAGGTCTTCTTTTCCATTTGTTCCATTTTCTACATTATCTGTCAAGATTCTGTCTGTATTCATCAATCATGTATGTGTAGTACAACATTACCACACATGGATAAGATCAATAATATGTACTGACTGCAGTAAAACTGAAACCCAACAGGCAAAGCTTGGAAATGCGCAGTTTGCTAATCACTGAAAACACATATAAAAACACACAAACTGATGTTTCAACCAAAAAGCCATTATCAAGACACACAACAAAAAAACCATGAGTAAGAATGGAACTATTGTATACACATACACACGGATAAGCATGGCAGCCAACCTCTCCACTATCAATTGACTTTGACTGTTTTCTATATCGGTGGCCGTTCCATAGATTGTCTTATTGGGTTACAATGTTCTGTTTACACTTGATCCATACCATCAGAGCAATCTGAAATTTACATATAGTGGGTACAATGATAGGTCTGCCAACTAGGTCAGATGGTCTGCCAAATTAACAGCTTTCTGTGAATATCCATCTCTGTGGGCCAGTGTTCCTCCTTAAACTGGTTTAATGAAATGCAGTCTTGCAGGATATGTTCTGCTGTCTGTCCACATAGAAACAGAGGTGATGTTACCAGTCTTGGATGAATTTATAGTATATGAAATATAGTTGTTGTAGTGTGATAAGTATGTCAACAACAATATATTCATGTGATCAAATAAACATGAAAAGCAAGACAACAGAATTACCAAGTGTTTGAGGGACATGTTTACCGGTATTCAGCTGGATAATCAGTCTGTCTAAAGTTGCTTTCCTGACTCCACTTTGTTCTTTAAGTTTGGATAAGTCGATTTTAAGCTTCAGTGTCCTGTTTTGAAAAAGAACACAACTTTGTGAGCTAGAAGATAGTTGTGTGCGCTAAGACAAACATTGAACTTGAAGACAGATGTGTGAGCTAGAAGTAATATGTGTGAACTAGAAGACAGATGTGAGAGCTAGAAGACAGATGTGTGAACTAGAAGAAATATGTGTGAACTAGAAGATAGATGTGTTAATTAGAAGACAGATGTGTGAACTAGAAAACAGATGTGTGAACTAGAAGACAAATGTGTGAACTAGAAGACAAATGTGTGAACTAGAAGACAGATGTGGGAGCTAGAAGACAGTCATGTGTGCTAGACAAACATTGATCTAGAAGACAGATGAGTGAATTTTTTATATACATAATTAAGCAAGACAGTAGTTTCTTAAATATTCGGGTTGGAGGGTGGGTGGGGAGAGAAATGTAAACCTGTTGATGAATCTATGAACAGCACTTCAGCAGCAATATCTCATCATATCAATCTTTAGCAGCAATATCTCATCATATCAATTTTTAGCAGCAATATCTCATCATATCAATCTTTAGCAGCAATATCTCATCATATCAATCTTTAGCAGCAATATCTCATCATATCAATCTTTAGAAGCAATATCTCATCATATCAAACTTTAACAGCAACATCTCATCATATCAAACTTTAGCAGCAATATGCTAATTTGCTGCCATTTTGCCATCTAGCAAATGGTAAGATCAGTATTTTAAGTTACGACTGTTCAAGTTTCGGAGATAATGCAATAGCATATGAAATTAACAAGTTGGTATGTAGTCACGTGATTTGTCCATTGATTCTTGTATTGAACCCAAATATATATAATTTCTGTGGTATTTAATTATATTCAATAGTTTCATAATTTATTTTCATTTTAATTATGCTAATAGCTGCCATTTTTAATATTAATTAGTTCTGCGCGCACCTACGACTTATAAAAATAGGATCAACAGATGCGTCTTGCCTTTGCCAATACAAATATAGGTACAATACAAGAATCAGTGGACAGGTTTCTACAGAACAAATAACTAATATAATTAGACGGAACAAAATTCCCAACACTCGCATATACAGACACGTCCACTATTCGACATGTTGCACAATGAGAGCCCCTGACCACTCGACTTGCTCGCTGCACACTGAGTGGGAGGTGGATGGCGAGTTTATTGTGTGCCAATCGCTAGATCAGTATTTTAAGTTACGACTTTTTAAGTTCTGAGATAGTGTAATAGCAGATAAAACTAAAAAGTTGTTATGTTGTCACGTGATATGTCCATGGATTCTTGTATTGAATCCAAATATATTTAATTTCTGTGGTATTTAATTATACTAAATAGTTTGATAACTTATTTTCATTTCAATTATGGTACTTTGCGGCATTTTTAAATATTTATTAGTTCTGCGAGCACCTAACATAGAAATAGGATCAACAGATGCGCCTTGCCTTTGTCAACACAAATATATATAATTTCTGTGGCATTTAATTATATTCAATAATTTGATAATTTATTTTCATTTTAATTATGCTAATTTGATGCCATTTTCAAGATTAATTTGTTCTGCACGCACCTAAAAATTATAGAAATAGGATTATCAGATGTGTCTTGCCTTTGCCAACACAAATATATATAATTTCTGTGGTATTTAATTATATTCAATAGTTAGATAATTTATTTTAATTTTAATTATGCTAATTGCTGCCATTTTTAATATTAATTAGTTCTGCGCGCACCTACGACTTATAGAAATAGGATCAACAGATGCGCCTTGCCTTTGTCAACACAAATATATATAATTTCTGTGGTATTTAATTATATTCAATACTTTGATAATTTATTTTCATTTTAATTATGCTAATTTGATGCCATTTTCAAGATTAATTTGTTCTGCACGCACCTAAAAATTATAGAAATAGGATTATCAGATGTGTCTTTCCTTTGCCAACACAAATATATATAATTTCTGTGGTATTTAATTATATTCAATATTTAGATAATTTATTTTCATTTTAATTATGCTAATTGCGGCCATTTTAAATATTAATAGTTCTGCGCGCCCCTAAAAATTATAGAAATAGGATCAACAGATTTGAACATCATCAGAAAACACAGCTGGACATATGTCGGTCACATATTTAGAATGAAGGAAGACAGAATTCGACGACGAGCCTTTATGTGGACACCAGTCGGGTAAAGAAATCAAGGAAGACCAAAAACAACTCTCAGAAGAAAATTTCTGAATGAATTAAAATCAACAGGCATAAATGCACAGGACCTGCACTCCTTGACAACTAACCGATAGGCATCTAGAACTATGATATCCGAGCTATGTGCCAAACTTGGCAAAAGAGGAACTGACGAACATAATATTATATATTTAATTTGTATATTTTAAATATTCTAATCAGCTGCCATTTTTGAATATTAATTAGTTGTGCGTGCTTCTGAAAATTACAGAAATTGAAACAATAGATGTGTCTTGTCTTCATGAACAAACAAATGTATAGTTTGTGTGTTGTATTATTGAAAATAACAAAGATAAGTTAGAAATTATCAGCTCAGCTACATTTTGTGGTCACAAGATTTCTTTAGAATATTTTCCTATGTTTCATGTAAGTTATTTTGATGTCAGATTCATAAATTTTTTCAGGGTTGACGTGCAGACTTGGTTGAGGTATCGTTACGTTATATTTTATTTTTTAAGGGATATCTAACTATATTATTTGTAATTATGCAGCACAATTCTGAAAATTTTGTCCAAGTGGATTGTTTACATAGATTTCCGATTTTCCATATCTCTCGTTTCATTGCAATTTGTTAGATATTCATTGTCGAATTATATAAGGTTGAACGAATTATGACGTAAATATGGAAATCATTAAATCCGTTTCAGTAACACAGATATTTAATTTCTAGGATATTAATATGTTAAATTAATGATCTACCTGTTCTTGACTCAGCTAAACAAAAACATTATTTGAACCGGAAGTTAAAGATAGTAGCATTTATTTACCAAGGGACATAGCCGGGCATACACTCCAAAATCAAGGGTGGTAATAAGTATGAGATATTAATAAATCATCAAAACACAAATATTTTGATCTGACAATTGGCAATATCATTTAAATAAACAATTCTAATTTATTTAGAGAGATTTTATGTAACTTTCCTCGTTCTCCTATTTATAAAAACGTTTTTTTAAAGCAATATGCGCGACATTCTTCCCTCACTGTTGACATGGGTAACAAAATGTGTGGCACATATGTTTTTGAATGTTAAAGGATAATGTCCGTATCAGGTTCAAGTTCCCCGCGGAACTTTACAAAAGTTGGTTCTTGACTTTGTATGGGAACTAGTGTCAGTAGTCCGTTCACATGTCTTAGACTCCACCGCGGGGTCAAGGTTCAGCCAGTGTCGAGTCAGCTCGCTCGTCACAGTACCGCTTGGGATCTAGGCTGGTTCCTCCCCATATGACATGTTAAGACAGGACGAAGTCACCGGGGTGAAGTTTTCGGTCGTACGGAATGTTAACAGCATAAACGTGCTCAGCTGAGTGGTGAGCTATACTCAGCGTCCGAGTGACTTTCGATGTCGGCGCCTGCTATGTCATACCGCCTCGAGAGAGGATTACGGGGGTATAGGAGAGCTGCTTAGAAAGTGCTTCACTCGACTTTTTTGTCATGAAATAACTTTGTAATTACTTAAATTTTAGTATTATTTGTATTTACACCCTTACACTTAAGCGTATTTTTGATTTAACATTTGGATACTGTTATTTATTGGAAAGAATAAACTATTTTGATACAAAGTAATAATATAGTCTTACAGTTTTTATGGCCATAGTTCTTAATTTAAAAGATCTTAATTATATAATTATAATTTCGTTAACAAAATAAAACAAATTTAGTATTCACGAGGAAAAAAAATGGGATTGCAATTTGTGAGTTTTAAAACGCTTCATTTTTTAGAGAAAATTTACTTTCAACAATAACGCAATTTCACAATATAAGCTGCGTAGAAAGTGCCTCACTCGACTTTTTTGTCCTTTTTTTAACTCTGTAATTAGTATCCCTACATTTTAGTATCATTCATTTAATATCATATACACAATTATACAACGTACTTTTTAAAATGTATAGTCAATTTATTTCATTTGATGTTATTGGAAAAATAAATTTTTTGATAAAAATAGAACAGAAAATAGAAAAAAGGATATTGATTACTATACAAATGTATAGTCTTTAATGACTTAAGTTTACATTAGAAATTCTTTTATTTAAACGAATTTTTTATTTGTGAAGAAAAAAAATTGGAATTGCAGTTTAAGAGTTTTAAAACCTTAATGGTTGAGAGAGCATTTACTTTCAACAATAGCGAAAATTCACAATATAAATGCATATATTGTGTTAGTTAAGTTTTTTTTAATGTAAACACAAAATAAACTCAAATAGCACTATATCAAAATATAGGACTATAACGAAACAACACACTTAGTTAACGAGTTTGGCACGCTTTTCGACACTGGTGCATGGTAACACTAAACGCAGGCGGGTGTAAAGGCTTAAATATATTTATACATAGATCAGTTGTAATAGCGTATTTTCTGTAGACATATTAAATTAACTCAGAATATTATGTGATTGTCAGGGGTCTTCTGTCAGGGGACCATCAAATGAATAAATTATATTTCCAACACAGCTAACCTGTGTTCTTTGATACAATTAAAATAGAAAGAATGTCTTTGATAATTTGTTTATAGTGAATAATCTGAAAGCAACGGTAGTTAAATAAACTTAATTTTCAATATAAACTGCCATTGTGCTGCTGGGCCTGGGTGGGAGAAAAGGATAGAAACTGCCCTTGTGTTACGACGCCTGCGTTGGAGCAAAAGATAGAAACTGCCCTTGTTTTGTAGGGACTGGAAGAGGAGCAATGGATAGCTAAACTCTTACCTGTCAAACATTTAGCAAGTAACAACTAAGAGGATTTTGAGGTGGAGTTCGCTTTTCCCTAAAGGTCCATAGATAACTAGCAGGGCCGTAGAGACATGTTTGGTGTGGAAGGGGTTTTATCTAAAAAAAACTAATGTAAAAAAGGTATTCGTCCGTTGTTGTAATTTTTGTAAGGTAGGGGTTCATCCACCTTTTGGCTAAATTACTAGCAATAAAAAATATGTTTTGACTTCTTAAGAGTGAGAAAGAGTTTACCACACCCCCGCCCCCCCCCCTTATCAATAGAAGTATAAACCATGCAAGTAGATATATTTGTCGATTTAATATTGATTGACTGATTCGGAACCACAAGAAATGTGTTCATACCCAGGAGACTTCAGCTCAGTGCAATGCATATTGAATGAGTTTTCTACTCAGAGGGGGTATATAATTGTATAGATGACATGCTACAAGCTTCCATAAAAGAGCCTCAATATAACGGCATTTCATATACTATGGTTTTCTGTTGCATGTGTGGTTTGTCTAGTGGGACATTTGTGGTACCCACAGATGCAACCGCATGCGTTTAATATTGAAAGTAATGATTCTTGTAGACATGTATGAATCTGTAGCATTGATTTTGTTTTTCCAAATGATAGTTGATCTTGACATATCAGCTAAATCCATCTCCAGCCTTAAGCTAAAGTCACCTTGTTGACTAGGAAATCCTGTGACTTCTGGATCACTAGACCGTCAATGGAATGTAATAGTGCAACTAGTATGTGCTACATTTTCTGGTTTTCGCACCACACTCCCCATCACACAGGCTGACCACTAATCTATCATAAACAGCACAATCTACATTATACGGGCTGATATAAATCGATCATACACAGTTTACTACACATTACTCGGGCACTGATCTAAAACACATATCATAGTCAACACCACTCAATGTTTTTGTTTTTGTCTTTTCTTATAGGTCCTAATTTTGACATCTTAGCAGCAATCTTACTTTCGTGAACTGTACGAGATAGAAAAAGGGCTCTGTTTACAGGAATAAAACTTGACTATTGTGTTTTAGATAGTCACTTTGATTTAACATAATGCTTTATTTTTTTATTTTTAAATCACTAATTTAATCACAGTAAACAGATAGTTTGACATTTTATAAAAGGTGGTTTTACGTTTGCAATTTAAGGGAGATAATACGAACAATTGTCAACAAATTTGATTCAACTAATTATTCTCCCCTTATTAGTTATCATCCCACTGTGGCATACCAGGAAATTGAAAAGGCAGACAGACTGTCAAAGGATGGAGCAACACAGGGACAAATAGACCAAGAAATCGCCTACCAAGAAAAAGGACACTCATCACAACCATCAGGAAAGTTGACCACCCAAAAGACAATTACCACTATCTCGACAGAGCAGAACAGGTTATTACCTTTCGCCTCAGAACAGAACACAACAGATTAAACAGGCACTTAAATAGACTGAGACTGATCCCATCACCTCTGCGCCCTTGCAGCACAGACCACTGAACATATTCTGCACGACTGCAATACACTAAACCGGTTATGGGAAGAACACTGGCCCACGGAGATGGATATCCACATAAAGATGTATGGGAGCACTGGGGAGATTTCAAATACAGCAGCATTTATTAAGAAAACAGGACTTGATGTGTAGACATGTCAAACTCCGAACGAGAAGAGGAAACTAATTATTGTGTAAAAAAAAAGAGAAGAAATGTACTCCTGCTACATCTTGAATTTAAACACGAATTAAACAAATAGTTTGTTATATTTTCTGTTGTATGCATCTGTCTAAAATGCTAAAAATATTATTGTGAAAAACTCATAAGGAAATTGACCATGATTACTGTGTAAAAAAACTGAAAATTAGGATGATATCCCTTGTGAACCAAATAAGAACCAAATTGTGCTTATTACAAACATGTGTGTTTCCAATAACGGAATGCAAATCATGCGAAACATGGGTACTAAATAAAACATTGTCCAAGAGAATAACATCATTTGAATTAAAGTAAAGAGTTCTGAGAAAACCATGGACAGTAAAGAAAACAAACCAGGAGGTGCAAAGCACAATCATCGCCCAAGATGGCTGGCTTCTGAAAACCATGTTAAATTTAAAACTTTTTTATTTCGAGAGACATGACGGTATGGAGATAATGATATTTGAGGGATGATAGAAGGTAACAGGGGTAAACGCCGACTAAGACGCCGTTGGACAGAAGATTTACAGGAATGTCTGCACATGTCCCTAAAGGAGGCGGTACACCTTGCTCAAGGCCGAGGAGAATTCAATAGAGCCATAAGAAAGATCATGTTCTGGAAATAATATGTCACGTGTTGATCCCCTAGTGGTGAGGTACGCCACTTTAAACTACGGGAGTGAGTTCAATTTAGTTATATCATAGGTTTTTGAACATACAAAATCATGGGGGTGCTGGTTCAGATAATACTGTCACCGTGACTCAAATAATAAAATTGGGATGATAAAAATGTGATGTATTGTATACCCCGGCAGTTTTAGTTCAGCAACACACTCTTAAATACATAATCTTGAATTCGTGGTGGCTGGATTACAGAACACGACCTCTATTATTATCATTTGATGGTTAAAAACTTTGATGATATAATCAAATTGTCGCCCGAATGTTTCCGAAGTCATAAATTGGAATAAAGAAAGGAGACATTGCTACCTGCCAATTATATTGTACGAGGCAACTACGCAGGTTGGTTGTTTCATCCCAAAAAGAGTCAAAGTGAAGCAGAAGCTATGCTGAAGTAGGATCTGGCAGGCTGAAAAGCGCAGATATCGCAGCTAAGATATAAGCTATAACACAATGCACTTTGTTCTCCAAACGACATAATATGAGAGTCTGAGAACTAACGCAGAAGAACAAGAGCGAAATTGAATCATGTCCGCGGTTTAAAGAAGAGCACCATTACCATAAGGGTACCACCAATGCAACAAAAAACCTTAGTAGATGACATTCCGTTATATTGAGGCTCTCTTATAGAAGCTTTGTAGCATGTCATCTATACAATTATATACCCCCTCTGAGTAGAAGTCTCTTTAACTAGGCATTGCACTAAGCCGAAAGCTGAAGTCTCCTGGGTATGAAAGAAAGCTAAGAAAACCCATCCCACTGCACATAGGAAGCAAGAAATTTGGTTTGAAGTGTGGTGTCGCTAGAAAGGAGCAGTTTCGTGGGCACGAAAGAATGATGACCAATCAATTGCGTACTGGGACCGCCAGTCAGCGTGTAATGGTGGTTACACTCAATGAGAGATCTGAGCACCTATGGACTTGTCCGACGTGCAGTGACGATAATCCAACGACTAACTAACTATAGGAAGCAAAAGTTACTACATTACAATTCCTTGGGATCTTAAAAACACAAACCATAAGGGTACTATAAAAAAATAATTATAATAGTTAAATATTGTGATACAAGTAAGGTCTTCTTCTTCTTCTTCTTCTTTCGTTCGCTAATAATGTCTATATCTGCAGTGTTGTTTCTTGTATAAATTGGACAGTGTTTTCCATTTCTTGTTTTGTACCATAAAGTTTAACATTCATTGGTGTATCAGAAGGCCAGTATGTTCATCTTAATGTGTCATAGTTTGCACATTCTTGAAGGATATGTTCTAAAGTCTGGTTGACTTGTCCACAATTACACTTTGCTGTTGTGCCAATTTTAAATTTTGTATACATATGGCTATTTAGTCTATTGTGTCCAGTTCTCAGTCGAAATATGATGACCTGTTCTTGTCTGCTAAGTAGGTGGTAGTCATCCCGTGGAGGTAAGTTAGGCTTTCATTGTGCCTTTATCATGGATTTCTTTTAGTGATAGCTGATTGGTACATCCGGTTGCTGCATGTTAGCACCTTCCTTGGCGAGTTGATCAGCTCTCTCATTTCCTGCTATTCCACAGTGTGATGGAATCCATTGCAGTATAACTCTACACCTATTTTGTACTATGGACAGTACCTCTTTTAACTCTGGAAGTTTATTGGATTGTAATACCTCTAGTACTGACCTTGCATCTGTAAGTATTACAATAGACTGTGAGGTCCTGTCCAATGTTAACAGTTTCTCTGCAGCTGTATAAATAGCTTTGACTTCAGAGTCATAGTTGTTGCAGTAATTCCCTGTTGGTATACAAGTAGTATCAGTGGTGATGTTTTGATCAAAATTTTTCCTTGATACCCATACATATATTTATGCTTACATATGGGACTGTCTGGCCATCATGTAAGAATTAACATGCGCGTGCGTGCGCACGCGCACACGCACGCACACACGTATGTGTGTATGTATGTATATATACAAATAAGTATAGATGTATGTGTGTGTGTATGTATGTATATGTATGTATGTATATATAAGAATAGGGGGAACTTCGTAGAAAGATAAGGAAATGAACAAAAAACTTTTAATACTTTGTATGAAAAAAAGATATATTAAAAGAAATAAAATAAAACAAATAATGTATTTTGAATATATTAAAAGACATGACACCTTACTGTAGACCTTACTTGATTGAAGGGAGTCAACCAAGGGTAGACAGAGTTACAAGTGAAAGAGAAATATCACGAGATGGGCAGGTTACAGTCTGGCAGAGTGCATAACCAAGGCAAGAGACAGGGATGTTGGAGGTCCGTTGCAGCCAACTTTCGTTGTGAAGATGGCGCATCATGATGATGAACAATGACTGACAGGCACATAGGTGCCCAGTCTCTCCCAGCAAATGTCAAAGGGTATGCATGCTAATTGTTCATGTGGTTTGCTGGGTGAGTATGCTCCCAAGTTTACCCTGTGTGGTTCCAGCGGTACTATCTATGTTTCTTTAACGCAGAATGCGGTGCAAAGGGCAGAAACCAGAGCTCATTTTTCAGAATACTCTGGAAGTCTGTTAGAATCACCATTACCAACGCATATCAATAAAAGAGTAATGAAATCTGCAAGAAAAGTGATTTTGATTGTATGGGACGTCAAATGTGTCATAATGAAAATTTAACTGCTTCAATGCAACACGACTAAGGGCCAGTGGTACGATGATCTCCATACCAAACTAAGAAAGTCTGACTAGAAAACGAGGGTTAACTCGCACTCAAATTATGCTCTTGCTTCAAGACAATGCTCCTTCCTATAAAGCAGGGCTTGCGTTGCAAACAGCCAGCGATTTGAATATTGAAATTATTCCACACCCATCATATTCTCCAGATATGGCTCCATATGTCTTTTTCCTTTTAGAAAATGTTACCGGTGAAAGAAAATAATTTGGATAGTTAAGATGTCGTACTGCCTTGTGATAACTGGTTTAGTTTGAAAAATAGGTTATTTTATTCTGAAAGTCTTTTAAATGTTTTGCAGAGATGGCATACATTCTAGTGATCGTTAAGTTGAGGAGGAATAATCGTTGTAATAAATTTCAACTTTTTCCTCCTATTCCTTCGTGGTCATGGCAAAGACATATCGCACGTCCCTGTATGTCTTTAGGGGGCAATCGAAGATCATGGAATTCGGTTGTAAACTCCGCACCCAGTCTCTTTAAATGCTTCTTACAACATACATGGTATGCGATAATGTTTTGTTATTATTCTTTGTTCTAGTTTTTTTTCTTCCCGTCAACACACTGGCGGAACATTGTCTCTCGCGGCGTTTTTGTTTTTATTTCATCATCATCAAATGCCGTCTCCGTAACGAAGGTTAGTTGCAACAGATCTCCAACATCCCTGTCTCTTGTTTTGGTGTTGCACTCTGCTAGACTGTAACCTGTCCATCTTGCTGTGTTACTCTCCCACTTGTATCTCTGCCTACCTCTTGCTTGCTTCCCTTTGACTTTACCCTCAAGTAAGGTCTTTAATAAGGTGTCATGTCTTTTAATGTGTCCAAAATAGTTTATTTATCTGATCTTTATTTCTCTTAGTAATTCTTTCTTCATGTTAAATGTTTTTAGAACCTTTTTATTTATTTTATTCTCTTTCCATGATGTTCTTCCTATTCTTCTATATACCCACATCTCAAAGGCATCAATTCTGTCTTCTATTTGTTTAGTGTCCATGTTTCTGAGTCATACATTACTATAAAATAGATGTAGCATTTTATAATTCTCATTTTTAAAAACTTGTTTGTAATTTGTTTAGATGTTACTATTTTCCTCATGTCATTGAAGGTACTTTTAACCATTCCTATTCTCCTTTTAACTTCTGTTTCACACAGCCAACATTTAACACTGTACTTTTTTTTTTAAAAATTGTAAATAATCACAGCTCGCAGGTACTGGGATGAGCAGCGTTGCCACTGCTGTGTTTGTTTTCCACTAGGTCTGGCAATCGGAAGAACATATCTGCCTGCCCATATGGACGTAGAGGTGATGGAGCCAGTCTTAGTCTATTTCAGCATACTGAAAACCAATTGCTGAAGAAAGAAAAAAGTAGCCGCCTTTTCCCACACCATTGAGAAATATTGGGACACAACCAATCGCCAAATAAGACCTAACAGCAAAATCAAAACCAAGAAGAATCAGCCTTCTTACGTGATGTTTTTAATTATTGCTGTGCTTTTTGTTAGTCATTATTTATATCTTTTGTGTTGCCATCAAAGCTTACCAACGAAATTCACGGAAATAATCGAAAACACGTCCCAAAAGGTTTGACTTAATTCTGTTAGGTCTATTGCCAGAAGTCACAATTGGGGAATGTTTCATTGACCAACAGCATACCTAGGGATGATGTGGACAGCAATGTGTCCACCCAATATTTTCAGGGACCTGAAAGGGAAGTCATGAATGGTGATCTTTTATACATTTTGTAAGAGGTAACTAAGGAAGTTTTGGGGTGGTTGGATTAGCTGTCCTATCCCATAAACGGTCAAAGTGATCCAGAAGTCATGCTGAAGTCAGATGTGTCAATCCAAAGGGCACCTGGCTTAGTGATCCACACAGTAAGTTAGTGACTGTTAAGGGTGTCTGTAGAAGTTTTTTTTCTAGACAATTGAAAAGTAAGGGCAGTCAATAAGGAGGTGTTCCACTGTTTCAATGGGATTAGAGCTGTGTCTACAAGTGGGTAGTTGCTGGGGTTTGCTACGGTTTAAATGGCTATTGATCCCTGCATGTTCTTTTCGAAACTGATTAAATAGATTTATACAATGCATTTTCTGTTCTCTAGACTACATGCTACTGAACAGAGAGTTTGAACATAAAGAAAACTGCAACACACAAAACAGCAAAGGTGGTTTTGGTGTTTTTGTGTGTTCATTCTCAAACTCCTGCTGGATCCCTCTTGTAGCAGAATAATGGTCCTACTAAATTTACTGCATGATGTAGTCCAGAGAATGGAAATGTGTTATGTCATCATTTTATTTGTGTCAATGGCCAGACACATCCGTTGTCTTCAGCAGCACATTTAAAATCACAACAAAGCATTTTGGCCAAAATATAATGTTTATTGTTTCATTTATTATTCGGTAAATTTGATCAATTTTCGACATTTTGTCACAATTCTACGTGATTCATTCCACATCTTGAAAAGTCCACAGATTTAATGTGACAATACAGTTTATATTCTGTTGTCATATTTAGTAATATATTACAACTTGGCTTGTCACAAAATTATTGTTCCACAGCTACATAGCCAATCACAAAGTAACTGTCCCACAACTACATGGCCAATCACAAAGCAACTGTCCCACAATCGGATGTGTCAAGCTGAAATGCACAGATAATGCAGCCAAGCTGTAAACCATGACACAATACATTGACAGCAACAAGGTTTGTGTGCGTTGTAACTATTTGATTGTCCTCTCACTAGCCCCTCTGAGAGCGAAGTCGACAGTCACAGAAAATATTACATGGTGATGGCCCAATTAATTCAGACTTCATACAAGATAATTAACACACATACAAGATAATTAATTTTAAAAAGGGCAACAAATATAAAAAAGTTACAATAATGACACAGCACAACTTCCTTTCTTCCATTTTGTCATCAGTCAGAGACAGACACAGCAATCAGTGGCATAACTTCAATATTGACATACCAATACACAATTTGTAATCTAGACATAAATACTCAACAAATGTACATCTAATCCACATTTATTCCTTTAAATCATTCCATCTCTTTCTATCCCCACAAACCGCAACTGTTCAGTTGGACCATATCTGTAAAACAAAAACATAAAATTAATTTGCAAACATTTATATTTTCTGAAACAGCACAATATGATGATAATTAAGTAATCCTTTTAACTATGGTTGTGTTTATGGAAGCATGCTAGTCCCCTAAAGGGAGGCATTCCAGTGCAGCACTATCCCAGGTTCATCACATCCTGCCAGGAGTGTATCATACACTTCGGAGACAATTAGTTCATCATTTCTCTGTCAAATCTGTTTACCCATCTGCAGTGATCGTACATTTAGTATTCCCAGACACCTAGGAGTCTGCCATGCACATTTAATATTCCCAGACACCTAAGAGTCTGCCATGCACATTCCCAGGCACATTTAGCATTCCCAGACACCTAGGAGTCTGTCATGCACATTTAATATTCCCAGACACCTAGGAGTCTGTCATGCACATTCCCAGGCACATTTAGTATTCCCAGACACCTAGGAGTCTGCCATGCACATTCCCAGGCACATTTAGTATTCCCAGACACCTAGGAGTCTGTCATGCACATTTAATATTCCCAGACACCTAGAGTCTGTCATTGGGTTGGCAGAAATACATAAATAGGGAAAAATTCATGAATTGGACAAAATACAGTCTAGTCTATCAGAGTACACCACCAAGGCAAAAGATAAGATGCTGGAGGTCCATTGCAGTCAACCTTTGATGTGGAGAAATAAAGGACAGTAGATAGATAATGAGACAACTACGATATAACATTAGTCTTAGAACTTCCTAACTTGATGAGTCTGCGTGAACTGTTTCAAACATGTCCATCAATAATTTAGTAGCCAACAGATACTTGATTTCTGGAAGATAATTGAAGGGTATTCTGTAAAAGATATTGCTATTCAATAATTGTTGAATTTTTAGGCGCCTCTAATGCTTCTTCAGTGTTCATTCTCAAATTCCCACTGGATCTATTGTAGCAGGACAATGGTCCTACTAGATTTCCAGCAGGATGTAGTTCAGAGAATTTTAATGAATTGTGTAGCTGTTTGATTTGCGCCAATGACCTGATACTTCCATCTTCGGTGGCACCATGAATACTAATAAATCATGTCTCAATAATAATTAGTTCAAATATGAGTTCAAATAATTAGGGAGTGTCTTTACAGATGTGGCAAACTCGATAGAGAGATCGAAACAAGATATCAGAAAGCCAATGCTGTGACTTACTATCTGTTGCCAATACTCAAATACCCAACAATCGGCATGGCTACAAAATGACAATTGATAAACAGTATTTTTATACCAACTCAAATGGCCCTTGACAAAGACACTAGTAAAAAAAGATTACAGTGTGTGAAATTAGATGTTTGAGGAAAGATATAAATGTCACCAGAAGAGACCGGCAGAGAAATAAAAATATCAGGAAAGAAATAAAGACCATTTCAAGACAAGACTACATCAAGAGACAGCAAACAACTTGATTTGGCCACATCATGAGAATGTAACAAAGGCAACCAGCCCTTCATGCATAAATAGCAGAAGATCAGGCTACAAGGCATGAGGAAGACACTAGAACTAGATGGGTGGAGACAATCAAACCTTGAAGAGACACTGGCTTACCATTAGTAATGTGACTCAAATGGCCAAAGACAGACAACTCTAAATCCCCCCCCCCCCCCCAATGCTTAACCACACAAGTGGTAATGACAATAGATAGACTAATACTATAATATCTAATGCATCACCAGTATAATAAGGATGATCAGTTTCCATTGATTATGTTTATGAGGCTGCCCACCTAATCACTCTATCACCAAACCAACAATTATCAATCAGCCAGGAATATAAAAAAATACTTTATGTAATATCTGTAGTATTTCCATATATGTCAAGAAATTTTGTACTTTTTTTCTGCTATTGATATAGGACTAATACACAGGCACAATGAAATTGATATCGGAAGTTTGACATATACGGGCACAATGAAATTGATATCGGAAGTTTGACTAATATACGGGCACAATGAAATTGATATAGGAAGTTTGACTAATATACAGGCACAATGAAATTGATATAGGAAGTTTGACATATACGGGCACAATGAAATTGATATAGGAAGTTTGACTAATATACCAGCACAATGAAATTGATATTAGGAAGTTTTACTAATATACGGGCACAATGAAATTGATATAGGAAGTTTGACTAATATACGGACACAATAAAAATTTTATAAAAATTAATAACTGTAGAAACACAAAAATGAATACAGAAAACAGTCAAATAGGTCTACCGGTAACAGTAAAAAGTGACTGGTACCAGAAATCATTCAAAGTCAGAATCACTGTCTGAATTCTAAAACAGTTCACAAATTTCATCCTGTCATGGGAACTTTAGGGTGAATATCATCAATCTCTTGTCTACCTGTACATTGTCATCATCAGCCTAAAAGATAGCATCGTCTTCACTTACATTCAGTGCATTACTGATGGAGCACTTTTTGAAAGATTGAATGATCATTTCGGATGAAATATCTTACCATGATTCTTTAACCTACTGAGCGATTGTAATGTCAACGTTGCCAGCTTGGTCAGCGCTAAATTGGATAACAGTATTAATTTCATTTTGCTCAAGGTATGTCCGTAAATGGTTACGATAAGGAATGCATCTTAGTGACTGCAGAAGGGAGGTAAGGTTCCGGGAAATGAGATAGTTAGCCCCATCTTATGGCCTCATTTTTTCCACTTTCTGGAGATTCTGCACAAAATTAATGCCCAGACTGGCATTAATAGTTT
Organism: Meghimatium bilineatum; assembly: GCA_034231615.1. Lineage (NCBI taxonomy): Eukaryota > Metazoa > Mollusca > Gastropoda > Stylommatophora > Philomycidae > Meghimatium > Meghimatium bilineatum. The sequence goes on from CM067306.1 coordinate 51,719,718, forward strand.
TTATTATGGTGGCACCCTTGCTCTGTTCCCCCTCCCCTCTCTTTTTTTCAGCCATTCCAGAGTGTGACTTTCGTCCATCAAACTTTTCTTGTGGGTATATATACAGACACACCACTTGGGAATATCGTCCGTGTAGGCAGAGTCTTGCTCATCATGTGCCCCATCTGCAATCCTAAAACAACAATGAAATTGTTACATTATACCAGGTGGTAACGAGTTTTATGAGTGGCAAATGCCTCAGTGCTATGGTCGCACTGTACTGTATTATCCTGGATGTTGCATTTTACGTCTGTACAGGTAGGGTGTGGCAATTGTAAGAAATGACCTGCGTCTTACAATTGATAAAGTTTGTGTTATTTTCCTTTTAGCAATATTTAACTTATCCATTACGTCTTATAATCAGATTTCACAGTATTATTACTTGTATTATATTTTTTTATGATCGGCTTATACATGTTTTTGACTTTTGTCACATTTCGGACATAAAGTTACATCCTCGACTTATAAACGGATCGGCATTATATTCGTAAATATACTGTAGGTGGAGTGTGGACTGAGAAGTCACATGTTCTGAAAACTGAAGATTGGTGAGACAGACCTCTGCAACTGTGGACTGAGTCCAGAGACTGCAGAACACATTCTTCATGCCTGTCAACTCTACCAAGAAGAGAGGGAGAAAATATAGCCTATAGATACGGCACTGCTTCCAGACTTGAGGGGTTCCATTGATGACCTGAAACGAATCACACAATTCATTGAAGCTATTGGTGCTGTAACCTGATATCTGACTGAAGAACGATGAAGAAGCAGAAAGTGGAATGTGTAGCCAAATGCCACCAGTTTCAAGGTTGTACTAGATGGGTTCAAACTATTGCAAGAACTAGACTGTTATTTTTTGGAGACAAAATGTAGAACCCACCCTGCACATGTTATAGCAGCTATTATTGACTTGACTTTATTTTTATGTTTCCATTCCTCCTTGTGCATTACAACATTTTAACCTTTAGGATATCATCAAAAAGCAGAGCTGAGAGATTCTGGTCAGGAACATTTGTTTATCAACATTTCATGATTATGTTTTACAATTTCTTGTACAGATAACATAAACTACTTTTGTTTGACTAATACTGCTCCTAATCTCCTTGACAGAATGAGCAGAGAGGCTGAAGGATCTGGAGAAATAGGAAAGAGACTGAGTGACAAATTTGGCAGAGAAAGAATGTCACAGTTACAAAATGAGCACACAACACACGTTCTGACAGCTCGTGATAGTGGTGACAGTATTCCTTCTTGAAGCTACAGATTTTAATACATTGTGTTGTGTTTGTTATTCTAGGATGTTAATCTATCTATGTTCCTTCAGCACCGAATACAGTGCATAGGGCAGAAACCAGAGCTCTTCAGTTTGAGTTTTGTGATGCTACTGTGTGTAATTCTTGCATGTTGTGCCCGCCGAAGACGGATGTGTCGGGCCATTGGCGCAAATAAAACGGTGACACAACGCATTTCCATTCTCTGGACTACATCCTTCTGGAAATCTAATAGGACCATGGTCCTGATACAAGAGATATCCAGTGGGAGTTTGAGAATGAACGCTGAAGAAGAAGAAGATATCCTCTTTGATGGACTGTGAAGTCTCTCTTGGTCTTCCTTTTTTTCTTTTGCCATCTGGTACCCATATTAATTCTTCTTCTGCGTTCGTTCTCAAACTCCTGCAGATTAGCAGGATGTAGTCCAGAGAACGGAATGCGTTGTGTCATGGTTTACAGCATTGCTGCGATATCTGCGCCTTTCGGCCTGACACATCCAGCTTCAGCATGGCTTTGGGTCACTGACCCTATATGGGATGGGACAGCCAACTCCATCCCATAACCTCCTTAGTCGCCTTTTACGAACTGCATGGAAGGTAAAGTGTTGCTATTCTTTGCTCCCCTTTTGGGCCCTGGCAACACACTAGTGTTAATTCTTGTAGTAGCAGTCTGTTTTTATTAACTTACAGTACATGTCCGATATAAGACAATCATTCTCTTCTTATTTTTGTAGAAAGATACTGCATTTGGTGTCTTCTCTTACTTGCTTGTTTGACTTGAATTCTTCCCAACCAATATTTAAGAGTTCAAGACAGGATGTTTATACCACCTGTTATTTCTTTTTCCAGCTGATTGTGTATATTTCACATCATCAGAAAAAATGTTTTTAACAAGATAAAATTATTGTCACTTCTGCTGTTCTTCTCAAATTTCTACCAGTTAGAAGGATGTAGTTAGGACGATGCAATGACAAAATTCTTTCTTTCATCAAAATATTATTGAAACAGTTTATGGCATATCATCTATTTAATCAATAAAACATGATGTTTATAGAACTACGAGGGTCTATGAGTTTGTCTCTATTTTTCCCTATCATCTTCATATTCGTTCTCAAAGTTCTACAAATAAGCAGGATTTAGTCCAGATAATGGAATGTGTTGTATCATGGTTTACACCTATGCCGCAATATCTGTGCCTTGACACATCCGATTTCAGCATGGTTTCTGGGTCATATTGACCCTATATGAGTTGGGAAGTCAATTCCGCCTTACAGCATTGCATGCAGGTAAACAATGTTGCTATTCTTTGGTCACATCGGGGCCCCGACAACACTGCAAGTGGGAGGAGGGTCCTAACCCAGCATACTGAAAACCAATTGCTGAAGGAAGAAAAAAGTAGCCGCCTTTTCCCACACCATTGAGAAATATTGGGAAACAACCAATCGCCAAATAAGACCTAACAGCAAAATCAAAACCAAGAAGAATCAGCCTTCTTACGTGATGTTTTTAATTATTGCTGTGCTTTTTGTTAGTCATTATTTATATCCTTTGTGTTGCCAGCAAAGCTGACCAACGAAATTCACGGAAATAATCGAAAACACGTCCCAAAAGGTTTGACTTAATTCTGTTAGGTCTATTGCCAGAAGTCACAATTGGGGAATGTTTCATTGACCAACAGCATACCTAGGAATGATGTGGACAGCAATGTGTCCACCCAATATTTTCAGGGACCTGAAATCGAAGTCAAGAATGGTGATCTTTTATACATTTTGTAAGAGGTAACTAAGGAAGTTTTGGGGTGGTTGGATTAGCTGTCCTATCCCATAAACGGTCAAAGTGATCCAGAAGTCATGCTGAAGTCAGATGTGCCAATCCAAATGGCACCTGGCTTAGTGATCCACACAGTAAGTTAGTGACTGTTAAGGGTGTCTGTAGAAGTTTTTTTTCTAGACAATTGAAAAGTAAGGGCAGTCAATAAGGAGGTGTTCCACTGTTTCAATGGGATTAGAGCTGTGTCTACAAGTGGGTAGTTGCTGGGGTTTGCTACGGTTTAAATGGCTATTGATCCCTGCATGTTCTTATCAAAACTGATTAAATAGATTTATACAATGCATTTTCTGTTCTCTAGACTACATGCTACTGAACAGAGAGTTTGAACATAAAGAAAACTGCAACACACAAAACAGCAAAGGTGGTTTTGGTGTTTTTGTGTGTTCATTCTCAAACTCCTGCTGGATCCCTCTTGTAGCAGGATAATGGTCCTACTAAATTTACTGCATGATGTAGTCCAGAGAATGGAAATGTGTTATGTCATCATTTTATTTGTGTCAATGGCCAGACACATCCGTTGTCTTCAGCAGCACATTTAAAATCACAACAAAGCATTTTGGCCAAAATATAATGTTTATTGTTTCATTTATTATTCAGTAAATTTGATCAATTTTGAACATTTTGTCACAATTCTACGTGATTCATTCCACATCTTGAAAAGTCCACACATTTAATGTGACAATACAGTTTATATTCTGTTGCCATATTTAGTAATGGCTTCTCAACTTGGCTTCTCACAAAATTATTGTTCCACAGCTACATAGCCAATCACAAAGTAACTGTCCCACAACTACATGGCCAATCACAAAGCAACTGTCTCACAACTACATGGCCAATCACAAAGCAACTGTCCCACAATCGGATGTGTCAAGCTGAAATGCACAGATAATGCAGCCAAGCTGTAAACCATGACACAATACATTGACAGCAACAAGGTTTGTGTGCGTTGTGACTATTTGATTGTCCTCCCACTAGCCCCTCTGAGAGAGAAGTCGACAGTCACAGAAAATATTACATGGTGATGGCCCAATTAATTCAGAATTCATACAAGATAATTACCACACATACAAGATAATTAATTTTAAAAAGGGCAACAAATATAAAAAAGTTACAATAATGACACAGCACAACTTCCTTTCTTCCATTTTGTCATCAGTCAGAGACAGCAATCAGTGGCATAACTTCAATATTGACATACCAATACACAATTTGTAATTTGTAATCTAGACATAAATACTCAACAAATGTACATCTAATCCACATTTATTCCTTTAAATCATTCCATCTCTTTCTATCCCCACAAACCGCAACTGTTCAGTTGGACCATATCTGTAAAACAAAAACATACAAAATTAATTTGCAAACATTTCTATTTTCTGAAACAGCACAATATGATGATAATTAAGTAATCCTTTTAGCTATGGTTGTGTTTATGGAAGCATGCTAGTCCCCTAAAGGGAGGCATTCCAGTGCAGCACTATCCCAGGTTCATCACATCCTGCCAAGAGTGTATCATACACTTCGGAGACAATTAGTTCATCATTTCTCTGTCAAATCTGTTTACCCATCTGCAGTGATCGTACATTTAGCATTCCCAGACACCTAGGAGTCTGTCATGCACATTTAATATTCCCAGACACCTAGGAGTCTGCCATACACATTCCCAGGCACATTTAGTATTCCCAGACACCTAGGAGTCTGCCATGCACATTCCCAGGCACATTTAGTATTCCCAGACACCTAGGAGTCTGCCATGCACATTCCCAGGCACATTTAGTATTCCCAGACACCTAGGAGTCTGCCATGCACATTTAGTATTCCCAGAAACCTAGGAGTCTGCCATGCACATTTAGTATTCCCAGACACCTAGGAGTCTGCCATGAAACACAAAAACCAGCAATGTTCACTGTCCTATATCTCTGTCATCCATATAAGAAACCGAGACAAGGCATGCAGTGACCTTGATGCATTTTATCACAGGTGATAAGCTGTCAACCTATCTCCCCACTTTCCTTAGCTTTCTCTTATGACCTGAAAAGAAGTCAGTGGTCCTATTCCTTAAACCATGAACTAGATGTCTAGACCAAGTTGCTACGTGGGTGACATGTTGTCAGCCTATACCCCAACTTTCCTTAGTTACCTCCTGCCTGGAAAGAAGACAGTGGTCCTATTCCCTACATCATGAACTAGAAGTCCAGGTCAGGTTGCCTCACTGGCAATAGTAAAATATAAATGTATATTCCATGTATTCTTCTACTCACAAAATATTTCAGATGTACTTTTAAATGAAATCATTAATTACCATCAGACAAGTTAGTCAGCCTGGAGATGTAATAAAGTCACCTAATCATGTCATTATACTATACACTGTTGTAATCAGATTAACCAATCAGAAGACTAGTGTTTAACTCATTTGATCATATGACTCTACTGTCCTTTTCCCTCTACAATTTTCTTCAGTTCAGAGCAAGTCTGGATGTTCCGTGTTTTTTATACAAACTCCTTCCATGTACTTTTGTCTATTTGCTCCTACATACTTGAGCAAATATATTTATTTTTCAGTCGTCTCGACTTCGTCTTGCCACTGGTGTCAAAATTGCCAGAGAGAAAGTGATGTTGACCAATAGCGCAACTTTTCTTCACTTTAATTCAAATACAACACGAGATACAATTCAGGCAACTCAACAAATCGCACACAACACAAAAATCAAAATGAAGTTGTGATCTAATTCTTTCCTTCAGATTTTCTTTTCTCCCTGTGGATTTCAGAACAATGCCTGTCTTACAATGTTTTCTAATGGTCTTTTCAATTTATGTCCTATCCACGTTCAACACCGTTTCTTGAATTCTCTTTCTACTGGTGCTTCGTTTTATCATATGTTCCTCAAAATAACTATACTCATGATATTAAAAAACTGTGTTCTTACTTTTTGCAAATTAGTGCAAAATTAACTGATTGTTGCACACAATGATTGGACTCACCTATAATCAAAGAATAGTTCCTCCCCAGCCTGGATTGGACGTTTTGCAAAGATCCCAATACGATGATCTCCATTGACCATCATTACTTTTGCATAGCAGTTTGGATTGATGGAATGATTAGCAAATCTGATTTTATTCCCTTTTCTGGTAGCATCTACCACAAAATCTGTAAGATATAATGAAACTAATTGTAGCATCTACCACAAAATCTGTAAGATATAATGAAACTAATTGTAGCATCTACCACAAAATCTGTAAGATATAATGAAACTAATTGTAGCATCTACCACAAAATCTGTAAGATATAATGAAACTAATTGTAGCATCTACCACAAAATCTGTAAGATATAATGAAACTAATTGTAGCATCTACCACAAAATCTGTAAGATATAATGAAACTAATTGTAGCATCTACCACAAAATCTGTAAGATATAATGAAACTAATTGTAGCATCTACCACAAAATCTGTAAGATATAATTAAACTAATTAACCAAACTGCAGAGCATGTCCATCAAGAATGTACAAACTATAACACATTAATGCGCATAAGCTGGCCTTCTATGATCATCTGCATTCATTCTCAAACTCCTGCAGATTAGCAGGATGTAGTCCAGAGAACGGAATGCATTGTTTTATGGCAATGCTGCAATATCTACCTTACACATCCGATTTTAGCATGTCATTGGGTCATGGTGACCTTATATGGGATGGAACAGCCAACTCCATCTCATAATTTCCTATTACCATATGCATGTAAGGTAAACAGTGTTGCTATTCTTAGATCCCCTCTTGGACCCTGGCAACACACGGATGGCTTTCCATGATGAAACACCATTGATCAAAAATAAATTTGGTAGAATATCCTATTCAGGATGTAGCCATCAACCCAGCATTTTTTGCTGTAGTGATTTTCTAGCAATATAAATATGTTTAGTAGTTTGTCATTGATTTCTGAACAGTCCAGAAAAAATAAATTTCTGCTGAAAAAACCAGCAGCATAACGTACGTCACACTCTCTGGCACAAATCACATGAATATTTGTGCTGATTATACATACGAGAGAGAATGCAGAACTGTTGATAGAAACATTACTAGGGGACAAAAGAAAAAGTCGCCTTATCGTGTAGACATTACTAGGGGACAAAAGAAAAAGTTGCCTTATCATGTAGACATTACTAGGGGACAAAAGAAGACAGCCCTCATCATGTAGACACTATGGGACAAAAGAAAAAAGCCCCCTCATCATTTTCACTCACTTTTTGTGTTTATATTAGAAACGCCAGTGTGTTGCCAGTGCCTGAAAGTAAAGCAAAGAATAATGGCACTGGTACCTGACATGAACATCGTAAGAGGTGAATAAGGAGGTTATGGGATGCAGGTGGTTGTCCCATCCCCCAGAGGGTCCCAGCAACCCAGAAGACATGCTAAGTCGGATGTATCAAGACGCAGATATCACAGCCAATATGTGATGCAAGTAATTTCACAGCCAATAAGTGACACAGCACATTCTGTTCTCCAGACTATATCCTGATAATCTGCAGAAGTTTGAGAATGGACGCAGAAGAATATATCAAAACAGAATGAGCACTTACCATAGTTAAGATTAAATAAAAAACTGCACATGTATTTGTCGTAAACCTTGCCTCGTCTGTCAGCCTCATCTTGAGATATGATCTGTCAGAACATATACACATTTGTAATAATTGACATCATCTCCCATATCAGACATCATTTTTGTAAATACTATTAAATATTTAGGCCTTATTTGTATATTCAGTAACAACGATAACAGCTGACCTATATTTACCTTTATCTTGAATTTCAAGCTAGTTTGGATGAGTTGGGATTGTTAAATTGTTTCACTAACCCCTGTCACATTACATTAAACTCCTTTCACTAGATCGAGTTTACCTTCACACTGGGTCCATATGAAATTCCTTTCACTGAGTCCATATGAAACTCCTTTCTGGGTCCATATGAAATTCCTTTCACCGGGTACATATGAAGTTCCTTTCACTGGGTCCATATGAAGTTCCTTTCAATGGGTCCATATCCGCCAAAGATGGATGTGTCAGGTCATTGACGCAAATAAAACAGTGACACAACGCATTTCCATTCTCTGGACTACATTCTTCTGGAAATCTAATAGGACCATGGTCCTGCTAAAAGAGATATCCAGTGGGAGTTTGAGAATGAACGCTGAAGAAGAAGACTGGGTCCATATGAAACTCATTTCACTGGGTCCATCTCCCACCAGATCTCTCTTGTAACGGGACAATGGTCCTACTAGATTTCCAGCAGCATATAGTCAAAAGAATGGAAATGCATTGTTACCATTTTATTTGTGCCAATGGCCAGACATATCCGTCTTCTGTGGCACTGGGTCCATAAGAAATTCCTTTCACTGAGTGTATATTCTTTTCTTGCATCGTTCTCTAATAACCAACACTAAATTTTGTTTGATTTTTACAGGAGAGCGTAAAATACATTGTGTTGCTGTTTTACAGCAGAGCTGTGTTATATGTAACTTTTGATCCAGCACATCCAATTTCAGCACGAATAGGTCTATATAGCATCTCTTCAATTGTTCGATATGAAGCTCCTTTCACTGGATCTACATGTAACTTCTTTCACTGGGTCTATATAAAACTTCTTTGGCTTCATTCATTTTCTTTCAAATTATTTTATTAAAGACACTTTAAGCTCAAATTACTCCTGTTATAGATAATCCCTTTTCTTTCAACCTGATGAAGTCTCCGTCCCGCTGCAAGCATTATCATGAATCTAGAAGAAGGCACACTAAGACAAAACAAGATAATGACTAGGGATAGTATGTTTATGATCTAAAATTCATGAAAATAAAATAATGCCCTTAAAAATGTCCAAATTGCAAACCTCAAGCAATTATAGAGTTCTAACATGCGTTGATGATATCCTACTATACAACATGGGCGGGAACAGAACAGATATCGCTGACAGTGTACAGAATGGACTAGATCAATTGTTGATATGGTGCAGAACATACAACGCTGTGATCAATCCCTCGAAAGCAAAGGTTGTCTGGTACTCCATAAATAATAATCTGGTCAGTGATGCACTGCCAGCTGTCAGTTGCATGGGCTCATTCATTGAAAGAGAACAGGGCCTTAAATATCTTGGGATAACCTTTGATAGAAGTCTCTCATTCAACAAACACATCACAAATATGATTCAGAAGGCTAGAAGAGGGATCAGTGTTATTAAGGTTATGGCGACCTTCAACATGCAGCAATGGGTACTGTTTCTGCTTCTACAAGTGATGGAGCTATCTGTCATGGATTACATCCTTGGCATATAATCAAGCATGAAGATGACGATAGATTACAGCAGCACTTAATTGGTTGATAACTGATACATCAACACACTCGGTAATACTCACAGACTCTCAAAACATGCTGTGCAAGATAGAGAAAAGTACATGCTTAGAAAGTTGGAACTTATTAAATAACTCAATTGTCCAGAGCATTATATGAATATACTGCCCTGGTCATGCTTTGGTCAGAGGAAACGAGAGAGCCAACTTATTGGCAGGCAATGCGGCAATAGATGGCATAATGCTGAGAAGAGATAAAACAGATTTGATCAAGGCAGTAATAAATTAATTTCAAGATGAAGTCAATGAGGCTGAGAACGTACACATACAGAGAATGTCAGAAATGGGAGTATCTAGAGGGGAAAGAAGGAAAAGTAATTTTTTTAAAAAGCCTCAAAGATCACACAATTAACATCTGACCGGGACTGAGTCTTTATACACTGGAATGGCTGCTGGAACGGAGGGCAAAGCACTTATTGGAGTGTCCAACATGCTGTGAAGCTTGTTTCTAATCTAGAAAATGTCTAAATATCACCTAAAAATCATGCAAATAAAAGATTTACAACCATACAATAAGTGTCTAATTTCAAAAATCTTCAAAACATTGTACATGCTTTATTGATTTTAAAGCGGCTAATTTTTCAAAGTAAGATGTAATCACATACAATTTTACTGAAAGTCAACTTTTCTTCTTCTTCATCGTTCATTCTCAAACTCCCACTGGATATCTCTTGATTAGATTAGATTTCCAGAAGGATGTAGTCCAGAGAATGGAAATGTGCTGTGCCGCCGTATTATTTGCGCCAATGGTCCGACACATCCGTCTTCTGCTGAAAGTCACTTTTGACTGACAAAACACATTCAATGAAATATTACATCTTCTTTGTTCATTCTCAAATTTCTGCACATTTGCAGAATATAGTCCAGAGAACAGAATGTATTGTATCATGGTTTACAGCTTAGCTGCGATATCTATGCTTTGTGGATGACACATCCGAATTCATAATGGCGTATGGGTCACTTTGAATCTCTATGTGATGGGATAGCCAACTCCACCTCCAAACCTCCTTGTCGCCTCTTATGACATGCATGACAGGTAACAGCGTTGCTATTCTTTGAAACAGGATAATGAAGTTTTGCTAATCACTGGAAACACATAATATATACACACACACACAAATCGATGTTTCAACCAAAAGTTCTTTATCAAGATAACATACACATATACATTTTAAAAAACCACGCACAGGAATGACACAACCAACGTTCACATGGTCTAACAATATGTGAACATTTTGCTAGGCCATGTGAACATTAGTTGTGTTGTTCCTGCATGACATTTTTTAATGTATATGTTATGTACTCTTAATAAGGCCTTTCGGCAGAAACATCAATTTATGTGTTGCCAGTGATTAGCAAAACTTCATTACCCTGTTTCAAGCTTTACCTGTTGTATTTCAGTGTTACTCAATGAATACATATGATCGATTTTGCCATTCTTTAGCCTCCTGGGGGGGCCCATCAACACAGGGGCAAAAGAAAAGGATCATATTTCATCTATTAAATCATAAACCGTATAATTTCTTCTGTTTTCATTCTCAAACACCTACAGAATAGCAAGATGTAATCTGTAGAATGGAATACACTGTGTCACGGTTTACAACTTAACTGTGATATATCCACCTTTCTGCTGGACATACCCGACTTTAGCAAGACTTCTGGATCACTTTGAGCTTCTATAGGATTGGACAGCCAACTCCACCTCCAAATACCCTTAAGTCGCCTCTTATGATATGAATGGCAGTTTATTGTTGTTATTCTTTTATCCATTTCGCATGACATTTCTATGTCTACTTACCTCTCCACAATACTCCGATATAAACTCATTCTTGTCTGCTGGCTCTTTCAGGAAGATTCCCCATCCTGCTACATCTGAGGGTGCTAGCAGAAGATGCTGAAAAAAACAATATCACAGAATGGATCTGAGATAACATTAAATATAGTCATCAACAATATTCCCTCTAAGCTTTCTTGAGGCAGCATTTATGAACCTTCTTCTTCTGCGTTTGCTCTGAAAAGCAACACAAAATTTCTTTTGATTTCGGCCAGGGAGCATGAAGTACGCTTGTGCATCAGGTTTACAGCTGAGCTACATTATTTGCACTTTCCAGTCCAGCACATTCAGCACGTTTTTATTTCAGGTGAGCCTACCTAGCTAGCGACAGCCTTCCTATCTGTTGCTTAAGGACATTTCTAAACCCTAGGTGTTGTGCATGTGTCACTCTTTCTGATTTGGTGTGCAATCACACTTCGAGGGAACATTAGTTTCCATGTATGACTGGCCCCTAATTATGAGCTGACGTCATTCCACCCATAGCAAACCAATATGTGCCCAATCTCCAACAACAAACATTGATTTTTATACATGCTGGTAGTTCCCATGGCTCATTGGCTATACATATTTCTCATTGTGCACTTCAGATGCCCTACCCTACTCATGCAACACTTAATACCAAATTTGCCCAGTCTTATCCTAGATACTACTGCAGCATCTACATTATATACTGCAGCATCTACATTATCTACTGCAGCATCTACATTATCTACTGCAGCATCTACATTATCTACTGCAGCATCTACATTATCTATTGCAGCATCTACATTATCTACTGCAGCATCTACATTATCTACTGCAGCATCTACATTATCTACTGCAGCATCTACATTATCTACTGCAGCATCTACATTATCTACTGCAGCATCTACATTATCTACTGCAGCATCTACATTATCTACTGCAGCATCTACATTATCTAATGCAGCATCTACATTATCTACTGCAGCATCTACATTATCTACTGCAGCATCTACATTATCTACTGCAGCATCTACATTATCTATTGCAGCATCTACATTATCTACTGCAGCATCTACATTATCTACTGCAGCATCTACATTATCTATTGAAATATCTATATCTAACAGCAGCTTGTTAAGCAACTTCAAATAGCCCCCTTTACCAACTATAGATGCATTTGACATAAACCCCCATCTTCTCTTTCATTTCTGTGAACGTCAATATTTTCAGGGCATAACTACATGTGACAATGAGGTTGAAACAAGTTATAGACTCATCCCACCACTGACAATTCTGAATTTTCCTAAGCATGGAATGATAATCAGATATTGTAACTGCCATTGTTGCTATATGCAGCTAGATCCTGGACTGTCTATGCCAAGCATGCAAGGCAACTTAATTCTTTTCAACTTCAATGCCTGAAAAACTTCTTGGTGTGAGATGGTAGGGTCACACTGAGGTCCTCAAATAGTCTAAGATGGAAAGTACCTATGCCATTTTGTTCAGGTCTCAACTACGTCTGGCAGTTCATGACGTCCGCAAGCCAGAAAAGCGTCTTCAAAAGACTGTTGTTCTATGGTGAATGGTTTATAGGTAAGAGTTCAAGTGGAGACAGGAGACTTGAATACATCTTTCAAGTGCTGCAGCATTGAAAACAGCTCTTGGAAAATCAGTTTTTGACCACCCAGCAGATCATTGTGTTTATTTAAAACTTTCATCAGAATAGAACACTATAAGTGATTCGAAGAGGTCAGACAATTTTCCCCCATCTTGAAATCATTCCCGTTCACACTGCAGCTTTTTTTCATTATTATTTTTTTCCAGATTAGATGGAAACTCACAAACACCAAACTTAATAGACATTTTTGTTCAGAGCCCAGACTTGACTCGCAATTCAACACCACACTTATTGACTTTTTTCAGATCTCAGATTGGACTCAGAACTCACAAACACCAAACTTAATTGACCTCTTTGTTCAATTCCATGCTCATTTTAGTAAACAGTCTCTGAGAGCTATTGGAATACTGCGATAACACCCTCAACATCTATTGTGATACTGTAAGTAGTAGTATCACACACAAAGCCTTATCCATGCATAACTCTTTACAATCTCCTGATCCACCCCATCCATGAACACATAACCCATCATGGTCATAGAGGTAAAATATTGGATGCATTAAAATACCAGTCCCTCAGTGACTCCTATCTTCAATGATGAGGACGAGTGAAGATAACTCTTGTCCTGTCCCAATCCTTGATGTTGTCTGCCCATGATTTTTTTTTAGCTCCCTCTGCTTCTTCCACCTTCAACTGTTTCCTGAAGCATCATTTTGACAAGAAATCATGTCAGCATACATGTCCAAACAATGAAAGTTTTCAGTTTCACTATTGAAAGTCACGGTTCTTGTAGATATGTATACATCTCTATTGTATTTCTGGTATTTATTGTCCTTCCCCAGGTGAAGGATGGTTGATAGTATCCACACTTGCCGGTAATAATGGGGTTGGGAGCCTCAGTTGTCATTCTAAGACCAGATGTGTCACCTTGAGTCCATGTTTGTAAAAGGTTGTCTTGATGTTTTCTATCCACTGTTTTCTTGGTTTCCTTTATGTTGGACTTTATGTCCAGATATTCTTTTATTATATGCTCTTATTGGTATTTGGTTTGGGTTCATTCTCATAAGGTGACCAAACTATTTTACTTACAGTCTTTAGATATGCTGTTCAATACCAGATATTATATCTCTTCTTTTTCTAATTTCTTCATTCCTTATTATATCTAGTTTAGTAAGAATTGCAACTTTCCTTGGAAACTTGATTTCACATGAAACAATTTTACTTAGCTGTGAGACTGTTAAAAACCATGTTTGACATTGGTAGCAGAGTGTTGATAAATTGTAGATATATTTTGGGGGGGGGGGGGGGGGGGGTAATGGTGAAATTTGGTAATCCACTGTGTTTGATTCCTGACATCTTGTTTCTATTTCTCTGTTTAATGTTCCATTTTCTGAAAACATTATGCCTAGATATTTAAATTGTTTGGCTTATTTGACATGTCTTACACACACATAGGAAATTCATAGAATTTGTAACATTTGTAGAACTTCCTGATGCAGAAAGCCAAAACAGAATCAAAGAAACTACAATAAAGTGCGAGCTATAAGATTACAGGTCACATTTTATTATTTTTCAGCGTTCATTTTCAAACTCCCACTGGATCTATCTTGTAGGAGGACAATGGTCCTACTAGATTTCCAGCAAGATGTACTCCAGAGAATGAAAATGCACCGTATAGCCGTTCTATTTCCGTCAATGGCCCAACACATCCATCTTCGGTGATACATTTTATTTTATCTTACCTTTCGGAGACCTCGTTGAACACTGACATTCTTGCAAGAAATTTTGGGTGTATCAAACTGATCTGAAAAATCAATAAACAAATTATTTGATTGACATACATAAATAAGATGTGCTGTCAGTAGTTTATCTTATTCCTCTGTATTCATTCACAGACTCCTTCAGATTAGCAGGATGTAATCCAGAGAATGGAATGCTGTATATCATGATTTACAACTTAACTACAATATCTTTGCCTTTCAGCCTGACACATCCAACATCAGCATTAACAATTGATTTGATTCACATATATAAAAATAAGATGTGTTGTCGGTAGCTTATCTTATTCTTCTGCATTCATTCTCAAACTCCTGTAGATCAACAGAATGTACTCTGGAGACCAGATTGCACTATGTCATGGTTTACATCTTTGATGTTATATCAGCCTTAAGCCAAACACATCTGACTTCAGCAGCACCTCTGGATCACTTTGACCGTCAATGATATGGGAAATCTAACCACACTCCCAAATTCTCCTTAGACGCCTCTTACGACATACATGACAGGCAAGTATCACTACTTTCTACTCCCCTTTTGGATCCCAGTAACATACGATCATGTGTATATGTCAGAAGCCAGTGCTCTACAGTTTGTGGTATGTGATCTTGCTCTGTGTAAATCTTGTATCTTGGGTCAAAGTGAGAAAAGCCATGCTGAAGTCAGATGTG
The DNA here is from genome assembly GCA_034231615.1 of Meghimatium bilineatum. Lineage (NCBI taxonomy): Eukaryota > Metazoa > Mollusca > Gastropoda > Stylommatophora > Philomycidae > Meghimatium > Meghimatium bilineatum. Next base: position 51,735,117 of record CM067306.1, read on the forward strand.
TCGAACCAAAAGGCAGCAAAGTTGTAACCCATACACAACGCATTCTATTCTCTGGACTACATCCTGCTACCTTTCTAAATTCTTTCTCTGTTGAGAATAATAGGTACAGTACAAGTAAAATAAAGTAATATTTAAATTATTAAATGATGAACATGAAATTCACAAACATAGGACAAGGGAAATAACTTGTTAAAGTGGTTGCATCTGCTTGTACTGTACCGAATAATATGATTTAAGTTGTTACGCAGAAATATAGAGAATACAATTATCAGGGTGTAGATTTGGCTTACTGACCTGCTCCACATGTTTGACACAAATCTGGATCACATTCACGGACGGCCAGAAAACATGGACATAACTTGGTATTACACTGAGCCTTGCAGCGACACCCAGGAAACCTATTTTGGCCTGCAGAGGAAATGTTCATACATAAGACTTGTCAGCTGATTGTGTAAACATCAAGTAGCAAACAAACAAAAGAGAAAAAAAAAGGCCTCTTATGGCAGGCAATGTATTGCTATTCTTTACCTCCCTTTTGGGTCATGGCAACACTCGTGCAAATAAAGTCCTTTTCAGGACTACAATAAGAAACATGCCCGGCCACAAACATGCCCATCAGATTGATTGATGATGCAGCCCTCATGGCAACACTCGTGCAAATAAAGTCCTTTTCAGGACTACAATAAGAAACATGCCCGGCCACAAACATGCCCATCAGATTGATTGATGATTCAGCCCTCATGGCAACACTCGTGCAAATAAAGTCCTTTTCAGGACTACAATAGAAACATGCCCGGCCACAAACATGCCCATCAGATTGATTGATGATGCAGCCCTCATGGCAACACTCGTGCAAATAAAGTCCTTTTCAGGACTACAATAAGAAACATGCCCGGCCACAAACATGCCCATCAGATTGATTGATGATGCAGCCCTCATGGCAACACTCGTGCAAATAAAGTCCTTTTCAGGACTACAATAAGAAACATGCCCGGCCACAAACATGCCCATCAGATTGATTGATGATGCAGCCCTCATGGCAACACTCGTGCAAATAAAGTCCTTTTCAGGACTACAATAAGAAACATGCCCGGCCACAAACATGCCCATCAGATTGATTGATGATGCAGCCCTCATGGCAACACTCGTGCAAATAAAGTCCTTTTCAGGACTACAATAAGAAACATGCCCGGCCACAAACATGCCCATCAGATTGATTGATGATGCAGCCCTCATGGCAACACTCGTGCAAATAAAGTCCTTTTCAGGACTACAATAAGAAACATGCCCGGCCACAAACATGCCCATCAGATTGATTGATGATGCAGCCCTCATGGCAACACTCGTGCAAATAAAGTCCTTTTCAGGACTACAATAAGAAACATGCCCGGCCACAAACATGCCCATCAGATTGATTGATGATGCAGCCCTCATGGCAACACTCGTGCAAATAAAGTCCTTTTCAGGACTACAATAAGAAACATGCCCGGTCACAAACATGTCCATCAGATTGATTGATGATGCAGCCCTCATGGCAACACTCGTGCAAATAAAGTCCTTTTCAGGACTACAATAAGAAACATGTCCGGCCACAAACATGCCCATCAGATTGATTGATGATGCAGCCCTCATGGCAACACTCGTGCAAATAAAGTCCTTTTCAGGACTACAATAAGAAACATGCCCGGCCACAAACATGCCCATCAGATTGATTGATGATGCAGCCCTCAAGGCAACACTCGTGCAAATAAAGTCCTTTTCAGGACTACAATAAGAAACATGCCCGGCCACAAACATGCCCATCAGATTGATTGATGATGCAGCCCTCAAGGCAACACTCATGCAAATAAAGTCCTTTTCAGGACTACAATAAGAAACATGCCCGGCCACAAACATGCCCATCAGATTGATTGATGATGCAGCCCTCTTTGGTCATTGTTTCACTAATAGTACACTTTTAAATGTTTTTAACACACACTACCCCCCTTCTGAAAGATTGCGGCCTGCACAATTACTTCTTCGTTCTTCATCTTTCCTCAGTCCGTTATCAGGTTACAGTGCCAATAGCTTCAATGAACTGTGTAATTCGCCTCAGGTCATCCATCAGGTTTGGAAGTAGTTCTGGCTCAGTTTGCTATATTTTCTCTCTCTCTTATCTTGTTAGAGTTGACATGTATGAAGAATGTGTTCCGCTGTCTCTGAGGGCTCAGTCCACAGGTCTGTCTCGCCAAATTTCAGCTGAACATGTAACTTCTCAGTCCCTGCTGTTGCTAGTCTGTAAATAATGGTGTGTTCTTTGAAGTGTTATTTCTTTATATTGTGTTCTTTGAATGATGTGTGACATTTTGTGGTAGGGGGTCATTTGGTTCTGCAGTTGGGTGCATCTGTTTCCACTTTTTCTTAAATTCTGCCTTTATCATAGTTTTACATTCATAGAACGTAATATCACTACAGAATTACATTCATAGAACGTAATATCACTACAGAATTACATTCATAGAACGTAATATCACTACAGAATTACATTCATAGAACGTAATATCACTACAGAATTACATTCATAGAACGTAATATCACTACAGAATTACATTCATAGAACGTAATATCACTACAGAATTACATTCATAGAACGTAATATCACTACAGAATTACATTCATAGAATGTAATATCACTACAGAATTACTTACAATCAAAACTGCACTGGCAAAATTTTTCACAAAAATTCTGAGCCATGATACACGGACAAGTCTCATCACACCTCTGCCCAGGATGGTCACATGGTTGGTAGTTGTAGACAGTCTTGCTAGAACCATCTTTCTTCAACTGTATTTTTCTGCAATGCATGGACCACAACCTGCAAAAGAGTGTAAACCTTGCATTACATAAAATAATGAACATTGTTATTCAGATACAAACTAAAAACAATGGCCCATGTGGTAACCAGGCCATGGACATCTTGTGGGTGGAATAGGGCCACTGTCTTCTTTACAGGCCTGTCATAGGTGGCGACTAAGGAAAGTTGGGGGATATGTTGATGACCTGCCACCTGTGAGGAAAATCATTGTCACATCTTGTCTCAATTTCTTACTTTTTGTCTCCTATCAAATAATCTTCATGGATGACAAGAGATGCAGATTAGTGGACACTGCACATTTTATTTTTGGTGGTAGAAAACTTCAGGTGGAAATATTCACAGCTCAGACATCTTCAGATTTTCTCACATGAGAAGAAATTAGAGGGAACATTGGTTGCCAGGGTTTACAACTGAGCTACAATATCTGTGCCTTTTGATCATCTGTGAGAGCCATATCCCTTTGGAAGGTTCACAAAATTTACACTTGTCACAGATAAAAACAGGTCAGATCAAGCATGTAAACTATTCCTCCATCCTGAGAGTTTCAACCTAATTCCAAAATTAATCAATTATGCCATGTGTTTAATATTAGACAGCGTCCTTTTTTTTTAATACTCCTGTTGTTTCATTTTGATAAAGACCTTTTAGTCATAACATCAATTGTTCATGTTTTCCTGTGTTTCCAGAGGTTCGTTAAAACTTCACTGCTCCTGGATTTTTTAAAAATTGTTTCGTCTAATTGATTACATTTCACTGTAGTCTCATGTTAATTAATTGTGTAAACTAACAAAGGAATCAAGTCAACACTATATAATCTTGCCTTTGCTTCTTTTTCTTCTTCCTCGGAGGTGTTGTTGCCATTTCTTCTCCAATATCAGGATGGTGGGCTTCCTCTTTCACAGCAAAACGGTAAACCTGAAACACATTTTCAAACAAAGTCACATGTTTGATAATAATCAGAACAATATAAATTCATCAGTTAGCATATCCTAGACAGAATAAAAGTCATCACAGCTCCTGCTGATCTGAGCCAATCTTCCTTCTTCTGTGTCATGTTCATGTGCTCTTTGCTTGATATATTGCTTCTATCTTCCTTGTTGGTCGACATCTTTTTCATTTCCAAGGAATGATCCCCTCAAATAGGGTCTTTTCTAGGATGCCATGTTGTTTGATATGGCCAAAATTTTCTAGAGAGAACCTTGTTCTTTGGCAAGTTTTATTTTACTTTCAATTTTCATCCATGGTATTCTGGAGGATTCTTCACAATAAAAATTACTTTTCTTAATAATCACTTGATTAGAACTCACACTGCAGGAGAAGAACGGGGAAGACAAGAAAGAATAGAAATTCTAAAACTTCTGTTGATTTAGCATTAGTCTGGAAAATAGAATATGTCGTTTCATGATTTATAGCTTGGCTGTGATATCTGCAATTTTCAACACACACATCCAACTTCAGCGAGAAATTTTTTTGCCTTCTTATCTGCTTCTTCTATGTTCGTTCTCAAACTCCTGCAGATTAGCAAGATGTATTCCGAAGAATGAAGTGTTGTGTCATGGTTTACAGCTTAGTTGTGATATCTGCATCTTTCTGCATGAAACATCCAACTTCAGCATGACTTCTGGGTCATTTTGATTCCATATGGGACAAGACGGCCAACTCTACTCCACAACCGCCTCATCACCTCTTACGACGTTCATGGAAGGCAATCAGTGTTGCTATTCTTTGCTCCTCTACTGGGTCTGACAAAATACTCTGGTGTTGTGCCTATTTAGATCTACAGTATGAGGTAGGCAATCACATGAACAACTTTTCTTATAGTTGTCTCTTACAAGATTACAGACTTAATTACTTATCCGATCCCATGGGTTTGCGAGCTTTCGCTCTTTCTTCCTTGTGCCAAGTGATGATAGGTGCATGTCTTCTTCAGTTGTGTTGTGTCTGTATAAAGGAAGGGTGTTAGTGATGGAGGGGTTTGATGGTAACAGTTGTTTTCACAGGAGGGCATTCAATAAGGTGATGTTTGTACTATTTCCTTCGCTTGTCTGTTGCAGTATGGTGTATGGTTTGCTGTAATTCTTTGTAGGAGTTGTTCGCATTCTAAATATTATGGTTTGATCTTTGAGGTGTAGCCTATTTATACTATCATGTGGATTTGGTTGGGACATGTCTGCATATAGCACTCTTCCCCTTTAACTAGTGGCCCAGCAATCCATCCATTGTTGTTTTTATTTAAATTGTTGCTGATAATGTGTTTAGGACCTGGGATCAGAAACACCATTTTCCAACTGGTACGATGCTACTTTGACTTGACTCTTCCCAGACTTCCATCTATGGATAGTGGATCTACGGTATGCTTCATCACTCTCCATTCCCAGCCACCTACAGTCTGCTGGCATACAAGACGTGTGCCATGTCTGTCAAATTTGGAAAGATGTAGGATCGCCACGTTCTGACTTGGATGGTTTCACCTCAAGTTTCTCCAGTTGGTTTCTGGGTGTTAGTTTGACATACAGCATCAAACCAATGAGATCTTGACAGTCAGGGTCACAGGACCTTGGTTCTGAGACGGAGTGCAATGCCACAAGTTGGACGTGGGGGGGGGGGGAGGAGATAATCAACAACAGGACATTATGACACAAAAACATTAAATTATAAAGATAGAACGCTGGTGAGGTTATCACACACAAAAAACCCCACTATACAATTTTAAATGTTTCTAAATCTTCTAGAAGTATAATACTGCATGGTGGTTAGTCTGGTGGTTACCACCTGACCTTCTATACGCAGTACAAGATTACATATGAGTGTAACCAGCAAGTTATGGGAATCAACAAAATGAATATCCTTTGACATCTGCTATTGAAGGTCTATTTTCTATTGGTTTGCAATGATGTTGGTTCCTGACCAGCAAGATTATATTAAGCTTTAGCACCCCGTGTTACAAACCGAGCAGTGCTTTCCGCCGGAATTGTTATGTTGTGATTTCGGAAGGCGTCTTCCACCGCCCGATTTAGTACACCCGGTTATTGGTCTCAACAACACGCAAGAATTACACGAGTAGCATCACATCGCTCGAACTAGATAGCTCGGATTACTGCCCCGTGCACCGTATTTGGCGCTGAAGAATAGATAGAATTCAGAAAACAGATGCATTGTGTCATGGTTTACAGCATAGCTGCAATATCTACCTACACCTTTCAGTTTGACACATTCAACTTCACTTTGTAAACACAAGGCACTTATTTAAGTAGAATTTAAACCATAAAATAATGTGATATAGATTTCCAATAACATTTGTGACTGACCTGTTGACAGGTTTTTGTTCCGATCAAACATGCAATTGAACAATAGTTGCTGCGGTAGACATCGGTCAACACTCGAAGGAGGGACTCTTCTGCTCCTGTCCAATCCTCCACTGTTGGGCTCATCCGTGGTGGAAATTTGATGTCTACATCTAAAAGTTCAGTTGAGGTCAAAGTTAATATAAAACAGGTCAGGGCAATGAAAGATTTACAAAAATACTAGATATTACATGGATCAATCAGAGCATTTACAAAGACAAGTAGGCAACTGCAGATATGTCAATAGCCTCGCAGATAACAGCATGGCGTGTCAGTGGCGTGTAAATGGAACACATTATTTGGAAAAAAACAACAGCTCACAAACACATGCATATATCACACAATGGCATTGGGTCAAAGGGCATGAGCCCATGGACCGCTGGATCAGCAACCAACCAACCAACCAATAAAACTTGCCTAGGAAAGAAATCATGCGTGAAAAATGAAACACTATGCATTTTGGAAATTTAATTAATATTAATTTGAGGGTCTCCTCGTTCATATGAAATTTTGCACTGACCAGCTTTTATACCAACAACTAATTCTAATTCCTACCCTCACCCCCCTCCTACTATAAGTCTCTGTTCTTCCTATTTTCGCTAATTATTTCCCCTGGCTTCAAACTACTAAACAATTGCATTCTGCGATGTCACAAACTACTAAAAAATTATGATCAGACAATTTTTTTTAAACTATGAGCGCTGTAAAAATTGGTAAGCACACGTTCCAGACATGAACCATTACTTCTTCTTCTGCATTCATTCTCAAACTCTTGTAAACTAGCAGGATGTATTCTGGAGAACAGAATCTGCCAGATCAAGGTTTACAGCTTATCTGAGATATCTGCTCCTTTCAGCACAACAAACCTAATTTAGTACAGCTTTGTGGGTCACTGACGTCACAATGGTACATTCATTATTCATGGTTTGAAATAAATTACTCCCATGGTTAAACCAGACATCAGGAAGTTGGGCTCAAGCTCTGGAAAGGTTGAGGAAAGGTGCCATATTTATTTAGCAAGTGTTATCGAGGACCCTATTCAGGTGGTTTCTGGTAGTTTTTCTTCAGTGTTAATTCCAAAACTCCCGTTGGATATCTCTTGCAGCAGAACAATGGTCTTACTAGATTTCAAGCAGAATTTAGTCCAGAGAATGGAAATGCATTGTGTCACCATTTTATTTGCACCAATAATACGACACATCAATCTTCGATGGGGGTTTCTGGTCAACCACTGACTAAATATCTGAGAACTTATGGGAAACCATGTGTTATGACACTGGTTCATAACTCATATTACCGTTACCTTTTACAGTTGATCCCAAATCGTCATTATCGACTATGACAGACGAACATGACAGGATAATCATGCAGTCTCCGGATTACATCCTACTAATATGCAGGAGTTTAAGAATGAACACAGAAGAAGAGTGCCCAAAGAGCACTCGAAAATGCTCCAAGCAAATGGATTCATCAAACTCTGTGGTCTTCTGTGATCTGTATCAAAAGGTGGAATAGAAAAACATCTGCCAACTCGGTCAGATGGTCGACCAAAATTAATTAACAGCTCTATGTAGATATCCGTCTCTATAGGCCAGCGTTCCTCTTTTAACTGATTTATTTAAATGCAGTCTTGCAGGATATGTTCGGCTGTCTGCCCACATGGACACAGAGATAATGTTACCAGTCTTGGATGAATATATAGTATAAGAAATATACCAAAATAGAGGACAACAAATACACTGATATTGTTACTACCTTGAATTTAAGCTTCTACGACTCCAATAAACTCCTCTTTGTAATTTTTACGTGTGGACATTTGTCTGTGGATTGATGATTTATTCATTGCAGACATTTAACATTTACTTTAATAAAACAAATAGGGCCATAAAATAGAAGAGATCAAACATTTCAAAAGATGTAGAGTTTCAGTTTTACTTACATCAAATATTGACAGACAGTTAATCTGTAGTAATAAATGAATAGGCAAAAAAGATTCTGGCAAGGACCTTCTTTGCCCTTGTTGCCCGTCCTGAAAGGGGAGAAAATAAAAGTGAAACTTTTACATGCCATGCATGTTGTAAGAGGTGACTCACGCTTTCAGGGGGTGGAGTTGGCTGTCACATCCCTTACAGGGTCAAGTGACACAGAAACCATGCTAAAGTCACATGTGTCAGACCAAATGCTAAAGTCAAGCCAAATGGCCAAGATATCGCAGCCAAGCTGCAAGCCACGACACTGTGCATTTAATTGTCCAGGCTACATCCTGTTAATCTGAAGGAGTTTGAGAAAGAATGCAGAAGAAAAGGGCCTCCTTAATATGACACTGGAGAAATTATGATTTATCACATTAAAGAAGCTATTGGTTAATCCATGTTATTGTACTTCAAGGCAAACCCACAATTCTCCATCTCCCTGAGAAGATGTCAAAGAATATACATGCCAATAGTCCCCATGTCTAGCTAGCTGGATAAACACTCTTAATTCTACTCGACATGTTCTCAGTTCTATTTATACAATAAATAATACTGAATTGCTGCCCGTGTGTTACCAAGTTCCAAGAGAGGAGTAAAGAATAGCAACCATGTTTACCTTCCATGCATGTCATAAGAGGTGACTAAGGAGGTTATGGGATGAGTTGGCTGTCCCATCCCATATAGGGTCAACATGACCCAAAGCCGTGCTAAAGTCGGATGTGTCAGACTAAAAATTGCAGATATTGCAGCATTGCTGTAAACCATGACACAACATATTCCGTTCTCTGGACTACATCCTGCTAATTTGGAGGAGTTTGAGAATGAACGAAGAAGAAGAAGATACTGAATTGCCTTGGATGCAGCATGGATACCTCATCTATCCCAGTGTCCACTCCAGCAAGTGACCACAAACTTAAATTCACAGATACAAGTCTGTCTGCTCTATTATTACTACGAATATCAGCACACCCAGGGCAATAAATCAACGTTACAACGTATTTTCATTTTAATTATGCTAATTGCTGCCATTTTTAATATTAATTAGTTCTGCGCACACCTATGACTTATAGAAATAGGATCAACAGATGCGTCTTGCCTTTGCCAACACAAATATATATAATTTCTGTGGTATTTAATTATGTTCAATAGTTTGAAGATTTATTTTCATTTAATTATGCTAATTTGCTGCCACCTAAAAATTATAGAAATAGGATCAACAGACGCATCTTGTCTTTGCGAACACAAAAATATACATTTTCTGTGGTATTGTATATTTTATAGTTATATAGCTTAATTACATTTTAATTATGCTAATTAGCTGTTATTTTTTATACTCACTATTTTTTTGCACATATTAAAATTAGAGATATGTAACCAATAGATGTGTCTAATATGGCCTACTGAGACAGCACTGCTTCCAGACTTGAGGGGTTATATGGATGACATGAGGCGAATCACACAATTTGTTGAAGCTATTGGTGCTGTAACCTGATATCTGACTGAAGAACGATGAAGAAGAAGATGTGTCTTGTTTTTGCGCACACAAAAATATATAGTTGCGGTGGTATTTAATTATATTCAATAGTTTGATAATTTATTTTCATTTTAATTATGCCAATTGCAGCCATTTTTAATATTAATTAGTTCTGCGCGCACCTGAAAATTATAGAAATAGGATCAACAGATGCGCCTTGCCTTTGTCAACACAAATATATATAATTTCTGTGGTATTTAATTATATTCAATACTTTGATAATTTATTTTCATTTTAATTATGCTAATTTGATGCCATTTTCAAGATTAATTTGTTCTGCACGCACCTAAAAATTATAGAAATAGGATTATCAGATGTGTCTTTCCTTTGCCAACACAAATATATATAATTTCTGTGGTATTTAATTATATTCAATATTTAGATAATTTATTTTAATTTTAATTATGCTAATTGCGGCCATTTTTAATATTAATTAGTTCTGCGCGCACCTGAAAATTATAAAAATAGGATCAACAGATGCGCCTTGCCTTTGTCAACACAAATATATATAATTTCTGTGGTATTTAATTATATTCAATACTTTGATAATTTATTTTCATTTTAATTATGCTAATTTGATGCCATTTTCAAGATTAATTTGTTCTGCACGCACCTAAAAATTATAGAAATAGGATTATCAGATGTGTCTTTCCTTTGCCAACACAAATATATATAATTTCTGTGGTATTTAATTATATTCAATATTTAGATAATTTATTTTAATTTTAATTATGCTAATTGCGGCCATTTTAAATATTAATAGTTCTGCGCGCCCCTAAAAATTAAAGAAATAGGATCAACAGATTTGAACATCATCAGAAAACACAGCTGGACATATGTCGGTCACACATATTTAGAATGAAGGAAGACAGAATTCGACGACGAGCCTTCATGTGGACACCAGTCGGGTAAAGAAATCAAGGAAGACCAAAAACAACTCTCAGAAGAAAATTTCTGAATGAATTAAAATCAACAGGCATAAATGCACAGGACCTGCACTCCTTGACAACTAACCGATAGGCATCTAGAACTATGATATCCGAGCTATGTGCCAAACTTGGCAAAAGAGGAACTGACTAACATAATATTATATATTTAATTTGTATATTTTAAATATTCTAATCAGCTGCCATTTTTGAATATTAATTAGTTGTGCGTGCTTCTGAAAATTACAGAAATTGAAACAATAGATGTGTCTTGTCTTCATGAACAAACAAATGTATAGTTTGTGTGTTGTTTTATTGAAAATAACAAAGATAAGTTAGAAATTATCAGCTCAGCTACATTTTGTGGTCACAAGATTTCTTTAGAATATTTTCCTATGTTTCATGTAAGTTATTTTGATGTCAGATTCATAAATTTTTTCAGGGTTGACGTGCAGACTTGGTTGAGGTATCGTTACGTTATATTTTATTTTTTAAGGGATATCTAACTATATTATTTGTAATTATGCAGCACAATTCTGAAAATTTTGTCCAAGTGGATTGATAGATTTCCGATTTTCCATATCTCTCGTTTCATTGCAATTTGTTAGATATTCATTGTCGAATTATATAAGGTTGAACGAATCATGACGTAAATATGGAAATCATTAAATCCGTTTCAGTAACACAGATATTTAATTTCTAGGATATTAATATGTTAAATTAATGATCTACCTGTTCTTGACTCAGCTAAACAAAAACATTATTTGAACCGGAAGTTAAAGATAGTAGCATTTATTTACCAAGGGACATAGCCGGGCATACACTCCAAAATCAAGGGTGGTAATAAGTATGAGATATTAATAAATCATCAAAACACAAATATTTTGATCTGACAATTGGCAGTATCATTTAAATAAACAATTCTAATTTATTTAGAGAGATTTTACGTAACTTTCCTCGTTCTCCTATTTATAAAAACGTTTTTTTTAAAGCAATATGCGCGACATTCTTCCCTCACTGTTGACATGGGTAACAAAATGTGTGGCACATATGTTTTTGAATGTTAAAGGATAATGTCCGTATCAGGTTCAAGTTCCCCGCGGAACTTTACAAAAGTTGGCTCTTGACTTTGTATGGGAACTAGTGTCAGTAGTCCGTTCACATGTCTTAGACTCCACCGCGGGGTCAAGGTTCAGCCAGTGTCGAGTCAGCTCGCTCGTCACAGTACCGCTTGGGATCTAGGCTGGTTCCTCCCCATATGACATGTTAAGACAGGACGAAGTCACCGGGGTGAAGTTTTCGGTCGTACGGAATGTTAACAGCATAAACGTGCTCAGCTGAGTGGTGAGCTATACTCATCGTCCGAGTGGCTTTCGATGTCGGCGCCTGCTATGTCATACCGCCTCGAGAGAGGATTACGGGGGTATAGGAGAGCTGCTTAGAAAGTGCTTCACTCGACTTTTTTGTCATGAAATAACTTTGTAATTACTTAAATTTTAGTATTATTTGTATTTACACCATTACACTTAAACGTATTTTTGATTTAACATTTGGATACTGTTATTTATTGGAAAGAATAAACTATTTTGATACAAAGTAATAATATAGTCTTACAGTTTTTATGGCCATAGTTCTTAATTTAAAAGATCTTAATTATATAATTATAATTTCGTTAACAAAATAAAACAAATTTAGTATTCACGAGGAAAAAAAATGGGATTGCAATTTGTGAGTTTTAAAACGCTTCATTTTTTTTAAAGAAAATTTACTTTCAACAATAACGCAATTTCACAATATAAGCTGCGTAGAAAGTGCCTCACTCGACTTTTTTGTCCTTTTTTAACTCTGTAATTAGTATCCCTACATTTTAGTATCATTCATTTAATATCATATACACAATTATACAACGTATTTTTTAAAATGTATAGTCAATTTATTTCATTTGGTGTTATTGGAAAAATAAATTTTTTGATAAAAATAGAACAGAAAATAGAAAAAAGGATATTGATTACTATACAAATGTATAGTCTTTAATGACTTAAGTTTACATTAGAATTTCTTTTATTTAAACGAATTTTTTATTTGTGAAGAAAAAAAATTGGAATTGCAGTTTAAGAGTTTTAAAACCTTAATGGTTGAGAGAGCATTTACTTTCAACAATAGCGAAAATTCACAATATAAATGCATATATTGTGTTAGTTAAGTTTTTTTTAATGTAAACACAAAATAAACTCAAATAGCACTATATCAAAATATAGGACTATAACGAAACAACACACTTAGTTAACGAGTTTGGCACGCTTTTCGACACTGGTGCATGGTAACACTAAACGCAGGCGGGTGTAAAGGCTTAAATATATTTATACATAGATCAGTTGTAATAGCGTATTTTCTGTAGACATATTAAATTAACTTAGAATATTATGTGATTGTCAGGGGTCTTCTGTCAGGGGACCATCAAATGAATAAATTATATTTCCAACACAGCTAACCTGTGTTCTTTGATACAATTAAAATAGAAAGAATGTCTTTGATAATTTGTTTATAGTGAATAATCTGAAAGCAACGGTAGTTAAATAAACTTAATTTTCAATATAAACTGCCATTGTGCTGCTGGGCCTGGGTGGGAGCAAAGGATAGAAACTGCCCTTGTGTTACGAGGCCTGCGTTGGAGCAAAAGATAGAAACTGCCCTTGTTTTGTAGGGACTGGAAGAGGAGCAATGGATAGCTAAACTCTTACCTGTCAAACATTTAGCAAGTAACAACTAAGAGGATTTTGAGGTGGAGTTCGCTTTTCCCTAAAGGTCCATAGATAACTAGCAGGGCCGTAGAGACATGTTTGGTGTGGAAGGGGTTTTATCTAAAAAAAACTAATGTAAAAAAGGTATTCGTCCGTTGTTGTAATTTTTGTAAGGTAGGGGTTCATCCACCTTTTGGCTAAATTACTAGCAATAAAAAATATGTTTTGACTTCTTAAGAGTGGGAAAGAGTTTACCACACCCCCGCCCCCTCCCCTTATCAATAGAAGTATAAACCATGCAAGTAGATATATTTGTCGATTTAATATTGATTGACTGATTCGGAACCACAAGAAATGTGTTCATACCCAGGAGACTTCAGCTCAGTGCAATGCATATTGAATGAGTTTTCTACTCAGAGGGGGTATATAATTGTATAGATGACATGCTACAAGCTTCCATAAAAGAGCCTCAATATAACGGCATTTCATATACTATGGTTTTCTGTTGCATGTGTGGTTTGTCTAGTGGGACATTTGTGGTACCCACAGATGCAACCGCATGCGTTTAATATTGAAAGTAATGATTCTTGTAGACATGTATGAATCTGTAGCATTGATTTTGTTTTTCCAAATGATAGTTGATCTTGACATATCAGCTAAATCCATCTCCAGCCTTAAGCTAAAGTCACCTTGTTGACTAGGAAATCCTGTGACTTCTGGATCACTAGACCGTCAATGGAATGTAATAGTGCAACTAGTATGTGCTACATTTTCTGGTTTTCGCACCACACTCCCCATCACACAGGCTGACCACTAATCTATCATAAACAGCACAATCTACATTATACGGGCTGATATAAATCGACCATACACAGTTTACTACACATTACTCGGGCACTGATCTAAAACACATATCATAGTCAACACCACTCAATGTTTTTGTTTTTGTCTTTTCTTATAGGTCCTAATTTTGACATCTTAGCAGCAATCTTACTTTCGTGAACTGTACGAGATAGAAAAAGGGCTCTGTTTACAGGAATAAAACTTGACTATTGTGTTTTAGATAGTCACTTTGATTTAACATAATGCTTTATTTTTTTATTTTTAAATCACTAATTTAATCACAGTAAACAGATAGTTTGACATTTTATAAAAGGTGGTTTTACGTTTGCAATTTAAGGGAGATAATACGAACAATTGTCAACAAATTTGATTCAACTAATTATTCTCCCCTTATTAGTTATCATCCCACTGTGGCATACCAGGAAATTGAAAAGGCAGACAGACTGTCAAAGGATGGAGCAACACAGGGACAAATAGACCAAGAAATCGCCTACCAAGAAAAAGGACACTCATCACAACCATCAGGAAAGTTGACCACCCAAAAGACAATTACCACTATCTCGACAGAGCAGAACAGGTTATTACCTTTCGCCTCAGAACAGAACACAACAGATTAAACAGGCACTTAAATAGACTGAGACTGATCCCATCACCTCTGCGCCCTTGCAGCACAGACCACTGAACATATTCTGCACGACTGCAATACACTAAACCGGTTATGGGAAGAACACTGGCCCACGGAGATGGATATCCACATAAAGATGTATGGGAGCACTGGGGAGATTTCAAATACAGCAGCATTTATTAAGAAAACAGGACTTGATGTGTAGACATGTCAAACTCCGAACGAGAAGAGGAAACTAATTATTGTGTAAAAAAAAAGAGAAGAAATGTACTCCTGCTACATCTTGAATTTAAACACGAATTAAACAAATAGTTTGTTATATTTTCTGTTGTATGCATCTGTCTAAAATGCTAAAAATATTATTGTGAAAAACTCATAAGGAAATTGACCATGATTACTGTGTAAAAAAACTGAAAATTAGGATGATATCCCTTGTGAACCAAATAAGAACCAAATTGTGCTTATTACAAACATGTGTGTTTCCAATAACGGAATGCAAATCATGCGAAACATGGGTACTAAATAAAACATTGTCCAAGAGAATAACATCATTTGAATTAAAGTAAAGAGTTCTGAGAAAACCATGGACAGTAAAGAAAACAAACCAGGAGGTGCAAAGCACAATCATCGCCCAAGATGGCTGGCTTCTGAAAACCATGTTAAATTTAAAACTTTTTTATTTCGAGAGACATGACGGTATGGAGATAATGATATTTGAGGGATGATAGAAGGTAACAGGGGTAAACGCCGACTAAGACGCCGTTGGACAGAAGATTTACAGGAATGTCTGCACATGTCCCTAAAGGAGGCGGTACACCTTGCTCAAGGCCGAGGAGAATTCAATAGAGCCATAAGAAAGATCATGTTCTGGAAATAATATGTCACGTGTTGATCCCCTAGTGGTGAGGTACGCCACTTTAAACTACGGGAGTGAGTTCAATTTAGTTATATCATAGGTTTTTGAACATACAAAATCATGGGGGTGCTGGTTCAGATAATACTGTCACCGTGACTCAAATAATAAAATTGGGATGATAAAAATGTGATGTATTGTATACCCCGGCAGTTTTAGTTCAGCAACACACTCTTAAATACATAATCTTGAATTCGTGGTGGCTGGATTACAGAACACGACCTCTATTATTATCATTTGATGGTTAAAAACTTTGATGATATAATCAAATTGTCGCCCGAATGTTTCCGGAGTCATAAATTGGAATAAAGAAAGGAGACATTGCTACCTGCCAATTATATTGTACGAGGCAACTACGCAGGTTGGTTGTTTCATCCCAAAAAGAGTCAAAGTGAAGCAGAAGCTATGCTGAAGTAGGATCTGGCAGGCTGAAAAGCGCAGATATCGCAGCTTAGATATAAGCTATAACACAATGCACTTTGTTCTCCAAACTACATAATATGAGAGTCTGAGAACTAACGCAGAAGAACAAGAGCGAAATTGAATCATGTCCGCGGTTTAAAGAAGAGCACCATTACCATAAGGGTACCACCAATGCAACAAAAAACCTTAGTAGATGACATTCCGTTATATTGAGGCTCTCTTATAGAAGCTTTGTAGCATGTCATCTATACAATTATATACCCCCTCTGAGTAGAAGTCTCTTTAACTAGGCATTGCACTAAGCCGAAAGCTGAAGTCTCCTGGGTATGAAAGAAAGCTAAGAAAACCCATCCCACTGCACATAGGAAGCAAGAAATTTGGTTTGAAGTGTGGTGTCGCTAGAAAGGAGCAGTTTCGTGGGCACGAAAGAATGATGACCAATCAATTGCGTACTGGGACCGCCAGTCAGCGTGTAATGGTGGTTACACTCAATGAGAGATCTGAGCACCTATGGACTTGTCCGACGTGCAGTGACGATAATCCAACGACTAACTAACTATAGGAAGCAAAAGTTACTACATTACAATTCCTGGGGATCTTAAAAACACAAACCATAAGGGTACTATAAAAAATAATTATAATAGTTAAATATTGTGATACAAGTAAGGTCTTCTTCTTCTTCTTCTTCTTTCGTTCGCTAATAATGTCTATATCTGCAGTGTTGTTTCTTGTATAAATTGGACAGTGTTTTCCATTTCTTGTTTTGTACCATAAAGTTTAACATTCATTGGTGTATCAGAAGGCCAGTATGTTCATCTTAATGTGTCATAGTTTGCACATTCTTGAAGGATATGTTCTAAAGTCTGGTTGACTTGTCCACAATTACACTTTGCTGTTGTGCCAATTTTAAATTTTGTATACATATGGCTATTTAGTCTATTGTGTCCAGTTCTCAGTCGAAATATGATGACCTGTTCTTGTCTGCTAAGTAGGTGGTAGTCATCCCGTGGAGGTAAGTTAGGCTTTCATTGTGCCTTTATCATGGATTTCTTTTGGTGATAGCTGATTGGTACATCCGGTTGCTGCATGTTAGCACCTTCCTTGGCGAGTTGATCAGCTCTCTCATTTCCTGCTATTCCACAGTGTGATGGAATCCATTGCAGTATAACTCTACACCTATTTTGTACTATGGACAGTACCTCTTTTAACTCTGGAAGTTTATTGGATTGTAATGCCTCTAGTACTGACCTTGCATCTGTAAGTATTACAATAGGCTGTGAGTTCCTGTCCAATGTTAACAGTTTCTCTGCAGGTGTATAAATAGCTTTGACTTCAGAGTCATAGTTGTTGCAGTAATTCCCTGTTGGTATACAAGTAGTATCAGTGGTGATGTTTTGATCAAAATTTTTCCTTGATACCCATACATATATTTAAGCTTACATATGGGACTGTCTGGCCATCATGTAAGAATTAACATGCGCGTGCGTGCGCACGCCCACACGCACGCACACACGTATGTGTGTATGTATGTATATATACAAATAAGTATAGATGTATGTGTGTGTGTATGTATGTATATGTATGTATGTATATATAAGAATAGGGGGAACTTCGTAGAAAGATAAGGAAATGAACAAAAAACTTTTAATACTTTGTATGAAAAAAAGATATATTAAAAGAAATAAAATAAAACAAATAATGTATTTTGAATATATTAAAAGACATGACACCTTACTGTAGACCTTACTTGATTGAAGGGAGTCAACCAAGGGTAGACAGAGTTACAAGTGAAAGAGAAATATCACGAGATGGGCAGGTTACAGTCTGGCAGAGTGCATAACCAAGGCAAGAGACAGGGATGTTGGAGGTCCGTTGCAGCCAACTTTCGTTGTGAAGATGGCGCATCATGATGATGAACAATGACTGACAGGCACATAGGTGCCCAGTCTCTCCCAGCAAATGTCAAAGGGTATGCATGCTAATTGTTCATGTGGTTTGCTGGGTGAGTATGCTCCCAAGTTTACCCTGTGTGGTTCCAGCGGTACTATCTATGTTTCTTTAACGCAGAATGCGGTGCAAAGGGCAGAAACCAGAGCTCATTTTTCAGAATACTCTGGAAGTCTGTTAGAATCACCATTACCAACGCATATCAATAAAAGAGTAATGAAATCTGCAAGAAAAGTGATTTTGATTGTATGGGACGTCAAATGTGTCATAATGAAAATTTAACTGCTTCAATGCAACACGACTAAGGGCCAGTGGTACGATGATCTCCATACCAAACTAAGAAAGTCTGACTAGAAAACGAGGGTTAACTCGCACTCAAATTATGCTCTTGCTTCAAGACAATGCTCCTTCCTATAAAGCAGGGCTTGCGTTGCAAACAGCCAGCGATTTGAATATTGAAATTATTCCACACCCATCATATTCTCCAGATATGGCTCCATATGTCTTTTTCCTTTTAGAAAATGTTACCGGTGAAAGAAAATAATTTGGATAGTTAAGATGTCGTACTGCCTCGTGATAACTGGTTTAGTTTGAAAAATAGGTTATTTTATTCTGAAAGTCTTTTAAATGTTTTGCAGAGATGGCATACATTCTAGTGATCGTTAAGTTGAGGAGGAATAATCGTTGTAAAAAATTTCAACTTTTTCCTCCTATTCCTTCGTGGTCATGGCAAAGACATATCGCACGCCCCTGTATGTCTTTAGGGGGCAATCGAAGATCATGGAATTCGGTTGTAAACTCCGCACCCAGTCTCTTTAAATGCTTCTTACAACATGCATGGTATGCGGTAATGTTTTGTTATTATTCTTTGTTCTAGTTTTTTTTTCTTCCCGTCAACACACTGGCGGAACATTGTCTCTCGCGGCGTTTTTGTTTTTATTTCATCATCATCAAATGCCGTCTCCGTAACGAAGGTTAGTTGCAACAGATCTCCAACATCCCTGTCTCTTGTTTTGGTGTTGCACTCTGCTAGACTGTAACCTGTCCATCTTGCTGTGTTACTCTCCCACTTGTATCTCTGCCTACCTCTTGCTTGCTTCCCTTTGACTTTGCCCTCAAGTAAGGTCTTTGTCATGTCTTTTAATGTGTCCAAAATAGTTTATTTATCTGATCTTTATTTCTCTTAGTAATTCTTTCTTCATGTTAAATGTTTTTAGAACCTTTTTATTTATTTTATTCTCTTTCCATGATGTTCTTCCTATTCTTCTATATACCCACATCTCAAAGGCATCAATTCTGTCTTCTATTTGTTTAGTGTCCATGTTTCTGAGTCATACATTACTATAAAATAGATGTAGCATTTTATAATTCTCATTTTTTAAAACTTGTTTGTAATTTGTTTAGATGTTACTATTTTCCTCATGTCATTGAAGGTACTTTTAACCATTCCTATTCTCCTTTTAACTTCTGTTTCACACAGCCAACTTTTAACACTGTACTTTTTTTTTTTAAATTGTAAATAATCACAGCTCGCAGGTACTGGGATGAGCAGCGTTGCCACTGCTGGGTTTGTTTTCCACTAGGTCTGGCAATCGGAAGAACATATCTGCCTGCCCATATGGACGTAGAGGTGATGGAGCCAGTCTTAGTCTATTTCAGCATACTGAAAACCAATTGCTGAAGGAAGAAAAAAGTAGCCGCCTTTTCCCACACCATTGAGAAATATTGGGACACAACCAATCGCCAAATAAGACCTAACAGCAAAATCAAAACCAAGAAGAATCAGCCTTCTTACGTGATGTTTTTAATTATTGCTGTGATTTTTGTTAGTCATTATTTATATCCTTTGTGTTGCCATCAAAGCTTACCAACGAAGTTCACGGAAATAATCGAAAACATGTCCCAAAAGGTTTGACTTAATTCTGTTAGGTCTATTGCCAGAAGTCACAATTGGGGAATGTTTCATTGACCAACAGCATACCTAGGGATGATGTGGACAGCAATGTGTCCACCCAATATTTTCAGGGACCTGAAAGGGAAGTCATGAATGGTGATCTTTTATACATTTTGTAAGAGGTAACTAAGGAAGTTTTGGGGTGGTTGGATTAGCTGTCCTATCCCATAAACGGTCAAAGTGATCCAGAAGTCATGCTGAAGTCAGATGTGCCAATCCAAAGGGCACCTGGCTTAGTGATCCACACAGTAAGTTAGTGACTGTTAAGGGTGTCTGTAGAAGTTTTTTTTCTAGACAATTGAAAAGTAAGGACAGTCAATAAGGAGGAGTTCCACTGTTTCAATGGGATTAGAGCTGTGTCTACAAGTGGGTAGTTGCTGGGGTTTGCTACGGTTTAAATGGCTATTGATCCCTGCATGTTCTTTTCGAAACTGATTAAATAGATTTATACAATGCATTTTCTGTTCTCTAGACTACATGCTACTGAACAGAGAGTTTGAACATAAAGAAAACTGCAACACACAAAACAGCAAAGGTGGTTTTGGTGTTTTTGTGTGTTCATTCTCAAACTCCTGCTGGATCCCTCTTGTAGCAGAATAATGGTCCTACTAAATTTACTGCATGATGTAGTCCAGAGAATGGAAATGTGTTATGTCATCATTTTATTTGTGTCAATGGCCAGACACATCCGTTGTCTTCAGCAGCACATTTAAAATCAAAACAAAGCATTTTGGCCAAAATATAATGTTTATTGTTTCATTTATTATTCGGTAAATTTGATCAATTTTCGACATTTTGTCACAATTCTACGTGATTCATTCCACATCTTGAAAAGTCCACAGATTTAATGTGACAATACAGTTTATATTCTGTTGTCATATTTAGTAATATATTAAAACTTGGCTTGTCACAAAATTATTGTTCCACAGCTACATAGCCAATCACAAAGTAACTGTCCCACAACTACATGGCCAATCACAAAGCAACTGTCCCACAATCGGATGTGTCAAGCTGAAATGCACAGATAATGCAGCCAAGCTGTAAACCATGACACAATACATTGACAGCAACAAGGTTTGTGTGCGTTGTGACTATTTGATTGTCCTCCCACTAGCCCCTCTGAGAGAGAAGTCGACAGTCACAGAAAATATTACATGGTGATGGCCCAATTAATTCAGAATTCATACAAGATAATTAACACACATACAAGATAATTAATTTTAAAAAGGGCAACAAATATAAAAAAAGTTACAATAATGACACAGCACAACTTCCTTTCTTCCATTTTGTCATCAGTCAGAGACAGACACAGCAATCAGTGGCATAACTTCAATATTGACATACCAATACACAATTTGTAATTAGTAATCTAGACATAAATACTCAACAAATGTACATCTAATCCACATTTATTCCTTTAAATCATTCCATCTCTTTCTATCCCCACAAACCGCAACTGTTCAGTTGGACCATATCTGTAAAACAAAAACATAAAATTAATTTGCAAACATTTCTATTTTCTGAAACAGCACAATATGATGATAATTAAGTAATCTTTTTAACTATGGTTGTGTTTATGGAAGCATGCTAGTCCCCTAAAGGGAGGCATTCCAGTGCAGCACTATCCCAGGTTCATCACATCCTGCCAGGAGTGTATCATACACTTCGGAGACAATTAGTTCATCATTTCTCTGTCAAATCTGTTTACCCATCTGCAGTGATCGTACATTTAGTATTCCCAGACACCTAGGAGTCTGCCATGCACATTTAATATTCCCAGACACCTAGGAGTCTGCCATGCACATTCCCAGGCACATTTAGCATTCCCAGACACCTAGGAGTCTGTCATGCACATTTAATATTCCCAGACACCTAGAGTCTGTCATTGGGTTGGCAGAAATACATAAATAGGGAAAAATTCATGAATTGGACAAAATACAGTCTAGTCTATCAGAGTATACCACCAAGGCAAAAGATAAGATGCTGGAGGTCCATTGCAGTCAACCTTTGATGTGGAGAAATAAAGGACAGTAGATAGATAATGAGACAACTACAATATAACATTAGTCTTAGAACTTCCTAACTTGATGAGTCTGCGTGAACTGTTTCAAACATGTCCATCAATAATTTAGTAGCCAACAGATACTTGATTTCTGGAAGATAATTGAAGGGTATTCTGTAAAAGATATTGCTATTCAATAATTGTTGAATTTTTAGGCGCCTCTAATACTTCTTCAGTGTTCATTCTCAAATTCCCACTGGATCTCTTGTAGCAGGACAATGGTCCTACTAGATTTCCAGCAGGATGTAGTTCAGAGAATTTTAATGAATTGTGTAGCTGTTTGATTTGCGCCAATGACCTGATACTTCCATCTTCGGTGGCACCATGAATACTAATAAATCATGTCTCAATAATAATTAGTTCAAATATGAGTTCAAATAATTAGGGAGTGTCTTTACAGATGTGGCAAACTCGATAGAGAGATCGAAACAAGATATCAGAAAGCCAATGCTGTGACTTACTATCTGTTGCCAATACTCAAATACCCAACAATCGGCATGGCTACAAAATGACAATTGATAAACAGTATTTTTATACCAACTCAAATGTCAAATGGCCCTTGACAAAGACACTAGTAAAAAAAGATTACAGTGTGTGAAATTAGATGTTTGAGGAAAGATATAAATGTCACCAGAAGAGACCGACAGAGAAATAAAAATATCAGGAAAGAAATAAGACCATTTCAAGACAAGACTACATCAAGAGACAGCAAACAACTTGATTTGGCCACATCATGAGAATGTAACAAAGGCAACCAGCCCTTCATGCATAAATAGCAGAAGATCAGGCTACAAGGCATGAGGAAGACACTAGAACTAGATGGGTGGAGACAATCAAACCTTGAAGAGACACTGGCTTACCATTAGTAATGTGACTCAAATGGCCAAAGACAGACAACTCTAAATCCCCCCCCCCAATGCTTAACCACACAAGTGGTAATGACAATAGATAGACTAATACTATAATATCTAATGCATCACCAGTATAATAAGGATGATCAGTTTCCATTGAGTTATGTTTATGAGGCTGCCCAACTAATCACTCTATCACCAAACCAACAATTATCAATCAGCCAAAAATATAAAAAAATACTTTATGTAATATCTGTAGTATTTCCATATATGTCAAGAAATTTTGTACTTTTTTTCTGCTATTGATATAGGACTAATACGCAGGCACAATGAAATTGATATTGGAACTTTGACATATACGGGCACAATGAAATTGATATCGGAAGTTTGACTAATATACAGGCACAATGAAATTGATATAGGAAGTTTGACATATACGGGCACAATGAAATTGATATAGGAAGTTTGACTAATATACCAGCACAATGAAATTGATATTAGGAAGTTTTACTAATAAACGGGCACAATGAAATTGATATAGGAAGTTTGACTAATATACGGACACAATAAAAATTTTATAAAAATTAATAACTGTAGAAACACAAAAATGAATACAGAAAACAGTCAAATAGGTCTACCGGTAACAGTAAAAAGTGACTGGTACCAGAAATCATTCAAAGTCAGAATCACTGTCTGAATTCTAAAACAGTTCACAAATTTCATCCTGTCATGGGAACTTTAGGGTGAATATCATCAATCTCTTGTCTACCTGTACATTGTCATCATCAGCCTAAAAGATAGCATCGTCTTCACTTACATTCAGTGCATTACTGATGGAGCACTTTTTGAAAGATTGAATGATCATTTCGGATGAAATCTTACCATGATTCTTTAACCTACTGAGCGATTGTAATGTCAACATTGCCAGCTTGGTCAGCGCTAAATTGGATAACAGTATTAATTTCATTTTGCTCAAAGTATGTCCTTAAATGGTTACGATAAGGAATGCATCTTAGTGACTGCAGAAGGGAGGTAAGGTTCCGGGAAATTAGATAGTTAGCCCCATCTTATGGCCTCATTTTTTCCACTTTCTGGAGATTCTGCACAAAATTAGTCCCAGACTGGCATTAATAGTTTTTATTATAGTGGCACCCTTGCTCTGTTCCCCCTCCCCTCTCTTTTTTTCAGCCATTCCAGAGTGTGACTTTCGTCCATCAAACTTTTCTTGTGGGTATATACAAACACACCACTTGGGAATATCGTCCATGTAGGCAGAGTCTTGCTCATCATGTGCCCCATCTGCAATCCTAAAACAACAATGAAATTGCTACATTATACCAGGTGGTAACGAGTTTTATGAGTGGCAAATGCCTCAGTGCTATGGTCGCACTGTACTGTATTATCCTGGATGTTGCATTTTACGTCTGTACAGGTAGGGTGTGGCAATTGTAAGAAATGACCTTGCGTCTTACAATTGATAAAGTTTGTGTTATTTTCCTTTTAGCAATATTTAACTTATCCATTAAGTCTTATAATCAGATTTCACAGTATTATTACTTGTATTATATTTTTTTATGCTCGGCTTATACATGTTTTTGACTTTTGTCACATTTCGGACATAAAGTTACATCCTCGACTTATAAATGGATCGGCATTATATTCGTAAATATACTGTAGGTGGAGTGTGGACTGAGAAGTCACATGTTCTGAAAACTGAAGATTGGCGAGACAGACCTGTGCAACTGTGGACTGAGTCCAGAGACTGCAGAACACATTCTTCATGCCTGTCAACTCTACCAAGAAGAGAGGGAGAAAATATAGCCTATAGATACGGCACTGCTTCCAAACTTGAGGGGTTCCATTGATGACCTGAAATTAATCACACAATTCATTGAAGCTATTGGTGCTGTAACCTGATATCTGACTGAAGAACGATGAAGAAGCAGAAAGTAGAATGTGTAGCCAAATGCCACCAGTTTCAAGGTTGTGATAGATGGGTTCAAACTATTGCAAGAACTAGACTGTTATTTTTTGAAGACAAAATGTAGAACCCACCCTGCACATGTTATAGCAGCTATTATTGACTTGACTTTATTTTTATGTTTCCATTCCTATTTGTGCATTACAACATTTTAACCTTTAGGATATCATCAAAAAGCAGAGCTGAGAGATTCTGGTCAGGAACATTTGTTTATCAACATTTCATGATTATGTTTTACAATTTCTTGTACAGATAACATAAACTACTTTTGTTTGACTAATACTGCTCCTAATCTCCTTGACAGAATGAGCAGAGAGGCTGAAGGATCTGGAGAAATAGGAAAGAGACTGAGTGACAAATTTGGCAGAGAAAGAATGTCACAGTTACAAAATGAGCACACAACACACGTTCTGACAGCTCGTGATAGTGGTGACAGTATTCCTTCTTGAAGCTACAGATTTTAATACATTGTGTTGTGTTTGTTATTCTAGGATGTTAATCTATCTATGTTCCTTCAGCACCGAATACAGTGCATAGGGCAGAAACCAGAGCTCTTCAGTTTGAGTTTTGTGATGCTACTGTGTGTAATTCTTGCATGTTGTGCCCGCCGAAGACGGATGTGTCGGGCCATTGGCGCAAATAAAACGGTGACACAACGCATTTCCATTCTCTGGACTACATCCTTCTGGAAATCTAATAGGACCATGGTCCTGATACAAGAGATATCCAGTGGGAGTTTGAGAATGAACGCTGAAGAAGAAGAAGATATCCTCTTTGATGGACTGTGAAGTCTCTCTTGGTCTTCCTTTTTTTCTTTTGCCATCTGGTACCCATATTAATTCTTCTTCTGCGTTCGTTCTCAAACTCCTGCAGATTAGCAGGATGTAGTCCAGAGAACGGAATGCGTTGTGTCATGGTTTACAGCATTGCTGCGATATCTGCGCCTTTCGGCCTGACACATCCAGCTTCAGCATGGCTTTGGGTCACTGACCCTATATGGGATGGGACAGCCAACTCCATCCCATAACCTCCTTAGTCGCCTTTTACGAACTGCATGGAAGGTAAAGTGTTGCTATTCTTTGCTCCCCTTTTGGGCCCTGGCAACACACTAGTGTTAATTCTTGTAGTAGCAGTCTGTTTTTATTAACTTACAGTACATGTCCGATATAAGACAATCATTCTCTTCTTATTTTTGTAGAAAGATACTGCATTTGGTGTCTTCTCTTACTTGCTTGTTTGACTTGAATTCTTCCCAACCAATATTTAAGAGTTCAAGACAGGATGTTTATACCACCTGTTATTTCTTTTTCCAGCTGATTGTGTATATTTCACATCATCAGAAAAAATGTTTTTAACAAGATAAAATTATTGTCACTTCTGCTGTTCTTCTCAAATTTCTACCAGTTAGAAGGATGTAGTTAGGACGATGCAATGACAAAATTCTTTCTTTCATCAAAATATTATTGAAACAGTTTATGGCATATCATCTATTTAATCAATAAAACATGATGTTTATAGAACTACGAGGGTCTATGAGTTTGTCTCTATTTTTCCCTATCATCTTCATATTCGTTCTCAAAGTTCTACAAATAAGCAGGATTTAGTCCAGATAATGGAATGTGTTGTATCATGGTTTACACCTATGCCGCAATATCTGTGCCTTGACACATCCGATTTCAGCATGGTTTCTGGGTCATATTGACCCTATATGAGTTGGGAAGTCAATTCCGCCTTACAGCATTGCATGCAGGTAAACAATGTTGCTATTCTTTGGTCACATCGGGGCCCCGACAACACTGCAAGTGGGAGGAGGGTCCTAACCCAGCATACTGAAAACCAATTGCTGAAGGAAGAAAAAAGTAGCCGCCTTTTCCCACACCATTGAGAAATATTGGGAAACAACCAATCGCCAAATAAGACCTAACAGCAAAATCAAAACCAAGAAGAATCAGCCTTCTTACGTGATGTTTTTAATTATTGCTGTGCTTTTTGTTAGTCATTATTTATATCCTTTGTGTTGCCAGCAAAGCTGACCAACGAAATTCACGGAAATAATCGAAAACACGTCCCAAAAGGTTTGACTTAATTCTGTTAGGTCTATTGCCAGAAGTCACAATTGGGGAATGTTTCATTGACCAACAGCATACCTAGGAATGATGTGGACAGCAATGTGTCCACCCAATATTTTCAGGGACCTGAAATCGAAGTCAAGAATGGTGATCTTTTATACATTTTGTAAGAGGTAACTAAGGAAGTTTTGGGGTGGTTGGATTAGCTGTCCTATCCCATAAACGGTCAAAGTGATCCAGAAGTCATGCTGAAGTCAGATGTGCCAATCCAAATGGCACCTGGCTTAGTGATCCACACAGTAAGTTAGTGACTGTTAAGGGTGTCTGTAGAAGTTTTTTTTCTAGACAATTGAAAAGTAAGGGCAGTCAATAAGGAGGTGTTCCACTGTTTCAATGGGATTAGAGCTGTGTCTACAAGTGGGTAGTTGCTGGGGTTTGCTACGGTTTAAATGGCTATTGATCCCTGCATGTTCTTATCAAAACTGATTAAATAGATTTATACAATGCATTTTCTGTTCTCTAGACTACATGCTACTGAACAGAGAGTTTGAACATAAAGAAAACTGCAACACACAAAACAGCAAAGGTGGTTTTGGTGTTTTTGTGTGTTCATTCTCAAACTCCTGCTGGATCCCTCTTGTAGCAGGATAATGGTCCTACTAAATTTACTGCATGATGTAGTCCAGAGAATGGAAATGTGTTATGTCATCATTTTATTTGTGTCAATGGCCAGACACATCCGTTGTCTTCAGCAGCACATTTAAAATCACAACAAAGCATTTTGGCCAAAATATAATGTTTATTGTTTCATTTATTATTCAGTAAATTTGATCAATTTTGAACATTTTGTCACAATTCTACGTGATTCATTCCACATCTTGAAAAGTCCACACATTTAATGTGACAATACAGTTTATATTCTGTTGCCATATTTAGTAATGGCTTCTCAACTTGGCTTCTCACAAAATTATTGTTCCACAGCTACATAGCCAATCACAAAGTAACTGTCCCACAACTACATGGCCAATCACAAAGCAACTGTCTCACAACTACATGGCCAATCACAAAGCAACTGTCCCACAATCGGATGTGTCAAGCTGAAATGCACAGATAATGCAGCCAAGCTGTAAACCATGACACAATACATTGACAGCAACAAGGTTTGTGTGCGTTGTGACTATTTGATTGTCCTCCCACTAGCCCCTCTGAGAGAGAAGTCGACAGTCACAGAAAATATTACATGGTGATGGCCCAATTAATTCAGAATTCATACAAGATAATTACCACACATACAAGATAATTAATTTTAAAAAGGGCAACAAATATAAAAAAGTTACAATAATGACACAGCACAACTTCCTTTCTTCCATTTTGTCATCAGTCAGAGACAGCAATCAGTGGCATAACTTCAATATTGACATACCAATACACAATTTGTAATTTGTAATCTAGACATAAATACTCAACAAATGTACATCTAATCCACATTTATTCCTTTAAATCATTCCATCTCTTTCTATCCCCACAAACCGCAACTGTTCAGTTGGACCATATCTGTAAAACAAAAACATACAAAATTAATTTGCAAACATTTCTATTTTCTGAAACAGCACAATATGATGATAATTAAGTAATCCTTTTAGCTATGGTTGTGTTTATGGAAGCATGCTAGTCCCCTAAAGGGAGGCATTCCAGTGCAGCACTATCCCAGGTTCATCACATCCTGCCAAGAGTGTATCATACACTTCGGAGACAATTAGTTCATCATTTCTCTGTCAAATCTGTTTACCCATCTGCAGTGATCGTACATTTAGCATTCCCAGACACCTAGGAGTCTGTCATGCACATTTAATATTCCCAGACACCTAGGAGTCTGCCATACACATTCCCAGGCACATTTAGTATTCCCAGACACCTAGGAGTCTGCCATGCACATTCCCAGGCACATTTAGTATTCCCAGACACCTAGGAGTCTGCCATGCACATTCCCAGGCACATTTAGTATTCCCAGACACCTAGGAGTCTGCCATGCACATTTAGTATTCCCAGAAACCTAGGAGTCTGCCATGCACATTTAGTATTCCCAGACACCTAGGAGTCTGCCATGAAACACAAAAACCAGCAATGTTCACTGTCCTATATCTCTGTCATCCATATAAGAAACCGAGACAAGGCATGCAGTGACCTTGATGCATTTTATCACAGGTGATAAGCTGTCAACCTATCTCCCCACTTTCCTTAGCTTTCTCTTATGACCTGAAAAGAAGTCAGTGGTCCTATTCCTTAAACCATGAACTAGATGTCTAGACCAAGTTGCTACGTGGGTGACATGTTGTCAGCCTATACCCCAACTTTCCTTAGTTACCTCCTGCCTGGAAAGAAGACAGTGGTCCTATTCCCTACATCATGAACTAGAAGTCCAGGTCAGGTTGCCTCACTGGCAATAGTAAAATATAAATGTATATTCCATGTATTCTTCTACTCACAAAATATTTCAGATGTACTTTTAAATGAAATCATTAATTACCATCAGACAAGTTAGTCAGCCTGGAGATGTAATAAAGTCACCTAATCATGTCATTATACTATACACTGTTGTAATCAGATTAACCAATCAGAAGACTAGTGTTTAACTCATTTGATCATATGACTCTACTGTCCTTTTCCCTCTACAATTTTCTTCAGTTCAGAGCAAGTCTGGATGTTCCGTGTTTTTTATACAAACTCCTTCCATGTACTTTTGTCTATTTGCTCCTACATACTTGAGCAAATATATTTATTTTTCAGTCGTCTCGACTTCGTCTTGCCACTGGTGTCAAAATTGCCAGAGAGAAAGTGATGTTGACCAATAGCGCAACTTTTCTTCACTTTAATTCAAATACAACACGAGATACAATTCAGGCAACTCAACAAATCGCACACAACACAAAAATCAAAATGAAGTTGTGATCTAATTCTTTCCTTCAGATTTTCTTTTCTCCCTGTGGATTTCAGAACAATGCCTGTCTTACAATGTTTTCTAATGGTCTTTTCAATTTATGTCCTATCCACGTTCAACACCGTTTCTTGAATTCTCTTTCTACTGGTGCTTCGTTTTATCATATGTTCCTCAAAATAACTATACTCATGATATTAAAAAACTGTGTTCTTACTTTTTGCAAATTAGTGCAAAATTAACTGATTGTTGCACACAATGATTGGACTCACCTATAATCAAAGAATAGTTCCTCCCCAGCCTGGATTGGACGTTTTGCAAAGATCCCAATACGATGATCTCCATTGACCATCATTACTTTTGCATAGCAGTTTGGATTGATGGAATGATTAGCAAATCTGATTTTATTCCCTTTTCTGGTAGCATCTACCACAAAATCTGTAAGATATAATGAAACTAATTGTAGCATCTACCACAAAATCTGTAAGATATAATGAAACTAATTGTAGCATCTACCACAAAATCTGTAAGATATAATGAAACTAATTGTAGCATCTACCACAAAATCTGTAAGATATAATGAAACTAATTGTAGCATCTACCACAAAATCTGTAAGATATAATGAAACTAATTGTAGCATCTACCACAAAATCTGTAAGATATAATGAAACTAATTGTAGCATCTACCACAAAATCTGTAAGATATAATGAAACTAATTGTAGCATCTACCACAAAATCTGTAAGATATAATTAAACTAATTAACCAAACTGCAGAGCATGTCCATCAAGAATGTACAAACTATAACACATTAATGCGCATAAGCTGGCCTTCTATGATCATCTGCATTCATTCTCAAACTCCTGCAGATTAGCAGGATGTAGTCCAGAGAACGGAATGCATTGTTTTATGGCAATGCTGCAATATCTACCTTACACATCCGATTTTAGCATGTCATTGGGTCATGGTGACCTTATATGGGATGGAACAGCCAACTCCATCTCATAATTTCCTATTACCATATGTATGTAAGGTAAACAGTGTTGCTATTCTTAGATCCCCTCTTGGACCCTGGCAACACACGGATGGCTTTCCATGATGAAACACCATTGATCAAAAATAAATTTGGTAGAATATCCTATTCAGGATGTAGCCATCAACCCAGCATTTTTTGCTGTAGTGATTTTCTAGCAATATAAATATGTTTAGTAGTTTGTCATTGATTTCTGAACAGTCCAGAAAAAATAAATTTCTGCTGAAAAAACCAGCAGCATAACGTACGTCACACTCTCTGGCACAAATCACATGAATATTTGTGCTGATTATACATACGAGAGAGAATGCAGAACTGTTGATAGAAACATTACTAGGGGACAAAAGAAAAAGTCGCCTTATCGTGTAGACATTACTAGGGGACAAAAGAAAAAGTTGCCTTATCATGTAGACATTACTAGGGGACAAAAGAAGACAGCCCTCATCATGTAGACACTATGGGACAAAAGAAAAAAGCCCCCTCATCATTTTCACTCACTTTTTGTGTTTATATTAGAAACGCCAGTGTGTTGCCAGTGCCTGAAAGTAAAGCAAAGAATAATGGCACTGGTACCTGACATGAACATCGTAAGAGGTGAATAAGGAGGTTATGGGATGCAGGTGGTTGTCCCATCCCCCAGAGGGTCCCAGCAACCCAGAAGACATGCTAAGTCGGATGTATCAAGACGCAGATATCACAGCCAATATGTGATGCAAGTAATTTCACAGCCAATAAGTGACACAGCACATTCTGTTCTCCAGACTATATCCTGATAATCTGCAGAAGTTTGAGAATGGACGCAGAAGAATATATCAAAACAGAATGAGCACTTACCATAGTTAAGATTAAATAAAAAACTGCACATGTATTTGTCGTAAACCTTGCCTCGTCTGTCAGCCTCATCTTGAGATATGATCTGTCAGAACATATACACATTTGTAATAATTGACATCATCTCCCATATCAGACATCATTTTTGTAAATACTATTAAATATTTAGGCCTTATTTGTATATTCAGTAACAACGATAACAGCTGACCTATATTTACCTTTATCTTGAATTTCAAGCTAGTTTGGATGAGTTGGGATTGTTAAATTGTTTCACTAACCCCTGTCACATTACATTAAACTCCTTTCACTAGATCGAGTTTACCTTCACACTGGGTCCATATGAAATTCCTTTCACTGAGTCCATATGAAACTCCTTTCTGGGTCCATATGAAATTCCTTTCACCGGGTACATATGAAGTTCCTTTCACTGGGTCCATATGAAGTTCCTTTCAATGGGTCCATATCCGCCAAAGATGGATGTGTCAGGTCATTGACGCAAATAAAACAGTGACACAACGCATTTCCATTCTCTGGACTACATTCTTCTGGAAATCTAATAGGACCATGGTCCTGCTAAAAGAGATATCCAGTGGGAGTTTGAGAATGAACGCTGAAGAAGAAGACTGGGTCCATATGAAACTCATTTCACTGGGTCCATCTCCCACCAGATCTCTCTTGTAACGGGACAATGGTCCTACTAGATTTCCAGCAGCATATAGTCAAAAGAATGGAAATGCATTGTTACCATTTTATTTGTGCCAATGGCCAGACATATCCGTCTTCTGTGGCACTGGGTCCATAAGAAATTCCTTTCACTGAGTGTATATTCTTTTCTTGCATCGTTCTCTAATAACCAACACTAAATTTTGTTTGATTTTTACAGGAGAGCGTAAAATACATTGTGTTGCTGTTTTACAGCAGAGCTGTGTTATATGTAACTTTTGATCCAGCACATCCAATTTCAGCACGAATAGGTCTATATAGCATCTCTTCAATTGTTCGATATGAAGCTCCTTTCACTGGATCTACATGTAACTTCTTTCACTGGGTCTATATAAAACTTCTTTGGCTTC
Source organism: Meghimatium bilineatum (assembly GCA_034231615.1). Taxonomy (NCBI): domain Eukaryota; kingdom Metazoa; phylum Mollusca; class Gastropoda; order Stylommatophora; family Philomycidae; genus Meghimatium; species Meghimatium bilineatum. Next base: position 51,768,030 of record CM067306.1, read on the forward strand.
ATTCATTTTCTTTCAAATTATTTTATTAAAGACACTTTAAGCTCAAATTACTCCTGTTATAGATAATCCCTTTTCTTTCAACCTGATGAAGTCTCCGTCCCGCTGCAAGCATTATCATGAATCTAGAAGAAGGCACACTAAGACAAAACAAGATAATGACTAGGGATAGTATGTTTATGATCTAAAATTCATGAAAATAAAATAATGCCCTTAAAAATGTCCAAATTGCAAACCTCAAGCAATTATAGAGTTCTAACATGCGTTGATGATATCCTACTATACAACATGGGCGGGAACAGAACAGATATCGCTGACAGTGTACAGAATGGACTAGATCAATTGTTGATATGGTGCAGAACATACAACGCTGTGATCAATCCCTCGAAAGCAAAGGTTGTCTGGTACTCCATAAATAATAATCTGGTCAGTGATGCACTGCCAGCTGTCAGTTGCATGGGCTCATTCATTGAAAGAGAACAGGGCCTTAAATATCTTGGGATAACCTTTGATAGAAGTCTCTCATTCAACAAACACATCACAAATATGATTCAGAAGGCTAGAAGAGGGATCAGTGTTATTAAGGTTATGGCGACCTTCAACATGCAGCAATGGGTACTGTTTCTGCTTCTACAAGTGATGGAGCTATCTGTCATGGATTACATCCTTGGCATATAATCAAGCATGAAGATGACGATAGATTACAGCAGCACTTAATTGGTTGATAACTGATACATCAACACACTCGGTAATACTCACAGACTCTCAAAACATGCTGTGCAAGATAGAGAAAAGTACATGCTTAGAAAGTTGGAACTTATTAAATAACTCAATTGTCCAGAGCATTATATGAATATACTGCCCTGGTCATGCTTTGGTCAGAGGAAACGAGAGAGCCAACTTATTGGCAGGCAATGCGGCAATAGATGGCATAATGCTGAGAAGAGATAAAACAGATTTGATCAAGGCAGTAATAAATTAATTTCAAGATGAAGTCAATGAGGCTGAGAACGTACACATACAGAGAATGTCAGAAATGGGAGTATCTAGAGGGGAAAGAAGGAAAAGTAATTTTTTTAAAAAGCCTCAAAGATCACACAATTAACATCTGACCGGGACTGAGTCTTTATACACTGGAATGGCTGCTGGAACGGAGGGCAAAGCACTTATTGGAGTGTCCAACATGCTGTGAAGCTTGTTTCTAATCTAGAAAATGTCTAAATATCACCTAAAAATCATGCAAATAAAAGATTTACAACCATACAATAAGTGTCTAATTTCAAAAATCTTCAAAACATTGTACATGCTTTATTGATTTTAAAGCGGCTAATTTTTCAAAGTAAGATGTAATCACATACAATTTTACTGAAAGTCAACTTTTCTTCTTCTTCATCGTTCATTCTCAAACTCCCACTGGATATCTCTTGATTAGATTAGATTTCCAGAAGGATGTAGTCCAGAGAATGGAAATGTGCTGTGCCGCCGTATTATTTGCGCCAATGGTCCGACACATCCGTCTTCTGCTGAAAGTCACTTTTGACTGACAAAACACATTCAATGAAATATTACATCTTCTTTGTTCATTCTCAAATTTCTGCACATTTGCAGAATATAGTCCAGAGAACAGAATGTATTGTATCATGGTTTACAGCTTAGCTGCGATATCTATGCTTTGTGGATGACACATCCGAATTCATAATGGCGTATGGGTCACTTTGAATCTCTATGTGATGGGATAGCCAACTCCACCTCCAAACCTCCTTGTCGCCTCTTATGACATGCATGACAGGTAACAGCGTTGCTATTCTTTGAAACAGGATAATGAAGTTTTGCTAATCACTGGAAACACATAATATATACACACACACACAAATCGATGTTTCAACCAAAAGTTCTTTATCAAGATAACATACACATATACATTTTAAAAAACCACGCACAGGAATGACACAACCAACGTTCACATGGTCTAACAATATGTGAACATTTTGCTAGGCCATGTGAACATTAGTTGTGTTGTTCCTGCATGACATTTTTTAATGTATATGTTATGTACTCTTAATAAGGCCTTTCGGCAGAAACATCAATTTATGTGTTGCCAGTGATTGGCAAAACTTCATTACCCTGTTTCAAGCTTTACCTGTTGTATTTCAGTGTTACTCAATGAATACATATGATCGATTTTGCCATTCTTTAGCCTCCTGGGGGGGCCCATCAACACAGGGGCAAAAGAAAAGGATCATATTTCATCTATTAAATCATAAACCGTATAATTTCTTCTGTTTTCATTCTCAAACACCTACAGAATAGCAAGATGTAATCTGTAGAATGGAATACACTGTGTCACGGTTTACAACTTAACTGTGATATATCCACCTTTCTGCTGGACATACCCGACTTTAGCAAGACTTCTGGATCACTTTGAGCTTCTATAGGATTGGACAGCCAACTCCACCTCCAAATACCCTTAAGTCGCCTCTTATGATATGAATGGCAGTTTATTGTTGTTATTCTTTTATCCATTTCGCATGACATTTCTATGTCTACTTACCTCTCCACAATACTCCGATATAAACTCATTCTTGTCTGCTGGCTCTTTCAGGAAGATTCCCCATCCTGCTACATCTGAGGGTGCTAGCAGAAGATGCTGAAAAAAACAATATCACAGAATGGATCTGAGATAACATTAAATATAGTCATCAACAATATTCCCTCTAAGCTTTCTTGAGGCAGCATTTATGAACCTTCTTCTTCTGCGTTTGCTCTGAAAAGCAACACAAAATTTCTTTTGATTTCGGCCAGGGAGCATGAAGTACGCTTGTGCATCAGGTTTACAGCTGAGCTACATTATTTGCACTTTCCAGTCCAGCACATTCAGCACGTTTTTATTTCAGGTGAGCCTACCTAGCTAGCGACAGCCTTCCTATCTGTTGCTTAAGGACATTTCTAAACCCTAGGTGTTGTGCATGTGTCACTCTTTCTGATTTGGTGTGCAATCACACTTCGAGGGAACATTAGTTTCCATGTATGACTGGCCCCTAATTATGAGCTGACGTCATTCCACCCATAGCAAACCAATATGTGCCCAATCTCCAACAACAAACATTGATTTTTATACATGCTGGTAGTTCCCATGGCTCATTGGCTATACATATTTCTCATTGTGCACTTCAGATGCCCTACCCTACTCATGCAACACTTAATACCAAATTTGCCCAGTCTTATCCTAGATACTACTGCAGCATCTACATTATATACTGCAGCATCTACATTATCTACTGCAGCATCTACATTATCTACTGCAGCATCTACATTATCTACTGCAGCATCTACATTATCTATTGCAGCATCTACATTATCTACTGCAGCATCTACATTATCTACTGCAGCATCTACATTATCTACTGCAGCATCTACATTATCTACTGCAGCATCTACATTATCTACTGCAGCATCTACATTATCTACTGCAGCATCTACATTATCTACTGCAGCATCTACATTATCTAATGCAGCATCTACATTATCTACTGCAGCATCTACATTATCTACTGCAGCATCTACATTATCTACTGCAGCATCTACATTATCTATTGCAGCATCTACATTATCTACTGCAGCATCTACATTATCTACTGCAGCATCTACATTATCTATTGAAATATCTATATCTAACAGCAGCTTGTTAAGCAACTTCAAATAGCCCCCTTTACCAACTATAGATGCATTTGACATAAACCCCCATCTTCTCTTTCATTTCTGTGAACGTCAATATTTTCAGGGCATAACTACATGTGACAATGAGGTTGAAACAAGTTATAGACTCATCCCACCACTGACAATTCTGAATTTTCCTAAGCATGGAATGATAATCAGATATTGTAACTGCCATTGTTGCTATATGCAGCTAGATCCTGGACTGTCTATGCCAAGCATGCAAGGCAACTTAATTCTTTTCAACTTCAATGCCTGAAAAACTTCTTGGTGTGAGATGGTAGGGTCACACTGAGGTCCTCAAATAGTCTAAGATGGAAAGTACCTATGCCATTTTGTTCAGGTCTCAACTACGTCTGGCAGTTCATGACGTCCGCAAACCAGAAAAGCGTCTTCAAAAGACTGTTGTTCTATGGTGAATGGTTTATAGGTAAGAGTTCAAGTGGAGACAGGAGACTTGAATACATCTTTCAAGTGCTGCAGCATTGAAAACAGCTCTTGGAAAATCAGTTTTTGACCACCCAGCAGATCATTGTGTTTATTTAAAACTTTCATCAGAATAGAACACTATAAGTGATTCGAAGAGGTCAGACAATTTTCCCCCATCTTGAAATCATTCCCGTTCACACTGCAGCTTTTTTTCATTATTATTTTTTTCCAGATTAGATGGAAACTCACAAACACCAAACTTAATAGACATTTTTGTTCAGAGCCCAGACTTGACTCGCAATTCAACACCACACTTATTGACTTTTTTCAGATCTCAGATTGGACTCAGAACTCACAAACACCAAACTTAATTGACCTCTTTGTTCAATTCCATGCTCATTTTAGTAAACAGTCTCTGAGAGCTATTGGAATACTGCGATAACACCCTCAACATCTATTGTGATACTGTAAGTAGTAGTATCACACACAAAGCCTTATCCATGCATAACTCTTTACAATCTCCTGATCCACCCCATCCATGAACACATAACCCATCATGGTCATAGAGGTAAAATATTGGATGCATTAAAATACCAGTCCCTCAGTGACTCCTATCTTCAATGATGAGGACGAGTGAAGATAACTCTTGTCCTGTCCCAATCCTTGATGTTGTCTGCCCATGATTTTTTTTTAGCTCCCTCTGCTTCTTCCACCTTCAACTGTTTCCTGAAGCATCATTTTGACAAGAAATCATGTCAGCATACATGTCCAAACAATGAAAGTTTTCAGTTTCACTATTGAAAGTCACGGTTCTTGTAGATATGTATACATCTCTATTGTATTTCTGGTATTTATTGTCCTTCCCCAGGTGAAGGATGGTTGATAGTATCCACACTTGCCGGTAATAATGGGGTTGGGAGCCTCAGTTGTCATTCTAAGACCAGATGTGTCACCTTGAGTCCATGTTTGTAAAAGGTTGTCTTGATGTTTTCTATCCACTGTTTTCTTGGTTTACTTTATGTTGGACTTTATGTCCAGATATTCCTTTGTTATATGCTCTTATTGGTATTTGGTTTGGGTTCATTCTCATAAGGTGACCAAACTATTTTACTTACAGTCTTTAGATATGCTGTTCAATACAAGATATTATATCTCTTCTTTTTCTAATTTCTTCATTCCTTATTATATCTAGTTTAGTAAGAATTGCAACTTTCCTTGGAAACTTGATTTCACATGAAACAATTTTACTTTGCTGCGAGACTGTTAAAAACCATGTTTGGCATTGGTAGCAGAGTGTTGATAAATTGTAGATATTGATTTATTTTTTGGGGGGGGGGGGGAGAAGAAGAGGTAATGGTGAAATTTGGTAAGCCACTGTGTTTGATTCCTGACATCTTGTTTCTATTTCTCTGTCTAATGTTCCATTTTATGAAAACATTATGCCTAGATATTTAAATTGTTTGACTTATTTGACATTTCTTACACACACATAGGAAATTCATAGAATTTGTAACATTTGTAGAACTTCCTGATGCAGAAAGCCAAAACAGAATCAAAGAAACTACAATAAAGTGTGAGCTATAAGATTACAGGTCACATTTTATTATTTTTCAGCGTTCATTTTCAAACTCCCACTGGATCTATCTTGTAGGAGGACAATGGTCCTACTAGATTTCCAGCAAGATGTACTCCAGAGAATGAAAATGCACGGTATAGCCGTTCTATTTCCGTCAATGGCCCAACACATCCATCTTCGGTGATACATTTTATTTTATCTTACCTTTCGGAGACCTCGTTGAACACTGACATTCTTGCAAGAAATTTTGGGTGTATCAAACTGATCTGAAAAATCAATAAACAAATTATTTGATTGACATACATAAATAAGATGTGCTGTCAGTAGTTTATCTTATTCCTCTGTATTCATTCTCAGACTCCTTCAGATTAGCAGGATGTAATCCAGAGAATGGAATGCTGTATATCAAGATTTACAACTTAACTACAATATCTTTGCCTTTCAGCCTGACACATCCAACATCAGCATTAACGATTGATTTGATTCACATATATAAAAATAAGATGTGTTGTCTGTAGCTTATCTTATTCTTCTGCATTAATTCTCAAACTCCTGTAGATCAACAGAATGTACTCTGGAGACCAAATTGCACTATGTCATGGTTTACATCTTTGATGTTATATCAGCCTTAAGCCAAACACATCTGACTTCAGCAGCACCTCTGGATCACTTTGACCGTCAATGATATGGGAAATCTAACCACACTCCCAAATTCTCCTTAGACACCTCTTACGACATACATGACAGGCAAGTATCACTACTTTCTACTCCCCTTTTGGATCCCAGTAACATACGATCATGTGTATATGTCAGAAGCCAGTGCTCTACAGTTTGTGGTATGTGATCTTGCTCTGTGTAAATCTTGTATCTTGGGTCAAAGTGAGAAAAGCCATGCTGAAGTCAGATGTGTCGAACCAAAAGGCAGAAAAGTTGTAACCCATACACAACGCATTCTATTCTCTGGACTACATCCTGCTACTTTTCCAGAGATGGAGAACAAACACAGAAGAAGAAGTCATTTTGCTGCCCACATGAGAAACTAACCTTTCTGAATTCTTTCTCTGTTGAGAATAACAGGTACAGTACAAGTAAAATAAAGTAATATTTAAATTATTAAATGATGAACATGAAATTCACAAACATAGGACAAGGGAAATAACTTGTTAAAGTAGTTGCATCTGCTTGTACTGTACCGAATAATATGATTTAAGTTGTTACGCAGAAATATAGAGAATACAATTATCAGGGTGTAGATTTGGCTTACTGACCTGCTCCACATGTTTGACACAAATCTGGATCACATTCACGGACGGCCAGAAAACATGGACATAACTTGGTATTACACTGAGCCTTGCAGCGACACCCAGGAAACCTATTTTGGCCTGCAGAGGAAATGTTCATACATAAGACTTGTCAGCTGATTGTGTAAACATCAAATAGCAAACAAACAAAAGAGAAAAAAAAGGCCTCTTATGGCAGGCAATGTATTGCTATTCTTTACCTCCCTTTTGGGTCATGGCAACACTCGTGCAAATAAAGTCCTTTTCAGGACTACAATAAGAAACATGCCCGGCCACAAACATGCCCATCAGATTGATTGATGATGCAGCCCTCTTTGGTCATTGTTTCACTAATAGTACACTTTTAAATGTTTTTAACACACACTACCCCCTTCTGAAAGATTGCAGCCTGCACAATTACTTCTTCGTTCTTCATCTTTCCTTAGTCCGTTATCAGGTTACAGTGCCAATAGCTTCAATGAACTGTGTAATTCGCCTCAGGTCATCCATCAGGTTTGGAAGTAGTTCTGGCTCAGTTTGCTATATTTTCTCTCTCTCTTATCTTGTTAGAGTTGACATGTATGAAGAATGTGTTCCGCTGTCTCTGAGGGCTCAGTCCACAGGTCTGTCTCGCCAAATTTCAGCTGAACATGTAACTTCTCAGTCCCTGCTGTTGCTAGTCTGTAAATAATGGTGTGTTCTTTGAAGTGTTATTTCTTTATATTGTGTTCTTTGAATGATGTGTGACATTTGGTGGTAGGGGGTCATTTGGTTCTGCAGTTGGGTGCATCTGTTTCCACTTTTTCTTAAATTCTGCCTTTATCATAGTTTTACATTCATAGAACGTAATATCACTACAGAATTACATTCATAGAACGCAATATCACTACAGAATTACTTACAATCAAAACTGCACTGGCAAAATTTTTCACAAAAATTCTGAGCCATGATACACGGACAAGTCTCATCACACCGCTGCCCAGGATGGTCACATGGTTGGTAGTTGTAGACAGTCTTGCTAGAACCATCTTTCTTCAACTGTATTTTTCTGCAATGCATGGACCACAACCTGCAAAAGAGTGTAAACCTTGCATTACTTAAAATAATGAACGTTGTTATTCAGATACAAACTAAAAACAATGGCCCATGTGGTAACCAGGCCATGGACATCTTGTGGGTGGAATAGGGCCACTGTCTTCTTTCCAGGCCTGTCATAGGTGGCGACTAAGGAAAGTTGGGGGATATGTTGATGACCTGCCACCTGTGAGGAAAATCATTGTCACATCTTGTCTCAATTTTTTTACTTTTTGTCTCCTATCAAATAATCCTCATGGATGACAAGAGATGCAGATTAGTGGACACTGCACATTTTATTTTTGGTGGTAGAAAACTTCAGATGGAAATATTCACAGCTCAGACATCTTCAGATTTTCTCACATGAGAAGAAATTAGATGGAACATTGGTTGCCAGGGTTTACAACTGAGCTACAATATCTGTGCCTTTTGATCATCTGTGAGAGCCATATCCTTTTGGAAGGTTCAAAAAATTTACACTTGTCACAGATAAAAACAGGTCAGATCAAGCATGTAAACTATTCCTCCATCCTGAGAGTTTCAACCTAATTCCAAAATTAATCAATTATGCCATGTGTTTAATATTATACAGCGTCCTTTTTTTTAATACTCCTGTTGTTTCATTTTGATAAAGACCTTTTAGTCATAACATCAATTGTTCATGTTTTCCTGTGTTTCCAGAGGTTCGTTAAAACTTCACTGCTCCTGGATTTTTTAAAAATTGTTTCGTCTAATTGATTACATTTCACTGTAGTCTCATGTTAATTAATTGTGTAAACTAACAAAGGAATCAAGTCAACACTATATAATCTTGCCTTTGCTTCTTTTTCTTCTTCCTCGGAGGTGTTGTTGCCATTTCTTCTCCAATATCAGGATGGTGGGCTTCCTCTTTCACAGCAAAACGGTAAACCTGAAACACATTTTCAAACAAAGTCACATGTTTGATAATAATCCGAACAATATAAATTCATCATCATCAGTTAGCATATCCTAGACAGAATGTAAAAGTCATCACAGCTCTAGCTGATCTGAGCCAATCTTCCTTCTTCTGTGTCATGTTCATGTGCTCTTTGCTTGATACATTGCTTCTATCTTCCTTGTTGGTCGACATCTTTTTCATTTCCAAGGAATGATCCCCTCAAATAGGGTCTTTTCTAGGATGCCATGTTGTTTGATATGGCCAAAATTTTCTAGAGAGAACCTTGTTCTTTGGCAAGTTTTATTTTACTTTCAATTTTCATCCATGGTATTCTAGAGGATTCTTCACAATAAAAATTACTTTTCTTAATAATCACTTGATTAGAACTCACACTGCAGGAGAAGAACGGGGAAGACAAGAAAGAATAGAAATTCTTAAACTTCTGTTGATTTAGCATTAGTCTGGAAAATAGAATATGTCGTTTCATGATTTATAGCTTGGCTGTGATATCTGCAATTTTCAACACACACATCCAACTTCAGCGAGAAATTTTTTTGCCTTCTTATCTGCTTCTTCTATGTTCGTTCTCAAACTCCTACAGATTAGCAGGATGTATTCCGGAGAATGAAAAGTGTTATGTCATGGTTTACAGCTTAGTTGTGATATCTGCATCTTTCTGCATGAAACATCCAAATTCAGCATGACTTCTGGGTCATTTTGATTCCATATGGGACAAGACGGCCAACTCTACTCCACAACCGCCTCATCACCTCTTACGACGTTTATGGAAGGCAATCAGTGTTGCTATTCTTTGCTCCTCTACTGGGTCTGACAAAATACTCTGGTGTTGTGCCTATTTAGATCTACAGTATGAGGTAGGCAATCACATGAACAACTTTTCTTATAGTTGTCTCTTACAAGATTACAGACTTAATTACTTATCCGATCCCATGGGTTTGCGAGCTTTCGCTCTTTCTTCCTTGTGCCAAGTGATGATAGGTGCATGTCTTCTTCAGTTGTGTTGTGTCTGTATAAAGGGTGTTAGTGATGGAGGGGTTTGATGGTAACAGTTGTTTTCACAGGAGGGCATTCAATAAGGTGATGTTTGTACTATTTCCTTCGCTTGTCTGTTGCAGTATGGTGTATGGTTTGCGGTAATTCTTTGTAGGAGTTGTTCGCATTCTAAATATTATGGTTTGATCTTTGAGGTGTAGCCTATTTATACTATCATGTGGATTTGGTTGGGACATGTCTGCATATAGCACTCTTCCCCTTTAACTAGTGGCCCAGCAATCCATCCATTGTTGTTTTTATTTAAATTGTTGCTGATAATGTGTTTAGGACCTGGGATCAGGAACACCATTTTCCAACTGGTACGATGCTACTTTGACTTGACTCTTCCCAGACTTCCATCTATGGATAGTGGATCTATGGCATGCTTCATCACTCTCCATTCCCAGCCACCTACAGTCTGCTGGCATACAAGACGTGTGCCATGTCTGTCAAATTTGGAAAGACGTAGGATCGCCACGTTCTGACTTGGATGGTTTCACCTCAAGTTTCTCCAGTTGGTTTCTGGGTGTTAGTTTGACATACAGCATCAAACCAATGAGATCTTGACAGTCAGGGTCACAGGACCTTGGTTCTGTGACGGAGTGCAATGCCACAAGTTGGACGTGGGGGAGGGGGGGGGAGGAGATAATCAACAACAGGACATTACAACACAAAAACATTAAATTATAAAGATAGAACGCTGGTGAGGTTATCATACACAAAAAACCCCACTATACAATTTTAAATGTTTCTAAATCTTCTAGAAGTATAATACTGCATGGTGGTTAGTCTGGTGGTTACCACCTGACCTTCTATACGCAGTACAAGATTACATATGAGTGTAACCAGCAAGTTATGGGAATCAACAAAATGAATATCCTTTGACATCTGCTATTGAAGGTCTATTATCTATTGGTTTGCAATGATGTTGGTTCCTGACCAGCAAGATTATATTAAGCTTTAGCACCCCGTGTTACAAACCGAGCAGTGCTTTCCGCCGGAATTGTTATGTTGTGATTTCGGAAGGCGTCTTCCACCGCCCGATTTAGTACACCCGGTTATTGGTCTCAACAACATGCAAGAATTACACGAGTAGCATCACATCGCTCGAACTAGATAGCTCAGATTACTGCCCCATGCACCGTATTTGGCGCTGAAGAATAGATAGAATTCAGAAAACAGATGTATTGTGTCATGGTTTACAGCATAGCTGCAATATCTACCTACACCTTTCAGTTTGACACATTCAACTTCACTTTGTAAACACAAGGCATTTATTTAAGTAGAATTTAAACCATAAAATAATGTGATATAGATTTCCAATAACATTTGTGACTGACCTGTTGACAGGTTTTTGTTCCGATCAAACATGCAATTGAACAATAGTTGCTGCGGTAGACATCGGACAACACTCGAAGGAGGGACTCTTCTGCTCCTGTCCAATCCTCCACTGTTGGGCTCATCCGTGGTGGAAATTTGATGTCTACATCTAAAAGTTCAGTTGAGGTCAAAGTTAATATAAAACAGGTCAGGGCAATGAAAGATTTACAAAAATACTAGATATTACATATATCAATCAGAGCATTTACAAAGACAAGTAGGCAACTGCAGATATGTCAATAGCCTCGCAGATAACAGCATGGCGTGTCAGTGTCCCCATTTCTTCATTTCCCTTTCAGGCCCTAAGAACACTTGTGAACTCCTTTTAACAAATGACTTGCTGCCAACGTGTTGCCAATAGGAGCTTAACAATCACCTGAACAGAATACAACCACAACACACTCCAGAGTGCCGGCTGTGCACTCATCCCTATGAAACTGTTGACTACCACCTTTTTGAATGCCCAGCGCTGGATGACATCAGGAAAATGCTTCTTCCTCCAGGGTCAGATAAATGGAACACATTATTTGGAAAAAAACAACAGCTCACAAACACATGCATATATCACACAATGGCATTGGGTCAAAGGGCATGAGCCCATGGACCGCTGGATCAGCAACCAACCAACCAACCAATAAAACTTGCCTAGGAAAGAAATCTTGCGTGAAAAATGAAACACTATGCATTTTGGAAATTTAATTAATATTAATTTGAGGGTCTCCTCGTTCATATGAAATTTTGCACTGACCAGCTTTTCGACCATCTGTAAAGACGCAAAAAGTCGTGATTTTGTATGTTTTCTTTTAACTCAACACTTTATTTTAATATATTCAGGTAGAGGGTAACTTTGTTTTGCAAAATGGGGTTGCATATCAGTTTATTTCTATAAAATGGGGTCATGACACGAAATATTTCAGATTGTGAGCGATTGTTGTAAGATAAATCATTATTTCTGAGACACGTCTCTAATTCTGTGACAATCATTCTTTGATGTACTTCTGTCATTCATTGTGGTTAAAAATAAATGACAAAATACTTCATATAATCTTCAACAATTTTATTTACATTAAATATCTATTCTCTCTATAAACCTGCACCTATCAGGGTCATAAGGGTACCACATTGAAATCTTTAGCACAGTCCCCCAGCAAGGTGAAAATTCTTGAAACTATCGGGAATCAAACCAGGCCCATTCTAGCAGCATCAAATCGCCTTGCAAGGTATGGTTTTAGTAATACATTTGCATGAAATGAGATGTTTTAAGAAAGTGAAAAATATCAAACATTGAGACTAACGGAGAAATGACGATATCAGAGAAGAAATAAAAACCATCTCAAGTCAAGACTACATCGAGAGACAGCAAACAAGGTGGTTTAGCCACATCATTAGAATGGAACCAAAGCAACCATCACTTTGTGCATACAACAGCTGAAGATCAGGCTACAGGGAACAAGGAAGACCAAGAACTACTTGGGCGGAGACAATCAAAGAAACCTTAAAGAGACACATGCTGACGATATCCAGTCTGACAACTCCAACTTCCCCCACGACATTTAATAACACAATTGGAGGACCCATGTAATAGGATAGCAAAGTACACCCCTAAAGCTCCCTGTTTGGGCACCACAATCATAAAGCCCTGATTGTTTCCATTCATGGGCAGTAGGGTTAATTAAGCTCAATCAAGAGGTTTCAGCAGCTCTAGATAATATTTTTCTTTTTCACTCTTCATATTCCACTACTGAAGTAATTTATTGATGCTTATCTGCAGTCTGTTCTACTTTCTGTCTTTTGTATCTCTCATCATCTGAAAATTAGAAAAGTTTTAAAAAAAAGGGTTTCAAAAGTAGTAGAGGATTGACTTCACTGTACTCAGCTTCCCATATGTACTCGTCACTCTCAACGAAGCGGCACGTCTCCTGCCAAGATTACTACTCATAGCACGTACCTCTGTAGCTTCAAGTGATAACCCACAGGGATCTCCAAAAATTTCACTTTGTACACAAGATGACATGAACAATATTTGAACTCATGACCGCTTCAACTTAAGGTGAACAGTTAACCATTACACTAGGGAGATCCCCCTGAAAATTAGAAAGTTGTGACAAATCTTAAAATTAATAATATAGACTTTAATTAATGTTTTATTTGGGTCAGTACACATCACAGCCAGCCCCTTGTCATGGATATGAAGATTTAGTCCCCCCCCCCCCCCCCCGGTATGTTGATTGGATCTTAAAGTGTTGCACAGAATAGCAACAGTATGACGTGTCGCAGATAATCTTTAAACCACACATAATGAACCCAGTTCTTTAGACTCTTCGACATGACTTTATGGTCACTTTGACCCATGTGATAGGATTTAAAAAATACATCCCTAAAGCTCCTTAGCTGTCTCTTACGAAACGTATAGCAGGTCACAATGTTGCTATACTTTGATCCCTCTTTGGGCACAAGCAGATCAATAGAATAATGTCGCGTCTGTTCTTGTCTGGAACATATGCCTTCGTAATAGTTTGATATAAGCGGAATATGGAACAAACTTATACATTATGCACAAGTTCATTGAAAGTTTGTTATGGTGTACACAGTTTTCATGTAGTCAATAATTTTACATCACTTGCAGAGCAAGTTTACATCACTCGCCACAAATAACAAAAATGGTTAATATTAGTGAAATTATGCCATGATTTAATGAGAAGGGATAATAGAGTTCAGCGGGAGAGGTGTTAGGCGCAGTGTTACAACTAATTCTGAGGAGTACAGTAGCCTAGTTGATAGTGAGCTTGCTTGCTATCACTGGATTATAGCATGCCAGGTTTGAAACAAAGTCCGGACAAACACAAATTCCTGTTGTGATTTCTCGCTTGACACGACCCCTCCTCCTGTCGACTCAGCTGTAATGGAGTACTTGATGCATGAGTTCGGGGAGGTAATGACAGTAAGAAAGGGAACTGGTCACCCCAATTAATAGCTGCTGCGGCTTAGTATATGATGTTATATTCATCTGTGAAATCTGATGGCTGCCATGGGACCTACCTTTACCAACAACTAATTCTAATTCCTACCCTCACCCCCCTCCTACTATAAGTCTGTGTTCTTCCTATTTTCGCTAATTATTTCCCCTGGCTTCAAACTACTAAACAATTGCATTCTGCGATGTCACAAACTACTAAAAAATTATGATCAGACAATTTTTTTTAAACTATGAGCGCTGTAAAAATTGGTAAGCACACGTTCCAGACATGAACCATTACTTCTTCTTCTGCATTCATTCTCAAACTCTTGTAAACTAGCAGGATGTATTCTGGAGAACAGAATCTGCCAGATCAAGGTTTACAGCTTATCTGAGATATCTGCTCCTTTCAGCACAACAAACCTAATTTAGTACAGCTTTGTGGGTCACTGACGTCACAATGGTACATTCATTATTCATGGTTTGAAATAAATTACTCCCATGGTTAAACCAGACATCAGGAAGTTGGGCTCAAGCTCTGGAAAGGTTGAGGAATTGTGCCATATTTATTTAGCAAGTGTTATCGAGGACCCTATTCAGGTGGTTTCTGGTAGTTTTTCTTCAGTGTTAATTCCAAAACTCCCGTTGGATATCTCTTGCAGCAGAACAATGGTCTTACTAGATTTCAAGCAGAATTTAGTCCAGAGAATGGAAATGCATTGTGTCACCATTTTATTTGCACCAATAATACGATACATCAATCTTCGATGGGGGTTTCTGGTCAACCACTGACAAAATATCTGAGAACTTATGGGAAACCATGTGTTATGACACTGGTTCATAACTCATATTACCTTTACCTTTTACAGTTGATCCCAAATCATCATTATCGACTATGACAGACGAACATGACAGGATAATCATGCAGTCTCCGGATTACATCCTACTAATATGCAGGAGTTTAAGAATGAACACAGAAGAAGAGTGCCCAAAGAGCACTCGAAAATGCTCCAAGCAAATGGATTCATCAAACTCTGTGGTCTTCTGTGATCTGTATCAAAAGGTGGGATAGAAAAACATCTGCCAACTCGGTCAGATGGTCGACTAAAATTAATTAACAGCTCTATGTAGATATCCGTCTCTATAGGCCAGCGTTCCTCTTTTAACTGATTTATTGAAATGCAGTCTTGCAGGATATGTTCGGCTGTCTGCCCACATGGACACAGAGGTAATGTTACCAGTCTTGGATGAATATATAGTATAAGAAATATACCAAAATAGAGGACAACAAATACACTGATATTGTTACTACCTTAAATTTAAGCTTCTACGACTCCAATAAACTCCTCTTTGTACATTTTACTTGTGGACATTTGTCTGTGGATTGATGATTTATTCATTGCAGACATTTAACATTTACTTTAATAAAACAAAAAGGGCCATAAAATAGAAGAGATCAAACATTTTAAAAGATGTAGAGTTTCAGTTTTACTTACATCAAATATTGACAGACAGTTAATCTGTAGTAATAAATGAATAGGCAAAAAAGATTCTGGCAAGGACCTTCTTTGCCCTTGTTGCCCAGCCTGAAAGGGGAGAAAATAAAAGTGAAACTTTTACATGCCATGCATGTTGTAAGAGGTGACTCACGCTTTCAGGGGGTGGAGTTGGCTGTCACATCCCTTACAGGGTCAAGTGACACAGAAACCATTCTAAAGTCAAATGTGTCAGACCAAATGCTAAAGTCAAGCCAAATGGCCAAGATATCGCAGCCAAGCTGCAAGCCACGACACTGTGCATTTAATTGTCCAGGCTACATCCTGTTAATCTGAAGGAGTTTGAGAAAGAATGCAGAAGAAAAGTGCCTCCTTAATATGACACTGGAGAAATTATGATTTATCACATTAAAGAAGCTATTGGTTAATCCATGTTATTGTACTTCAAGGCAAACCCACAATTCTCCATCTCCCTGAGAAGATGTCAAAGAATATACATGCCAATAGTCCCCATGTCTAGCTAGCTGGATAAACACTCTTAATTCTACTAGACATGTTCTCAGTTCTATTTATACAATAAATAATACTGAATTGCTGCCCGTGTGTTACCAAGTTCCAAGAGAGGAGTAAAGAATAGCAACCATGTTTACCTTCCATGCATGTCATAAGAGGTGACTAAGGAGGTTATGGGATGAGTTGGCTGTCCTATCCCATATAGGGTCAACATGACCCAAAGCCGTGCTAAAGTCGGATGTGTCAGACCAAAAGATGCAGATATTGCAGCATTGCTGTAAACCATGACACAACATATTCCGTTTTCTGGACTATATCCTGCTAATTTGAAGGAGTTTGAGAATGAACGAAGATACTGAATTGCCTTGGATGCAGCATGGATACCTCCTGGATACCTCATCTGTTCCAGTGTCCACTCCAGCAAATGACCAAAAACTTCAGTACATCACCTGTGTCTATCTTCAATTCACAGATACAAGTCTGCCAGCTCTCTTATTACTACGAATATCAGCACACCCAGGGCAATAAATCAACGTGATACCCAGAAGTTTAGAAATAGTTATAGTTTTGACAATGGATGTTCTAAATATTTTGTTCATTCGCACATTGTCAAAAGGAGCAGCTATCACAGACAAGTTGTAAACCATGAAGCATTAAAGATTTATAGTATTGACTTCAACCCCCATCATCATACTGGAAGCAATTATTCTGTATTTCCCACTGTGCTCCATGAGAACTCTCAATATCAATATTTATAATAAACTCCAGCCAGATTTTTCTCATATTTTCAGATAAATCAAAAATCACAAAACTTACCAGTTCAACAAATAACATCTCAGTAAACAACCAAATACTGGAAAAAGTCTCCAACTTTAATTACTTGGGTAGCCGAATGTTTGTTGACGGAGACTCAATGAAAGAAATAAATACATGCATAGCAATTGCAGCTAGCACATTTACCAAACTAATATCTGAAAATCAAAAGATTTCAGAAGAAACACCAAGCTAAAGCTATTCAACTCCTGTATTGTCTCAGTATTAACATATGAAAGAGAAAGCTGGAAATCAACTCAAGCAACAGATCAAAAATTAAAGAGCTTTGAAAACAAATATCCCCGAAAACTGATGAACATAAAATGGAGCGATTTCATCACAAATAGTGATTTAAGAAACAAAACACACCAAGAATATGTTTCAAACATCATAAGAAAATGCAGATGGAAATACCTCTGTTATGTTTTAAGACTAGATGAAAAGAGAATAAACCAACAAGCCCTTATGTGGACGCCTGAGGGTAAAATAAAACGAGGAAGGCATAAAGCAAACCTAAAATACACCATGCTTAAAGAAGGGGAAATAACAGACTGCAAGACCACAAGAACAGAAACTGCAGGCAGCAGACCGCAATGCATAGAGAATCAAAACCTCTGTCCTATGTGCCGACTGCGGTATGAAAGGAACAAATTAACTAACATATTTCTCATCACCACAACGGAGAGATCTATCTGGGAACACAATATCATCCTTCCCGGCTTTATTTGGTATCAGTTGATTCATTTAAAGGTCTTCTTTTCCATTTGTTCCATTTTCTACATTATCTGTCAAGATTCTGTCTGTATTCATCAATCATGTATGTGTAGTACAACATTACCACACATGGATAAGATCAATAATATGTACTGACTGCAGTAAAACTGAAACCCAACAGGCAAAGCTTGGAAATGCGCAGTTTGCTAATCACTGAAAACACATATAAAAACACACAAACTGATGTTTCAACCAAAAAGCCATTATCAAGACACACAACAAAAAAACCATGAGTAAGAATGGAACTATTGTATACACATACACACGGATAAGCATGGCAGCCAACCTCTCCACTATCAATTGACTTTGACTGTTTTCTATATCGGTGGCCGTTCCATAGATTGTCTTATTGGGTTACAATGTTCTGTTTACACTTGATCCATACCATCAGAGCAATCTGAAATTTACATATAGTGGGTACAATGATAGGTCTGCCAACTAGGTCAGATGGTCTGCCAAATTAACAGCTTTCTGTGAATATCCATCTCTGTGGGCCAGTGTTCCTCCTTAAACTGGTTTAATGAAATGCAGTCTTGCAGGATATGTTCTGCTGTCTGTCCACATAGAAACAGAGGTGATGTTACCAGTCTTGGATGAATTTATAGTATATGAAATATAGTTGTTGTAGTGTGATAAGTATGTCAACAACAATATATTCATGTGATCAAATAAACATGAAAAGCAAGACAACAGAATTACCAAGTGTTTGAGGGACATGTTTACCGGTATTCAGCTGGATAATCAGTCTGTCTAAAGTTGCTTTCCTGACTCCACTTTGTTCTTTAAGTTTGGATAAGTCGATTTTAAGCTTCAGTGTCCTGTTTTGAAAAAGAACACAACTTTGTGAGCTAGAAGATAGTTGTGTGCGCTAAGACAAACATTGAACTTGAAGACAGATGTGTGAGCTAGAAGTAATATGTGTGAACTAGAAGACAGATGTGAGAGCTAGAAGACAGATGTGTGAACTAGAAGAAATATGTGTGAACTAGAAGATAGATGTGTGAATTAGAAGACAGATGTGTGAACTAGAAAACAGATGTGTGAACTAGAAGACAAATGTGTGAACTAGAAGACAAATGTGTGAACTAGAAGACAGATGTGGGAGCTAGAAGACAGTCATGTGTGCTAGACAAACATTGATCTAGAAGACAGATGAGTGAATTTTTTATATACATAATTAAGCAAGATGGTAGTTTCTTAAATATTCGGGTTGGAGGGTGGGTGGGGAGAGAAATGTAAACCTGTTGATGAATCTATGAACAGCACTTCAGCAGCAATATCTCATCATATCAATCTTTAGCAGCAATATCTCATCATATCATACTTTAGCAGAAATATCTCATCATATCAATCTTTAGCAGCAATATCTCATCATATCAATCTTTAGCAGCAATATCTCATCATATCAATCTTTAGAAGCAATATCTCATCATATCAAACTTTAACAGAAACATCTCATCATATCAAACTTTAGCAGCAATATGCTAATTTGCTGCCATTTTGCCATCTAGCAAATGGTAAGATCAGTATTTTAAGTTACGACTGTTCAAGTTTCGGAGATAATGCAATAGCATATGAAATTAACAAGTTGGTATGTAGTCACGTGATTTGTCCATTGATTCTTGTATTGAACCCAAATATATATAATTTCTGTGGTATTTAATTATATTCAATAGTTTCATAATTTATTTTCATTTTAATTATGCTAATAGCTGCCATTTTTAATATTAATTAGTTCTGCGCGCACCTACGACTTATAAAAATAGGATCAACAGATGCGTCTTGCCTTTGCCAATACAAATATAGGTACAATACAAGAATCAGTGGACAGGTTTCTACAGAACAAATAACTAATATAATTAGACGGAACAAAATTCCCAACACTCGCATATACAGACACGTCCACTATTCGACATGTTGCACAATGAGAGCCCCTGACCACTCGACTTGCTCGCTGCACACTGAGTGGGAGGTGGATGGCGAGTTTATTGTGTGCCAATCGCTAGATCAGTATTTTAAGTTACGACTTTTTAAGTTCTGAGATAGTGTAATAGCAGATAAAACTAAAAAGTTGTTATGTTGTCACGTGATATGTCCATGGATTCTTGTATTGAATCCAAATATATTTAATTTCTGTGGTATTTAATTATACTAAATAGTTTGATAACTTATTTTCATTTCAATTATGCTACTTTGCGGCATTTTTAAATATTTATTAGTTCTGCGAGCACCTAACATAGAAATAGGATCAACAGATGCGCCTTGCCTTTGTCAACACAAATATATATAATTTCTGTGGCATTTAATTATATTCAATAATTTGATAATTTATTTTCATTTTAATTATGCTAATTTGATGCCATTTTCAAGATTAATTTGTTCTGCACGCACCTAAAAATTATAGAAATAGGATTATCAGATGTGTCTTGCCTTTGCCAACACAAATATATATAATTTCTGTGGTATTTAATTATATTCAATAGTTAGATAATTTATTTTAATTTTAATTATGCTAATTGCGGCCATTTTTAATATTAATTAGTTCTGCGCGCACCTACGACTTATAGAAATAGGATCAACAGATGCGCCTTGCCTTTGTCAACACAAATATATATAATTTCTGTGGTATTTAATTATATTCAATACTTTGATAATTTATTTTCATTTTAATTATGCTAATTTGATGCCATTTTCAAGATTAATTTGTTCTGCACGCACCTAAAAATTATAGAAATAGGATTATCAGATGTGTCTTTCCTTTGCCAACACAAATATATATAATTTCTGTGGTATTTAATTATATTCAATATTTAGATAATTTATTTTCATTTTAATTATGCTAATTGCGGCCATTTTAAATATTAATAGTTCTGCGCGCCCCTAAAAATTATAGAAATAGGATCAACAGATTTGAACATCATCAGAAAACACAGTTGGACATATGTCGGTCACATATTTAGAATGAAGGAAGACAGAATTCGACGACGAGCCTTTATGTGGACACCAGTCGGGTAAAGAAATCAAGGAAGACCAAAAACAACTCTCAGAAGAAAATTTCTGAATGAATTAAAATCAACAGGCATAAATGCACAGGACCTGCACTCCTTGACAACTAACCGATAGGCATCTAGAACTATGATATCCGAGCTATGTGCCAAACTTGGCAAAAGAGGAACTGACTAACATAATATTATATATTTAATTTGTATATTTTAAATATTCTAATCAGCTGCCATTTTTGAATATTAATTAGTTGTGCGTGCTTCTGAAAATTACAGAAATTGAAACAATAGATGTGTCTTGTCTTCATGAACAAACAAATGTATAGTTTGTGTGTTGTATTATTGAAAATAACAAAGATAAGTTAGAAATTATCAGCTCAGCTACATTTTGTGGTCACAAGATTTCTTTAGAATATTTTCCTATGTTTCATGTAAGTTATTTTGATGTCAGATTCATAAATTTTTCAGGGTTGACGTGCAGACTTGGTTGAGGTATCGTTACGTTATATTTTATTTTTTAAGGGATATCTAACTATATTATTTGTAATTATGCAGCACAATTCTGAAAATTTTGTCCAAGTGGATTGTTTACATAGATTTCCGATTTTCCATATCTCTCGTTTCATTGCAATTTGTTAGACATTCATTGTCGAATTATATAAGGTTGAACGAATCATGACGTAAATATGGAAATCATTAAATCCGTTTCAGTAACACAGATATTTAATTTCTAGGATATTAATATGTTAAATTAATGATCTACCTGTTCTTGACTCAGCTAAACAAAAACATTATTTGAACCGGAAGTTAAAGATAGTAGCATTTATTTACCAAGGGACATAGCCGGGCATACACTCCAAAATCAAGGGTGGTAATAAGTATGAGATATTAATAAATCATCAAAACACAAATATTTTGATCTGACAATTGGCAATATCATTTAAATAAACAATTCTAATTTATTTAGAGAGATTTTATGTAACTTTCCTCGTTCTCCTATTTATAAAAACGTTTTTTTAAAGCAATATGCGCGACATTCTTCCCTCACTGTTGACATGGGTAACAAAATGTGTGGCACATATGTTTTTGAATGTTAAAGGATAATGTCCGTATCAGGTTCAAGTTCCCCGCGGAACTTTACAAAAGTTGGCTCTTGACTTTGTATGGGAACTAGTGTCAGTAGTCCGTTCACATGTCTTAGACTCCACCGCGGGGTCAAGGTTCAGCCAGTGTCGAGTCAGCTCGCTCGTCACAGTACCGCTTGGGATCTAGGCTGGTTCCTCCCCATATGACATGTTAAGACAGGACGAAGTCACCGGGGTGAAGTTTTCGGTCGTACGGAATGTTAACAGCATAAACGTGCTCAGCTGAGTGGTGAGCTATACTCAGCGTCCGAGTGGCTTTCGATGTCGGCGCCTTCTATGTCATACCGCCTCGAGAGAGGATTACGGGGGTATAGGAGAGCTGCTTAGAAAGTGCTTCACTCGACTTTTTTGTCATGAAATAACTTTGTAATTACTTAAATTTTAGAATTATTTGTATTTACACCCTTACACTTAAGCGTATTTTTGATTTAACATTTGGATACTGTTATTTATTGGAAAGAATAAACTATTTTGATACAAAGTAATAATATAGTCTTACAGTTTTTATGGCCATAGTTCTTAATTTAAAAGATCTTAATTATATAATTATAATTTCGTTAACAAAATAAAACAAATTTAGTATTCACGAGGAAAAAAAATGGGATTGCAATTTGTGAGTTTTAAAACGCTTCATTTTTTAGAGAAAATTTACTTTCAACAATAACGCAATTTCACAATATAAGCTGCGTAGAAAGTGCCTCACTCGACTTTTTTGTCCTTTTTTAACTCTGTAATTAGTATCCCTACATTTTAGTATCATTCATTTAATATCATATACACAATTATACAACGTATTTTTTAAAATGTATAGTCAATTTATTTTATTTGGTGTTATTGGAAAAATAAATTTTTTGATAAAAATAGAACAGAAAATAGAAAAAAGGATATTGATTACTATACAAATGTATAGTCTTTAATGACTTAAGTTTACATTAGAATTTCTTTTATTTAAACGAATTTTTTATTTGTGAAGAAAAAAAATTGGAATTGCAGTTTAAGAGTTTTAAAACCTTAATGGTTGAGAGAGCATTTACTTTCAACAATAGCGAAAATTCACAATATAAATGCATATATTGTGTTAGTTAAGTTTTTTTTTTAAATGTAAACACAAAATAAACTCAAATAGCACTATATCAAAATATAGGACTATAACGAAACAACACACTTAGTTAACGAGTTTGGCACGCTTTTCGACACTGGTGCATGGTAACACTAAACGCAGGCGGGTGTAAAGGCTTAAATATATTTATACATAGATCAGTTGTAATAGCGTATTTTCTGTAGACATATTAAATTAACTCAGAATATTATGTGATTGTCAGGGGTCTTCTGTCAGGGGACCATCAAATGAATAAATTATATTTTCAACACAGCTAACCTGTGTTCTTTGATACAATTAAAATAGAAAGAATGTCTTTGATAATTTGTTTATAGTGAATAATCTGAAAGCAACGGTAGTTAAATAAACTTAATTTTCAATATAAACTGCCATTGTGCTGCTGGGCCTGGGTGGGAGCAAAGGATAGAAACTGCCCTTGTGTTACGACGCCTGCGTTGGAGCAAAAGATAGAAACTGCCCTTGTTTTGTAGGGACTGGAAGAGGAGCAATGGATAGCTAAACTCTTACCTGTCAAACATTTAGCAAGTAACAACTAAGAGGATTTTGAGGTGGAGTTCGCTTTTCCCTAAAGGTCCATAGATAACTAGCAGGGCCGTAGAGACATGTTTGGTGTGGAAGGGGTTTTATCTAAAAAAAACTAATGTAAAAAAGGTATTCGTCCGTTGTTGTAATTTTTGTAAGGTAGGGGTTCATCCACCTTTTGGCTAAATTACTAGCAATAAAAAATATGTTTTGACTTCTTAAGAGTGAGAAAGAGTTTACCACACCCCCGCCCCCCCCCCTTATCAATAGAAGTATAAACCATGCAAGTAGATATATTTGTCGATTTAATATTGATTGACTGATTCGGAACCACAAGAAATGTGTTCATACCCAGGAGACTTCAGCTCAGTGCAATGCATATTGAATGAGTTTTCTACTCAGAGGGGGTATATAATTGTATAGATGACATGCTACAAGCTTCCATAAAAGAGCCTCAATATAACGGCATTTCATATACTATGGTTTTCTGTTGCATGTGTGGTTTGTCTAGTGGGACATTTGTGGTACCCACAGATGCAACCGCATGCGTTTAATATTGAAAGTAATGATTCTTGTAGACATGTATGAATCTGTAGCATTGATTTTGTTTTTCCAAATGATAGTTGATCTTGACATATCAGCTAAATCCATCTCCAGCCTTAAGCTAAAGTCACCTTGTTGACTAGGAAATCCTGTGACTTCTGGATCACTGGATCACTAGACCGTCAATGGAATGTAATAGTGCAACTAGTATGTGCTACATTTTCTGGTTTTCACACCACACTCCCCATCACACAGGCTGACCACTAATCTATCATAAACAGCACAATCTACATTATACGGGCTGATATAAATCGACCATACACAGTTTACTACACATTACTCGGGCTGACCACTGATCTAAAACACATATCATAGTCAACACCACTCAATGTTTTTGTTTTTGTCTTTTCTTATAGGTCCTAATTTTGACATCTTAGCAGCAATCTTACTTTCGTGAACTGTACGAGATAGAAAAAGGGCTCTGTTTACAGGAATAAAACTTGACTATTGTGTTTTAGATAGTCACTTTGATTTAACATAATGCTTTATTTTTTTATTTTTAAATCACTAATTTAATCACAGTAAACAGATAGTTTGACATTTTATAAAAGGTGGTTTTACGTTTGCAATAAAAGGGAGATAATACGAACAATTGTCAACAAATTTGATTCAACTAATTATTCTCCCCTTATTAGTTATCATCCCACTGTGGCATACCAGGAAATTGAAAAGGCAGACAGACTGTCAAAGGATGGAGCAACACAGGGACAAATAGACCAAGAAATCGCCTACCAAGAAAAAGGACACTCATCACAACCATCAGGAAAGTTGACCACCCAAAAGACAATTACCACTATCTCGACAGAGCAGAACAGGTTATTACCTTTCGCCTCAGAACATAACACAACAGATTAAACAGGCACTTAAATAGACTGAGACTGATCCCATCACCTCTGCGCCCTTGCAGCACAGACCACTGAACATATTCTGCACGACTGCAATACACTAAACCGGTTATGGGAAGAACACTGGCCCACGGAGATGGATATCCACATAAAGATGTATGGGAGCACTGGGGAGATTTCAAATACAGCAGCATTTATTAAGAAAACAGGACTTGATGTGTAGACATGTCAAACTCCGAACGAGAAGAGTAAACTAATTATTGTGTCAAAAAAAAAAGAGAAGAAATGTACTCCTGCTACATCTTGAATTTAAACACGAATTAAACAAATAGTTTGTTCTATTTTCTGTTGTATGCATCTGTCTAAAATGCTAAAAATATTATTGTGAAAAACTCATAAGGAAATTGACCATGATTACTGTGTAAAAAAACTGAAAATTAGGATGATATCCCTTGTGAACCAAATAAGAACCAAATTGTGCTTATTACAAACATGTGTGTTTCCAATAACGGAATGCAAATCATGCGAAACATGGGTACTAAATAAAACATTGTCCAAGAGAATAACATCATTTGAATTAAAGTAAAGAGTTCTGAGAAAACCATGGACAGTAAAGAAAACAAACCAGGAGGTGCAAAGCACAATCATCGCCCAAGATGGCTGGCTTCTGAAAACCATGTTAAATTTAAAACTTTTTTATTTCGAGAGACATGACGGTATGGAGATAATGATATTTGAGGGATGATAGAAGGTAACAGGGGTAAACGCCGACTAAGACGCCGTTGGACAGAAGATTTACAGGAATGTCTGCACATGTCCCTAAAGGAGGCGGTACACCTTGCTCAAGGCCGAGGAGAATTCAATAGAGCCATAAGAAAGATCATGTTCTGGAAATAATATGTCACGTGTTGATCCCCTAGTGGTGAGGTACGCCACTTTAAACTACGGGAGTGAGTTCAATTTAGTTATATCATATGTTTTTGAGCATACAAAATCATGGGGGTGCTGGTTCAGATAATACTGTCACCGTGACTCAAATAATAAAATTGGGATGATAAAAATGTGATGTATTGTATACCCCGGCAGTTTTAGTTCAGCAACACACTCTTAAATACATACTCTTGAATTCGTGGTGGCTGCATTACAGAACACGACCTCTATTATTATCATTTGATGGTTAAAAACTTTGATGATATAATCAAATTGTCGCCCGAATGTTTCCGGAGTCATAAATTGGAATAAAGAAAGGAGACATTGCTACCTGCCAATTATATTGTACGAGGCAACTACGCAGGTTGGTTGTTTCATCCCAAAAAGAGTCAAAGTGAAGCAGAAGCTATGCTGAAGTAGGATCTGGCAGGCTGAAAAGCGCAGATATCGCAGCTTAGATATAAGCTATAACACAATGCACTTTGTTCTCCAAACTACATAATATGAGAGTCTGAGAACTAACGCAGAAGAACAAGAGCGAAATTGAATCATGTCCGCGGTTTAAAGAAGAGCACCATTACCATAAGGGTACCACCAATGCAACAGAAAACCTTAGTAGATGACATTCCGTTATATTGAGGCTCTCTTATAGAAGCTTTGTAGCATGTCATCTATACAATTATATACCCCCTCTGAGTAGAAGTCTCTTTAACTAGGCATTGCACTAAGCCGAAAGCTGAAGTCTCCTGGGTATGAAAGAAAGCTAAGAAAACCCATCCCACTGCACATAGGAAGCAAGAAATTTGGTTTGAAGTGTGGTGTCGCTAGAAAGGAGCAGTTTCGTGGGCACGAAAGAATGATGACCAATCAATTGCGTACTGGGACCGCCAGTCAGCGTGTAATGGTGGTTACACTCAATGAGAGATCTGAGCACCTATGGACTTGTCCGACGTGCAGTGACGATAATCCAACGACTAACTAACTATAGGAAGCAAAAGTTACTACATTACAATTCCTGGGGATCTTAAAAACACAAACCATAAGGGTACTATAAAAAAATAATTATAATAGTTAAATATTGTGATACAAGTAAGGTCTTCTTCTTCTTCTTCTTTCGTTCGCTAATAATGTCTATATCTGCAGTGTTGTTTCTTGTATAAATTGGACAGTGTTTTCCATTTCTTGTTTTGTACCATAAAGTTTAACATTCATTGGTGTATCAGAAGGCCAGTATGTTCATCTTAATGTGTCATAGTTTGCACATTCTTGAAGGATATGTTCTAAAGTCTGGTTGACTTGTCCACAATTACACTTTGCTGTTGTGCCAATTTTAAATTTTGTATACATATGGCTATTTAGTCTATTGTGTCCAGTTCTCAGTCGAAATATGATGACCTGTTCTTGTCTGCTAAGTAGGTGGTAGTCATCCCGTGGAGGTAAGTTAGGCTTTCATTGTGCCTTTATCATGGATTTCTTTTAGTGATAGCTGATTGGTACATCCGGTTGCTGCATGTTAGCACCTTCCTTGGCGAGTTGATCAGCTCTCTCATTTCCTGCTATTCCACAGTGTGATGGAATCCATTGCAGTATAACTCTACACCTATTTTGTACTATGGACAGTACCTCTTTTAACTCTGGAAGTTTATTGGATTGTAATGCCTCTAGTACTGACCTTGCATCTGTAAGTATTACAATAGGCTGTGAGGTCCTGTCCAATGTTAACAGTTTCTCTGCAGCTGTATAAATAGCTTTGACTTCAGAGTCATAGTTGTTGCAGTAATTCCCTGTTGGTATACAAGTAGTATCAGTGGTGATGTTTTGATCAAAATTTTTCCTTGATACCCATACATATATTTAAGCTTACATATGGGACTGTCTGGCCATCATGTAAGAATTAACATGCGCGTGCGTGCGCACGCGCACACGCACGCACACACGTATGTGTGTATGTATGTATATATACAAATAAGTATAGATGTATGTGTGTGTGTATGTATGTATATGTATGTATGTATATATAAGAATAGGGGGAACTTCGTAGAAAGATAAGGAAATGAACAAAAAACTTTTAATACTTTGTATGAAAAAAAGATATATTAAAAGAAATAAAATAAAACAAATAATGTATTTTGAATATATTAAAAGACATGACACCTTACTGTAGACCTTACTTGATTGAAGGGAGTCAACCAAGGGTAGACAGAGTTACAAGTGAAAGAGAAATATCACGAGATGGGCAGGTTACAGTCTGGCAGAGTGCATAACCAAGGCAAGAGACAGGGATGTTGGAGGTCCGTTGCAGCCAACTTTCGTTGTGAAGATGGCGCATCATGATGATGAACAATGACTGACAGGCACATAGGTGCCCAGTCTCTCCCAGCAAATGTCAAAGGGTATGCATGCTAATTGTTCATGTGGTTTGCTGGGTGAGTATGCTCCCAAGTTTACCCTGTGTGGTTCCAGCGGTACTATCTATGTTTCTTTAACGCAGAATGCGGTGCAAAGGGCAGAAACCAGAGCTCATTTTTCAGAATACTCTGGAAGTCTGTTAGAATCACCATTACCAACGCATATCAATAAAAGAGTAAAGAAATCTGCAAGAAAAGTGATTTTGATTGTATGGGACGTCAAATGTGTCATAATGAACATTTAACTGCTTCAATGCAACACGACTAAGGGCCAGCGGTACGATGATCTCCATACCAAACTAAGAAAGTCTGACTAGAAAACGAGGGTTAACTCGCACTCAAATTATGCTCTTGCTTCAAGACAATGCTCCTTCCTATAAAGCAGGGCTTGCGTTGCAAACAGCCAGCGATTTGAATATTGAAATTATTCCACACCCATCATATTCTCCAGATATGGCTCCATATGTCTTTTTCCTTTTAGAAAATGTTACCGGTGAAAGAAAATAATTTGGATAGTTAAGATGTCGTACTGCCTTGTGATAACTGGTTTAGTTTGAAAAATAGGTTATTTTATTCTGAAAGTCTTTTAAATGTTTTGCAGAGATGGCATACATTCTAGTGATCGTTAAGTTGAGGAGGAATAATCGTTGTAATAAATTTCAACTTTTTCCTCCTATTCCTTCGTGGTCATGGCAAAGACATATCGCACGTCCCTGTATGTCTTTAGGGGGCAATCGAAGATCATGGAATTCGGTTGTAAACTCCGCACCCAGTCTCTTTAAATGCTTCTTACAACATACATGGTATGCGGTAATGTTTTGTTATTATTCTTTGTTCTAGTTTTTTTTCTTCCCGTCAACACACTGGCGGAACATTGTCTCTCGCGGCGTTTTTGTTTTTATTTCATCATCATCAAATGCCGTCTCCGTAACGAAGGTTAGTTGCAACAGATCTCCAACATCCCTGTCTCTTGTTTTGGTGTTGCACTCTGCTAGACTGTAACCTGTCCATCTTGCTGTGTTACTCTCCCACTTGTATCTCTGCCTACCTCTTGCTTGCTTCCCTTTGACTTTACCCTCAAGTAAGGTCTTTAATAAGGTGTCATGTCTTTTAATGTGTCCAAAATAGTTTATTTATCTGATCTTTATTTCTCTTAGTAATTCTTTCTTCATGTTAAATGTTTTTAGAACCTTTTTATTTATTTTATTCTCTTTCCATGATGTTCTTCCTATTCTTCTATATACCCAAATCTCAAAGGCATCAATTCTGTCTTCTATTTGTTTAGTGTCCATGTTTCTGAGTCATACATTACTATAAAATAGATGTAACATTTTATAATTCTCATTTTTAAAAACTTGTTTGTAATTTGTTTAGATGTTACTATTTTCCTCATGTCATTGAAGGTACTTTTAACCATTCCTATTCTCCTTTTAACTTCTGTTTCACACAGCCAACATTTAACACTGTACTTTTTTTTTAAAAATTGTAAATAATCACAGCTCGCAGGTACTGGGATGAGCAGCGTTGCCACTGCTGGGTTTGTTTTCCACTAGGTCTGGCAATCGGAAGAACATATCTGCCTGCCCATATGGACGTAGAGGTGATGGAGCCAGTCTTAGTCTATTTCAGCATACTGAAAACCAATTGCTGAAGAAAGAAAAAAGTAGCCGCCTTTTCCCACACCATTGAGAAATATTGGGACACAACCAATCGCCAAATAAGACCTAACAGCAAAATCAAAACCAAGAAGAATCAGCCTTCTTACGTGATGTTTTTAATTATTGCTGTGCTTTTTGTTAGTCATTATTTATATCTTTTGTGTTGCCATCAAAGCTTACCAACGAAATTCACGGAAATAATCGAAAACACGTCCCAAAAGGTTTGACTTAATTCTGTTAGGTCTATTGCCAGAAGTCACAATTGGGGAATGTTTCATTGACCAACAGCATACCTAGGGATGATGTGGACAGCAATGTGTCCACCCAATATTTTCAGGGACCTGAAAGGGAAGTCATGAATGGTGATCTTTTATACATTTTGTAAGAGGTAACTAAGGAAGTTTTGGGGTGGTTGGATTAGCTGTCCTATCCCATAAACGGTCAAAGTGATCCAGAAGTCATGCTGAAGTCAGATGTGCCAATCCAAAGGGCACCTGGCTTAGTGATCCACACAGTAAGTTAGTGACTGTTAAGGGTGTCTGTAGAAGTTTTTTTTCTAGACAATTGAAAAGTAAGGGCAGTCAATAAGGAGGTGTTCCACTGTTTCAATGGGATTAGAGCTGTGTCTACAAGTGGGTAGTTGCTGGGGTTTGCTACGGTTTAAATGGCTATTGATCCCTGCATGTTCTTTTCGAAACTGATTAAATAGATTTATACAATGCATTTTCTGTTCTCTAGACTACATGCTACTGAACAGAGAGTTTGAACATAAAGAAAACTGCAACACACAAAACAGCAAAGGTGGTTTTGGTGTTTTTGTGTGTTCATTCTCAAACTCCTGCTGGATCCCTCTTGTAGCAGAATAATGGTCCTACTAAATTTACTGCATGATGTAGTCCAGAGAATGGAAATGTGTTATGTCATCATTTTATTTGTGTCAATGGCCAGACACATCCGTTGTCTTCAGCAGCACATTTAAAATCACAACAAAGCATTTTGGCCAAAATATAATCTTTATTGTTTCATTTATTATTCGGTAAATTTGATCAATTTTCGACATTTTGTCACAATTCTACGTGATTCATTCCACATCTTGAAAAGTCCACAGATTTAATGTGACAATACAGTTTATATTCTGTTGTCATATTTAGTAATATATTACAACTTGGCTTGTCACAAAATTATTGTTCCACAGCTACATAGCCAATCACAAAGTAACTGTCCCACAACTACATGGCCAATCACAAAGCAACTGTCCCACAATCGGATGTGTCAAGCTGAAATGCACAGATAATGCAGCCAAGCTGTAAACCATGACACAATACATTGACAGCAACAAGGTTTGTGTGCGTTGTGACTATTTGAATGTCCTCTCACTAGCCCCTCTGAGAGAGAAGTCGACAGTCACAGAAAATATTACATGGTGATGGCCCAATTAATTCAGACTTCATACAAGATAATTAACACACATACAAGATAATTAATTTTAAAAAGGGCAACAAATATAAAAAAAGTTACAATAATGACATAGCACAACTTCCTTTCTGCCATTTTGTCATCAGTCAGAGACAGACACAGCAATCAGTGGCATAACTTCAATATTGACATACCAATACACAATTTGTAATCTAGACATAAATACTCAACAAATGTACATCTAATCCACATTTATTCCTTTAAATCATTCCATCTCTTTCTATCCCCACAAACCGCAACTGTTCAGTTGGACCATATCTGTAAAACAAAAACATAAAATTAATTTGCAAACATTTATATTTTCTGAAACAGCACAATATGATGATAATTAAGTAATCCTTTTAACTATGGTTGTGTTTATGGAAGCATGCTAGTCCCCTAAAGGGAGGCATTCCAGTGCAGCCCTATCCCAGGTTCATCACATCCTGCCAGGAGTGTATCATACACTTCGGAGACAATTAGTTCATCATTTCTCTGTCAAATCTGTTTACCCATCTGCAGTGATCGTACATTTAGTATTCCCAGACACCTAGGAGTCTGCCATGCACATTTAATATTCCCAGACACCTAGGAGTCTGCCATGCACATTCCCAGGCACATTTAGCATTCCCAGACACCTAGGAGTCTGTCATGCACATTTAATATTCCCAGACACCTAGGAGTCTGTCATGCACATTCCCAGGCACATTTAGTATTCCCAGACACCTAGGAGTCTGCCATGCACATTCCCAGGCACATTTAGTATTCCCAGACACCTAGGAGTCTGTCATGCACATTTAATATTCCCAGACACCTAGAGTCTGTCATTGGGTTGGCAGAAATACATAAATAGGGAAAAATTCATGAATTGGACAAAATACAGTCTAGTCTATCAGAGTACACCACCAAGGCAAAAGATAAGATGCTGGAGGTCCATTGCAGTCAACCTTTGATGTGGAGAAATAAAGGACAGTAGATAGATAATGAGACAACTACGATATAACATTAGTCTTAGAACTTCCTAACTTGATGAGTCTGCGTGAACTGTTTCAAACATGTCCATCAATAATTTAGTAGCCAACAGATACTTGATTTCTGGAAGATAATTGAAGGGTATTCTGTAAAAGATATTGCTATTCAATAATTGTTGAATTTTTAGGCGCCTCTAATGCTTCTTCAGTGTTCATTCTCAAATTCCCACTGGATCTATTGTAGCAGGACAATGGTCCTACTAGATTTCCAGCAGGATGTAGTTCAGAGAATTTTAATGAATTGTGTAGCTGTTTGATTTGCGCCAATGACCTGATACTTCCATCTTCGGTGGCACCATGAATACTAATAAATCATGTCTCAATAATAATTAGTTCAAATATGAGTTCAAATAATTAGGGAGTGTCTTTACAGATGTGGCAAACTCGATAGAGAGATCGAAACAAGATATCAGAAAGCCAATGCTGTGACTTACTATCTGTTGCCAATACTCAAATACCCAACAATCGGCATGGCTACAAAATGACAATTGATAAACAGTATTTTTATACCAACTCAAATGGCCCTTGACAAAGACACTAGTAAAAAAAGATTACAGTGTGTGAAATTAGATGTTTGAGGAAAGATATAAATGTCACCAGAAGAGACCGGCAGAGAAATAAAAATATCAGGAAAGAAATAAAGACCATTTCAAGACAAGACTACATCAAGAGACAGCAAACAACTTGATTTGGCCACATCATGAGAATGTAACAAAGGCAACCAGCCCTTCATGCATAAATAGCAGAAGATCAGGCTACAAGGCATGAGGAAGACACTAGAACTAGATGGGTGGAGACAATCAAACCTTGAAGAGACACTGGCTTACCATTAGTAATGTGACTCAAATGGCCAAAGACAGACAACTCTAAATCCCCCCCCCCCCCAATGCTTAACCACACAAGTGGTAATGACAATAGATAGACTAATACTATAATATCTAATGCATCACCAGTATAATAAGGATGATCAGTTTCCATTGATTATGTTTATGAGGCTGCCCACCTAATCACTCTATCACCAAACCAACAATTATCAATCAACCAGGAATATAAAAAAATACTTTATGTAATATCTGTAGTATTTCCATATATGTCAAGAAATTTTGTACTTTTTTTCTGCTATTGATATAGGACTAATACACAGGCACAATGAAATTGATATCGGAAGTTTGACATATACGGGCACAATGAAATTGATATCGGAAGTTTGACTAATATACGGGCACAATGAAATTGATATAGGAAGTTTGACTAATATACAGGCACAATGAAATTGATATAGGAAGTTTGACATATACGGGCACAATGAAATTGATATAGGAAGTTTGACTAATATACCAGCACAATGAAATTGATATTAGGAAGTTTTACTAATATACGGGCACAATGAAATTGATATAGGAAGTTTGACTAATATACGGACACAATAAAAATTTTATAAAAATTAATAACTGTAGAAACACAAAAATGAATACAGAAAACAGTCAAATAGGTCTACCGGTAACAGTAAAAAGTGACTGGTACCAGAAATCATTCAAAGTCAGAATCACTGTCTGAATTCTAAAACAGTTCACAAATTTCATCCTGTCATGGGAACTTTAGGGTGAATATCATCAATCTCTTGTCTACCTGTACATTGTCATCATCAGCCTAAAAGATAGCATCGTCTTCACTTACATTCAGTGCATTACTGATGGAGCACTTTTTGAAAGATTGAATGATCATTTCGGATGAAATATCTTACCATGATTCTTTAACCTACTGAGCGATTGTAATGTCAATGTTGCCAGCTTGGTCAGCGCTAAATTGGATAACAGTATTAATTTCATTTTGCTCAAGGTATGTCCGTAAATGGTTACGATAAGGAATGCATCTTAGTGACTGCAGAAGGGAGGTAAGGTTCCGGGAAATGAGATAGTTAGCCCCATCTTATGGCCTCATTTTTTCCACTTTCTGGAGATTCTGCACAAAATTAATGCCCAGACTGGCATTAATAGTTTTTATTATGGTGGCACCCTTGCTCTGTTCCCCCTCCCCTCTCTTTTTTTCAGCCATTCCAGAGTGTGACTTTCGTCCATCAAACTTTTCTTGTGGGTATATATACAAACACACCACTTGGGAATATCGTCCGTGTAGGCAGAGTCTTGCTCATCATGTGCCCCATCTGCAATCCTAAAACAACAATGATATTGTTACATTATACCAGGTGGTAACGAGTTTTATGAGTGGCAAATGCCTCAGTGCTATGGTCGCACTGTACTGTATTATCCTGGATGTTGCATTTTACGTCTGTACAGGTAGGGTGTGGCAATTGTAAGAAATGACCTGCGTCTTACAATTGATAAAGTTTGTGTTATTTTCCTTTTAGCAATATTTAACTTATCCATTACGTCTTATAATCAGATTTCACAGTATTATTACTTGTATTATATTTTTTTATGATCGGCTTATACATGTTTTTGACTTTTGTCACATTTCGGACATAAAGTTACATCCTCGACTTATAAACGGATAGGCATTATATTCGTAAATATACTGTAGGTGGAGTGTGGACTGAGAAGTCACATGTTCTGAAAACTGAAGATTGGTGAGACAGACCTCTGCAACTGTGGACTGAGTCCAGAGACTGCAGAACACATTCTTCATGCCTGTCAACTCTACCAAGAAGAGAGGGAGAAAATATAGCCTATAGATACGGCACTGCTTCCAGACTTGAGGGGTTCCATTGATGACCTGAAACGAATCACACAATTCATTGAAGCTATTGGTGCTGTAACCTGATATCTGACTGAAGAACGATGAAGAAGCAGAAAGTGGAATGTGTAGCCAAATGCCACCAGTTTCAAGGTTGTACTAGATGGGTTCAAACTATTGCAAGAACTAGACTGTTATTTTTTGGAGACAAAATGTAGAACCCACCCTGCACATGTTATAGCAGCTATTATTGACTTGACTTTATTTTTATGTTTCCATTCCTCCTTGTGCATTACAACATTTTAACCTTTAGGATATCATCAAAAAACAGAGCTGAGAGATTCTGGTCAGGAACATTTGTTTATCAACATTTCATGATTATGTTTTACAATTTCTTGTACAGATAACATAAACTACTTTTGTTTGACTAATACTGCTCCTAATCTCCTTGACAGAATGAGCAGAGAGGCTGAAGGATCTGGAGAAATAGGAAAGAGACTGAGTGACAAATTTGGCAGAGAAAGAATGTCACAGTTACAAAATGAGCACACAACACACGTTCTGACAGCTCGTGATAGTGGTGACAGTATTCCTTCTTGAAGCTACAGATTTTAATACATTGTGTTGTGTTTGTTATTCTAGGATGTTAATCTATCTATGTTCCTTCAGCACCGAATACAGTGCATAGGGCAGAAACCAGAGCTCTTCAGTTTGAGTTTTGTGATGCTACTGTGTGTAATTCTTGCATGTTGTGCCCGCCGAAGACGGATTTGTCGGGCCATTGGCGCAAATAAAACGGTGACACAACGCATTTCCATTCTCTGGACTACATCCTTCTGGAAATCTAATAGGACCATGGTCCTGATACAAGAGATATCCAGTGGGAGTTTGAGAATGAACGCTGAAGAAGAAGAAGATATCCTCTTTGATGGACTGTGAAGTCTCTCTTGGTCTTCCTTTTTTTCTTTTGCCATCTGGTACCCATATTAATTCTTCTTCTGCGTTCGTTCTCAAACTCCTGCAGATTAGCAGGATGTAGTCCAGAGAACGGAATGCGTTGTGTCATGGTTTACAGCATTGCTGCGATATCTGCGCCTTTCGGCCTGACACATCCAGCTTCAGCATGGCTTTGGGTCACTGACCCTATATGGGATGGGACAGCCAACTCCATCCCATAACCTCCTTAGTCGCCTTTTACGAACTGCATGGAAGGTAAAGTGTTGCTATTCTTTGCTCCCCTTTTGGGCCCTGGCAACACACTAGTGTTAATTCTTGTAGTAGCAGTCTGTTTTTATTAACTTACAGTACATGTCCGATATAAGACAATCATTCTCTTCTTATTTTTGTAGAAAGATACTGCATTTGGTGTCTTCTCTTACTTGCTTGTTTGACTTGAATTCTTCCCAACCAATATTTAAGAGTTCAAGACAGGATGTTTATACCACCTGTTATTTCTTTTTCCAGCTGATTGTGTATATTTCACATCATCAGAAAAAATGTTTTTAACAAGATAAAATTATTGTCACTTCTGCTGTTCTTCTCAAATTTCTACCAGTTAGAAGGATGTAGTTAGGACGATGCAATGACAAAATTCTTTCTTTCATCAAAATATTATTGAAACAGTTTATGGCATATCATCTATTTAATCAATAAAACATGATGTTTATAGAACTACGAGGGTCTATGAGTTTGTCTCTATTTTTCCCTATCATCTTCATATTCGTTCTCAAAGTTCTACAAATAAGCAGGATTTAGTCCAGATAATGGAATGTGTTGTATCATGGTTTACACCTATGCCGCAATATCTGTGCCTTGACACATCCGATTTCAGCATGGTTTCTGGGTCATATTGACCCTATATGAGTTGGGAAGTCAATTCCGCCTTACAGCATTGCATGCAGGTAAACAATGTTGCTATTCTTTGGTCACATCGGGGCCCCGACAACACTGCAAGTGGGAGGAGGGTCCTAACCCAGCATACTGAAAACCAATTGCTGAAGGAAGAAAAAAGTAGCCGCCTTTTCCCACACCATTGAGAAATATTGGGAAACAACCAATCGCCAAATAAGACCTAACAGCAAAATCAAAACCAAGAAGAATCAGCCTTCTTACGTGATGTTTTTAATTATTGCTGTGCTTTTTGTTAGTCATTATTTATATCCTTTGTGTTGCCAGCAAAGCTGACCAACGAAATTCACGGAAATAATCGAAAACACGTCCCAAAAGGTTTGACTTAATTCTGTTAGGTCTATTGCCAGAAGTCACAATTGGGGAATGTTTCATTGACCAACAGCATACCTAGGAATGATGTGGACAGCAATGTGTCCACCCAATATTTTCAGGGACCTGAAATCGAAGTCAAGAATGGTGATCTTTTATACATTTTGTAAGAGGTAACTAAGGAAGTTTTGGGGTGGTTGGATTAGCTGTCCTATCCCATAAACGGTCAAAGTGATCCAGAAGTCATGCTGAAGTCAGATGTGCCAATCCAAAGGGCACCTGGCTTAGTGATTCACACAGTAAGTTAGTGACTGTTAAGGGTGTCTGTAGAAGTTTTTTTTCTAGACAATTGAAAAGTAAGGGCAGTCAATAAGGAGGTGTTCCACTGTTTCAATGGGATTAGAGCTGTGTCTACAAGTGGGTAGTTGCTGGGGTTTGCTACGGTTTAAATGGCTATTGATCCCTGCATGTTCTTATCGAAACTGATTAAATAGATTTATACAATGCATTTTCTGTTCTCTAGACTACATGCTACTGAACAGAGAGTTTGAACATAAAGAAAACTGCAACACACAAAACAGCAAAGGTGGTTTTGGTGTTTTTGTGTGTTCATTCTCAAACTCCTGCTGGATCCCTCTTGTAGCAGAATAATGGTCCTACTAAATTTACTGCATGATGTAGTCCAGAGAATGGAAATGTGTTATGTCATCATTTTATTTGTGTCAATGGCCAGACACATCCGTTGTCTTCAGCAGCACATTTAAAATCACAACAAAGCATTTTGGCCAAAATATAATGTTTATTGTTTCATTTATTATTCAGTAAATTTGATCAATTTTGAACATTTTGTCACAATTCTACGTGATTCATTCCACATCTTGAAAAGTCCACACATTTAATGTGACAATACAGTTTATATTCTGTTGCCATATTTAGTAATGGCTTCTCAACTTGGCTTCTCACAAAATTATTGTTCCACAGCTACATAGCCAATCACAAAGTAACTGTCCCACAACTACATGGCCAATCACAAAGCAACTGTCTCACAACTACATGGCCAATCACAAAGCAACTGTCCCACAATCGGATGTGTCAAGCTGAAATGCACAGATAATGCAGCCAAGCTGTAAACCATGACACAATACATTGACAGCAACAAGGTTTGTGTGCGTTGTGACTATTTGATTGTCCTCCCACTAGCCCCTCTGAGAGAGAAGTCGACAGTCACAGAAAATATTACATGGTGATGGCCCAATTAATTCAGAATTCATACAAGATAATTACCACACATACAAGATAATTAATTTTAAAAAGGGCAACAAATATAAAAAAGTTACAATAATGACACAGCACAACTTCCTTTCTTCCATTTTGTCATCAGTCAGAGACAGCAATCAGTGGCATAACTTCAATATTGACATACCAATACACAATTTGTAATTTGTAATCTAGACATAAATACTCAACAAATGTACATCTAATCCACATTTATTCCTTTAAATCATTCCATCTCTTTCTATCCCCACAAACCGCAACTGTTCAGTTGGACCATATCTGTAAAACAAAAACATACAAAATTAATTTGCAAACATTTCTATTTTCTGAAACAGCACAATATGATGATAATTAAGTAATCCTTTTAGCTATGGTTGTGTTTATGGAAGCATGCTAGTCCCCTAAAGGGAGGCATTCCAGTGCAGCACTATCCCAGGTTCATCACATCCTGCCAAGAGTGTATCATACACTTCGGAGACAATTAGTTCATCATTTCTCTGTCAAATCTGTTTACCCATCTGCAGTGATCGTACATTTAGCATTCCCAGACACCTAGGAGTCTGTCATGCACATTTAATATTCCCAGACACCTAGGAGTCTGCCATACACATTCCCAGGCACATTTAGTATTCCCAGACACCTAGGAGTCTGCCATGCACATTCCCAGGCACATTTAGTATTCCCAGACACCTAGGAGTCTGCCATGCACATTCCCAGGCACATTTAGTATTCCCAGACACCTAGGAGTCTGTCATGCACATTTAGTATTCCCAGAAACCTAGGAGTCTGCCATGCACATTTAGTATTCCCAGACACCTAGGAGTCTGCCATGAAACACAAAAACCAGCAATGTTCACTGTCCTATATCTCTGTCATCCATATAAGAAACCGAGACAAGGCATGCAGTGACCTTGATGCATTTTATCACAGGTGATAAGCTGTCAACCTATCTCCCCACTTTCCTTAGCTTTCTCTTATGACCTGAAAAGAAGTCAGTGGTCCTATTCCTTAAACCATGAACTAGATGTCTAGACCAAGTTGCTACGTGGGTGACATGTTGTCAGCCTATACCCCAACTTTCCTTAGTTACCTCCTGCCTGGAAAGAAGACAGTGGTCCTATTCCCTACATCATGAACTAGAAGTCCAGGTCAGGTTGCCTCACTGGCAATAGTAAAATATAAATGTATATTCCATGTATTCTTCTACTCACAAAATATTTCAGATGTACTTTTAAATGAAATCATTAATTACCATCAGACAAGTTAGTCAGCCTGGAGATGTAATAAAGTCACCTAATCATGTCATTATACTATACACTGTTGTAATCAGATTAACCAATCAGAAGACTAGTGTTTAACTCATTTGATCATATGACTCTACTGTCCTTTTCCCTCTACAATTTTCTTCAGTTCAGAGCAAGTCTGGATGTTCCGTGTTTTTTATACAAACTCCTTCCATGTACTTTTGTCTATTTGCTCCTACATACTTGAGCAAATATATTTATTTTTCAGTCGTCTCGACTTCGTCTTGCCACTGGTGTCAAAATTGCCAGAGAGAAAGTGATGTTGACCAATAGCGCAACTTTTCTTCACTTTAATTCAAATACAACACGAGATACAATTCAGGCAACTCAACAAATCGCACACAACACAAAAATCAAAATGAAGTTGTGATCTAATTCTTTCCTTCAGATTTTCTTTTCTCCCTGTGGATTTCAGAACAATGCCTGTCTTACAATGTTTTCTAATGGTCTTTTCAATTTATGTCCTATCCACGTTCAACACCGTTTCTTGAATTCTCTTTCTACTGGTGCTTCGTTTTATCATATGTTCCTCAAAATAACTATACTCATGATATTAAAAAACTGTGTTCTTACTTTTTGCAAATTAGTGCAAAATTAACTGATTGTTGCACACAATGATTGGACTCACCTATAATCAAAGAATAGTTCCTCCCCAGCCTGGATTGGACGTTTTGCAAAGATCCCAATACGATGATCTCCATTGACCATCATTACTTTTGCATAGCAGTTTGGATTGATGGAATGATTAGCAAATCTGATTTTATTCCCTTTTCTGGTAGCATCTACCACAAAATCTGTAAGATATAATGAAACTAATTGTAGCATCTACCACAAAATCTGTAAGATATAATGAAACTAATTGTAGCATCTACCACAAAATCTGTAAGATATAATTAAACTAATTGTAGCATCTACCACAAAATCTGTAAGATATAATGAAACTAATTGTAGCATCTACCACAAAATCTGTAAGATATAATGAAACTAATTGTAGCATCTACCACAAAATCTGTAAGATATAATGAAACTAATTGTAGCATCTACCACAAAATCTGTAAGATATAATTAAACTAATTAACCAAACTGCAGAGCATGTCCATCAAGAATGTACAAACTATAACACATTAATGCGCATAAGCTGGCCTTCTATGATCATCTGCATTCATTCTCAAACTCCTGCAGATTAGCAGGATGTAGTCCAGAGAACGGAATGCATTGTTTTATGGCAATGCTGCAATATCTACCTTACACATCCGATTTTAGCATGTCATTGGGTCATGGTGACCTTATATGGGATGGAACAGCCAACTCCATCTCATAATTTCCTATTACCATATGCATGTAAGGTAAACAGTGTTGCTATTCTTAGATCCCCTCTTGGGCCCTGGCAACACACGGATGGCTTTCCATGATGAAACACCATTGATCAAAAATAAATTTGGTAGAATATCCTATTCAGGATGTAGCCATCAACCCAGCATTTTTTGCTGTAGTGATTTTCTAGCAATATAAATATGTTTAGTAGTTTGTCATTGATTTCTGAACAGTCCAGAAAAAATAAATCTCTGCTGAAAAAACCAGCAGCATAACGTACGTCACACTCTCTGGCACAAATCACATGAATATTTGTGCTGATTATACATACGAGAGAGAATGCAGAACTGTTGATAGAAACATTACTAGGGGACAAAAGAAAAAGTCGCCTTATCGTGTAGACATTACTAGGGGACAAAAGAAAAAGTTGCCTTATCATGTAGACATTACTAGGGGACAAAAGAAGACAGCCCTCATCATGTAGACACTATGGGACAAAAGAAAAAAGCCCCCTCATCATTTTCACTCACTTTTTGTGTTTATATTAGAAACGCCCGTGTGTTGCCAGTGCCTGAAAGTAAAGCAAAGAATAATGGCACTGGTACCTGACATGAACATCGTAAGAGGTGAATAAGGAGGTTATGGGATGCAGGTGGTTGTCCCATCCCCCAGAGGGTCCCAGCAACCCAGAAGACATGCTAAGTCGGATGTATCAAGACGCAGATATCACAGCCAATATGTGATGCAAGTAATTTCACAGCCAATCAGTGACACAGCACATTCTGTTCTCCAGACTATATCCTGATAATCTGCAGAAGTTTGAGAATGGACGCAGAAGAATATATCAAAACAGAATGAGCACTTACCATAGTTTAGATTAAATAAAAAACTGCACATGTATTTGTCGTAAACCTTGCCTCGTCTGTCAGCCTCATCTTGAGATATGATCTGTCAGAACATATACACATTTGTAATAATTGACATCATCTCCCGTATCAGACATCATTTTTGTAAATACTATTAAATATTTAGGCCTTATTTGTATATTCAGTAACAACGATAACAGCTGACCTCTATTTACCTTTATCTTGAATTTCAAGCTAGTTTGGATGAGTTGGGATTGTTAAATTGTTTCACTAACCCCTCTGTCACATTATCTACATTAAACTCCTTTCACTAGATCAAGTTTACATTCACACTGGGTCCATATGAAATTCCTTTCACTGAGTCCATATGAAACTCCTTTCTGGGTCCATATGAAATTCCTTTCACCGGGTACATATGAAGTTCCTTTCACTGGGTCCATATGAAGTTCCTTTCAATGGGTCCATATCCACCAAAGATGGATGTGTCAGGTCATTGACGCAAATAAAACAGCGACACAACGCATTTCCATTCTCTGGACTACATTCTTCTGGAAATCTAATAGGACCATGGTCCTGCTAAAAGAGATATCCAGTGGGAGTTTGAGAATGAACGCTGAAGAAGAAGACTGGGTCCATATGAAACTCATTTCATTGGGTCCATCTCCCACCAGATCTCTCTTGTAACGGGACAATGGTCCTACTAGATTTCCAGCAGCATATAGTCAAAAGAATGGAAATGCATTGTCACCATTTTATTTGTGCCAATGGCCAGACATATCCGTCTTCTGTGGCACTGGGTCCATAAGAAATTCTTTCGCTGAGTGTATATGAAGTTCCGTTCCCTGGGTCTATATTCTATTCTTGCATCGTTCTCTAATAACCAACACTAAATTTTGTTTGATTTTTACAGGAGAGCGTAAAATACATTGTGTTGCTGTTTTACAGCAGAGCTGTGTTATATGTAACTTTTGATCCAGCACATCCAATTTCAGCATGAATAGGTCTATATAGCATCTCTTCAATTGTTCGATATGAAGCTCCTTTCACTGGATCTACATGTAACTTCTTTCACTGGGTCTATATAAAACTTCTTTGTCTTCATTCATTTTCTTTCAAATTATTTTATTAAAGACACTTTAAGCTCAATTAAATTACTCCTGTTATAGATAATCCCTTTTCTTTCAACCCGATGAAGTCTCCGTCCCGCTGCAAGCATTATCATGAATCTAGAAGAAGGCACACTAAGACAAAACAAGATAATGACTAGGGATAGTATGTTTATGATCTAAAATTCATGAAAATAAAATAATGCCCTTAAAAATGTCCAAATTGCAAACCTCAAGCAATTATAGAGTTCTAACATGCGTTGATGATATCCTACTATACAACATGGGCAGGAACAGAACAGATATCGCTGACAGTGTACGGAATGGACTAGATCAATTGTTGATATGGTGCAGA
Organism: Meghimatium bilineatum; assembly: GCA_034231615.1. Classification (NCBI taxonomy): domain Eukaryota; kingdom Metazoa; phylum Mollusca; class Gastropoda; order Stylommatophora; family Philomycidae; genus Meghimatium; species Meghimatium bilineatum. Next base: position 51,811,857 of record CM067306.1, read on the forward strand.
ACATACAACGCTGTGATCAATCCCTTGAAAGCAAAGGTTGTCTGGTACTCCATAAATAATAATCTGGTCAGTGATGCACTGCCAGCTGTCAGTTGCATGGGCTCATTCATTGAAAGAGAACAGGGCCTAAAATATCTTGGGATAACCTTTGATAGAAGTCTCTCATTCAACAAACACATCACAAATATGATTCAGAAGGCTAAAAGAGGGATCAGTGTTATTAAGGTTATGGCGACCTTCAACATGCAGCAATGGGTACTGTTTCTGCTTCTACAAGTGATGGAGCTATCTGTCATGGATTACGTCCTTGGCATATAATCAAGCATGAAGATGGCGATAAATTACAGCAGCACTTAATTGGTTGATAACTGATACATCAACACACTCGGTAATACTCACAGACTCTCAAAACATGCTGTGCAAGATAGAAAAGTACATGCTTAGAAAGTTGGAACTTATTAAATAACTCAATTGTCCAGAGCATTATATGAATATACTGCCCTGGTCATGTTTTGGTCAGAGGAAACGAGAGAGCCAACTTATTGGCAGGCAATGCGGCAATAGATGGCATAATGCTGAGAAGAGATAAAACAGACTTGATCAAGGCAGTAATAAATTAATTTCAAGATGAAGTCAATGAGGCTGAGAACGTACACATACAGAGAATGTCAGAAATGGGAGTATCTAGAGGGGAAAGAAGGAAAAGTATTTTTTTTTAAAAGCCTCAAAGATCACACAATTAACATCTGACCGGGACTGAGTCTTTATACACTGGAATAGCTGCTGGAACGGAGGGCAAAGCACTTATTGGAGTGTCCAACATGCTGTGAAGATTGTTGCTAATCTAGAAAATGTCTAAATATCACCTAAAAATCATGCAAATAAAAGATTTACAACCATACAATAAGTTTCTAATTTCAAAAATCTTCAAAACATTGTACATGCTTTATTGATTTTAAAGCGGCTAATTTTTCAAAGTAAGATGTAATCACATAAAATTTTACTGCAAGTCAACTTTTCTTCTTCTTCATTGTTCATTCTCAAACTCCCACTGGATATCTCTTGATTAGATTAGATTTCCAGAAGGATGTAGTCCAGAGAATGGAAATGTGCTGTGCCGCCGTATTATTTGCGCCAATGGTCTGACACATCCGTCTTCTGCTGAAAGTCACTTTTGACTGACAAAACACATTCAATGAAATATTACATCTTCTTTGTTCATTCTCAAATTTCTGCACATTTACAGAATATAGTCCAGAGAACAGAATGTATTGTATCATGGTTTACAGCTTAGCTGTGATATCTATGCTTTGTGGATGACACATCCGAATTCATAATGGCGTATGGGTCACTTTGAATCTCTATGTGATGGGATAGCCAACTCCACCACCAAACCTCCTTGTCGCCTCTTATGACATGCATGGCAGGTAACAGCGTTGCTATTCTTTGAAACAGGATAATGAAGTTTTGCTAATCACTGGAAACATATACACATATATACACACACACAAATCGATGTTTCAACCAAAAGGTCTTTATCAAGATAACATACACATATACATTTAAAAAAACCATGCACAGGAACGACACAACCAACGTTCACATGGTCTAACAATATGTGAACATTTTGCTAGGCCATGTGAACATCAGTTGTGTTGTTCCTGCTTGACATTTTTTTATGTATATGTTATGTACTCTTAATAAGGCCTTTCTGCAGAAACATCAATTTATGTGTTGCCAGTGATTAGCAAAACTTCATTACCCTGTTTCAAGCTTTACCTGTTGTATTTCAGTTTTACTCAATGAATACATATGATCGATTTTGCCATTCTTTAACCTCCCTGGTGGACCCATCAACACAGGGGCAAAAGAAAAGGATCATATTTCATCTATTAAATCATAAACCGTATAATTTCTTCTGATTTCATTCTCAAACACCTACAGAATAGCAAGATGTAATCTGTAGAATGGAATACACTGTGTCACGGTTTACAACTTAACTGTGATATATCCACCTTTCTGCTGGACATACCCGACTTTAGCAAGACTTCTGGATCACTTTGAGCTTCTATAGGATTGGACAGCCAACTCCACCTCCAAATACCCTTAAGTCGCCTCTTATGATATGCATGGCAGTTTATTGTTGTTATTCTTTTATCCATTTCGCATGACATTTCTATGTCTATTTACCTCTCCACAATACTCCGATATAAACTCATTCTTGTCTGCTGGCTCTTTCAGGAAGATTCCCCATCCTGCTACATCTGAAGGTGCTAGCAGAAGATGCTGAAAAAAAACAATATCACAGAATGGATCTGAGATAACATTAAATATAGTCATCTACAATATTCCCTCTAAGCTTTCTTGAGGCAGCATTTATGAACCTTCTTCTGCGTTTGCTCTGAAAAGCAACACAAAATTTCTTTTGATTTCGGCCAGGGAGCATGAAGTACGCTTGTGCTTCAGGTTTACAGCTGAGCTACATTATTTGCACTTTCCAGTCCAGCACATTCAGCACGCTTTTATTTCAGGTGAGCCTACCTAGCTAGCGACAGCCTTCCTATCTGTTGCTTAAGGACATTTCTAAACCCTAGGTGTTGTGCATGTGTCACTCTTTCTGATTTGGTGTGCAATCACACTTGGAGGGAACATTAGTTTCCATGTATGACTGGCCCCTAATTATGAGCTGACGTCATTCCACCCATAGCAAACCAATATGTGCCCAATCTCCAACAACAAACATTGATTTTTATACATGCTGGTAGTTCCCACGGCTCATTGGTTATACATATTTCTCATTGTGCACTTCAGATGCCCTACCCTACTCATGCAACACTTAATACCAAATAGTAACGCAAAATGAGGTAAACAGGTTACTAAAACACTTACCTAGCCTATTAATAAAAATATATTTAAAAAAGTATATATAAAAAAAAACATACAATAAAACTAAACAGGACAATTCTCCACGTATCGGCTCAAATTGAACCTTTTTCAAGAGACAAACAACAGAAAACGACAAAATAAAAAACAAAATAGATGTCTATATTTCATCAAGCCCAGTCTCCATAGCGCAGGGATGGCAACGCATCTAGTAAAAGTGAAAATGCGTGCATTCATTATAAACAAACCGAAAGTGGGAAATTAGAGACACTATAGATGAGTGCAAGAATAATAACTGCGGCACCATCCACTTTGTTGGACACCCTCTGACCATTTGGTTATTTATACTTAATACCAAATTTGCCCAGTCTTATCCTAGATACATTATCTATTGCAGCATCTACATTATGTACTGCAGCATCTACATTATGTACTGCAGCATCTACATTATGTACTGCAGCATCTACATTATCTATTGCAGCATCTACATTATCTATTGCAGCATCTACATTATCTATTGCAGCATCTACATTATCTACTGCAGCATCTACATTATCTATTGCAGCATCTACATTATCTATTGCAGCATCTACATTATCTATTGCAGCATCTACATTATCTACTGCAGCATCTACATTTTCTATTGCAGCATCTACATTATCTATTGAAACATCTATATCTAACAGCAGCTTGTTAAGCAACTTCAAATAGCCCCCTTTACCAACTATAGATGCATTTGACATAAACCCCCATCTTCTCTTTCATTTCTGTGAACGTCAATATTTTCAGGGCATAACTACATGTGACAATGAGGTTGAAACAAGTTATAGACTCATCCCACCACTGACAATTCTGAATTTTCCTAAGCATGGAATGAGAATCAGATATTGTAACTGCCATTGTTGCTATATGCAGCTAGATCCTGGACTGTCTATGCCAAGCATGCAAGGCAACTTAATTTTTTCAACTTCAATGCTTGAAAAACTTCTTGGTGTGAGATGGTAGGGTCACACTGAGGTCCTCAAAAAGTCTAAGATGGAAAGTACCTATGCCATATTGTTCAGGTCTCAACTACGTCTGGCAGTTCATGACGTCCGCAAGCCAGAAAAGCGTCTTCAAAAGACTGTTGTTCTATGGTGAATGGTTTATAGGTAAGAGTTCAAGTGGAGACAGGAAAAATATTTCAAGTACTTCTTGAATACATCTTTCAAGTGCTGCAGCATTGAAAACAGCTCTTGGAAAATCACAGTTTTTGACCACCCAGCAGATCATTGTGTTTATTAAAAACTTTCATCAGAATAGAACACTATAAGTGATTCGAAGAGGTCAGACAATTTTCCCCCATCTTGAAATCTTCATTCCCGTTCACACTGCAGCTTTTTTTCATTATTATTTTTTTCCAGATTAGATGGAAACTCACAAACACCAAACTTAATAGACATTTTTTTCAGAGCCCAGGCTGGACTCGCAATTCAACACCACACTTATTGACTTTTTTCAGATCTCAGATTGGACTCAGAACTCACAAACATCAAACTTAATTGACCTCTTTGTTCAATTCCATGCTCATTTTCACTTGTGAAGGAGGAACTTCACCATTAATACTGCTTTAGTAAACAGTCTCTGAGAGCTATTGGAATACTGCGATAACACCCTCAACGTCTATTGTGATACTGTAAGTAGTAGTATCCCACACAAAGCCTTATCCATGCATAACTCTTTACAATCTCCTCATCCACCCCATCCATAAACACATAACCCATCATGGTCATAGAGGTAAAATATTGGATGCATTAAAATACCAGTCCCTCAGTGACTCCTATCTTCAATGATGAGGACGAGTGAAGAAAACTCTTGTCCTGTCCCAATCCTTGATGTTGTCTGCCCATGATTTTTTTTTAGATCCCTCTGCTTCTTCCACCTTCAACTGTTTCCTGAAGCATCATTTTGACAAGAAATCATGTCAGCATACATGTCCAAATCATGAAAGTTTTCAGTTTCACTATTGAAAGTCATGGTTCTTGTAGACATGTATACATCTCTATTGTATTTCTGGTATTTATTGTCCTTCCCCAGGTGAAGGATGGTTGATAGTATCCACACTTGCCGGTAATAATGGGGTAGGGAGCCTCAGTTGTCATTCTAAGACCAGATGTGTCACCTTGAGTCCATGTTTGTAAAAGGTTGTCTTGATGTTTTCTATCCACTGTTTTCTTGGTTTACTTTATGTTGGACTTTATGTCCAGATATTCTTTTGTTATATGCTCTTATTGGTATTTGGTTTGGGTTCATTCTCATAAGGTGACAAAACTATTTTACTTACAGTCTTTAGATATGCTGTTCAATACAAGATATTATATCTCTTCTTTTTCTAATTTCTTCATTCCTTATTATATCTAGTTTAGTAAGAATTGCAACTTTCCTTGGAAACTTGATTTCACATGAAACAATTTTACTTTGCTGCGAGACTGTTAAAAACCATGTTTGACATTGGTAGCAGTGTTGATAAATTGTAGATATTGATATTGGGGGGGGGGGGGGGGGGAAGAAGAGGTAATGGTGAAATTTGGTAAGCCACTGTGTTTGATTCCTGACATCTTGTTTCTATTTCTCTGTCTAATGTTCCATTTTCTGAAAACATTATGCCTAGATATTTAAATTGTTTGGCTTATTTGACATGTCTTACACACACATAGGAAATTCATAGAATTTGTAACATTTGTAGAACTTCCTGATGCAGAAAGCCAAAACAGAATCAAAGAAACTACAATAAAGTGTGAGCTATAAGATTACAGGTCACATTTTATTATTTTTCAGCGTTCATTTTCACACTCCCACTGGATCTATCTTGTAGGAGGACAATGGTCCTACTAGATTTCCAGCAAGATGTACTCCAGAGAATGAAAATGCACAGTATAGCCGTTCTATTTCCGTCAATGGCCCCACACATCGATCTTCGGTGATACATTTTATTTTATCTTACCTTTCGGAGACCTCGTTGAACACTGACATTCTTGCAAGAAATTTTGGGTGTATCAAACTGATCTGAAAAATCAATAAACAAATTATTTGATTGACATACATAAATAAGATGTGCTGTCAGTAGTTTATCTTATTCCTCTGTATTCATTCTCAGACTCCTTCAGATTAGCAGGATGTAATCCAGAGAATGGAATGCTGTATATCAAGATTTACAACTTAACTACAATATCTTTGCCTTTCAGCCTGAAACATCCAACATCAGCATTAACGATTGATTTGATTCACATATATAAAAATAAGATGTGTTGTCTGTAGCTTATCTTATTCTTCTGCATTAATTCTCAAACTCCTGTAGATCAACAGAATGTACTCTGGAGACCAAATTGCACTATGTCATGGTTTACATCTTTGATGTTATATCAGCCTTAAGCCAAACACATCTGACTTCAGCAGCACCTCTGGATCACTTTGACCGTCAATGATATGGGAAATCTAACCACACTCCCAAATTCTCCTTAGACACCTCTTACGACATACATGACAGGCAAGTATCACTACTTTCTACTCCCCTTTTGGATCCCAGTAACATACGATCATGTGTATATGTCAGAAGCCAGTGCTCTACAGTTTGTGGTATGTGATCTTGCTCTGTGTAAATCTTGTATCTTGGGTCAAAGTGAGAAAAGCCATGCTGAAGTCAGATGTGTCGAACCAAAAGGCAGAAAAGTTGTAACCCATACACAACACATTCTATTCTCTGGACTACATCCTGCTACTTTTCCAGAGATGGAGAACAAACACAGAAGAAGAAGTCATTTTGCTGCCCACATGAGAAACTAACCTTTCTGAATTCTTTCTCTGTTGAGAATAACAGGTACAGTACAAGTAAAATAAAGTAATATTTAAATTATTAAATGATGAACATGAAATTCACAAACATAGGAGAAGGGAAATAACTTGTTAAAGTGGTTGCATCTGCTTGTACTGTACCGAATAATATGATTTAAGTTAAGTTACGCAGAAATATAGAGAATACAATTATCAGGGTGTAGATTTGGCTTACTGACCTGCTCCACATGTTTGACACAAATCTGGATCACATTCACGGACGGCCAGAAAACATGGACATAACTTGGTATTACACTGAGCCTTGCAGCGACACCCAGGAAACCTATTTTGGCCTGCAGAGGAAATGTTCATACATAAGACTTCTCAACTGATTGTGTAAACATCAAGTAGCAAACAAACAAAAGAGAAAAAAAAAGGCCTCTTATGACAGGCAATGTATTGCTATTCTTTACCTCCCTTTTGGGTCATGGCAACACTCGTGCAAATAAAGTCCTTTTCAGGACTACAATAAGAAACATGCCCGGTCACAAACATGCCCATCAGATTGATTGATGATGCAGCCCTCTTTGGTCATTGTTTCACTAATAGTACACTTTTAAATGTTTTTAACACACACTACCCCCCCTTCTGACAGATTGCGGCCTGAACAATTACTTCTTCGTTCTTCATCTTTCCTCAGTCCGTTATCAGGTTACAGTGCCAATAGCTTCAATGAACTGTGTAATTCGCCTCAGGTCATCCATCAGGTTTGGAAGTAGTTCTGGCTCAGTTTGCTATATTTTCTCTCTCTTTTATCTTGTTAGAGTTGACATGTATGAAGAATGTGTTTCGCTGTCTCTGAGTGCTCAGTCCACAGGTCTGTCTCGCCAAATTTCAGCTGAACATGTAACTTCTCAGTCCCTGCTGTTGCTAGTCTGTAAATAATGGTGTGTTCTTTGAAGTGTTATTTCTTTATATTGTGTTCTTTGAATGATGTGTGACATTTGGTGGTAGGGGGTCATTTGGTTCTGCAGTTGGGTGCATCTGTTTCCACTTTTTCTTAAATTCTGCCTTTATCATAGTTTTACATTCATAGAACGTAATATCACTACAGAATTACATTCATAGAACGTAATATCACTACAGAATTACATTCATAGAACGTAATATCACTACAGAATTACATTCATAGAACGTAATATCACTACAGAATTACATTCATAGAACGTAATATCACTACAGAATTAAATTCCTAGAATGTGATATCACTACAGAATTACATTCCTAGAATGTAATATCACTACAGAATTACTTACAATCAAAACTGCACTGGCAAAATTTTTCACAAAAATTCTGAGCCATGATACACGGACAAGTCTCATCACACCGCTGCCCAGGATGGTCACATGGTTGGTAGTTGTAGACAGTCTTGCTAGAACCATCTTTCTTCAACTGTATTTTTCTGCAATGCATGGACCACAACCTGCAAAAGAGTGTAAACCTTGCATTACTTAAAATAATGAACGTTGTTATTCAGATACAAACTAAAAACAATGGCCCATGTGGTAACCAGGCCATGGACATCTTGTGGGTGGAATAGGGCCACTGTCTTCTTTCCAGGCCTGTCATAGGTGGCGACTAAGGAAAGTTGGGGGATATGTTGATGACCTGCCACCTGTGAGGAAAATCATTGTCACATCTTGTCTCAATTTTTTTACTTTTTGTCTCCTATCAAATAATCCTCATGGATGACAAGAGATGCAGATTAGTGGACACTGCACATTTTATTTTTGGTGGTAGAAAACTTCAGGTGGAAATATTCACAGCTCAGACATCTTCAGATTTTCTCACATGAGAAGAAATTAGAGGGAACATTGGTTGCCAGGGTTTACAACTGAGCTACAATATCTGTGCCTTTTGATCATCTGTGAGAGCCATATCCTTTTGGAAGGTTCAAAAAATTTACACTTGTCACAGATAAAAACAGGTCAGATCAAGCATGTAAACTATTCCTCCATCCTGAGAGTTTCAACCTAATTCCAAAATTAATCAATTATGCCATGTGTTTAATATTAGACAACGTCCTTTTTTTTAATACTCCTGTTGTTTCATTTTGATAAAGACCTTTTAGTCATAACATCAATTGTTCATGTTTTCCTGTGTTTCCAGAGGTTCGTTAAAACTTCACTGCTCCTGGATTTTTTAAAAATTGTTTCGTCTAATTGATTACATTTCACTGTAGTCTCATGTTAATTAATTGTGTAAACTAACAAAGGAATCAAGTCAACACTATATAATCTTGCCTTTGCTTCTTTTTCTTTTTCCTCGGAGGTGTTGTTGCCATTTCTTCTCCAATATCAGGATGGTGGGCTTCCTCTTTCACAGCAAAACGGTAAACCTGAAACACATTTTCAAACAAAGTCACATGTTTGATAATAATCGGAACAATATAAATTCATCATCATCAGTTAGCATATCCTAGACAGAATGTAAAAGTCATCACAGCTCTAGCTGATCTGAGCCAATCTTCCTTCTTCTGTGTCATGTTCATGTGCTCTTTGCTTGATACATTGCTTCTATCTTCCTTGTTGGTCGACATCTTTTTCATTTCCAAGGAATGATCCCCTCAAATAGGGTCTTTTCTAGGATGCCATGTTGTTTGATATGGCCAAAATTTTCTAGAGAGAACCTTGTTCTTTGGCAAGTTTTATTTTACTTTCAATTTTCATCCATGGTATTCTGGAGGATTCTTCACAATAAAAATTACTTTTCTTAATAATCACTTGATTAGAACTCACACTGCAGGAGAAGAACGGGGAAGACAAGAAAGAATAGAAATTCTTAAACTTCTGTTGATTTAGCATTAGTCTGGAAAATAGAATATGTCGTTTCATGATTTATAGCTTGGCTGTGATATCTGCAATTTTCAACACACACATCCAACTTCAGCGAGAAGTTTTTTTGCCTTCTTATCTGCTTCTTCTATGTTCGTTCTCAAACTCCTGCAGATTAGCAGGATGTATTCCGGAGAATGAAAAGTGTTGTGTATGGTTTACAGCTTAGTTGTGATATCTGCATCTTTCTGCATGAAACATCCAACTTCAGCATGACTTCTGGGTCATTTTGATTCCATATGGGACAAGACGGCCAACTCTACTCCACAACCGCCTCATCACCTCTTACGACGTTCATGGAAGGCAATCAGTGTTGCTATTCTTTGCTCCTCTACTGGGTCTGACAAAATACTCTGGTGTTGTGCCTTTTTAGATCTACAGTATGAGGTAGGCAATCACATGAACAACTTTTCTTATAGTTGTCTCTTACAAGATTACAGACTTAATTACTTATCCGATCCCATGGGTTTGCGAGCTTTCGCTCTTTCTTCCTTGTGCCAAGTGATGATAGGTGCATGTCTTCTTCAGTTGTGTTGTGTCTGTATAAAGGGTGTTAGTGATGGAGGGGTTTGATGGTAACAGTTGTTTTCACAGGAGGGCATTCAATAAGGTGATGTTTGTACTATTTCCTTCGCTTGTCTGTTGCAGTATGGTGTATGGTTTGCGGTAATTCTTTGTAGGAGTTGTTCGCATTCTAAACATTATGGTTTGATCTTTGAGGTGTAGCCTATTTATACTATCATGTGGATTTGGTTGGGACATGTCTGCATATAGCACTCTTCCCCTTTAACTAGTGGCCCAGCAATCCATCCATTGTTGTTTTTATTTAAATTGTTGCTGATAATGTGTTTAGGACCTGGGATCAGGAACACCATTTTCCAACTGGTACGATGCTACTTTGACTTGACTCTTCCCAGACTTCCATCTATGGATAGTGGATCCTGACTTGGATGGTTTCACCTCAAGTTTCTCCAGTTGGTTTCTGGGTGTTTGTTTGACATACAGCATCAAACCAATGAGATCTTGACAGTCAGGGTCACAGGACCTTGGTTCTGTGACGGAGTGCAATGCCACAAGTTGGACGTGTGGGGGGGGGAGAAGATAATCAACAACAGGACATTACGACACAAAAACATTAAATTATAAAGATAGAACGCTGGTGAGGTTATCACACACAAAAAACCCCACTATACAATTTTAAATGTTTCTAAATCTTCTAGAAGTATAATACTGCATGGTGGTTAGTCTGGTGGTTACCACCTGACCTTCTATATGCAGTACAAGATTACATATGAGTGTAACCAGCAAGTTATGGGAATCAACAAAATGAATATCCTTTGACATCTGCTATTGAAGGTCTATTATCTATTGGTTTGCAATGATGTTGGTTTCTGACCAGCAAGATTATATTAAGCTTTAGCACCCCGTGTTACAAACCGGGCAGTGCTTTCCGCCGGAATTGTTATGTTGTGATTTCGGAAGGCGTCTTCCACCGCCCGATTTAGTACACCCGGTTATTGGTCTCAACAACACGCAAGAATTACAAGAGTAGCATCACATCGCTCGAACTAGATAGCTCGGATTACTGCCCCATGCACTGTATTTGGCGCTGAAGAATAGATAGAATTCAGAAAACAGATGCATTGTGTCATGGTTTACAGCATAGCTGCAATATCTACCTACACCTTTCAGTTTGACACATTCAACTTCACTTTGTAAACACAAGGCATTTATTTAAGTAGAATTTAAACCATAAAATAATGTGATATAGATTTCCAATAACATTTGTGACTGACCTGTTGACAGGTTTTTGTTCCGATCAAACATGCAATTGAACAATAGTTGCTGCGGTAGACATCGGTCAACACTCGAAGGAGGGACTCTTCTGCTCCTGTCCAATCCTCCACTGTTGGGCTCATCCGTGGTGGAAATTTGATGTCTACATCTAAAAGTTCAGTTGAGGTCAAAGTTAATATAAAACAGGCCAGGGCAATGAAAGATTTACAAAAATACTAGATATTACATGGATCAATCAGAGCATTTACAAAGACAAGTAGGCAACTGCAGATATGTCAATAGCCTCGCAGATAACAGCATGGCGTGTCAGTGTCCCCATTTCCCTTTCAGGCCCTAAGAACACTTGTGAACTCCTTTTAACAAATGACTTGCTGCCAATAGGGGTGCAACGAATAACAACACTGTTTATTTTCCATGCATGCATATCGTAAGAGGTGACTGAGGAGGTTTTGGGTTGAAGTTGGCTGTTCCATCCCATATAAGTTTAAAATGACTCAGAAGTCATGCTAAATTCAGATGACAGGACAAAAGAAGCATATATTGCAACTAAGCTGTAAACCGTGACACAGTACATTCTGCTCTCTGGACTACATCCTGCTAATCTGTAGGAGTTTGAGAACAAACCAAAAGTCAAAGACAGTTTTTGCTGCCTCCTATTCTCATCATTAAAGGTGCCAACAGTCACTGTATCGCCAAGTAATTTGATATATTGTGAGCTCAGGATCTAGTGCATATCTACACACCTTTTAGCTTCCTGTAGAGCATAGGTAACCAACCTTTCCCATCTTGTTCTATCTTAAGATATAGCTTCCAGCTGTTTCCATGAAGTACAGTACTTTTGTGTCTGGTTCTCCTTCTTCTGGGTTAGTTAGTCGTCACATCATCATCATCATCATGGCGCTCCAGAGAAGCCCTTAGGGTGCTCCAATGTCATGTTCAGCATGTCTTTCAGCATGTCTTTCAGCATGTCTTTCAGCATGTCATGTTCAGCATGTCTTTCAGCATGTCTTTCAGCATGTCTTTCAGCATGTCTTTCAGCATGTCTTTCAGCATGTCTTTCAGCATGTCTTTCAGCATGTCATGTTCAGCATGTCATGTTCAGCATGTCATGTTCAGCATGTCTTTCAGCATGTCTTTCAGCATGTCTTTCAGCATGTCTTTCAGCATGTCTTTCAGCATGTCTTTCAGCATGTCTTTCAGCATGTCTTTCAGCATGTCTTTCAGCATGTCTTTCAGCATGTCTTTCAGCATGTCATGTTCAGCATGTGGTAACTGACTGTTCTGATTCTGTGTTGGTTGTAACTCTTCCTTTGATACTTATATGCCATAGATTTGGAAGAAGAAATACGCCCTTCATCTTCCAACTGGTCCAACTCCATGATGGCATTCAAAATATCAGACCCGTCCATTTAACTACCACTAGTCACTGTGACAAGTCTGTCTGCTCTTTTATTTTCCTAACACCCATGTGTCCAGTTATAAAAATGAAGGTAACTATTCAGCACATATTTCGTCATCGGCTCATACCACTGACGACAATTCACAAACTCCTCTTCCTTCGTTCAGCATCTATTACCACACTAGACTGCCAAGCCTATCTCCAGGGTGAAGTCAATTATCTTCTCCAGGTCAGAGCGGCTGCCCCATAGCTTTTGCATCAAATCCTCTCAAACCCCAGCACATTAGCAGGATACAGTCCTAGTATTATTTGTGCTAATGGTCGGACACATCTAGTTTAGGAAATGGTATGTATAAATTGTTTTACGAATTCCACTGAACGATGGATGCCCGTAGCCATATTGCCATCATATGCGGCACAATCTGTTAATCAGCGCATACAAGACGATGACACATTATTGACTTGACCAAAAATACCCATGGAATACATCACATCAAGCAATTATTTCATTTCCTTTTCTATATTTGTACTTACCATCTGCATTGTTACTTTCCTCGCTATTGTCACTACTTGCAACACTCCCTCCGCTGAAAATTTTTCGCTTTCTTCCATTACTCTCAGGTCGTGGAGGTGATGTCCTCCCCAAATCTTTCTGATGGTCTTTACCATCTTTCTCTCCACCTGTACGGTTGTCTTTCAGTCCTTGCTGAAATCAAAGCAGAAGCAAGAAACATATTCTTAAAACTGAATTGAGTTTGTATATTTTCTTACATACCAGAATTAGAGCATATATATTTTTCATTTTCTGAAAGCCAGACAATAACAGCTAAATGCTAAACACACAAATGAACATGCATACAGTTAAAAAGATGTTGAAATCTGTGAGCAAAAAGACTTGGCTGAATAGATGGACCATGGGAAACACTGGGAGGGAAATCTATATATATATATGACCAGCCCAAATACCAAAGACAACATCAACCTCCTGGGAAGGAAAAACTAGAGTATCATCTTCCAACTTTCCCTCACATTATGTACAGCTTAACAATCACCTGAACAGAATACAACCACAACACACTCCAGGGTATAACGCATGTGGTTGCATCTGTGGGTCTCACCAATGGCCCACTAGACATACCATCCATGCAACAGAAAACCTTAGTGGATGACATGCCGTTATATTGAGGTTATCTTCTTATAGAAGCTTCATGGCACGTCATCTATACAATTATGATTTTGTTTTGTTGTTGAAATGTTTTACATGTTTGCCTGAATATATATGTATGCACCCTCTGTGGTTAGGAGGGAGCCAGAGATGTACTGTGCAGCACTGAGGAGGAGGAAACTGACATCACTGTTTTTCCTATGGCTGAGGCCCATCATAGAGGCACAGTGGCTCAGGACGTGACAATCCTTTTGACTTGAACATTTGGTTGCATGCCTGGAGCAATAGAGAAGTTCGGCATAACCAGTAGTCAACTGGTGGCGGGGAATGAGCACAGTGAACCATATCTTGGCTACAGTGGCTAGGAGCAGTGCATAGGTTTAAACCTACCTTCCTGGAGGTGTGATAGTTATTCTCTGGCTCTGTCCCGGGGTGGGCCGAAAATCCACAGACTTCCCAGCAATATAATGCCATCTAATGGCATTAGGTCAAAGGGCAGGAGCCCATGGACTGCTGGATCAGCAACCAACCAACCAACTCCAGGGTATCGGCTGTGCACACATCTCTACAAAACTGTTCACCATCACCCTTTTTTAAAAATCCAACGCCGGATGACATTAGGAAAATGTTTCTCCCCTGATGCCAGATAAATGGAACACATATGGAACAAAACAACAGCTCAGAAACACATGCATATATCACATAATGGCATTGGGTCAAATAGTAAGAGCACATAAATCAGCAAAACCAACCAATACATGATGATGAAGTAATCCTTTAGCTGTAAGCAGGTAGCTCTTGACAGCCCACAGCTTTACTGACAAATATAAAAAATCCTCCTCAGTTCGGTAATGGATTTAACACTGTCTAATTCATACATGGTTTGTTGCCTTTCTTTTTTTTCGTTCTCAAACTTTCATCCAATCCCTCTTGTAGCCGAATGTACCTACTAGATTTCCAACAGGAAGTAGTCCAGAGAACAGAAATGCATTGAGGTGACGTTTTATTTGCACCAATGGCCTGACATATCCGGGGTTTGTTGTTTCAGACTTGGTTGTGTTGGGGGGGGGGGTATAAATACATGTTTAGTTCCCGAAGGGTGGCAATCCTTTTCAGCAACACAGGATCATTACATTTTCCCAGGAGTATAGCATGTACTTCTGGACCAACTAGTTCATCATTCTTCTATCAGATCTGCTGTCCTATCCGCGGTACAACTAGCACTCTGCCCCCTACAAGTCTGCCACAAATGACAAATGTGTGATGCCTGTTGCCATGCATCTCTATGCCATTCATGGAGACCATTTGAACAGAAGACAAAAGTCAGAAATTAAGAAAAGATGTGACAATGACAATTTTGTTCACAGATGATGGTTGTCAGCTTATTTGCCTCCTACGACATGCCTAGAAAGAAGACAATGGTCCTATTCTATGCATCCTGATGGATAAGTTCAAGCCTCAGTTATAACACAGACAGTTGCCTGCAATAGAATGACCAAGACCAACAACTATGCATGCACACACATATACACTGACAACGTTTATTGTCTAAGTTTTGAAGTATGTTACAATACGTACAATGACCAGACTTACAATATGGAGGAAGCAATCAGAACTACAGGGTTCTGACTTTTGTTTCTTCTCTGGCATCTTGCGGGACAGCATGCTGGGCGTGGGATGGTAAGCTATCAGGAAAATAATGAAACAGTCTATAAATAACAGTATAAAAGATTACCATCAACATGTCTCATAGTCTCAACATGAAATATCTAGAAGCTATCAAATTTAGAATCTATGAAAACATGCCTCAACATGAAATATCTAGAAGTTATCAAATCTAGAATCTATGAAAACATGCCTCAACATGAAATATCTAGAAGCTATCAAATCTAGAATCTATGAAAACATGCCTCAACATGAAATATCTAGAAGCTATGCCTCTAGTTTGAACTCTTCTAAATTTCAATTCTTCTAACTATGAAAACATGCCTCAACATGAAATATCTAGAAGATATCAAATACTGAAACTATGAAAACATGTCAAGATATTTTCTGCTTCTTATTTCATTCTCAAACTCAGAACAAGAAACTCAGTTGCAAAAATAAATGGAAAGCACCATCCATATTATACAAGAGATGACACTGAAGAGATATAATCCATTACAAGTAAACAAATAAACGATCTTCATTAAGTGATGAACTTGACATCTCTGCTCTGCAAAGGAGGCAGAACATCTATTTGTTCTCTTAATTCATAAACTATGATGCATATATTCCAACTGGCGAACTAAAAAGTTGACTGTACAAGGATTTAAATCTGTGAGATGTGATATATTAGTCCAGATCACCAACCTAATAGGAAAACTATCACCTTTCAAGCTCTTAGAAGAAAATATTCCCTTTTTTACCATTAGGAAATTCTTATTAGGGGTGTTCATTCTCAAACTCCTACAGATTAGCAGGATGAAGCCTGGTGACCAGAATGCATTGTGCCATGATTTACAGCAATATCTTCTCCTTTTCGTCTGATACATTCGACTTCATCATGGCTGATCCTCTATGTAATGGGACAGCAAATTAAACCCCCAAAACCTCCTTAGTTGCATCTTTCAACTTGCATGGTGGGTAACAGTGTCACTATTATTTGCACCGCCTTTGGGCAGTGTCACTATTCTTTGCACGCCTTTGGGCAGAGGCAACACACAGACAAGTTATTACTAAACAACTTACGATGTAGAAAGCAGTCATATTTGAAGCAACGTCTGCAAAACAGAGTGTGGAATGAGTGCATCGTCTGTTCCCTCGGCACAGACTGAGCCTTAGGTCCGTCTATGTTTGGTGTGCACTCAGGAGGTGCTTCCTGACCGATAGCTTTTTGAGCCTCCACTAACTCTTTGTACCTGGGAAAATAATAACATGTCAATGCATACTGAATGAGTCAATGAATACTGATTGAGTCAATGCATACTGAATGAGTCAATGAATACTGAATGAGTCAATGAATACTGATTGAGTCAATGCATACTGAATGAGTCAATGCATACTGAATGAGTCAATGCATACTGATTGAGTCAATGCATACTGAATGAGTCAATGAATACTGAATGAGTCAATGAATACTGATTGAGTCAATGCATACTGAATGAATCGATGACCACAACCACTTATGATCATGAAACACTTTTTATCTCCTGATGTCTATGGGTATTTTTATACGGATGTGACAGCTGGACACTCAATTCAAACACGGGAAGAAGGATTCAGGCTTTTTAATGTAAGTGCTATAGATGAATTCGTTACATTCGTTACAGAAAACTGAAGAATCAAAATCCAGAGCTATGCACAAAGACACCCTAAACCATCGCAGAACTAAATGGTGCCATAGGAAAAGTAAAATACCACAAAGGCCCTTTAGCAAAGAAACAGAATACAAATATTATAATTACTCATTGTTTTTTGCATCATAAAGCACTAATCACGCAAACCATTGATAATGACTTAACCTTCACCGCGCCTATATTAACACCTGTCGACACCAAAAAAATGGCAGCGTGCGCGGTTGGCGACACATCCCATCCGACAAGATATCGTGAGATTTACACGTACCACAGCCCGTGCACATAGCTGGGGACATGCGCAATCGAAGCCGGTATATCCCCCACATCCAACATAATCATTGTTGAGAATGGCTAGCTAGAAGGCACACATTTAAGAGCAATTAATTTGACCACATCTGCACACCGGTACGATGCCATGATGGTGGATCGGTTGTATAGACCTTTCTTTCATCGTATTTTGAATAAAATAACATTGAATCGTGGCTTG
Organism: Meghimatium bilineatum; assembly: GCA_034231615.1. Classification (NCBI taxonomy): domain Eukaryota; kingdom Metazoa; phylum Mollusca; class Gastropoda; order Stylommatophora; family Philomycidae; genus Meghimatium; species Meghimatium bilineatum. Next base: position 51,829,630 of record CM067306.1, read on the forward strand.
AATCAAGAATTATTAGGTTATTTAGTTTCACAGCGGTGAATATACAGAATGCTGTGTTGGTTTGGGGACTTGTAGATGTGTGATTTTGAATATGTTGAAGTGGCACAAAAAATGACTCTAGGCCTAAGCTCAAAGAGCAATTTTACTGCAAATCTACATGTTTTATACAGTTTCCCCGGCAATATTTTGATAATTTCGCAATGAAAGAACAGAAATACAACAGATTTACGTGTGATTTAGTGTACAGTGTTGCCAAGCAATTCGATAAGTAAGGTAAGTTATTTTTTTACTAATTTTTTCCTCTTTATTTGTTATAAAATATATTTTTTCGTGTGAAAAACGTCTTTACCACTTTCTCATACGTCTGGTATCACACACACACACGTAAAATAAATTACACCCAATATATGCAGAATTCAATTCTTTATTTATATGTGCAAATATTATTTAACCTTTAGCAAACCAGATTAAAAAATACAAAACGACTCCCTGCCACCGGATTCTTTTTTGAAAATTTGCGTTATTGATGGTGACTGTTTTGAAAATGTGATAATTTTTTGGTTGTTAGAGATATTTAAATAATATTTGCACATATAAATAAAGAATTGAATTATGCATATATTGGTGTAATTTATGTACGTATGTGTGTGATACCAGACGTATGAGAAAGTGGTAAAGACGTTTTTCACAAAAAACATATATTTTATAACAAATAAAGAGGAAAAAAATAAGTAAATAAATAACTTACCTTACATATCGAATTCCTTGGCAACACTGTAAACTAAATCACGCAAATCTGTTGTATTTATGTTCTTTCACTGCGAAATTATCAAAATATAGCCGGGGGAACTGTATAAAACTTGTAGATTTGCTGTAAAAATCGTTTTTTGAGCTTAGGCCTAGAGTTATTTTTTCTGCCACTTCAAAATATTCGATATCAAACGTACAAGTTCCCTAACCAACATGGCATTCTGTATATTCACTGCTGTGAAACTAAATAACATAATAATTCATGATTCAAGCCACGATTCAATGTTATTTTATTCGAAATACGATGAAATAAAGGTCTATAAAACCGATCCACCATCATTGCATCGTACCGGTGTGCAGATGTGGTCAGATTAATTGCTCTTAAACTTTTACGAATAGCTAGCCATTCTCAAAAACGATCATTTCGGAAGTGGGGGAGGTACCGGCTTCGATTGCGCATGTCCCCAGCTATGTGCATGGACTGTGGTACGTGTAAATCTCACGATATTCTCGCTGGGTGGGTCGGGCCGCCAAAAGCGCGCGCTGCCATTTTGTTTCTCGGCGGCCGGGATTGATATAGGCTTGGTGATGGTTAAATATCTCTAACAACCAAAAAAGTATCACTTTTCAAAACAGTCACCATCAATAACGCAAATTTTCAAAAAAGAATCCGGTGGCAGGGAGACGTTTCTTATTTTTTAATCTGGCTTGCTAAAGTTAAGAAACATTATGGACAAGGTGGTTCAAATAGTCAATTACATTAGAAGTAGACCTCTGAAATCTCGATTATTTGCTCACATTTGTGAAGAAATGGGGGCAAAGTTGAACACTTTTATATTACACAGACGTTTGTTGGCTGAAGAGACCAAGTTCTGCCGAAGACGGATGAAACGGGCAATTGGCGCAAATAAAACGACGACAACGCATTTCCATTCTCTGAAATAAATCCTGCTGGAAATCAAGTAGGACCATGGTCCTGCTACAAGGGAGATCCAGTGGGAGTTTGAGAATGAACGCTGAAGAAGAGACCAAGTGAATTGTCGTGTGTACAAATTGAAGGAAATGATGTTGAAACTTTTTGAGGAAAATAAGTAAAGTGAATTCTGCGATCTAATTCAAAACCAACTATGGTGCATGAAATTAGCCTATCTTGTTGACATATTTGAACACTTGAATAAAATAAATGTCAATATGCAAAGAAGGAGAAAATATCCTAACAGCTGTAGATAATATTTGTGCCATGAGAGATAAGATAACCATTTGGAAAAGGAAAGTGAAAGAAGGAAATTTTGAAATGTTTCCTAAAACTTCTGACTGTAAGCTAAAACGCAATATCAGCTTCACTAATTATTGACCATTTAACATTGCTCGGACAAACTTCAACATTGCTTCTCCAATGTATAAATTCAAGAGTATGATTTGATCCGAAATCCATTTCTTTCAACTACATGGAATAACTTCTCACTTATTGAAGAAGAAGAAGAATTAGTTAAAATAATAAACGTTCGAAGTCTGTTAATAGTGCATGACTTGGACAACTTTAGGATTCGTGTTTCAAAAATGTATCCAAACAGGTAAAAAAAAGTATTAGAAATCCTACTGCAGCTTTCCACTATATACACATGTGAAGTATCCTTTTCAACTATAACAAACTTGAAGACATTGAAAAATGCAAGCTTAAAAATGATGAAATGTGAGCATGTTTATCCCATATTCCACCAAATATTGACAATCATCACATTAAGCTCATATATTGCATTAAAATAGTATGCATTGTTGTTATTCACTGTCTATTATATCTCAGCCGTATCTTTTATAAGGCATAAGCCATTAGTTTGGTGTGCCGCGAAATTATGCTTGCTTTAAAAAGTGTCATCAGCACGATAAGTTTGGAAAGCACTAGTCTAATTCTTCTTCTTCAGTGTTTTTCTCAGACTCCTGCTAGATCTCACTTGTAGCGAGCAGGATCATGGCCTTCTGATTTCCAGAAGGATGTAGCCCTGAGAATGGAAATGCACTGTTGCTGTTTTATTTGCACCAATGGCCCGACACATTCTTCTTCGGCAGGGTCAAATTCTATTTATTTACCTTCCAACTCCATGATGAGCACAGATTCTCAACAAATCTCTCCCTTCTTGTGGCTTGTCCTAATTCTTTCTATGTCCTACCTATCTCCCTTACGTTTTCACTTTTATATTCATTCTCATAATCATATCACTTCGCAGAAAGTAGTCCTGAAAATAGGATGTATGATGTCATGTCTTATAACTTGACTGTAATATATATCATACTATGAGACAACTGAAACCCCACTATAAGACATGATACATCAACTGATATTGCACATAAACTAACTTATCCTGAAGCTCTTCCACAGTTCCACCCTGATCAGGGAAAGCAGCACAGATGGCCTCAAAAACCTCCAAGGGCACATCAGATACATCCATGAATTCAGTTTTACCACACTTGACCTCTCTCTTGATCTTTTCTTCTTGGAGAGAAAAAAAGATAACTGCTGTCAAACAATGACAATAGTGCTAATTCAACACAGAAATAAAGTAGTACTTATGTAAAAGACAACAGAAGGACTATCACTAAGACTAAGGGGTTATGAGGTGTAAACACAAAAACATACAAATTACAATATACTTTCAACGTTTCGAACCATTAGGTCTTTCTCAAGAATATATAAAACAAGCAGTGAAAAACAATGAAAACAGTAAAAACAATGTTACCACCACAAAGGCACTAGATACTCTATTGACATGTAAACAATACGAAGTTCAAGGTGACAATGATGTATGTGGAAACATGTAGTCATGGGAGCGGATTTTGTTGAAAATTGGACGGGATATGATAACAGATATAACAAATTATTAACCAATAAACATGGATAGTAATACAATAAGGACCACACCAACACAAATTTAAACAAATGTTCAGAGTTAAGTTAACAAGGCTTGAGGATACCAAACTCAAAAATAAATCAATTTTCAAGTGTGTACCTAGATCTGTCATGCGTGGTGCAGGATCTGAAGGCAGTGACCTGGATATCAAGGGCACCATACATACTTCAGGACTGTCCAACATACAAAGAGCAGAGACAGCAGACCTGGCCAGAGGATACAGACTTTGAGGCAAAAGCTATGGGGCAGCCGCTCTGGCCTGGAGAAGACAGTGGACTTCGTCTTGACGACAGGCCTGACGGTATAGAATGACCACAGATGCTGAACGCAGAAGAAGAAGAAGGGCACCATGATGACCATCACCATTGAAATGAATGGCGACAAGGGTAGATTCTCTGTATTTTATGGCATGAAGATGCTTACAGAAGTGGTCACTCAATTGTAAGCCAGTTTCACTTATATACTTCATGCCGAAATCGGATGTGCTAGGCCTACAAGGCGCATAACGGTGGCACAACGTAATCACGCTCCCGGCCGAAATCGCACGGATATCCGTGCTGGTTACAATGGAGCGAACGCAAAACAAACAAACAAACTTATATACTTGTCACAACATTTACATATTATAACGTAAATGACATGGGATAATAGCGGTTAGTGTTAGGTGTTACAACAACTAACTCAATCCCTAACTCCTAATGTTAACCCTACCCCTAAGGTCTAACTATAACGCAAGATGGTACAGGCGCAGCTGACAATTTTATCCCATGATGACGTCATCATTTAATGTTTGGAATTCTGCTTATAATGTTTCAAAATTGCACACATTACAAACCCTAAAAAAAACATCATATGTTCATGCACAATGGGGGTTGGTCTGCTATCATTGTACCTTTATTTTACATGTCTTTGTCCTAATTTATTTTTAAAACAATTATCAGATACACATGTAACCATTGTAAACATATAGAGACTTCATTGCCGAACATTTACTTATATAATACATATTATAGGAAGTATAAATGATTCATAATATAATTGATGACATCGTTCATAGATACAAATTCATGCTGAAAAACAGCCTGGTAAAACCGCACTTTTGTCCCTGGCCCACTAATTGTTAATAAATATCCCTATTGGACTGCAATGTGAAAAAATTCCTTGCTCCTATTTTTTTTTATTTCTCATTATTATGATATTCTCTGACAACAGAGAATTTTTGGATAAATATCCTAAATTGATTTAGGGGTCTCGACTTATAAATGAATACAACATTTTTTTTTTAAATTACGTTAAATCCCGGTAACAGAGGGAATACACTGGTTATACCCCCCCCCCCCCAAAAGCAGTGACTGATGTTTTTGTTCGATATATTCAAGTCAGGATAAAATAACTATGGCTCACCAGCAATCCAGGGCTTGCTTATCATAATGCTAGGTCAAGATTTACATTAATTTCTATATATCAAACAATATTACCTTTGAAATCTCCAATATTTCATGATGAAAACTCATCTACGATATCTTATCTATATTCCACACGTGTCACCATGTTTACACAACATAATTTCCCAGAAATGCTATTTTTAGTAACATTATTGCAATGGGTATTACTGTATTTCTGATCTATCATAGCGGTTTCGACGATGGTAGAAATTGGTCAGGAAAATATACTAGTATCTGATGTTATTTATTAACCTAACTACGGTAAAGTGTAGGTAGTTACCAGGTAAATATAATGTTGTCTGTGGGAAATAAATGACGTCTATATACTGGTAACTCGCTTTATTGTCTAGCCCTACTGGGTAGTGTTTTGATCGTAACAGGCTAAATTATAGTGGGTTTTGTTTGTGTACAACAAAATGTTTAAACAACATTAGCTGTAGGGACACACAAAAACAGAACAACATCAAATATCAAGAACAGTTATTGTAGGTTATATTAGTAATCAGTGACAATAACACTTTATTATAGATTTTATCACTTCATCCTTAGTCACCTTTTATGTGATGTGGCTGGTAACAGAAATGCTATTCTTTGCTCCCTTTTTGGGTTCTGTCAACACATGGGTGAGTCACAGCATTTGCTTTTTGAAAACTTTAATTTCTTTATTTAATATTTCCATAGTCGTGAAAAAAAGAAAACCTCCAAGCTTATTCTAGGTATTTATCCTTCTTCTTCTGTATTCATTCTCAAACTCCCGCTGGATCTATCTTGTCCAGAGAATGGAAATGCGCTGTTCTAACAAAAACAACTCTAGAACTTTTACATCAACTGTCTCCTAACAATAAAGTTGTGCTGCAGTGGATCCCTGCACACTGTGAATGCAATTGCAGGTAATGAGGCAGCTGACAGACTGGCAAAAACAGCCGCAAAACAGGAGTAATTCCATCACAGACTGAGACATAAACTCCCATCAAAAGAAAATACAAACATACTGGAGTCAGAGAGCAGGCAGCAATTTTCCATAGGACCCTAATCTAAAGCTGAGCAGATCACAATAAACCACAATTGTTAAGATTCTGCACAAGGACACTAAACTAAAGTACATCTCCACAAAATAAAGTCCAAATGTCCAAAATGACCAATGCCTATGTCAAAAGGGTCTCCAGACTCCAGAACACATATGGCCCCAAGAGACAGATCTGAAGGTCAACCTGTGGGGTAACCGTGAGGATCTCCTGCTGACGACTGGATTCATGGAGACGGACCACATTCCTATTTTAGACTTCTGAGCATTGAAAACTGATTGAAGAATGCGTTGTATCTATGTTTTACTTGTGTCAATGGCCAGACACATCTGTCTTTGATTAGTCTTCACCTATAATTATTGAAGACCAACAACACTTCAACTATAATTTTGTTTTGCCCCTTCTAAGTTCTTTTTAAAGAGTTGCACACCGCTGAGAATTGGGATCTTCTAAGTATAAAATAAATCCCAGGAGAAACCTCCAAATTGCACACACTGAGAGTTGGGTATTTCTAGGTATGAAGTCAATCCCAGGAGAAACCTTCAAATTACACATACTGAGAGTTGGGATTTTCTAGGTATGAAGTCAATCCCAGGAGAAACCTTCAAATTGCACAAAATGAAACAAGAACTCTATTGACAATTCATAGATGGAAACAAATAAAAACATGAACTACTTACCACCATTTTCCACTTTGTATTGCAAAGCAACCGAATTAACAAGTTCCATAAATATGTCATCCCCTATCCCAGAATTTCTCTCTCCATGCACACGACCTTCATAATTTTTTAAGAGCTCTTCAATAAAGGAGGTATCCTGATCCAACAACTCATCACCCATATATGGAATATTGTGAAGAACTGTCTCATCTTCCACCTGTTAAATAGTTTCATAATCTTGTTAGACAAGCAACAAATGAAAAATCATCATCATCATCGCCTGTGTTTATTCTCACACTCCTGTGATTAACAAGATGTAAAATGAAATAAGCTGAGCCATTTTTGCAGCTTGGGTATACTATTTGTACCTTACAGCCTGCCTGATCAGACTTAATCATGGCTTATGGCTAACTTCAACCCTCTATGGCAGTGGTTGAGGAATCAGGGTAAATTACTCCAAAATGGGTACAAATGAAAATTGTGGGGTAATAAAGGTTAACTAAAAAAATTACTAAATAAATATGCTATTTTTTATTAATTGAGGCTGAAGAAATATTTTTTTATTTTATTTTACAATATTTTATTTTATTGACATGTTTACTTCTGGTGGTGTCATGACGAAGGTGACATCAAAAGGTCACATTTGAGTAGACGATAGACATATCTTTATTTTCGTTTTTAAGTTGAAGGTTTAATATTGGTGCAAACAAATATAATTTGGAGCAAAAGATGATAAAGTTCCCCAACTTTATCAAGGCTCCATAGGATGGGACAGCCAATCCCATCACAAAAACCTCCTAAGTTGCCTTCTACAACATTCATGGCATAACAATATCACTATTTATTGCTTCCCTTTCGGGGCCTCACAAAAATATTAATATATTCACAAACTGAATAACCACCAAAAGTTAATATATTCACTAACTAAATAGTCACCAAAAGTTAATATATTCACTAACTGAATGTGGTTGCATCTGTGGGTCTCACCAATGGCCCACTAGACATACCACCCATGCAACAGAAAACCTTAGTGGATGACATGCCGTTATATTGAGGTTATCTTCTTATAGAAGTTTCATGGCATGTCATCTATACAATTATGCTTTTATTTTGTTGTTGAAATTTGTTTCATGTTTACCTGAATATATATGTATGCACCCTTGTGGTTGGGAGGGAGCCAGAGATGTACTGTGCAGCACTGGAGAGGAGGAAACTGACATCACTGTTTTTCCTATAGCTGAGGCCCATCATAGAGGCACAGTGACTCAGGACGTGACAATCCTTTTGACTTGAACATTTGGTTGCATGCCTGGAGCAATAGAGAAGTTCGGCATAACCAGTAGTCAATTGGTGGCGGGGAATGAGCAGTGAACCCTATCTTGGCTACAGTGGCTAGGAGCAGTGCATAGGTTGAAACCTAACTTCCTGGAGGTGTGATAGTTATTCTCTGGTTCTGTCCCGGGGTGGGCTGAAAATCCACAGACTCCCCAGCAATATAATGCCATTAGGTCACAGGGCATGAGCCCATGGACCGCTGGATCAGCAACCAACCAACCAATGAATTGAATAACCACCAAAAGCGAATATATTCACTAACTGAATAGTCACCAATGCATAGATTTAGAGACTGGAAAAGCATGTTGTTTAATGTTCACTTGACCGGAATCAGTTAATCCTAGCTAGCTATTTGAATAGACTTCCTTTTCCACCATTGTGTTAGCATGAGAGAAGACTAGGGGAGATGTAAAAAATTAAAATTTGAGCGATCCATCCAGATCAGAAAATCGGTGTGGTGTGATCAGCATGAATCGGTTTTATTGGGTTTTAAGTAAAATCATTAAGAATAGTGATTCTCATGATAAATTATTCGGAATAATGCTTGTCTTCAAAGTAGATATTCGGTTGCAATTACCAACAAGATTAGGTATATGTCTAGAGAACGATTTTACTGCAAGGAAAGTTAAATCTACATGATTTATGGATTTCCCCAATGATATTATGTTAGTTGGGTTATGGTCCAACATAAAATACAATAGACTTGGGTGTGTTATCAGGGTTGCCACTTCAAAAAATAAAGGTAAGTAATTTTTTAATAATTTGTTTCATTTTGTTTTAATTTTTACCCCTTTCTCGTATTCAATCTTCTCACACCTCTTGTATCAAACATACACAAACAAAACTTACACCAATATATGCAGTATTAAATTCTTTATTTACATGTGCAAAAATTTAAAATTATTTCAAAATCCATTTTTTTAAATATTTATTGGGAGTTTGATCCAGTGAGAGTTTGAGAATGAACGCTAAAGAAGAATAGCCACCAAAAGTTAATATTTTCACTAAATGAATAGCCACCAAAAGTTAATATATTCACTAACTGAATAGTCACCAAAAGTTAATATATTCACTAACTAAATAGCAACCAATTACTCCTTCAGACAGCACATCATTATATAAATCAACCATGTATGCCTTTTCTTGGGCGAAAATCAACAGTCGAGACTGCGATGCTGCAAGTCAGAAGTAAAAATGAGCAAATGTAAAATGAAATAATTAAGTATCCATATATATGCCTTTAGTTACCTGTGAAGCTATTTCCTCAACCAAGCTCTTAATGTAAGTAAATATTTACCATAAAATTCTGTTGCACAGGTGCCCAGCTGTACATTGTTGGTATAGATTTGACAGGCATCACAATTCTCAGGGGCCCAGACTGAGTTGGGAATCCCATCCCACTTGTGACCTCACACTAGAGTTCAAGATTAACCATGAAAAAGAAATGGGGAAAAGACATTTTATACAACTATTAAATGGTTGAGAAATTTTTAACTCTGTATCTCATAAAAGCTGCTAATAATATAGCACTTAGACCCACCACCAATGTCAATAACTTAATAAATCCTCCATTTATATGTGTCTCTCCCCATCAAGGCCAGCACCGTGCAGTGGTGATGGGGCTTAGTTCAGCCATCAGGGGCTCGAAACTAAGACTGGTCGGGCAGTCCCATTCGAGCAGAACCATAGTCCTGCCCAAGTAAGCAGAGTGCTGAAGACGGAGTCATCCAGCCAAAAGGCACACAGATAATCAGGATGCCACGCACAAAACACAATGGAAACATGTCTGTATCTATAAAAAGTTATGGTGCCTGCCCTGTGGCGGACATTCTGGCAGGGTCGGTGCCGGGCCCTATACCTCGAAAGGGCCCAATCTCAGTTACTGAAAGTCCTCAATTGCCTCGAGGATCCAGGAGGCAAGGGAATAGAGCTACTGGCCAAACAAACTTTAAACGACCAATAAAAATAATGCACTGGAATGCTGAGGGTGTCAACAGTAAAAGAGATGGATACAGCAAAAAATTGGAACTTGAAAATGTCCTCAGTGAAGAACAAGTTAATATATGCTGTATCCAAGAAACACACCTCAGCAGCGACATAGCCTTCAATATCAGAGGCTACCAGTGCCACCAATCTGACCGAAAGGACAGGCACAAGGGTGGAATTCTGACACTTGTTAAAAACAATATCAGCACATGTCAGCTGGAAGTATATATGGAAGGGGCAGAATACCAGATGCTCCACCTAAAAACAGACATTGCAGAATTCCATCTGCTGAACTACTACTGCCCAAATGATAAACCATTGGCACTAGACACAATTCCATATAAAGAGAGACTTATGGTGTGTGGTGACTTATACAGCCACTCTCAGAGCTGGGGCTATGATCATATCGACAAGAGAGGTGAGGAACTTGAGAGCTGGCAGGATGAAAATAATCTCATCCTTATTAACCAGCCAGCTGACTCACCAACCTTCTACTCGAGAGCATGGCACACCACCTCTACACCAGATCTGGCATTCCACTCACCAGGCCTGGAATGGAACATCACACATGTCGTTGGAAAGCAGCTTGGGGGTAGTGACCACAGACCAGTATTTCTGGAAATCCACAATGAATTTACCAAGGACAGCAGCACGCTCACTAGGTGGAACTATAAGAGGGCAGACTGGAAAATGTACCAGCATTTAACCAGTTTTCTAGCTAAGGACATGAACTTGGACAAAGACATCAATAGAGCAGTGAGTGAATTTAATAGATGTATACTACATGCTGCTAGTAAAACCATACCCAGGGGGGTACGCAAAAACTACAAACCCTACTGGAATGATGAACTGGAAAAGCTGCAAAATGAGATGGAAACATCTAAACAGCAGGCTGAGAACAGACCTAGCCAAGAACATCACAACAAATATCAGCAAACAAAGGCTAAATTTCAAAGAGCCAAGTTACAAGCCAGATGGAGTAGCTGGAAAGAAAAAACAGAGTTGCTGAACCTAGAAAGAGATACTAGGAAATTATGGAAACTTGTAAAAGAACTAATGATGAAGTTACAGGGAGAAATACCAGGATCACACTTTATAAAGATAGAGACATTTTAACAGGTAAACATGCAGCTGATTACTTTGCAGATTCCTTTGCAAAGACAATAACATCAAAGTCAGCCCAGACAAACAACAGGAGGTTCGAGAGAACCAGCAAAACATTGGACAAGGCGAACCTATACCTGAAGTCATGGAGGCACCAATCACAATGAGAGAACTGGAGCATGCAATATCCAAATTGAAAATGAAAAAGTCCCCTGGAGCTGATGGAGTGTCCAATGAAATGATTAGAAACCTGGGAATTGCAGCAAGAGCAAAGCTACTGCAGATCTTTAACACAAGCTGGTCCATGGGTAATGTACCACAGGCGTGGAGAGAAGCAATAATGATACCACTCTTCAAATCAGGAAAAGATGGCAACACAGTCTCCAACTACAGGCCCATCAGCCTCACAAGCTGTCTATGTAAAACAATGGAACGCATCATCAATCTTAGGATGCAGTGGTACCTTGAAAGTGAAAACCTTCTGGTATCACAGCAAGCAGGGTTCAGACAGTGCTACTCTACTGAAGATCAGGCAACCTACCTCTCCCAAGAGATTGAGGATGCCTTCCAAGATAAGAAACTGGTACTAGCAGCATGGATAGACTTCAGGAAAGCATTTGATAAGGTCTGGAAAGAAGGGCTCCTAAAGAAATTGCGAAATTGCAGGGTTAGCTCAAGAATGTACAAATGGGTAAAAGCATACCTGCATAATAGAAGAGCCAGGGTACAATTAGATGGTCGCAAGAGCAAGAAAGTTCTACTGTGTCATGGAGTCCCCCATGGAGGAGTCCTGCCACCCACACTTTTCTTGGTTTACATCAATGACCTAGTTGCTGAACTACCACACGGGATCAAAGTGGCAATGTATGCTGATGACCTGGTGCACGGAAGAACATGCAACAGTGGCCCCTAAACAAATACAAAGAGCTATCGATGCCCTAACCTTATGGGCTAATAGATGGTGCGTCAGCATTAACACAGATAAGTGCAGCACTACAATTTTTACCCTCTCACCAAAACAAAAAGCCGGTCATATCAAAATAGATGGAGAGCTCTTGAAAGAAGACAAACAACCCACATACCTCGGAGTTACTTTTGATGATAAACTGACATGGAAGCAGCACATAAACAAAGCAACAACAAAAGCCAGGAGGAAGTTAGCTATCCTGAGAAAACTAAGTGGAACCACATGGGAATATACTCAGTAAAGTTTACCAGCAAGGCATAAGACCACACCTGGAATATGGTTCAGCTGCGTGGTGTCCTGCATCAAACACCACATTACAAGATCTAGATAAAGTGCAAAACCAGGCACTTAGAATAATGTTGGGAGCAATGAAATCAACACCCATAGCAGAGATGCAGAAAATGGGAAGAATTCAAACACTTGGCGAACGCAGAGACACAAAAGTACTAATTCAGGCAGAAAAGTTTCAGTGTATGCCAAAGTCATCCAATGAAGGAAAGATTCCAAAATCTAGCAATGGGACGACTGAAAAGAAGCAGTTTTATCCATCAAGCTAAACGACTCCGCAGACAACTTACAGACCTACCTGAAGTTGACAGCCCCTTAAGGCCTGTACCAGAACAAACCCAGTGGAGTGAAAGACATGGAATGCCAATATACATTCAGACCCATGTGAAAGGAATACTAAGCGAGGACGAACAGAACAGTATGCAGCGAAGGACAGTCACCATCAGTTTCCTGGATGAGGAATATGCACAAGATATATGGGTCAGAGTATACACAGATGGGTCAGCACAGAATGCCGTGAGGAATGGAGGTGCAGGTGTATATATAGAATATCCACACAATCCTAGAGATACAATCAGAACACCGACAGGAAAATTCTGCAATAATTATGATGCAGAAATCCAGGCAATTTGTGCGGCAGTTAAAAAACTGCTGAACTCCAACTCTGACCAACAGCCTGTGGTATTCCTGACAGATGCAAGGTCAGTGCTTCAAGCTCTCCAGTCTGGAAAACTAACAGACTTGAAAAAACTACTTAGCGAATTGTCTTACCAGTATAGGGTAACCATGCAGTGGATATCCTCTCACTGTGGAATACCAGGAAATGAAAAAGCATAAGGAAGGAAGGTGCTGCCGAAGACCAACCAGATATACCAATCACCTACCATCAGAAAAAATAGATGATCAAGTCAATAAGAAAGCCACAAACACCAACACAAGATGACTATCATATTATGAACAGACCAGAACAAGTTATAATTCTACGCTTAAGAACAGGACACAGCATACTCCGCAGTCACATGTATACAAAGTTCAAGATTGGCAACATGGCCATGTGTACATGCAGCACAGAGTGCCAAACATATACTTCAAGAGTGTTCTGAGCATGAAACGCTGAGGCAGACATATTGGCCAGAGGAAACAACAATGGAATCAAAACTCTACGGGACACTGTATGAACTACAAAAGACAGTGAGTTTTATTAAGGAGACAGAATTACAGATATAGACATGTTTCAAGTGAACGAAAGAAGAAGAAGATGAATATCTGTCTCTGTTGTCGATATCCAAATACTGCTGAGTGGTTCTAATCTTGGCAGCACAATGCCATCCTTAAAAAAGTGCAGTTCTTCTGGAGTTGACTTAGTGATCCATACAGTAAGTTAGTGACTGGTAAGAGTATCTGTAAGAGATTATTGTGGGTAAGTTTTTTTTCTCCGTTTCTGTAAACCTGTCAGGGTCATAGGGGTACCACATTGGATATATCAACACACAGAGTTCTCAGCATTTTCTATCTTCAACAATGTGAATGAGTGAAGAAAAATCTGGTCCTGTCTTTGATGTTGTTTGTCCATGCTTTTATTTGTCCTCCTCTGCTTCTTCCAACATCGAAGGTTCCCCGCAGTATTGTTTTTAGGCAAAGAATCACATTGGTATACACATCAAAACCATGCAAGTTTTTTATCATTAATAGCACCATATCATGGTCACTACCTTTGTCTAATCCTGGAAAAGATTTTTTTCTCTGCTTATGCCAGATCGGACTTCCGTCAAAATGGCTGACGAAAACAAATGTGTTTTCCTTACGGTGTTCAATTAACGGATTTTCCTCCCAAAAGAAACGGCAATCTACATAAGTAATGTGCCTAGAAATTCAGAATAGATACAGTGAACAGTGATGTAAATAAATAGTAATAATGACACTAAATTAACCATTTTAAGATCATGCATTTTCCTAGTGGCAACATATGGACGCGAGACTTGACTTTAAACAAGACAATATCCACAAGAATACATTCATTTGAAATGAAGTGCTACAGAAAGATCCTATGAATATCATGGACAGAGAAAAAGAACATTGAAGTTTTGAAATTACTGAAACTAAATGACGGGTGGCTTCTAAATACCATCATAAGAAGGAAGCTACAGTATTTTAGACACTTAAAGCGACACAATGACATTGAAAGACTGACTATAGAGGACAGAGTGCTGGGAAAAAGAAGGGGAAGACCAAGAAGACGATGGACCAGCGACATCGAAGAATGTATGCACATGTCTTTGGCCAATGCAAGCCTGCTTGCCTGGAACAGAAAGGCGTTCAGAGCATCCACGACGAAGACAACATTCTGGAAAGAATATGTCACTTGATATATGCTGGATCTGAATGTTTTTGGCATAAGAATGAAATCAGTTTGATTTATATATTTGCTTGTGGAGCACGCCACGTTGGACTTCAGGAAAGCTTGTGTGGAAATAATGTATATGTAAGAGTTCATTTAAATTTGCTGGAAGATTCCAATAGTACTTATATCCAATTGTATAGTAACTTCTTCATAAATTATGACAAGATAGACAAACCTTTATGGAGACAAAAATATGGTATGTATGAAAACTAATTATAGATATTCTTTTAGTTTTCTTCTGCAGTGTTTGTTCTCACGCCCCTGCAGATTAATAGGATGCAATCCAGAAAACAGAATGTATTGCATCATGGTGTATAGCATAGCCTCAATATTTGCGCCTTTCAGACTGTCACATCCAAATCAAATGCAGTATGGATTCTGGGCAACTTCAACCCTATATGGGATGGGACGGCCAACTTCACCCCACAACATCCTGTCGTCTCTTATGACATGCATGGATGATAATTGTGTGACTATTCTTTGCTCTCCTTTTGGGTCAAAAGCAACACAGGTTCATAAGTTGGTGAAATCAATGGAGGTGGGAATGAAAATGCTGTGCAAATTTGATAAAAAATAGGAATTGTTTCAGTGTAATTTTAATTTGTTCAAACCAATTTTAACCTTTACGACTCTGCGGTCGCAATAATGCGCCTATGAGCACAGCTCCATTGTGCCTGCAAGCGCAATCCTGCTACATAGGATATCGCCCGATTCCTGAGTACGGAACTTCACAAAGTAATGACGTATAAAACATGCCAAACGAAGCTAGGAATACGTCGCAGTTTAAAGGTCAAATTCCTTTACTCATTACGACTGCAAGAAGAGAGAAAACCGGCTGGTTTTGTCAACGAATTTCTGGAACGAGGTTGGCCATTTTTTAGCAATATTTTACTATCAAATTGAGTACTGCGTGGCATGGCTAAGTGATCGTGAATACATGTTTTAATTGTTGTTTTTTGTGTTTAATATGTTGTTATTTGATAATGTTTGTGTAGTCGTTCAAAAACACAAAAATAATATGTATCAGGGGTGCCACGTGTGTGCTTAGACAATAATTACGCAGCGTGTCGGGCTAGACCTAGTGTTTACCGGACGGACGTTATATGCGATTTCGTATACACTAAATGTTTTAATTGTTGTTTTTTGTGTGTTTAATATGTTGTTATTTGATAAGAATGTTTGTGTAGTCGTTCAAAAACACAAATATAATATGTATCAGGGGTACCACGTGTGTGCATAGACAATAATTACGCTGCGTGTCGGGATAGACCTAGTGCTTACCGGACGGACGTTATATGCGATTTCTTCACGTTTTATTAGTTTTTTTAGTTCATATTATATTAGTTTTCATATAAAATAATATATATACAATAAGTATAGGTATTTATGAGGATTTAATCAATGATTCCACGCATTGCTCAAGTATTAGGGTCGGCAAGAAGTTATATGTGCAATTTGAAAATGGCTTTTTGCGATTTTTTTCCCGAATTTTCAACTTCACAACTGTCATATATTACATACAACAACAACAACAAAAAAACATGACTATATTCATTATTCACTCCTTTATTTAGATATGAAAAAATTATTTTGATATCTTTTAAAACAAAAAAGTTATCACGTTTTCAAAACACCCACCATCAATAACACAAATTTTCCAAAAAAGAATTCAGGCCCAAGGGGATGTTTCTTAATTTTTAATTCAGGGCCCTAAAGATTAAATTACAGTAAAGTTCAAATACCTGTGGTTATTTAAATTGCATTGTTTATATTTATTTCTAAACTCACCTTTTTGGCAGATCTGCCAGGCAAAATTTCTGGCACAAAGAGTTTTTGGGTGGACTGCTTGGCTTGCCATTCCCTCTCTTTTTCTAGCTCCTGTTCTATCTCTGATCGATTTGCAGCAAAAGCATTCTGAAATATATCATTCATAAATTATTCCACATTTCTCATTTTCAGAGACAGTCACAAATCTCATAGTCAGAGACAATTATGAATTTTATATTCAGAGATAATTACAAACCTCATATTCTGAGCCAATTACAAACCTCATATTCTGAGCCAATTACAAACCTCATATTCTGAGTCAATTGAAAATATCATATGCAGAGAAAATTACAAAACTTATATTCTGAGATAATTACAAACTTCATATTCTGAGTCAATTACAAACAGAGACAATTGTTAAATTTGCTTGTGTGTTGCCAGGGTCACAAAGGGAGCCAAGAATAGCAACACAGTTTGACCTCCATGCATGTCATAAGAGGCGACTATGGGAGTTAGGGGATGGAGTTGGCTGTTCCATCCCACATATGGTCAAAGTGACCCAGAATTTAAGCTGAAATTAAATGTGTCAGGAGGAAAGCAGCAAATATTAAATCATGACACAACACATTCCAGACTACAATCTACTAATCTGCAGGAGTTTGACAAGGAACACAGAAGAAGAAGATAAGAGGCAATAAAAAGCAATGTCTGCTAACGGTTGGTTGGTTGCTGATCCAATTGTCCATGGGCTCATGTTCTTTGACCCAATGCCTGTGAATAAGCAAAGAGTTTTTGAGAGAAGTTGGGTGTCAGTAATATTCTGTTCATCTCAATGCTACATTCTTCTTCTGCGTTCGTTCTCAAACTCCTGCAGATTAGCAGGATGTAGTCCGGAGAACGGAATGCGTTGTGTCATGGTTTACAGGATTGCTGCGATATCTGCGCCTTTCGGCCTGACACACCCGACAGTTGGCTTTGGGTAGCCAACTCCATCTCATAACCTCTTTAGTCGCTTCTTATGACATGCATGGACGGTAAACAGTGTTGCTATTCTTTGCTTCCCTTTCGGGCCCCGGCAACACACAGGTGAATGCTACATTGAAGCTTGAAGGAGAAGAGGTTATAATTTTTTTTAATAAATATGTTAAAATATTGGATCTTCTTCTTCTGCATTCGTTCTCACAAAGTCCTGCAGATTAGCAAAATGTTGTCCTGAGAACAGAATGTGTTATCATGGTTTACAGCTTAGCTGCAATATCTGAGACTTCTAGCCTGACACATCCAACTTAAGCATGGCTTACGGGACAGTCAACTCCACCAATAACTTCCTCACTCACCTCTTATGACATGCATGAAAGGTAAACAGTGCTTCTATTCTTTTCTTACCTGTTAGGCCTCAACAACACACGGGTGAAGACTGCAGTTATGTACAGGTAGTGATCTTTAAAAATTGAGAAATAAAATGTGATGTGATAAAAATAAATGATAAATAGAGCTCTACCTTAACTTCATCGGCACGCTTGTCTTTATGGAGAAAACAAAGTCTTGTGTACTCTGCCTTCACTCGTTTCTTCCAATCAACCACTCCGGGGTTCAACGACTCGCTGAAACGATCACTAAGACAACTTGGTGAAGGTGATGATGCTGCAGCTGTTGCCTGCCCTGCCTGAAGAAGCCGCTGTGCACCACTTCGGGTATGGCAGGCACCTTCTGGGGTCGACATCTCAACTGAACCTTTCAGCAAAACAGAATATTAGAGTGAGAACATAAAAACTATTTATAAAAATAACTATACAAAGGAAACGCATTCTATATAGATCCTAGTCAATTCTTTTCCTGTATTTGAATGGGGCTAACAGCATGAAACAGGATTACACCTCATAAAGTCAATATTGTTATGCAATGATTCCTGGTCACTCATACACATCTGGCAATGACAAGACATGCAAACTAGCAAAGAAGGCCTACAGAATATGGCTGTTGCAGGCCATTGGCGCAAATAAAACAGCGACACAGCGCATTTCCATTATTTTGGCTACATCCAGCTGGAACTCTGGAAGGACCCTTGTCCTGCTACAAGAGAGATTCAGCAGAAGTTTGAGAACTAACGCAGAAGAGGCAAAGAAGGGAGCAAAACAAGAACAGCCATACACACTAACAACCACACACACATACAATTAAACAGAAATTAAACTCTGTGAACACAAAGACTTGGCTGAACATATGGGCCATGGGAAAACCAGGAGAAAATTCTACTATGGACCATCCCAAAATCTCTGACATCAGCTCATTTAGAAGGAAAGACCAGAGTACATCATATAAATAAATATGACGACATAAATAATAACCAAACTGTAAGAGTATATTCAATGTGTAGAGTGTCGCAGTAACAAAAATAACAAGCAATAACACTTATGATAAAAAGTATTGTCACCCATTACTAATATAGGCCTAACTGAATAAATTATAATTAGCAAAATACCAAGGATGTAAAGTATGAAAAACATAGGAATGCAACAGTAAGAATACCATCCCATTGTATTGATAATTTTGTTTGTGTGAAATTTTAGTGGTTTCTTCATAAAGATCCCAATTGGACATACTATTATTCCCTATTGGAATAATATGGCAAAAGTCATTGATCCTTTGTATTTTGTTATTTTTATATTTTGTCTATCTAACTTACTTTATTTAGTTAATTTTTACAATTTTGCTATTTATTAGCAGTTAGTTATATTAGTACTAGTGACAATGTGTGTGTCCATCACAAATGATGATGACCATTTTTTACATCCATGTTTGAAAATTCAATTTGAATTATGACCATGCCTAATAGTTCATAGATGGCTAATGAGCCCTATATGAGCTGTAAATGTCCTTGGACAGTTCGGTCATGGAATGACCACTGTAGGCAGATATTGGTCTATCCATGACTTTCTAGCTAGTCTCTGCTGTTGAACTGCTAAATTTCTCTTCACAAGATGATGCACTCTTTTTGACTGTAGAGCGCCATGTAGATCTATTTTGTGCAAGTTCTTCCCATGTGTCTTGGTATATTTCAAATGCTTTCAGTGAAATCTTTAACGAGTCCTTGTAGCGCTTCTTTTGGTCACCTTAAGATCGTTTACCCTTCTCCAACTCACCATAGAGAAGTATCTTTGGCAGGCGAAGGTCTGGCATATGTACCAAATGACATGCCCAATGAATCTGTGTCTGCATCAGGATACCAGATCTGTCAAGGACAGTGTTATCAGCATTTTGTCTTGCCATCTGATGTTAACTTTTCTGAGACAAGTGTGAAAGTGATTGAGTTTCCTCACATGACGTCTATACACAGTCCATGTTTCACTAGTGTATAACAGCACTGGAAGTATCACTGCTCTGTAGACTTTCAGCTTTGCAGGTTATTTCAATTTCTATGCCACACATTTGCGTACAATCTGCCGAAAGTGCTCCTTGCCTTGGCGATACTTTATAAAACTAGTGACAAAAATTGGGTTGATAAATATGTCCTGAACAGGATATATACCATGCTACCAACTTTTTAACTCCCATAAGAATAATATTAGACTGGCAAAACTTGAAAACAACAGGGGAGTCCTAATATGAAGATAATCCTCATAAACAGGTGGACAATAGTCCACACACATGAAACTGACATTTATAATAAAAAACCCTTTCAATACTTTAAAGAACTATAGAAGAAAAAAGAAGCATAATAATTTTAAAAAACTAATATAGGCACTATCAAAGAAAATTTTTATAAAAATTGGAAATAGTATGTTGTTATGTCTAGGCCTATGCATCAAACTACAGAATCTAAAATAGCCTAAAAAGGTAGGTACTTGGACATCGGAATTCCGGAAGTTCTAAAAACATGGCTTAGGCTATAAAAAACTTGTGATGTGATATTGTGGGAAAAACCATAGACCATGTTTTTTTGTGTAGCAATTTCGAGAATAAATATATGTCGATGCCTATCCATGTTTCTGTTATTGAGACTTAGATATGGTTTGTGCACAATGTAAGCATCGATTTTGGCATAAATATTTCTTCATATTGAGATAATACTGAATTTTGTACTTCTTGGTAAGTAAAAGCCATTTTCTTATAAAGTTTCTTATAAATCAACTCGCAAATAAGAACTATTTGCATCTTGCCTTTGTGAACACACAAATATATATTTTATGTGGCCTTTTATTATATTTAATAGCTCTATATAACTTTTTTTTAAATACATATGTTAATTAACTGCCATTTTTTAATATTAATTAGTTGTGCTTTATGAAAATTACAGAAATAATATCAACAAGATGCATCTTGTCTTTGCGAACAAGAAAATATATAGTTTGTCAAGTTGTGTGTTATATTATTGAAAATAATTAAGATATTTCAGAAATTACCAACTTTGCACTATTTGGTCACTAGTTTAATTTATATTTTCCTACAATATAACTATGAATATTAATTGATTATGATGTTGCTTGTAAATTATTTTGATGTCAAATTAATTAGAACAAAATTCATAACTTTTTTGAGGATTGACGTTGTACAGTACAGACTTGATTGAGGTATTATAGTTGAATTGCAATTTTTAATGGTTATCAAAAAATATCTAACTATAAATTATAATTACTAATTATTTGTAATTATGTAGCACTATTAGTATTACTATTTTGAAAAATGGGCGCATCTGCTGTTTCGTCCAGCGTTGTGACTTTGCAGTGTTAGATAAGTTGCGTAAAATTATAGAGTATAATAATTTATTTAATAATAGAGAAAAGGATTACAGTTTATTATAGATTTTTTTGGGAGGGGGAGAAGGATTAGAATCAGTGTTTTAATAATTAAGTCTCTTAGAATTCTTGTCTAAGACGTGAATCGATATGATTGGTTTTCAAGGGAAAAGTGCGCTAATTATAGCACAACAGTGAACGAAACATCATTTTTACCGAAAAATCTCCGTGCCTAAAAAAAAGGTGTTATCAAAATCAAAGTTTAGG
This sequence comes from Meghimatium bilineatum, assembly GCA_034231615.1. Taxonomy (NCBI): domain Eukaryota; kingdom Metazoa; phylum Mollusca; class Gastropoda; order Stylommatophora; family Philomycidae; genus Meghimatium; species Meghimatium bilineatum. The sequence continues at coordinate 51,851,266 of CM067306.1, forward strand.
CCTACCGGAAACTTTCAATGAAAAGACAGTTGTCTGACAGCAATAGTGCCATACTGAGTACTCAATTTCCAGCGAAACTTGCATAAAGTAAACACTTTTCGATAAACATGAATAAATAGGAAAAAAAACATACACAAATGATCCAGCAATCAGTAAAATATATTTATAACCTACCAAAGTTGTGGAGTATCGATGAATAAAATGTTGATTTTTTTTCTTTGTGCGCGAGAAACTAAACTGCTGAGACTAGGTATCTTCTAGTTGTTAGCAGTCAGTGTTGCCATCTCGTTTCGTCAAGAACTGCACTAATTTCATGTCTAGCTAAAAAGCACTAAACAATTTTCTAAAGCACTAGAATAAGCACTAACCCTTTTTCATTCAAATGTTACATCACATTATAAATTTCTTAATATCAGTTAGTATTATAGTTAATCTTATTCTAGGTATGCGAAATCACAGCCAGACAATTATTCTCATTATCTGTAGATTTTTCTTCTTCTTCTTTCGTTCACTTGGAATATATCTATATCATCTGTAATTGTCTTCTGAATAAAACACACTGTCTTTGTAGTTCACACAGTGGCACATAGAACTTTGATTCCAGTGTTATTTCCTCTGGCTAATATGTCTTCCAATATTATGTGTGGATGTTATCTGCTGTATTTTTGTTGCTTACTCATTTTTATCTAAAGGCACTCCACACATACCAAAATGTTCTAAAAATATTAATGAAAAATACTTTTTTCTAAAGTGCTAACTGTATTCAGAAAAGTGTAGCAAGTTTTCACATTGTAATTTCTCGCTATAGTTAATACTAGAAATAAGTTTATTACAGACCTTCCAAATTCCAGTAATCCTTCAATTTATATATCATTCTCTGGCTATAGGTATATGTACAATGACAATGCTGTTCATGGTTGAAACAAAGTTTCATAAGCTTTTTGTGATCACATGTTTTTCATGAAAAACTTAAACCTTCTAGGTTTTATATTCTTGCATGCTTAACTATCACCAAAGTGTAACTTAAAGAGTTTACTTAAATGGTCTGCAACACGCTGGGAACAATATCCAGATATGTGATCTCCCTATCGTAGTAGTTAAGCCGCTTTATGTGTGTTAAATGGTCACGGGTTCGAACCCCAGTCATAACATAATGTTTATTAAGTGGATTTTTCAGAAATCTCCGGGGATTATTGCTAGAGCTAAGGAGTTATGTGCCATGAGTGGTACTATTGGAAGATGGCATGGCACTTTGTTGAGAGAGACGAAGTACATATGGAGTAGTCTATTAACAATGAAGTCAAACCTCTGCGCCTTTGAATGTGAAAGTCTTAATTGTATTTGTTCACAGATTTGTTTAGCTTTCCATGTATTATTATATATCAATATCTTTCAATCTTCACACTATTAAACACTTATAGTATGTACAATAACACTTAATGCATTCTCTTATTAGCGAAGTGCAAATGGTACGACATTGCTCTCGTGCGGACTCATGGTCAGCAGGTAACCAAGATCCTAGAAGTACTTCCTTGTGGTGCATCCTGGAAGTAGAAACACAGCGGCTCGTGCTGAGATATTGGCCAATACTTTAAAGGATGATATTTGTGAATGTGAAAATGGAATGAAAATTGACTGAAAAAAATACAAGCAATATATTCAACGCGTCTGTGCCAACACATGCAGTGGCACTATCAGCAAGATAGTGACGCAAGGAATTCTGGCTCTATCAACCAAATGAAGATGCATTGGAGGGGCGGCCAATGTCGATGTCACGAGATGAGTAGATGATACGAAGATATTTAAAAAAACATGCACAGGTCTCGTTTGTCTGTTGTTTGTTTAAGAACCCCTGAAATTGCGAAAGATTAGCTCTTACTTCATTTGTGCAGTGGGCGGATTTTTCTGAGAATTTGTTCATACACATGAGACTTCAACTTTCGGTATAGTGCAGTGCCTATTGAAGGAGCCTTCTAATCAGAGGAGAAAAATGTCACGAGACGAGCTGATAGTTTGCTTGCGTCGCCCAATATGCATCTTTCCTCCGACGAGGTGCTTTGCAGCCAGAGAACAATTTCTAGTTTAGAAAGAACATTCTATTACCCCCCCCCCCCCCTTCGTGTCCCTAGGTCCCAGAAATAAAACAAGACTAATTTTTACGCTTTATGGCAGCGCCACATGCAAATAGAATGGAGAAAACGCTACATGGAAATCGAAACTAAAGCACTGTTCAGCTCGAGAACAAACTATAATCGCCGGTGCACCCAAATATGTGTAGAGAGTCAAGACTTGGACGAGGGATTCACGATGTAAGTTAATAATACCTCGGCTAAGAAAGCGAACAAACATGGGTCGAAACTCTACTGTCAAGCTATTCCTATACTGAAATCATCCTCACAGATAAGAAAATGTCCAGTAGCCAATGGGAAATACATGGGACACGTTCTTAGACTAGATGAAAACAGACTGAACCAGCAAGCCCTTATGTGGACACCTGAGGGGAAAAGAAAAAAAGGCATACCAAAAATTACCGTAAAAATCACCATACTTAAAGAAGGAGAAATAATAGGTTGCAAGTCCATACAAGAACTAAAAGTACAGGCAGCAGACCGCAACGCATGGAGAATAAAAAACACTGCCCTATGTGCCGCATGTGGCACGAAAGGAGCAAACTAACCCAATGGATGTAGGGACAATACGTCTAATTACGCAAGACAAGCTCACTGCCCGACGGAATAACGTACTTCACGCTCCTCGGCGGAAATCACATGAAATTTGTTATGATTAATTGAGAGCAAACGAAACAAATAATCTCTAATTTGCCATTTAAAAAATCTCAAATCATTGATCCACTGTGCTCTTAAATGCTAAAAGTTATTATTACTCATAATGAACAAATGTTAAGGGGCTGTCCATAAATTATGTAAATAATTAATTGAACAGGAAGTATGAAATGTTTGATAGTTGTTGACAAGAGGTTGGGGATATAAACTGACGTCAACATTGCTGTTTTCATACAGCAATTCAATTAATTGAATTATAAATATTTTACTAAAAATTTGAAAAGAATAAATATTTTATTCATACTTTCTGTGCAAATAATTTTTTAGGTGGAGAGGGAGGGGGGATTTGTGAGCATAATTAAGCAGGTGGGGGGATTTTCCTAAATTATTGACAGTTATTGGCAAGTGGGAAGGGGTGGGGGTTATAATTGGCAAACTAAATGGTGATGCAGGCAGAACAAAAGTTCATCTTACAACAGACACCAGTCACATTTGCACACTATCTTTAACTGTATTGTGAGATCAAGATTACAGTAATAGTTGAACAGTTTCGAAATGTAGTTAAATATTGCCTGGTAAAGTACTCAGCACAATGGCAACTTATTTCTCTGGTTATTCACGGTTTGACATTTTAGTATTCTTCCATCATCATATTTATTTTTATTTTCAGGAGTTAAGAGCCCCAACTGGTGTTGAAAGTCAAATGCGAAACGGACCTTAATCAACAATATAAGAAAAAGGCAATCTTCTTTTTTTGTGCCACTTCATGAGATAGGCAGGTTTAGAGAACATAGTCACTACAGGCAAAATTGAAGGCAACAGAGACAGAGGGCGACAACGTGAGAAAATATTAGACAGTTTGACAAGGTGGCACGGCAAGGAAACAACAACGATCTTGATACATAATAACGGAGACAGAGAGCTGTGGAGAGCCATGATCGCATACACCCGCCGGCATGATACCTGATGATGATATGGTTGGCAGTAGTCATCTCTATGCACCAACTACAGAACCATTGCGCTGATCAGTAACACACTAGTAAAATACTACAAAATACTACTTGGTATCATCATGAAAATACTACAACATAAGCTGGAAGAAGAATGAAATGAAGCACAGGCTGGTTTCAGACAGAGCAGAAGCACCAGCGATCATATTTTCAATATGTCAGACATCATAGAGAATTGCAAAGAATTTAATGTGGATACCTACACATGCTTTATTTACTACACCAAAGCATTCGATTGTGTACAATATCAATAACTTTTGAATATCGCGAATGACATGGCTTCTCGCTACATCTCATCCGCCGCATCAAAACATTGTATCAAGACCAGCAAGCAGCCGTGAGAATATTGGCTCAGACTGCAAAAAAAAAGAGTCAGATAAGGTTGTGTCCTATCACCATATCTCTTCAACGTTTATGCAGAGAACAGAAGGAGGAATGTAAGAAATGACAGAGAAATAACTTCGACCCACTCAACATCTGAGGTTACGAAATACCAGAAGTAAGATATGCTGATGATACAACATTATTGACACACAGTCAAGCAGGTCTCGAACACTCCATATTAACGAACATAGTAAAAAACAAAATCTATTTCTGAATGGAAGCAAGACCAAGATTATGACTAGCGACAAAACCACTAGCAAGTTCTCAATCAGTATCAACAACAATGAATTAAAAAGAGTTAACAGTTTTGAAAACCTTGGTTCTCTTATCAACAGTAACGGTGATTGCTATGAAGAAGTCAGAAAGAGGTTGGCTATCGTATCAAAGGAGCAGATACAAATAAAAAACATATGACTGAGATGCTGCAAAACAACAAAACTAACATTCCTAAGAGCTTGCATATTCCAAGTGACAATATATGAGTGTGAATTCTGGACCATCACCAACAAAGAGAAAAATAAAATAGCAGCATTTGAAACAAAATTTTACAGAAAAGTCATCAGAATACCATAGACCAAAAAGATCACAAATACAGCCATCCTGAGAGAAATTAATGTAAAAGAAAACTGGCTAAACAGATTGGTTCTTTCCAGAAACTACAATATTTTGGCCATGACAGACTAGAGGAGATGATAATAGAGGGAATGATGCTGATGTAGTGATTCCTTTCTCTTGTCTTCCTTAGTTTTCTGTGTTTATTGGCCTTCATTCTTAAACACCCGCTTGTCATCTCTTGTAGTAGCTCATGTGTTGCCGAGGCCCGAGAGGGGAAGCAAAGAATGGCAACACTGTTTATCTTCCATGCATGTCGTAAGAGGCGACTAAGGAGGTTATGGGATGAAGTTGGCTGTCCCATCCCATATATGGTCAGTGACCCAAAGCCATGCTGAAGTCGAATTTGTCAGGCTGAAAGATGCAGATATCGCAACAAAGCTGTAAACCATGACAAAACTCATTCCGTTCTCCAGACTACATCCTGCTAGTCTACAGGAGTTTGAGAACGAATGCAGAAGAAGAATCTCTTGTAGCAGGACGCGGTCTTACTGGATTTCCAGCAGAATATAGACGAAGAGAACGGATATGCGTTGTCTCCGTTTAGTTTGTGCAAATGCTAATGGTCCAATACATCGGACTTCGGCGAATTCCTTTTCGTATATTCTATATAGTTTGTCGCACGTATCAATATGTGATGTGTACAGTGACATTCAAGGTGATAAATAATGTGATGTTTTAAGGTGATATGCAATGGGATGTTTTAAGGTGATATGCAATGGGATGGTTTAAGGTGATATGCAATGGGATGGTTTAAGGTGATATGCAATGGGATGGTTTAAGGTGATATGCAATGGGGTGGTTTAAGGGGATGTGTAATGTGATGTTTACGATGAAATTTAAAGTTATTTTTAATGTGATGTGCAAAGTTATGTTTTCAAGTGATGTTTTAATGTTATATTTTCAAGCGATGTGTAAAGTTTTATTGCGATGTGTAGAATGATGTTTTAAAGTGATGTTTTAAATGATGTGTAATGATGATCAGGTTCCACCTCCACAGCAAACTTTGGCTACATCAGACCCCCAACATCGTATTTCTCTTGCCTTGGTAGTGCACTCTGCTAGACCATCATTTGTCCATCTCATGATGTTTCCTTTCCACTTGTATCTCTGCCTACATCTAGAGATCCTTTCACTCTACCCTCAAGTAAGGCCTTAAACATGGTGTCATGTTATTTTAATGAATCTAAAATATTTTTTTATTTGTATTTATTTTAATAGTTCTTTTATTCCATACAAAGTGCTGTAAAACTCTTTGATTTCTTATATTTCCATGAACTTTTCTTTATTCTTGTACATATAAAAATCTCAAAGGCACCAATTCTGTCTTCTAGCTAAGTGATCATTATCCGCGTTTTTGAGCCATACATAAATGTAGATGTGTAAAATAAAGTTTTACGGTGATGTGTACAGTGATGTTTAAAGGTGATGTGTAAAGTGATGTTTTGATGTGATGTGTAAAGTGATATTTTAATGTGATGTGTAAAATGATGTTTTAATGTGATGTGTAAAATGATGTTTTAATGTGATGTGTAAAATGGTGCTTTAATGTGATATATAAAGTAATGTTTTAATGTTATATGTAAAATGATGCTTTAATGTGATGTGTAAAATGATGCTTTAATGTGATGTGTAAAATTATGCTTAAAGCAGCAGTGAAACTCGAAATGAAGCTCAGCAGATAAAAACATTTCAAGCATGGAGTACCACAGGGAGGTGTTCTATCCTCCACTCTATTCCTTATTTTCATGAATGACATTGATGAAATCCTCTCGCGTAAAGTAAATGCTGCAATGTATGCAGACGATCTAGCGACATGGAGCAATGAAGAGAGCGTAGGCACAACAAAAATAAGGTTACATGAAACTATGGACAACTTGGCCAAGTGGACAGACCAATGGACCATGTCCATCAATGCCCCAAAAACTACCTATACCATCTTGAACATGTCCACCAAACCACAGAAAATCCTACTAACCATAAAAAGCCAAGAATTGTCTAAAGATGAGATACCCACATACCTTGGAGTCACTTCTGATCCAAGACTTACATGGAAACAGCACATAGACAAGTGCCAAACAAAAGGTGCAATGAGAACAGCACTGCTTAAAAAATTGGCAGGAACAGATTGGGGTGCAAATGGGAAAATCCTAAGTAGAGCATACACAGGTTACGTAAGACCAGCCTTGGAATATGGAATGTCAGCATGGGGGACTGCAGCCAAGAGTAACACTCAAAAGATCTCAAAGATACAAAACCGCAATCTCAGAATTATAACAGGAGGTATGAATACTACCCCAATCACAGAAATGGAAACATGCACAGGTTTGCCATCAATGGAAGAAAGAAGAAATGAAAAAATCCTCACACAGTATGCAAAGTTCAAATGTTTGGAGAGTCATCAAATGAACCAAAGACTAAGCAGACCTACAAAAGAGAGGCTCAAAAGACGAAGCTTTCTACACTTCGTTAAACAGCTCCATAAATCACTCACAGATACAGACCTAAAAAACCTAAAACTACTAAATATCTTTAGCACATATCCAACCTGAGACAGGAACAACTTTCCAAAATTATGGACAATATACCAAGCATTATTTAGAAAACTGAAACTACTATACAAGTACTAAAAGAGACAACCAAGAATCACATACAGAAAGCATACCCAATGGATATATGGACACATATATATATACAGATGGATCAGCGAAAGATGCAGTATTAGATGGAGGATCATACCACCGAAGACGGATGTGTCGGGCCATTGACGCAAATAAAAAAGAATTCCATTCTCTGGACTACATCCTGCTGGAAATCTAGAATGGATCAAGTCCTGCTACTAGAGAAATCCAGCAGGAGTTTGAGAATGAACGCTGAAGAAGAAGAAGATGGAGGATCAGGAATATATATAGTAACACCAGATGGAAAATAAATAGAGAAATTCATACTCACTGGCAAACATTCCACAAATTTCAAAGCAGAAATGGAAGCCATAATAGAGGCAGCCAAAATGCTCATGAATTGCTTACCGAGTCACAACAAACATGTAGTATTTCTAATGGATGCAAAGTCAGTATTGCAGGCACTGAAAGATCCAAAGAACACGAGCATGAATGAACTTACGGCCTGCTTACTACACCTCAGCAATACTACCAAAGAAACAGTACTGCAGTGGATCCCTGGTCACTGTGGCATACCTGGAATTGAAAAAGTTGATCTCCTGGCTAGGGAAGGGGGATCACTGGAACAAATACAAAGTGATAATACGTACTATGAATGTAAGACCATGTTAAAAGCAGATTTTAAGAAAAAGTGGAAGCAGATGCACCCAACTGCAGAACCAAATGACCCCTATCATCAAATGTCATGCAAGGAACACACTTATCATCTTCAGACTACGAACTGGCCACAACAGACTGAGAAGTCACATGTTCCGAAAGCTGAAGATTGGCGAGACAGACTTGTGCAACTGTGGACTGAGCCCAGAGACTACAGAACACATTCTTCATGCCTGTCAACTCTACCAAGAAGAGAGGGAGAAAATATGGCCTACTGAGACGGCACTGCTTCCAGACTTGAGGGTTTCCAGGATGACCTGAAGCGAATCACACAATTCTTTGAAGCTATTGGTGCTGTAACCTGATATCTGACTGAAGAACGATGAAGAAGAAGAAGAGATGATGCTTTAATGTGATACATAAAGTACTGTTTTAATGTTATATGTAAAGTGATGTTTTAATGTGATGTGTAAAGTGTCTTTGTTAAATATTAACTTTTCTTTGCAAATGTTTTCGTTTGGTTTAATATTTAGAATTGTATTCTTTCTATCTCAACATAATACGCACGAGCGAGGTTTGAGTATTAAGGGAGGTTTGAGTATTAAGGGAGGTCTGAGTATTAAGGGAGGTCTGAGTATTAAGGGAGGTTTGAGTATTAAGGGAGGTTTGAGTATTAAGGGAGGTCTGAGTATTAAGGGAGGTCTGAGTATTAAGGGAGGTTTGAGTATTAAGGGAGGTTTGAGTATTAAGGGAGGTTTGAGTATTAAGGGAGGTCTGAGTATTAAGGGAGGTCTGAGTATTAAGGGAGGTCTGCATATTAAGGGAGGTCTCGCCCTTGTGTTGCCAGGGCCCGAAAGGGGAGCAAAGAATAGCAACACTGTTTACCTTCCACGCATGTCGTAAAAGGCGACTAAGGAGGTTATGGGATGGAGTTGGCTGTCCCATCCCATATAGGGCCAGTGACCCAAAGCCATGCTGAAGTCGGAATCGTCCGGCCGAAAGGCGCAGATATCGCAGCAATGCTGTAAACCATGACACAGCGCACTCCGTTCTCCGTACTTCATTATGTGGGAGATTGAGAACGAACGCAGAAGAAGAAGAAGAAGGGAGATCTGTGTATTAAGATTTTGCGAGGTTATACCAGTGGCTTACCATATCTATCACCACGCAACAACATGCGTAATGTAGATGATATATGACTATATAGTGAGACTTTTCTCTCATTGATAATCTCCGCAGCAATCATCTTTACAGTTATGTGTTTTTCATGTTATATGTTCTGTTGTGTACGGCTCATCAGTTAAATGCATGTCTCAATTTCATACTTTTCTCTTCTATTAAATAATCCCAATAATAACGAAGAGATATAAGCTAGTGGACATTGCATCTTTCTCTTTCAGTGGCGGTTTGCTATTTGGCGTGAAATGTCAGAGATACCTTCACTGTAGACGGGCATACAAAGTTGACGGAAGATTGAGGAACTAGTTGGCCCTCACGTTTATGCTACACTCCTAGCAGAACCAGACGAATCTGTCATAGTGCCACATTGGAATTCATCTCTTTGGAGACATGCATACATAAATCGTAATACATAAATACACCCATGCCTTTATATTAAATATATGAACTCGAGTATTACTTTGGTTGCTTAACTAGTTACTACTTACAAGTTACTTACCTCGTTACTTATCTAACGAGCACCTGTGCTTTTGTTAGAAATGATATGGGCTGTCAAGAGCCACCTGTTCAGAGATAAATCATCAACAAATCATCTCAATATAACATTGAACTTTTTTGTTGCTATATGTCTATTTATGCAGTGGCGTAGCGTGGGTCAATGGCGCCCGGGGCGGAATCATAATTTTCTGCCCTTGTGACATTAAAAAAATATGGCAGTGATTGTGACAGCCTGGACGAAAATAAATTTGCCGCCCTCCCGATGATGCCGCCCGGGCGGTCCGCACCTCCGCCCCCTGTCGCTACGCCACTGGTTGCGGGACATCAACTTTGGTACGGCAAAGGCACTTAAATCCCATTTCAATGTTTTCATTATTTTGAGGGACATTTTGATGCCCGGTGCGACCGCAACCAACTCGGCACGCCCATTACTCAAGGACACGGGGAAGAATATGCTAAAAAAAAGATTGCGGAAATTCCCGTGAATTATAGCTTGTGTCCTGATATAGCCTAATTGAACTTTGTCCGCTGGTTGAAAGGGGCACGCCTCTCCAAACGAGAGGCAAACTCATTAACCTACCTACCTATGAATTAAGCAATCTTTAGCTTAAAGCTGCATAATTACGTGCTATGAATGATACTCTCGGCTGGCGCGTATCGCTTTGTTGAGAAGGATGGAATACATATGGGATAATCCAACTACAATTAAATAAATCCTCTATGTCTTGTCAACACTTTCCTCTATATAACCACATCACTGTTGCCTCTAATTTTTCCACTATCCTGTTTATTTATTGCCAAACGTAGCATAAATATTTTAGAATAAGTGGTAGGTCCCTATATAGGCCTGAGAAGATTACAGGCTTTCGAGTACAATTGCCACAGACAAATTCTACGAATTTCCTATAGGGAACATAAGACCATTGTGTACGTAAGAAATAAAGTAGAGATGTGTGCAGGAGTTCAGGAACCATTGCTTTCAATAGTGAAACGACGAAAACTAGCATGGTTCGGACATGTATGCAGACATGATTCCTTGTCAAAAACAATACTACAGGGAACTGTCGATGGGGGGGGGGGGGGAACAGAGGAGAAAATAAAGGCATGGACAGGACAATATATTTCCACACTCATCCGCATCGCTGAGAATATAATTCGCTGGAGGACTCTGTGTGCTGAAGCAACCAATGTGACACCCCTACGACCGTGAAGGGTTACGGTTTATTGATTGATTGATATAGGCCTAGCCATGAAACTCTCTTCAGCGCTTCTAATGACAGTGACATATTACATAGCATATTCTTCTCAACATCTTAACTAAAAATCTATGTACCCATACAAATAGAAAATGTATTTCTTTTTAGATTTATAGGTCTATAATGGTACATATGGTATGCATGGCCTATTCTTCTTCTTCTGTGTTCATTCTCTTATAACCACAACGAATAAATCGTGAGATTTCCGCCGGCGAGAGCGAAGTACGTTGTGCCACAAGTTCCACAGTTGAACTGTGTTATTTGTACCTCGATTGGCTCACTTTGTGGTCTAGACATCCGAGGCCCAGCACATCCGTTTTTGTCATGCCTTTAATTCGGTTAGGTAGGCTTTCCTAGCCCGTGACAGCCTGCCTATCTGTCGACAGTCACGTGGGTGCGTAGTGACTCTTCGCTAAGACGATTGTCGTTCACGTCTATCTCGCGCGAGGTGTTCCGCCGTCTGTGAACCTGCCTCGTGTAATTCAACGTTCTGTGCCTATGCCCATCGGATGCTGAACCTTTTCTCATCCGCAAGAAGAGTTGGACCATGGATCTTTCGTCTTCTTAGCCGAGGTGTCGTTCACCGACCGCGTGAACCCCTCTCCCAATTCCGAGTCTCACACCACGAAATGACCTATAATGGTACACATGGCATACAGTGGCATCCAGGCATATCTTCACTGATGTACTTATTCTGCTCTCCCATATGGTATTTAATCTGGGCATTGCAGCCGTGGCTATTTCAAGTCTAACTTTCAAGCGTTGACCGCAACGGAACTCCATCTTCTATCTCTTTCACGAGGTTTTGGACAATGTCCAAAATAACGCACTGCGATTTATATGCGGTGCCATGAAAACCACCCCAACTGTTGCATGTGAGATCAACACAGACATAGAACCATTGCACTTAAGAAGAGAACGAGTGGTAGTAGAGACCTTTGAAAGATACATGAGAATGGACACCACAGAAGAAAATAGAAAAATGATAGAAAAGTGGCCAGACAAACACAGAACACTCAAAACATCGTTCCTCAATAGCGCAAGACAAGCAAGCATAAAACACCGTCTGCCAACAAATAGAGAACAAAAGGAATTCATAGACATTGAACCACCCTGCAGGCAAGCAATAACCCCTACCATAAGGACTGAACTCTCTGACCCCTCGGCAGATAAGAACACTGTAACTCTATTCCTGAAAACCATTGCCCTAGAAACAATCCATACATACCCACCAGAAATAATCCACGTATACACAGATGGATCTGCACAAAATGCTACCAAAAATGTTGGATATGGAGCTGTGATAAAATACCCGAACACAGATCCAGAAGACTACCCAAAATTGTTTGGCCCATGCGGAGATATTTGCTCTAACTCCACAGCAGAGATAATAGCAATTGAGAAAGCTCTGAATCAAATTATTGTGGACTTTGAGAACGGAACGACTCCACCTGAAGACACAGTCATCTTCTCCGACTCAAAATCAGCACTCCAAGCCTTCAAGACCAAAAAAACACCCCCTGGTTGCAATATCAACAGACAAATTGACCAGCTGTCCACATCATATGGTGCAGAAGTCACCCTCCAATGGATACCTGGCCATACCGGAGTCCTTGGAAACGAAATGGCTGATAAATTAGCTAAGAAAGGTGCTGCAGCCCCCAAGTTTTCGCCACAATCTCCCTACAAACATGCAAACAAATCCTAAAAAAGAACAACTTTTAATCTCATTCACGGGGTTTCCATCTCTTTCACGGGGTTTCTATCTCTTTCATAAGGTTGCCATCTCTTTCATAGGGTTTTTATCTCTTTCACGAGGTTTCTATCTCTTTCACATGGTTTCTGTCTCTTTCACAGATTTTCCATCTCTTTCACATGGTTTCCATCTCTTTCACAGGGTTTCTATCTATTTCACATGGTTGCCATCTCTTTCACAGGGTTGCCATTTTAAATATGGCTCATGATTAAGGTGAATATGACAGGCCGAATGGTGCAGATATCTCAACAAGGACCGACACATGCATTCCATTTTCTAGACTACATTCTACCAATCGATTTTGAGAACGAATGCAAAAAACGAAATATTTGGCAATTTTTTGCCTATTTTGAAAGCATATCTACTTTCACATATCATCATCATCAAGTGCCGTCTCCGCAACGAAGGTTGGCTGCAACGTATCTCCAACATCTCCTGTCTCTTGTCTTGGTGGTGCACTCTGCTAGACTGTAACCTGTCCATCGTGTAATGTTACTCTCCCACTTGTATCTCTGCCTACCTCTTGCTCGCTTCCCTTTGACTTTACCCTCAAGTAAGGTCTTCAATAGGGTGTCATGTCTTTTAATGTGTCCAAAGTATTTTATTTGCCTGATCTTTATTTCTCTTAGTAGTTCTTTCTTCATATTAGGTGTCTTTAGCACCTCTTTATTTGTTTTCTTCTCTTTCCATGATGTTCTCCCTATTCTTCTATATACCCACATCTCAAAGGCATTAATTTTGTCTTCTAATTGTTTATTTAGTGTCCATGTTTCTGAGCCATACATTAATATGGAATAGATGTAGCATTTTATAATTCTCATTTTTAACTTGTTTGTAATTTGTTTAGATATTAATAATTTCCTCATGTCATTGAAGGTACTTTTAGCCATTCCTATTCTCCTTTTAACTTCTGTTTCACATCTGCCATCATTTGTGACTATGTGTCCAAGATATTGATACTGTTTTACTTGTTGTAGTTTCTCTCCCTGTATGTTTATGTTTACCTCCTGTTCTTCTGTGTCTTTGCTGATTATCATGGTTTTTGTTTTTTGAATGTTTATATCTAGTCCATATTCATTACTTGATTTATTGACTTGATCTATTAGTCTTTGTAGTTCATGTTCCCTTTCTGCTAAAAGAACAGTGTCATCTGCATATAACCTTGACTTTCACATATAATCTTGTTTAAATTTATCTAAAACATGTACTTATGTAAAACACATGTTTTTAGAATGGTCCACTTAGACACGATGAACTATCACTAAAACTAGGGTGTTATGATGTGTAAACAATAAAACCTACAAATTACAATACACAAAACATTTTCAACATTTATATCAAAAGGCTGATCATGTTTTCTTGTTTAAACTATCATTCAAAGTGTCCAAGTAAAAATTGATAAAGCAGCATCTTAATAAAACTGGCGTGTTTATTTGAGTGGTCTTTGTTCATTTTTTTGCTTCTTTCATAAGCCTCCATTGAAGCCTATCTCTCCACATCTCAAGGGGTTCTACATTTGTAGAAAGAACTTGTAAACAACTTGTAGAAAACTGGCAACCAAACCACAGAATAAAACAATAGTCAGTCCTGAGCCATGTTGATGAAATAAAAGGCAGCTATCACCTCCCAGACAAGAGACAAGAACTGCAAAGAGTAGAAAAAAGTTTATCACCACATGCAGGTTTTAAATTTCAGAAAAGCAAGACACAATTAAGAAATAATGCACCGAAAAGTTCCGACCCAGTAATCTTATGAAAGCAACACAGAAAACAATAGACACCTACCCAGAACAATGGATTCATGTCTATACCGATGGGTCTGCTTTAAAAGCCACCGTCAATGCAGGTTATGGTGTCTATATAGAATATCCAGACAAAACATTTGATGCCTGTGGGGAGATATGTTCTAACTATGAAGCCGAAATAACAGCACTAGAGTTGCATTGTACCACCTGAAGACCATATTTGATGCCTTTCCATCAAAAGTTCAAAACATTGTTATTTTCACAGATTCTATGTTCGCTCTTCAAGCACTAGAATGTGATGGACATTGTAAGCCTGAGCTGGTGGAAATATATAACCATGCCAACCAACTACTTACATTGTTAAGCAGTGGATATCTGGCCACTCAAACACACCTGGCAATGAGAAGGCAGACAGACTAGCAAAGATGGGAGCTCAACAAGAACAGCCATATACATAAACAACCATGCACACAGTTAAAATGATGCTGAAATCTGTGACTAAAGAAAATTGGATGAACAGATGGGCTATGGGAAACACTTGGAGGGAAATCTATAAATATATGATCAGCCCAAATCCTAAAGATAACATCAACCTCCTGGGAAGAAAAGACTAGAGTATCATCTTCCGACTGCGCATACAACCTGTACAACTTAACAATCACCTGAACAGAATACAACCACAACACACAATCCAGAGCACTCATCCATATGAAAATGTTGACCGCAACCTTTTTAAATGCACAGCACTGGATGACATCAGGAAAATGCTTCTCCCTCCAGGGCTAGATAAATGGAACACATTATTTGTAACAAAACAACAGCTCACAAACACATGCATATCACACAATGGCATTGGGTCAAAGGGCATGAGCCCATGGACCGCTGGACCAACAACCAACCAATAAAACTTGCCTAGGAAAGAAATCGTGTGAAACATAGACACTATGCATTTTGGCAATTTCATTAATTTGAGGGTCTCTTTGTTCATATGAAATTTTGCACTGGCCAGCTTTTCGACCATCTGTAAAGACGCAAAAAGTCGTAATTTTGTATGTTTTCTTCTAACTATATCAAGACCTTGTTTTAATGTATTCGGGTAGAGGGTAACTTTGTTTCATAAAATGGGGTCGCAGATCAGTTTGCTTCTATAAAAT
Source organism: Meghimatium bilineatum (assembly GCA_034231615.1). Lineage (NCBI taxonomy): Eukaryota > Metazoa > Mollusca > Gastropoda > Stylommatophora > Philomycidae > Meghimatium > Meghimatium bilineatum. Next base: position 51,866,920 of record CM067306.1, read on the forward strand.
GGGGTCATGACTCAAAAATATTTCAGAATCAGAGTGATTGATGCAGAAGAAATCTCTTATTTCTGAGACTAGTCTCTAAATCTGGACAATCATTCTTTGATATAATTCTGTCATTCATTGTGGTTAAAAAAATGACAAAATACTTCATATAATCTTCAACAATTTTATTTAAATTAAATATCTATTCTACGAGGCGTGTTCAAATGAAAACGGGACTTGTTACACCACGCGTGATAGAGCGCACTGATATTGATGACATTTTGCACTAGTAATGAGTATCCAATAATTTACATACGGTCACGTGTTCATCTTCCCAGCATGCATATGTGCTGCAGAAGACTGTTAACAATATGGCGGGTGTGATTCCGAACCCGTCCAAAGTGAATCAGCGTGCTGTGATCCAGTTTCTTTCATTTGAAGGATGTCAAGCAGTAGACATTCATCGGAGAATGAAGGCAGCATATGGTGACAAATGTTTGTCGAGGACCAGAGTGATGGAGTGGGTGCGTATGTTTAAAGACGGAGGTTTCTGCTGGGAAGGTTATGGTGACTGCATTTTTTGACCATGAAGGGCTTTTGTTGACTGATTTTAAGGAACCTGGTGTCAACATCAATGCCGCCCATTATAAAGACACTTTAGACAAGCTGCATAAGGCCATCAAGGCTAAGCGACCAGGCAGACTTTCTCAAGGTGTGATTCTTCTCCACGACAACGCTCGTCCGCACGTCGCAAAAATTGTGCAGGAAACATTGGCAAAGAAGAATTGGGAAGTTCTTCATCACCCAGCCTATAGTCCCGATTTATCCCCGTGTGATTTCCATTTGTTCGGACCGTTGAAGAAAGCACTAAAGGGACAGCGATTCAACAGCGACGCAGACGTGAAGACAGCGGTGACCACATGGTTCAGAGAACAGCCACGCAACTTTTTCTCGGACGGCATTCGACGTCTACCTAAACAGTGGGATGCTTGCCTAAATGCATACGGAGATTTTTTCTGATGAACCCAGGTGCATTCTTATTCACAAGTGGTTGCTTTGTTCAATTCCGTTGAAAATATTAAATTGCGTATGATACTTTTTAAATAAATCCACAAGTCCCGTTTTCATTTGAACACGCCTCGTATCTATAAACCTGCACCCATCATGGTCATAAGGGTACCACATTGAAATCTTTAGCACACAGTCCCCCAGCGAGGTGAACATTCTTGAGACTAATGGGAATCGAACCAGGCCCATTCTAGTGGCACCAAATCACCTTGCAAGGTATGTTTTTAACAATACATTTGCGTGAAATGAGATGTTTGAGAAAAGTTAAAAATATCAAACACTGAGATCAACAGAGAAATGAAGATATCAGAGAAGAAATAAAAACCATCTCAAGACTACATTGAGAGACAGCAAACAAGGTGGTTTAGTCACATCATTATAATGGAACCAAAGCAACCAGCACTTTGTGTATACAACAGCTGAAGATCAGGCTACAGGGAACAAGGAAGACCAAGAATTAGAAGGATGGAGGCAATCAAAGAAACCTTAAAGAGACATGTGCTGACAATAGCAAAGTCTGACAACTCCAACTTCACCCACAACATTTAACAAAACAATTGGAGGACCCATGTAATAGGACAGCAAAGTACACCACTAAAACTCCCTCTTTGGCACCCCAATCACGAAGCCCTGATTGTTTCCATTCATGGGCAGTAGAGTTAGTTCTTCTTCTTCTTCTTTCCTTCACTTGAAACATGTCTATATCTGTAATTCTGTCTCCTTAATAAAACTCACTGTCTTTTGTAGTTCATACAGTGACCCATAGAGTTTTGATTCCAGTGTTGTTTCCTCTGGCCAATATGTCTGCCTCAGCGTTTCATGCTCAGAACATTCTTGAAGTATATGTTTGGCACTCTGTGCTGCCTGTCCACATGTACACATGGCTGTGTTGCCAATCTTGAACTTTGTATACATGTGACTGCGGTGTCGGTTGTGTCCTGTTCTGAGACGTAGAATTATAACTTGTTCTGGTCTGTTCATAATATGATAGTCATCTTGTGTTGGTGTTTGTGGCTTTCTTATTGACTTGATCATCTGTTTTTTCTGATGGTAGGTGATTGGTATATCTGGTTGGTCTTCGGCAGCACCTTCCTTAGCCAGTTGGTCTGCTTTTTCATTTCCTGGTATTCCACAGTGAGAGGGTATCCACTGCATGGTTACCCTATACTGGTAAGACAATTCGCTAAGTAGTTTTTTAAAGTCTGTTAGTTTTCCAGACTGGAAAGCTTGAAGCACTGACCTTGCATCTGTCAGGAATAACACAGGCTGTAGGTCAGAGTTGGAATTCAGCAGTTTTTTAGCTGCCACACTAATTGCCTGGATTTCTGCATCATAATTATTGCAGAATTTTCCTGTCGGTGTTCTGATTGTATCTCTAGGATTGTGTGGATATTCTATATATACACCTGCACCTCCATTCCTCACAGCATTCTGTGCTGACCCATCTGTGTATACTCTGACCCATATATCTTGTGGATATTCCTCATCCAGGAAACTGAGGGTGACTGTCCTTCGCTGCACACTGTACGGTTCGTCCTTGCTTAGTATTCCTTTCACATGGGTCTGAATGTATATTGGCATTCCATGCCTTTCACTCCACAGGGTTTGTTCTGGTACAGGCCTTAAGGGGCTGTCAACTTCAGGTAGGTCTGTAAGTTGTCTGCGGAGTCGTTTAGCTTGATGGATAAAACTGCTTCTTTTCAGTCGTCCCATTGCTAGATTTTGGAATCTTTCCTTCATTGGAAGACTTTGGCATACACTGAAACTTTTCTGCCTGAATTAGTACTTTTGTGTCTCTGCGTTCGCCAAGTGTTTGCATTCTTCCCATTTTCTGCTATGGGTGTTGATTTCATTGCTCCCAACATTATTCTAAGTGCCTGGTTTTGCACTTTATCTAGATCTTGTAATGTGGTGTTTGATGCAGGATACGACGCAGCTGAACCATATTCCAGGTGTGGTCTTATGCCTTGCTGGTAGACTTTACTGAGTAAATTCCCACTGGCTCCCAATGTGGTTCCACTTAGTTTTCTCAGGATAGCTAACTTTTTGTTGTTTTTCTCAGGATAGTTAAATTTTGTTTGCTTTGTTTATGTGCTGCTTCCATGTCAGCTTATCATCAAAAGTAACTCCGAGGTATGTGGGTTGTTTGTCTTCTTTCAAGAGCTCTCCATCTATCTTGATATGACCAGCTTTTTGTTTTGGTGAGAGGGTAAAGAGTGTAGTGCTGCACTTATCTGTGTTAATGCTGATGCACCATCTATTATCCCATAAGGTTAGGGCATCGATAGCTCTTTGTATTTGTTTAGGGGCCACTGTTGCATGTTCTTCCGAGCACCAGGTCGTCAGCACACATTACCACTTTGATCCCATGTGGTAGTTCAGCAACTAGGTCATTGAGGTAAACCAAGAAAAGTGTGGGTGACAGGACTCCTCCCTGGGGGACTCCATGACGCAGTAGAACTTTCTTGCTCTTGCGACCATCTAATTGTACCCTGGCTCTTCTATTGTGCAGGTATGCTTTTACCCATTTGTACATTCTTGAGCTAACCCTACAATTTCGCAATTTCTTTAGGAGCCCTTCTTTCCAGACCTTATCAAATGCTTTTCTGAGGTCTATCCATGTTGCTAGTACCAGTTTCTTATCTTGGAAGGCATCCTCAATCTCTTGGGAGAGGTAGGTTGCCTGATCTTCAGTAGAGTAGCACTGTCTGAAACCTGCTTGCTGTGATACCAGAAGGTTTTCACTTTCAAGGTACCACTGCATCCTAAGATTGATAATGCGTTCCATTGTTTTGCATAGACAGCTTGTGAGGCTGATGGGCCTGTAGTTGGAGACTGTGTTGCCATCTTTTCCTGATTTGAGGAGTGGTATCATTATTGCTTCTCTCCACGCCTGTGGTACATTACCTGTGGACCAGCTTGTGTTAAAGATCTGCAGTAGCTTTGCTCTTGCTGCAATTCCCAGGTTTCTAATCATTTCATTGGACACTCCATCAGCTCCAGGGGACTTTTTCATTTTCAATTTGGATATTGCATGCTCCAGTTCTCTCATTGTGATTGGTGCCTCCATGACTTCAGGTATAGGTTCGCCTTGTCCAATGTTTTGCTGGTTCTCTCGAACCTCCTGTTGTTTGTCTGGGCTGACTTTGATGTTATTGTCTTCTGCAAAGGATTCTGCAAAGTAATCAGCTGCATGTTTACCTGTTAAAATGTTTTTATCTTTATAAAGTGTGATCCTGGTATTTCTCCCTGTACCTTCATCATTTAGTTGTTGTACAAGTTTCCATAATTTCCTAGTATCTCTTTCTAGGTTCAGCGACTGTTTTTTCTGTCCAGCTACTCCTTCTGGCTTGTAACTTGGCTCTTTGAAATTTAGCCTTTGTTTGCTGATATTTGTTGTGATGTTCTTGGCTAGGTCTGTTCTCAGCCTGCTGTCTAGATGTTTCCATCTCATTTTGCAGCTTTTCCAGTTCATCATTCCAGTATGGTTTGTAGTTTTTGCGTGCCCCCCTGGGTATGGTTTTACTAGCAGCATGTAGTATACATCTATTAAATTCACTCACTGCTCTATTGATGTCTTTGTCCAAGTTCATGTCCTTAGCTAGAACACTGGTTAAATGCTGGTATATTTTCCAGTCTGCCCTCTTATAGTTCCACCTAGTGAGTGTGCTGCTGTCCTTGGTAAATTCATGTGGATTTTCAGAAATACTGGTCTGTGGTCACTACCCCCAAGGTGCTTTCCAACGACACGTGTGATGTTCCATTCCAGGCCTGGTGAGTGGAATGCCAGATCTGGTGTAGAGGTGGTGTGCCATGCTCTCGAGTAGAAGGTTGGTGAGTCAGCTGGCTGGTTAATAAGGATGAGATTATTTTCATCCTGCCAGCTCTCAAGTTCCTCACCTCTCTTGTCGATATGATCATAGCCCCAGCTCTGAGAGTGGCTGTATAAGTCACCACACACCATAAGTCTCTCTTTATATGGAATTGTGTCTAGTGCCAATGGTTTATCATTTGGGCAGTAGTAGTTCAGGAGATGGAATTCTGCACTGTCTGTTTTTAGGTGGAGCATCTGGTATTCTGCCCCTTCCATATATACTTCCAGCTGACATGCGCTGATATTGTTTTTAACAAGTGTCAGAATTCCACCCTTTCGCCTGTCTTTTCGGTCAAATCGGTAGCACTGGTAGTCTCTGATTTTGAAGGCTATGTCGCTGCTGAGGTGTGTTTCTTGGATACAGCATATATTAACTTGTTCTTCACTGAGGACATTTTCAAGTTCCAATTTTTTGCTGTATTCATCTCTTTTACTGTTGACACCCTCAGCATTCCAGTGCATTATTTTTATTGGCGTTTAAAGTTTCTTTGGCCAGTAATAAGTACACATTCTAGTGTAATGTTTTTAACAATACATTAGCGTGAAATGAAATGTTTGAGAAAAGTTAAAAATATCAAACACTGAGACCAACGGAGAAATGAAGATATCAGAGAAGAAATAAAAACCATCTCAAGACTACATTGAGAGACAGCAAACAAGGTGGTTTAGTCACATCATTAGAATGGAACCAAAGCAACCAGCACTTTGTGTATACAACAGCTGAAGATCAGGCTACAGGGAACAAGGAAGTCCAAGAATTAGATCGATGGAGGCAATCAAAGAAACCTTAAAGAGACACGTGCTGACAATAGCAAAGTCTGACAACTCCAACTTCACCCACAACATTTAACAAAACAATTGGAGGACCCATGTAATAGGACAGCAAAGTACACCACTAAAACTCCCTCTTTGGCACCCCAATCATAAAGCCCTGATTGTTTCCATTCATGGGCAGTAGAGTTAGTAAAGCATCAAGAGGTTTCAGCAGCTCTAGCTAATATTTCTTTTCCACTCTTCATATTCCACTACTGAAGTCATTTGTTGATGCCTATCTGCAGTCTGTTCTACTTTGTCTTTTTTATCTTCATCATCTGAAAATTAGAAAAGTTAAAAAAAAGGGTTCAAAAGTTGTAGAGGATTGACTTCACTGTACTCGGTTTCCCATATATACTCATCACTCTCAACAAAGTGGCATGCCACCTGCCAAGAGTACCACTCATAGCACGTAACTCCATAGCTTCAAGTGATAACCCACAGGGATCTCTGAAAAAATCCACTTTATACACAAAATGACATGAGCCAAATTCGAACTCATGACCTCTTGAAGTCAAGGCGAACAGCTTAACCCCATTACACTAGGGAGATCCCCTGAAAATTAGAAAGTTGTGACAAATCTTTAAATTAATAATATAGACTTTAATTAATGTTTTATTTGGGTCAGTACACATCACAGCCAGCCCCTTGTCATGGATATGAAGATTTAGTCGCCCCCAGTATGTTGACCGGATCTTAAAGTGTTGCGCAGAATAGCAAAACTATGACCTGTCATGTATGTTGCTAAAGATAAATAAGGAAATTTGGGGTTGGCATGACCCATCCCATGAAATAACCCAGAAGTCATTCTGAAGTTGGAATGTGTCACAGAAAGACGAGATATCGCAGATAGGCTGTAAACCACACATAATGAACTCAGTTCTCTAGACTCATTCTTTGACATGACTTTATGGTCACTTTGACCATGTGATAGGATAGAAAAGTACACTCCTAAAGCTCCTTAGTTGTCTCTTACAACATGCATAGCAGGTCACAAGGTTGCTATACTTTGATCCCCTTTTTGGCATCAGCAGATCAATAGAATAATGTCACATATGTCCTTGTCTGGAATGCGTGCCTATGTAATAGTTCATCTATAAGCAGAAAATAAAATGAACTCAGAAATTATGCACAGGTTCATTGAAAGTTTGTTATGGTGTACAGTTTTCATGTAGTCAACAATTTTACATCACTTGCAGAGCATGTCGCCACAAATAACAAAAATGGCTAATGTTAGTGAAATTATGCCATGATTTAATGAGAAGGGATCCCCATCGAGGCCAGCACCATACAGTGGTTATGGGGCTTAGTTCAGCCATCAGGGGCTGGAAACTAAGACTGGTCAGGCAGTACTACTCGAGCAGGACCATAGTCCTGCCCAAGTAAGCAGAGTGCTGAAGACGGAGGCATCCAGCGAAAAGGCGCACAGATAATCAGGATGCCACGCACAAAACACAATGGAAACATGTCTGTATTTATAAATAGTTATGGTGCCTGCCCTGTGACGAACGTTCATGCAGGGACGGTGCTGGGCCCTATAAAGGGCTCACCTCAGTTACTGGAAGTCCTTCTCAATTGCCCCGAGGAGCCAGGAGGCAAGGGAATAGAGCTACTGGGCAAAGAAACAAACAACCAATAAAAATAATGCACTGGAATGCTGAGGGTGTCAACAGTAAAAGAGATGGATACAGCAAAAAATTGGAACTTGAATTTGTCCTTAGTGAAGAACAAGTTAATATATGCTGTATCCAAGAAACACACCTCAGTAGTGACATAGCCTTCAAAATCAGAGGCTACCAGTGCTACCGGTCTGACAGAAAGGACAGGCGAAAGGGTGGAATTCTGACACTTTTTAAAAACAATATCAGCGCATGTCAGCTGGAAGTATATATGGAAGGGGCAGAATACCAGATGCTCCACCTAAAAACAGACAGTGCAGAATTCCATCTCCTGAACTACTACTGCCCAAATGATAAACCATTGGCACTAGACACAATTCCATATAAAGAGAGACTTATGGTGTGTGGTGACTTCAACAGCCACTCTCAGAGCTGGGGTTACGATCATATCGACAAGAGAGGTGAGGAACTTGAGAGCTGGCAGGATGAAAATAATCTCATCCTTATTAACCAGCTAGCAGACTCACAAACTTTCTACTCGAGAGCACGGCACACCACCTCTACACCAGACCTGGCATTCCACTCACCAGGCTTGGAATGGAACATCATACGTGTCGTTGGAAAGCAGCTTGGGGGTAGTGACCACAGACCAGTATTTCTGGAAATCCACAATGAATTTACTAAGGACAGCAGTACGCTCACTAGGTGGAACTATAAAAGGGCAGACTGGAAAATGTACCAGCATTTAACCAGTATTCTAGCTAAGGACATGAACTTGGACAAAGACATCAATAGAGCAGTGAGTGAATTTAATAGATGTATACTACATGCTGCTAGTAAAACCATACCCAGGGGGGCACACAAAAACTACAAACCATACTGGAATGATGAACTGGAAAAACTGCAAAATTAGATGGAAACACCTGTGGGGGATACCGACCCCTACCAGGAGCGTTCACAGGTGGCGGATAGTGGAAAAGCCTCTTGAGGCCAGCTGTGAATAACCCTCTGGACAAATAAACAGCCGCTGACTAAACGGTGTCGCTGACCACGAGGACAGGGTGGGATATCAGTCGGCGCTGATATTCCCACTGAAATACCCCATATGTCCATTGACTGGCAGCATCAAAGCGAGTATGAGCCGCTATAAGCTCAGGTTGCTGGAGTGGGGGTCACTGACCCCACTCCAGGAATGTGCCAGGGGGGAGGGGAGGGGGGTAGGGATAGGGTTTAGGTAGGGTTAGAGGGTTGGGTAGGGTAAATGGGAAATTATAGATATTAGAACAAGAGAGAGCAATGTTCTTTAATCACCTTCCCTGAGTGAGAGGTGTCTTAGATTACAAGAAATAAACCACAGAGGAGGATAATGAATACCTGGCAACAAAAAAATTATCCTAGGAGAGGGGAACTCTACCTCAAAACCCCGGGCAGATGGTGCTCGTTAACCCTGTTAGGCAAGCTGTCTAGGAGAAGGAAAACTCCAAAATGAAACCTCCACTGCCCTGTGGACAATCCTTGGATGGATAAGGGCTAGGGAAACACATCCTGACTCAAAAGTAAGATGGAAGACGGAGACACTGGACCGAAAGGTACAAAATAGTCCAGCCAAGGCTGAAAACCACAGTGTCACGCAATGACTTCACGTGTCAAATAAAAGGTTACAGATGATTCGTTTTGGTGCTTCATCTGTGGAATCCCGTCAGGTGGATGAAGTGCCGGGCTCTAAGCCTCGCAGGAGCCCACCCTCAGCGACTGGTGGTACCTCTGTCTCAATTTGTGGAGCCAGGAAAAGAGATCAGAGGAAAAAAACTACTGGTTCAAAAAAATCACATATAGATCATGATGCAGACAAAAATAAGCACTTAAAAATATTGCAGTGGAATGCAGAGGGCGTGTACAATAAAAAGACTGCACTTGCAAACCGATTACACACAGAGGAAATCGACATAGCATGCATACAGGAAACACACCTCACAAACAACAATAGATTCAACATCCGAGGATACCAAACATTTCGGAACGACAGAGAAAAAAGACATAAAGGAGGAGTTCTTATACTTGTGAAAAACAATATCGTTGCCTCTGAAATTCGAGTAGACACAGAAGAACAGGCTGAAATCATTGGAACCTGTCTAACTCTTCCAACTAAAGAGGTCATAGTATATAACTATTACTGTCCACAAGACAAGAGCCTATCTCTACACACAATTAACACAGAAAAAGATAACTGTCTTGTAATTGGTGACTTCAATAGCCACTCACAGAGTTGGGGATATACAGAACAAGATACTAGAGGAGAAGAAATGGAAGACTGGCAGTGTGAGGTGAAACTTCAACTGCTTAATGAACCTGAAGACCACCCAACTTTCTACTCTAGAAGATGGCACACCACCTCAACCCCTGACCTAGCCTTTGCAACAGACGCCTTAGCGAAAATAACATACAGGGAAGTGCTGGAGCAGCTTGGTGGAAGTGACCATCGCCCCATCAAACTCACCATTGACATTAACCATACCCCTGCTGGCCCTACAACCACACCCACATGGAACTTCAAGAAAGCAAACTGGAGTAAGTTTGCTGACCTGACAGACAAATTCACAAAAACCTTAAATCCAAGGATTAAAAACGTGAACAAAACTGCACAACTCCTGGCTTCTGCACTTCTTCAAGCAGCCAAGCAAACCATACCAAGAGGTGCTAGGAAAAATTACAAACCGTACTGGTCTGACGAACTCGATGAGTTGGAGAAAGAAGTGTCAAAGGCCAGAGACACAGCAGAAAAAAGCCCATCCACAGAAAACAACATATCACTAAAAGCTGCTGTAGCCAAACTAAGAAAAACGACAATTACAAACACAAGGAAAAGCTGGCATGAAAAAACAGAAAATTTAAACTTTGACAAAGAGGGAAGAAAGCTATGGAAAATAACAAAAATGCTCAACAATGAAGATAACAAAACAGCACCAGTAGCTATAGAGAATGGTGGAGATGTACTCACAGGAAAGAAGGCTGCAAATCACTTTATACAGCATTACCAAAGTACTGCCTGCCACAAAGTCGATGAAAATAGGAGAAGTAAGAAAAGAACTACGGAATATCGAAAAAGAGATCAGCAATGATAAACAAGATGTCATGAATATTCCATTCATGATCAATGAACTAAATAAAGAACTAGCAGTATTAAAACTTAGGAAATCACCTGGCCCTGATGACATACCAAATGAACTGCAAATTCACATCGGACCATCAGCAAAAAAGAAATTAATAAAATTTTTTAACAACTGTTGGGAAGAGGTCTAGTGCCACAGGTGTGGAAAACCGCCATAATGATACCCATCCACAAGAAAGGCAAGCCAAAAAATAAGGTGGACAGCTATCGCCCAATAAGTCTGACCAGCTGTGTTTGCAAATTAATGGAGCGCCTGGTAAACAAAAGAATGATGTGGTTCCTTGAAAAAAATAAAATCCTGCTAAATCAGCAAGCTTAGATCAACTTCAGAAAGTGTAGATCAACTGAAGACCAGATTACACTAATTGCCCAGGAAGTAGAGGATGCTTTCCAGGAAAAAAAGCAGACATCAGTGGTGTGGGTAGATATGGAAAAAGCCTTTGATTGTGTATGGAAAGATGGACTCCTCCTTAAACTACAACAAAACAAAGTGACAGGGCGCATGTATTACTGGATAAAACACTACCTGCACAACCGAAAAGCAGCAGTGAAGCTTGAAATGAAGCATAGCAGAAAGAAACTCTTTAAGCATGGAGTACCACAGGGAGGTGTTCTATCCCCCACTCTGTTCCTAATATTTATGAATGACATTGACAAAATTCTCTCGCGTAAAGTAAATGCTGCAATGTATGCAGACGATCTGGCGATATGGTGCAGTGAAGAGAGCGTAGGCACAACAAAAATAAGGTTGCAAGAAACTATGGACAATTTGGCCAAGTGGACAGACCAATGGGCCATGTCTATCAATGCCCAAAAAACTACCTATACCATCTTCAGCATATCCACCAAACCACAGAAAATCCTACTAACCATAAATGGTCAAACATTGCCAAAAGATGAGACACCTACATACCTTGGAGTCACTTTTGATCCAAGACTTACATGGAAACAGCACATAGACAAGTGCCAAACAAAAGGTACAATGAGGACAGCACATCTTAAAAAATTGGCTGGAACAGATTGGGGTGCAAATGGAAAAATTCTAAGTAGAGCATATACAGGTTATGTAAGACCAGCTTTGGAATATGGAATGTCAGCATGGGGGACTGCAGCCAAGAGTAACACTCAAAAGATCTCAAAGATACAAAACCGCAATCTCAGAATTATAACAGGAGGTATGAATACTACCCCAATCACAGAAATGGAAACATGCACAGGTTTGCCATCAATGGAAGAAAAAAGAAATGAAAAAATCCTCACACAGTATGCAAAGTTCAAATGTTTGGAGAGTTATCAAATGAACCAAAGACTAAGCAGACCTACAAAAGAGCGACTCAAAAGAGGTAGCTTTCTACACTCCGCTAAACAGCTCCAGAAATCACTCACAGATACAGACCTACAAAACCTAAAACCACTAAACACCTTTAACACATACCCAACATGGGACAGGAAAAACTTCCCAAGAATTATGGACAATATACCAAGCATCATTTCGAAAACAGAAACTACTATACAAGTACTAAAGGAGACAACTAAGAATCACATACAGAAAGCATACCCAAAGGATATATGGACACATGTATATACAGATGGATCAGCGAAAGAGGCAGTATTAGATGGAGGATCAGGAATATATATAGTAACACCAGATGGAAAAGAAATAGAGAAATCCATACCCACAGGCAAACATTCCACAAATTTTAAAGCAGAAATGGAAGCCATAATAGAGGCAGCCAAAATGCTCATGAATTGCTTGCCGAGTCACAACAGACATGTAGTATTTCTAACGGATGCAAAATCAGTATTGCAGGCATTGAAAGATCCAAAGAACACGAGCATGAATGAACTTACGGCCTGCTTACTACACCTCAGCAGTACCACCAAAGAAACAGTACTGCAGTGGATCCCAGGTCACTGTGGCATACCTGGAATTGAAAAAGCTGATCTCCTGGCAAGGAAAGGGGGATCACTGGAACAAATAGAAAATGATAATACGTACTATGAAACTAAGATCATGTTACAAGCAGAATATAAGAAAAAGTGGAAGCAAATGCACCCAACTGCAGAACCAAATGACCCCTACCACCAAATGTCATGCAAGGAACAAACCATCATTATCAGACTACGAACTGGTCACAACAGACTGAGAGGTCACATGTTCCGAAAGCTGAAGATTGGTGAGACAGACCTGTGCAACTGTGGACTGAGCCCAGAGACTGCAGAACACATTCTTCATGCCTGTCAACTCTACCAAGAAGAGAGGGAGAAAATATGGCCTACTGAGACGGCACTGCTTCCAGACTTGAGGGGTTCCATGGATGACCTGAAGCGAATCACACAATTCATTGAAGCTATTGGTGCTGTAACCTGATATCTGACTGAAGAACGATGAAGAAGAAGAAGAAGAAGATGGAAACATCTAGACAGCAGCCTGAGAACAGACCTAGCCAAGAACATCGCAACAAATATCAGCAAACAAAGGCTAAATTTCAAAGTGCCAAGTTACAAGCCAGACGGAGCAGCTGGAAAGAAAAAACAGAGTCGCTGAAACTAGAAAGAGATACTAGGAAATTATCGAAACTTGTAAAACAACTAAATGATGAAGGTACAGGGAGAAATACCAGGATCACACTTTATAAAGATAAAAACATTTTAACAGGTAAACATGCAGCTGATTACTTTGCAGATTCCTTTGCAGAAGACAATAACATCAAAGTCAGCCCAGACAAACAACAGGAGGTTCGAGAGAACCAGCAAAACATTGGACAAGGCGAACCTATACCTGAAGTCATGGAGGCACCAATCACAATGAGAGAACTGGAGCATGCAATATCCAAATTGAAAATGAAAAAGTCCCCTGGAGCTGATGGAGTGTCCAATGAAATGATTAGAAACCTGGGAATTGCAGCAAGAGCAAAGCTACTGCAGATCTTTAACACAAGCTGGTCTACAGGTAATGTACCACAGGCGTGGAGAGAAGCAATAATGATACCACTCCTCAAATCAGGAAAAGATGGCAACACAGTCTCCAACTACAGGCCCATCAGCCTCACAAGCTGTCTATGCAAAACAATGGAACGCATTATCAATCTTAGGATGCAGTGGTACCTTGAAAGTGAAAACCTTCTGGTATCACAGCAAATATAAATAACAAAATGGTCAGAGGGTGTCCGACAAAGTGGATGGTGCCGCAGTAACCTAATGAACAAATAGTAACGCAAAATGAGGTAAACAGGTTACTAAAACACTTACCTAGCCTATTATGGTAAGTGTTTTAGTAACCTGTTTACCTCATTTTGCGTTACTATTTGTTCATTAGGTTACTGCGGCACCATCCACTTTGTCGGACACCCTCTGACTTTAATAGGCTAGGTAAGTGTTTTAGTAACCTGTTTACCTCATTGTGCGTTACTATTGGTATCACAGCAAGCAGTTTCAGACAGTGCTACTCTACTGAAGATCAGGCAACCTACCTCTCCTAAGAGATTGAGGATGCCTTCCAAGATAAGAAACTGGTACTAGCAGCATGGATAGACCTCAGGAAAGCATTTGATAAGGTCTGGAAAGAAGGGCTCCTAAAGAAATTGCGAAATTACAGGGTTAGCTCAAGAATGTACAAATGGGTAAAAGCATACCTGCATAATAGAAGAGCCAGGGTACAATTAGATGGTCGCAAGAGCAAGAAAGTTTTACTGTGTCATGGAGTCCCCCAGGGAGGAGTCCTGCCAACCACACTTTTCTTGGTTTACATCAATGACCTAGTTGCTGAACTACCACACGGGATCAAAGTGGCAATGTATGCTGATGACCTGGTGCACGGAAGAACATGCAACAGTGGCCCCTAAACAAATACAAAGAGCTATCGATGCCCTAACCTTATGGGCAAATAGATGGTGCGTCAGCATTAACACAGATAAGTGTAGCACTACACTCTTTACCCTCTCACCAAAACAAAAAGCTGGTCATATCAAGATAGATGGAGAGCTCTTGAAAGAAGACAAACAACCCATATACCTCGGAGTTACTTTTGATGATAAGCTGACATGGAAGCAGCACATAAACAAAGCAACAACAAAAGCCAGGAGGAAGTTAGCTATCCTGAGAAAACTAAGTGGAACCACATGGGGAGCCAGTGGAAATATACTCAATAAAGTTTACCAGCAAGGCATAAGACCACACCTGGAATATGGTTCAGCTGTTTGGTGTCCTGCATCAAACACCACATTACAAGATCTAGATAAAGTGAAAAACCAGGCACTTATAATAATGTTTGGAGCAATAAAATCAACACCCATAAGCAGAGATGCAGAAAATGGGAAGAATGCAAACACTTGGCGAACGCAGAGACACAAAAGTACTAATTCAAGCAGAAAAGTTTTAGTGTATGCCAAGTCATCCAATGAAGGAAAAATTCCAAAATCTAGCAATGGGGCGACAATTTACAGACCTACCTGAAGTTGACAGCCCCTTAAGGTCTGTACCAGAACAAACCCCGTGGAGTGAAAGACATGGAATGCCAATATACATTCAGACCCATGTGAAAGGAATACTAAGTGAGGATGAACAGAACAGTGTGCAGCGAAGGACAGTCACCATCAGTTTCCTGGATGAGGAATATCCACAAGATATATAGGTCAGAGTCTACACAGATGGGTCAGCACAGAATAATATGCTGTGAGGAATGGAGATGCAGGTGTATATATAGAATATCCACACAAGCCTAGAGATACAATCAGAACACCGACAGGAAAATTCTGCAATAATTATGATGCAGAAATCCAGGCAATTAGTGTGGCAGCTAAAAAACTGCTGAACTCCAACTCTGGCCTACAGCCTGTGGTATTCCTGACACATGCAAGGTCAGTGCTTCAAGCTTTCCAGTCTGGAAACTAACAGACTTGAAAAAACTACTTAGCGAATTGTTGTACCAGTATAGGGTAACCATGCAGTGGATACCCTCTCACTGTGGAATACCAGGAAATGAAAAAGCAGACCAACTGGCTAAGGAAGATGACTATCACATTTTGAACAGATCAGAACAAGTTATAATTCTACGTCTCAGAACAGGACACAACCGACTCCGCAGTCACATGTATACAAAGTTCAAGATTGGCAACACGACCATGTGTACATGTGGACAGGCAGCACAGAGTGCCAAACATATACTTCAAGAGTGTTCTGAGTATGAAACGCTGAGGCAGACATATTGGCCAAAGGAAACAACACTGGAATCAAAGCTCTATGGGACACTGTATGAACTACAAAAGACAGTGAGTTTTATTAAGGAGACAGAATTACAGATATAGACATGTTTCAAGTGAACGAAAGAAGAAGAAATGAGAATGGATAATGCTAGAGTTTGGAGGGGAGAGGTGTTAGGTGCAGTGTTAAAACTAATTCTGAGGAGCACAGTAGCCTAGTTGATAGGAAGCTTGCTTGCTATCACTGGATTACAGCATACCAGATTCGAAACCTTGTCCGGACAAACAAAAATTCCCATTGTGATTTCTTGCTGGACACAACTACTCCTCCTGTTGACTCAATTGTAAAAGGGTACCTGATGCATGCGTTAGGGGAGGTAAAGACTGTAAGAAAGGGAACTGGCAACCCTAATTAATAGCTGCTGTGGCTTAATGCATGAAGTTATATTCATCCGTGACATCAGGAGGCTGCCATGGAGCCTACCTTTACCTACAACTAATTCTAATTCCTATCCCTACCCCCTCCTACTGTGTTTAAAAAACTGTGTTCTTCCTATTTTCGTTAATTATTTCCCTGGCTTCAAACTATTAAACAATTGCATTCTGCAATGTCACAAACTATTAAAAAATTATGACCAGACAATTCTTTAAAAACTATGAGCACTGTAAACATTGGTAGGCACACGTTCCAGACATGAACTGTTACTTCTTCTTCTTCTGCATTCATTCTTAAACTCTTGTAAACTAGCAGGATGTATTCTGGAGAACAGAATCTGCCAAATCAAGATTTACAGCTGTCTGAGATATCTGCTCCTTTCAGTACAACAAACCAAATTTAGTACAGCTTTGTGGGTCACTGACGTCACATGGGTCCATTCATTATTCGTGGTTTAATTAAAAAGTATTCCCATGGTTAAACCAGACATGAGAAAGTTGGATACCAGGGCTCAAACTCTGGGAAGATGCCATATTAATTTAGCAAGTGTTGCCGAGGACCCTCTTCAGGCGGTTTCTGGTATTTTTCTTCAGCGTTCATTCCAAAACTCCCAATGGATATCTCTTGCAGCAGAACAATGGTCCTACTAGATTTCCAGCAGAATTTAGTCCAGAGAATGGAAATTCTCTGCGTTGAGTCGCCGTTTTATTTACACCAATAATACGACACATCCATCTACGATGGGGGTTTCTGGTCAACCACTGACTAGACAGCTGAGCACTTATGGGAAACCATGTGTTATGACACTGGTTCATAACTCATATTACCTTTACCTTTTACAGTTGATCCCAAATCGTCATTATCGACTATGACAGGATGATCATGCAGTCTCTTGATTACATCCTGCTAATATGCAGGAGTTTAAGAACGAACACAGAAGAAGAGTGCCCAAAGAGCACTAGAAAACACTCCAAGCGAATGGATTCATCAAACTCTGTGGTCTGTATCAAAAAGTGAAAAAAAAACATCTGCAAACTCAGTCAGATGGTCTGCCAAAATTAATTAACATTTTTCTGTAGATTGTTACTACCTTGAATTTGAGCTTCTACGACCTCCAATAAACTCCTCTTTGTACTTTTTACTCTTGGACTTTTGTCTGTGGATTGATGATTTATTCATTGCAGACATTTAACATTTACTTTAATGATACAAAAAGGGGCATAGAATAGAAGAGACCAAACATTTCAAAAGATGTAGAGTTTCAGTTTTACTTACATAAAATATTGACAGACAGTTAATCCATAGTAATAAATGAATAGGCAAAAAGATTCTGGCAAGGACCTTCTTCACCCTTGTTGCCCGGCCTGAAAGGGGAGAAAATAATAGTGAAACTTTTACATGTCATGCATGTTGTAAGAGGTGACAGGCTTTTAGGGGGTGGAGTTGGCTGTCACATCCCTTACAGGGTCAAATGACACAGAAACCATGCTAAAGTCAAATGTGTCAGGACCAATGGCCAAGATATCACAGCCTAGCTGCAAGCCATGACACAGTGCATTTAATTCTCCAGATTATATCCTGTTAATCTGAAGGAGTTTGAAAAAGAATGAAGATGAAAAGGGCCTCCTTAATATGACACTGGAGAAATTATGATGGTTGCACAGAACAGAGAGTAGCAGTGCTTGATGATGGTTGCACAGAACAGAGAGTAGCAGTGCTTAATGATGGTTGAACAGAACAGAGAATAGCAGTGCTTAATGATGGTTGCACAGAACAGAGAATAGCAGTGCTTAATGATGGTTGCAAAGAACAGAGAGTAGCAGTGCTTAATGGTGGTTTGCACAGAACAGAGAGTAGCAGTGCTTGATGATGTTCTGCTAAAGAAACATCACATTAAAGAAGCTATTGGTTAATCCATGTTATTGTACTTCAAGGCAAACCCACAATTCTCCATCTCCCTGAGAAGATGTCAAAGGATATACATGCCGATAGTCCCCATGGCTAGCTAGCTGGATAAACACTCTTAATTGTACTCAATGTGTTCTCAGTTACATTTATACCATAAATAATATTGAATTGCCGCCTATGTGTTACTGAGAGGGAAGTAAAGAACAGCAACACTGTTTACCTTCCATGCATGTCGTAAGAGGTGACTAAGGAGGTTATGGGATGGAGTTGGCTGTTCCATTCCATATAGGGTCAACATAACCCAAAGCTATGCTAAAGTCATATGTGTCAGACCGAAAGGCACAGATATTGCATCATTGCTGTAAACCATGACACAAGACATTCCGTTCTCTGGACTACATCTTACTAATTTGGAGGAGTTTGAGAATGAACGAAGAAGAAGAAGATACTAAATTGCCTTGGATGCAGCATGGATACCTCCTGGATACCTCATCTATCCCAGTGTCCACTCCAGCAAGTGACCACAAACTTCAGTACATCACCAGTATTTATCTTAAATTCACAGATACAAGTCTGTCTGCTCTTTTATTACTACAAATATCAGCACACCCAGGGCAATAGATCAATGTGATACCCAGAAGTTTAGAAATAGTTATAGTTTTGACAATGGATGTTCTGAATATTTTGTTCATTTGCATATTGTCAAGAGGAGCAGCTATCACAGACAAGTTGTAAACCATGAAGCATTAAAGACTTATAGTATTGACTTTAACCCCAATCATCATAATTGAAGCAATTATTCTGTATTTCCCATTGTGCTCCATGAGAACTCTCAATATCAATAGTTATAATAAACTCCAAGCCAGATTGTTCTCATATTTTCAGATAAATCAAAAATCACAGGAGTTACCAGTTCAACAAATAACATCTCAGTAAACAACCAAATACTGGAAAAAGTCTCCAACTTTAATTACTTAGGTAACCACATGTTTGTTGATGGAGACTCAATGAAATAAATAAATACACGCATAGCAGTTGCAGCTAGCACATTTACCAAACTAACTAATATCTGAAAGTCAAAAGATCTAGGAAGAAACACCAAGCTAAAGCTATTCAACTCCTATATTGTCTCAGTATTAACATATGAAAGAGAAAGCTGGAAATCAACTGAAGCAACAGATAAAAAATTAAACAGCTTCGAAAACAAATGTCTCCGGAAACTGATGAACATAAAATGGAGCGATTTCGTCACAAATAGTGATTTAAGAAACAAATCACACCAAGAATATGTTTCAAACATCATAAGAAAACGCAGATGGAAATACCTGGGTTATGTTTTAAGACTAGATGAAAAGAGAATAAACCAACAAGCCCTAACATAGATGCCTGAGGGTAATATAAAACCTGAAATGCATAAAGAAAATCAAAAAAATAATTCACAGCTTTCTGTGAATATCCATCTCTGTGGGCCAGTGTTCCTCCTTTAACTGGTTTAATGAAATGTAGTCTTGCAGGATATGTTCTGCTGTCTGTCCACATAGACAAAGAGGTAATGCTACCAGTCTTGGATGAATATATAGTATATGAAATATAATTGTTGTAATGTGACAATTATGTCAACAACAATATATTTACATGATCAAATAAACATGAAAAGCGAGACAATACCATTACCAAGTTTTTGAGGGACATGTTTATTCAGCTGGATAATCAGTCTGTCTATAGTTGCTTTCCTGACTCCAATTTGTTCTTTAAGTTTGAATAAGTCAATTTTAAGCTTCAGTGTCCTGTTTTGAGAAAGAACACAACTTTGTTAGCTAGTAGATAGTCGTGTGAACTAGAAAACAGATGTGTTAGCTAGAAGACATGTGTGAACTAGAAGACAGTTGTGTGTGCTAAGACAAACATTGATCTAGAAGACAGATGTGTGAGCTAGAAGACATGTGTGAACTAGAAGACAGATGTGTGAGCTAGAAGACATATGTGTGAACTAGAAGACATATGTGTGAACTAGAAGACAGATGTGTGAGCTAGAAAACATGTGTGATCTAGAAGACAGATGTGTGAGCTAGAAGACATATGTGTGAACTAGAAAACAGGTGTGTGAGTTAGACAACAAAATTTGTGAGCTAGAAGAAAGTCATGTACGCTAAGACAAACGTTGATATAGAAGGCAGATGAGTCAATTTTTAAAATACATTATTAAGCGAGACTATAGTTTCCTAAATATTTGGGGTTACGGGTGGGTGTGTGGGGAGAGAAGGGTAAAACCTATTGATGAATCTATGGACAGCACTTTAGCAGCAATATCTCATCATATCAAACTCTAGCAGCAATATGCTAATTTGCTGCCATTTTTCATATTAATTAGTTCTGCACGCACCTAAAATAGTAGAAATAGGATCTTACATATGCCAACACATATATATATATATAATTTCTGTGGTATTGAATTATATTCAATAGTTGATAATTTATTTTCATTTTTATTATGCTAATTTGCTTCAATTTTTAATATTAATTAGTTATGTGCGCACCTAAAAATTATAGAAATAGAATCAACAGATGCGTCTTGCCTATGCTAATAAAAATATAGGTACAATACAAGAACCAGTAGACAGGTTTCTACGGAATAAACAGCTAACATAAATAGACGGAATGAAATTCCTAAAAGTTGCATATACAGACATGTCCACTATTCGACACATTGCGCGATGAGATCCCCTGACCACTCGACATGCGCGTTGCACACTGAGTGGGAGGTTGATAGCCAGTTCATTGCGCACAAATCGCTAGGTCGGTAATTTATGTTACGCCTTTTTAAGTTTCCGAGATAGTGCAATAGCATATGAAATTAAAAAGTGGTATGTTGTCACGTGATTTGACCACAGATTCTTGTATTGAACCCACATATATATATAATTTCTGTGGAATTTAATTATATTCAATACTTTGATAATTTATTTGCATTTTAATTATGCTAATTTGCTAAAATTTTAATATTAATTAGTTCTGCGCAACTAAAAATGATAGAAATAGGGTCAACAGATGCGTCTTGCATTTGCCAATACAAATATAGGTACAATACAATAATCAGTGGACAGCTTTCTACGGAACACATAGCTAACATAATTAGATAGAACGAAATTCCTAAAAGTTGCATATACAGACTATTCGACACGTTGCACGATGCGCACTGAGTGAGAGGTAGATGGCCAGTTCATTGCGTGCAAATAGCTAGATTAGTAATTTAAGTTACGACTTTTTAAGTTCTGAGATAGTGTAATAGCAGATGAAACTAAAAAGTCGTTATGTTGTCACGTGATTTGTCCATGGATTCTTGTATTGAACCCAAATATATTTAATTTCTGTGGTATTTAATTATACTAAATAGTTTGATAACTTATTTTCATTTCAACTATGCTACTTTGCTGCATTTTTAATTATTTATTAGTTCTGTGAGCACCTAAGACTTATAGAAATAGGATCAACAGATGCGTCTTGCCTTTGCCAACACAAATATATATAATTTCTGTGGCATTTAATTATATTCAATAGTTTGATAATTTATTTTCATTTTAATTATGCTAATTGCGGCCATTTTTAATATTAATTAGTTCTGTGCGCAATTACGACTTATAGAAATAGGATCAACAGATGCATCTTGCCTTTGCGAACACAAAAATATACATTTTCAGTGGTATTGTATATTTTATAGTTATATAGCTTAATTACATTTTAATTATGCCAATTAGTTGTTATTTTTTATACTCACTATTATTTTGCACATATTAAAATTAGAGATATGTAACCAATAGATGTGTCTAATATGGCCTACTGAGACAGCACTGCTTCCAGACTTGAGGGGTTATATGGATGACATGAGGCGAATCACACAATTTGTTGAAGCTATTGGTGCTGTAACCTGATATCTGACTGAAGAACGATAAAGAAGAAGAAGATGTGTCTTGTTTTTGCACACACAAAAATATATAGTTGCAGTGGTAATTAATTATATAAACAGTTAGATAATTTATTTTCATTTTAATTATACTAATTTGCTGCCATTTTTAATATTAATTAGTTCTGCGCGCACCTAAAAATTATAGAAATAGGATCATCAGATACGTCTTGCCTTTGCCAACACAAATATATATAATTTCTGTGGTATTTAATTATATTCAATAGTTTGATAATTTATTTTCATTTTAATTATTCTAATTGCGGCCATTTTTAATATTAATTAGTTCTGCGCGCACCTGAAAAATATAGAAATAGGATCAACATATTGCTCATGAATTGCTTGCAGAGTCACAACAGACATGTAGTATTTCTAATGGATGCAAAATCAGTATTGCAGGCATTGAAAGATCCAAAGAACACGAGCATGAATGAACTTACGGCCTGCTTACTACACCTCAGCAGTACAACCAAAGAAACAGTACTGCAGTGGATCCCAGGTCACTGTGGCATACCTGGAAATGACAAAGCAGATCTCCTGGCAAGGAAAGGGGGATCACTGGAACAAATAGAAAATGATAATACGTACTATGAAAGTAAGACCATGTTAAAAGCAGAATATAAGAAAAAGTGGAAGCAAATTCACCCAACTGCAGAACCAAATGACCCCTACCACCAAATGTCACGCAAGGAACAAACCATCATTTTCAGACTACGAACTGGTCACAATAGACTGAGAAGTCACATGTTACGAAAGCTGAAGATTGGCGAGACAGACCTGTGCAACTGTGGACTGAGACCAGAGACTGCAGAACACATTTTCATGCCTGTCAACTCTACCAAGAAGAGAGGGAGAAAATATGGCCTACTGAGACGGCACTGCTTCCAGACTTGAGGGGTTCCATGATGACCTGAAGCGAATCACACAATTCATTGAAGCTATTGGTGCTGTAACCTGATATCTGACTGAAGAACGATGAAGAAGAAGAAGAAGGATCAACATATGCGCCTTGCCTTTGCCAACACAAATATATATAATTTCTGTGGTATTTAATTATATTCAATAGTTTTATAATTTATTTTCACTTTAATTATGCTAATTTTCTGCGATTTTTAATATTACTTGGTTCTGCGGACACTTAAAAATTATAGAAATATGATCAACATATGCGTCTTGCCTTTGCCAACACAAATATATATAATTTCTGTGGCATTTAATTATATTCAATAAATTGATAATTTATTTTCATTTTAATTATGCTAATTGCTGCCATTTTTAATATTAATTAGTTCTGCGCGCACCTAAAAATTATAGAAATAGGATCAACAGATGCGAACATCATCAGAAAACACAGCTGGACATATGTCGGTCACATATTTAGAATGAAGGAAGACAGAATTACACGACGAGCCTTCATGTGGACACCAGTCGGGTAAAGAAATCAAGGAAGACCAAAAACAACTCTCAGAAGAACATTTCTGAATGAATTAAAATCAACAGGCATAAATGCACAAGACCTGCACTCCTTGGCAACTAACCGATAGGCATCTAGAACTACAATATCCGAGCTATGTGCCAAATTTGGCAAAAGAGGAACTGACTAACATAATATTATATATTTAATTTTTAATATTTTAAATATTCTAATTAGCTGCCATTTTTTAAGATTAATTAGTTCTGCGCGCACCTAAAAATTATAGAAATAGGATTATCAGATGCGTCTTGCCTTTGCCAACACAAATATATATAATTTCTGTGGTATTTAATTATATTCAATAGTTTGATAATTTCATTTATTTTCATTATGCTAATTTGCTGCCATTTTTAATATTAATTAGTTCTGCGTGCACCTTAAAATTATAGAAATAGGATCAAAAGATGCGTCTTGCCTATGCCAGCACAAATATATATAATTTCTGTGGTATTTAATTATATTCAATAATTTGATAATTTATTTTCATTTTAGTTAGGCCCTAAGCTAATTTTCTGACATTTTTAACATTAATTAATTCTTTCTACGTGCACTGAAAAATTGTAGAAATAGGATCAACAGAAGTGTATTATCTTCACAAATAAATAAAAATGTATAGTTTGTGGCTTGTATTATTGAAAATAACTAAGTAGATAAGTTAGAAATTAACATTGACATTGATTTGTGATCACAAGTTTTATTTATATTTTCTTATATGTTTCATGTTAATTATTTTGATGTTAAATTAATTCGAAAAAAAAAAATAACTTTTTTTCAGTGTTGACGTACAGACTTGCTTGATGATGTATCGTTGAATTGCATTTATTAAGCGCTATCTAACTATATTATTTGTAATTATGTAGCACAATTCTGAAAAATTTGTCCCAGTGGATAGATTTCCGATTTTCCATATCTCTCGTTTCATTGCAATTTGTTAGATCTTCATTGCCGAATTATATAAGGTTGAACGAATCATGACGTAAATATGGAAATCATTAAATCCGTTTCAGTAACACAGATATTTAATTTCTACGATATTAATATGTTAAATTAATGATCTACCTGTTCTTGATTCAGCAAAACACAAACATTATTTGAACCGGAAGTTAAAGATAGTAGTATTTATGTACCAAGGGACATAGCCGGGCATATACTCCAAAATCAAGGGTGGTAATAAGTATGAGATATTAATAAATCATCAAAACACAAATATTTTGATCTGACAATTGGCAATATCATTTAAATGAACAACTATAATTTATTTTGCGAGATTTTATGTAACTTTTCCCCGTTCTCCTATTTATAAAAACGTTTTTTTGAAAGCAATATGCGCGACATTCTTCCCTCACTGTTGTCATTGGTAACAAAATGTGTGGCACATAAGTTTTTGAATGTTAAAGGATAATGTCCGTATCAGGTTCAAGTTCCCCGCGGAACTTTACAAAAGTTGGCTCTTGACTTTGTATGGGAACTAGTGTCAGTTGTCCGTTCACATGTCTTAGACTCCACCGCGGGGTCAAGGTTCAGCCAGTGTCGAGTCAGCTCGCTCGTCACAGTACCGCTTGGGATCTAGGCTGGTTCCTCCCCATATGACATGTTAAGACAGGACGAAGTCACCGGGGTGAAGTTTTCGGTCGTACGGAATGTTAACAGCATAAACGTGCTCAGCTAAGTGGTGAGCTATACTTAGCGTCCGAGTGGCTTTCGATGTCGGCGTCTGCTATGTCATACCGCCTCGAGAGAGGATTACGGGGGTATAGGAGAGCTGCTTAGAAAGTGCTTCACTCGACTTTTTTGTCATGAAATAACTTTGTAATTACTTAAATTTTAGTATTATTTGTATTTACACCCTTACACTTAAACGTATTTTTGATTTAACATTTGGATACTGTTATTTATTGGAAAGAATAAACTATTTTGATACAAAGTAATAATATAGTCTTACAGTTTTTATGGCCATAGTTCTTAATTTAAAAGATCTTAATTATATAATTATAATTTCGTTAACAAAATAAAACAAATTTAGTATTCACGAGGAAAAAAATGGGATTGCAATTTGTGAGTTTTAAACGCTTCATTTTTTAGAGAAAATTTACTTTCAACAATAACGAAATTTCACAATATAAGCTGCGTAGAAAGTGCCTCACTCGACTTTTTTGTCATTTTTTTAACTCTGTAATTAGAATCCCTATATTTTAGTATCATTCATTTAATATCATATACACGATTATATAACGTATTTTTTAAAATGTATAGTCAATTTATTTCATTTGGTGTTATTGGAAAAATACATTTTTTGATAAAAATAGAACAGAAAATAGAAAAAAGGATATTGATTACTATACAAATGTATAGTCTTTAATGACTCAAGTTTACATTAGAATTTCTTTTATTTAAACGAATTTTTTATTTGTGAAGAAAAAATTGGAATTGCAGTTCAAGAGTTTAATGGTTGAGAGAGCATTTACTTTCAACAATAGCGAAAATTCACAATATAAAAGCATATATTGTGTTAGTTAAGTTTTTTTTTAAAATGTAAACACAAAATAAACTCACATAGCACTATATCAAAATATAGGACTATAATGAAACAACACACTTAGTTAACGAGTTTGGCACGCTTTTCGACACTGGTGCATGGTAACACTAAACGCAGGCGGGTGTAAAGGCTTAAATATATTTATACATAGATCAGTTGTAATAGCGTATTTTCTGTAGACATATTAAATTAACTCAGAATATTATGTGATTGTCAGGGGTCTTCTGTCAGGGGACCATCAAATGAATAAATTATATTTCCAACACAGCTAACCTGTGTTCTTTGATACAATTAAAATAGAAAGAATGTCTTTGATAATTTGTTTATAGTGAATAATCTGAAAGCAACGGTAGTTAAATAAACTTAATTTTCAATATTAACTGCCATTGTGCTGCTGGGCCTGGGTGGGAGCAAAGGATAGAAACTGCCCTTGTGTTACGAGGCCTGCATTGGAGCAAAAGATAGAAACTGCCCTTGTTTTGTAGGGACTGGAAGAGGAGCAAAGGATAGCTAAACTCTTACCTGTCAAACATTTCGCAAGTAACAACTAAGAGGATTTTGAGGTGGAGTTCGCTTTTCCCTAAAGGTCCATAGATAACTAGCAGTGCCGTAGAGACTTGATTGGTGTGGAAGGGGTTTTATCTAAAAAAAAATAATGTAAAAAAGGTATTCGTCTGTTGTTGTAATTTTTGTAAGGTAGGGGTTCATCCACCTTTTGGCTAAATTACTAGCAATACAAAATATGTTTTGACTTCTTAAGAGTGGGAAAGAGTTAACTACACCCCCCCCCCCCTTATCAATAGAAGAATAAACCATGCAAGTAGATATATTTGTCGATTTAATATTGATTGACTGATTCGGAACCACAAGAAATGTGTTCATACCCAGGAGACTTCAGCTCAGTGCAATGCATATTGAATGAGTTTTCTACTCACAGGGGGTATATAATTGTATAGATGACATGCTACAAGCTTCCATAAAAGAGCCTCAATATAACGGCATTTCATATACTAGGGTTTTCTGTTGCATGTGTGGTTTGTCTAGTGGGACATTTGTGGTACCCACAGATGCAACCTCATGCGTTTAATATTGAAAGTAATGATTCTTGTAGACATGTATGAATCTATAGCATTGATTTTGTTTTTCCAAATGATAGTTGATCTTGACATATCAGCTAAATCCATCTCCATCCTTAAGCTAAAGTCACCTTGTTGACTAGGAAATCCTGTGACTTCTGGATCACTGGATCACTAGACCGTCAATGGAATGTAATAGTTCAACTAGTATGTGCTACCTTTTCTGGTTTTCACACCACACTCCCCATCACACAGGCTGACCACTGATCTATCATAAACAGCACAATCTACATTATACGGGCTGATATAAATCGACCATACACAGTTTAGTACACATTACTCGGGCTGACCACTGATCTAAAACACATATCATAGTCAACACCACTCAATGTTTTTGTTTTTTATTTTCTTATAGGTCCTAATTTTGACATCTTAGCAGCAATCTTACTTTCGTGAACTGTACGAGATAGAAAAAGGGCTCTGTTTACAGGAATAAAACTTGACTATTGTGTTTTAGATAGTCACTTTGATTTAACATAATGCTTTATTTTTTTATTTTTAAATCACTAATTTAATCACAGTAAACAGATAGTTTGACATTTTATAAAAGGTGGTTTTACGTTTGCAATAAAAGGGAGATAATACGAACAATTGAAATAAATTTGATTCAACTAATTATTCTCCCCTTATTAGTTATCATCCCACTGTGGCATACCAGGATATTGAAAAGGCAGACAGACTGTCAAAGGATGGAGCAACACAGGGACAAATAGACCAAGAAATCGCCTACCAAGACAAAGGACACTCATCACAACCATCAGGAAAGTTGATCACCCAAAAGACAATTACCACTATCTCGACAGAGCAGAACAGGTTATTACCTTTCGCCTCAGAACAGAACACAACAGATTAAACATGCACTTAAATAGACTGAGACTGATCCCATCACCTCTGCGCCCTTGTGGGCAGGCAGGACAGACCACTGAACATATTCTGCACGACTGCAATACACTAAACCGGTTATGGGAAGAACACTGGCCCACGGAGATGGATATCCACATAAAGATGTATGGGAGCACTGGGGAGATTTCAAATACAGCAGCATTTATTAAGAAAACAGGACTTGATGTGTAGACATGTCAAACTCCGAACAAGAAGAGGAAACTAATTATTGTGTCAAAAAAAGAGAAGAAATGTACTCCTGCATCTTGAATTTAAACACGAATTAAACAAATAGTTTGTTCTATTTTCTGTTGTATGCATCTGTCTAAAATGCTAAAAATATTATTATGAAAAACTCATAAGGAAATTGACCATGATTACTATGTAAAAAAACTGAAAATTAGGATGATATCCCTTGTAAACCAAATAAGAACCAAATTGTGCTTATTACAAACATGTGTGTTTCCAGTAACGGAATGCAAATCATGCGAAACATGGGTACTAAATAAAACATTGTCCAAGAGAATAACATCATTTGAATTAAAGTAAAGAGTTCTGAGAAAACCATGGACAGTAAAGAAAACAAACCAGGAGGTGCAAAGCACAATCATCGCCCAACATGGCTGGCTTCTGAAAACCATATTAAATTTAACCCTTTTTTTATTTCGAGAGACATGACGGTATGGAGATAATGATATTTGAGGGATGATAGAAGGTAACAGGGGTAAACGCCGACTAAGACGCCGTTGGACAGAAGATATACAGGAATGTCTGCACATGTCCCTAAAGGAGGCGGTACACCTTGGTCAAGGCCGAGGATAATGAAGATCCTGTTCTGGAAAGAATATGTCACGTGTTGATCCCCTAGTGGTGAGGTACGCCACTTTAAACTATGGGAGTGAGTTCAATTTAGTTATATCATAGGTTTTTGAGCATACAAAATCATGGGGGTGCTGGTTCAGATAATACTGTCACCGTGACTCAAATAATAAAATTGGGATGATAAAAATGTGATGTATTGTATACCCCGGCAGTTTTGGTTCAGCAACACACTCTTAAATACATACTCTTTAATTCGCGGTGGCTGGATTACAGAACACGACCTCTATTATTATCATTTGATGGTTAAAAACTTTGATGATATAACCAAATTGTCGCCCGAATGTTTCCGGAGTCATAAATTGGAGTAAAGAAATGAGACATTGCTACCTGCCAATTATATTGTACGAGGCAACTACGCAGGTTGGTTGTTTCATCCCAAAAAGAGTCAAAGTGACGCAGAAGCTATGCTGAAGTAGGATCTGGCAGGCTGAAAAGCGCAGATATCGCAGCTAAGATATAAGCTGTATTCACAATGCACTTTGTTCTCCAAACTACATAATATGGGAGTCTGAGAACTAACGCAGAAGAACAAGAGCGAAATTGAATCATGTCCGCGGTTGAAAGAAGAGCACCATTACCATAAGGGTACCACCAATGCAACAGAAAACCTTAGTAGATGACATTCCGTTATATTGAGGCTCTCTTATAGAAGCTTTGTAGCATGTCATCTATACAATTATATACCCCCTCTGAGTAGAAGTCTCTTTAACTAGGCATTGCACTAAGCCGAAAGCTGAAGTCTCCTGGGTATGAAAGAAAGCTAAGAAAACCCATCCCACTGCACATAGGAAGCAAGAAATTTGGTTTGAAGTGTGGTGTCGCTAGAAAGGAGCAGTTTCGTGGGCAAGAAAGAATGATGGCCAATCAATTGCGTACTGGGACCGCCAGTCAGCGTGTAATGGTGGTTACACTCAATGAGAGATCTGAGCACCTATGGACTTGTCCGACGTGCAATGACGATAATCCAACGACTAACTAACTATAGGAAGCAAAAGTTACTACGCTACAATTCCTGATGAAATCGCATCTTTTATTGGAGATGCGGTTAGTCAAGTACGGAAAAACGCGTGTGCAATTGTTGCTAGGCGATTTGGTGCCGTAGAACGGACTGGTTCAATTCCCGTTAGTCTCAAGAATTTTACAATTCCTGGGGATCTTAAAAACACAAACCATAAGGGTACTATAAAAACATAATTATAATAGTTAAATATTGTGATACAAGTAAGGTAATAATGAAACATGAGGATCACAAAACACAGATTTATTACACAGACATGTTTTGATCAAAATTATTCCTTGATACCCATACATATATTTAAGCTTACATATGGGACTGTCTGGCCATCATGTAAGAATTAACATCCGCGTGCGTGCCCACGCACACACGCACACACGTATGTGTGTATGTATGTATATATACAAATAAGTATGGATGTATGTGTGTGTGTATGTATGTATATGTATGTATGTATATATAAGAATAGGGGGAACTTCGTGGAAAGATAAGGAAATGAACAAAAAACTTTTAATACTTTGTATGAAAAAAAGATCTATTAAAAGAAATAAAATAAAACAAATAATGTATTTTGAATATATTAAAAGACATGACACCTTACTGTATACCTTACTTGATTGAAGGGAGTCAACCAAGGGTAGGCAGAGTTACAAGTGAGAGAGAAATATCACGAGATGGGCAGGTTACAGTCTGGCAGAGTGCATAACCAAGGCAAGAGACAGGGATGTTGGAGGTCCGTTGCAGCCAACTTTCGTTGCGAAGATGGCGCATCATGATGATGAACAATGACTGACAGGCACATAGGTGCCCAGTCTCTCACAGCAAATGTCGAAGGGTATGCATGCTAATTGTTCATGTGGTTTGCTGGGTGAGTATGCTCCCCATTTTAGCCTGTGATTCCAGCGGTACTATATATGTTTCTTAACGCAGAATGAGGTGCAAAGGGCAGAAACCAGAGCTCATTTTTCAGAATACTCTGGGAGTTTGTTAGAATCACCATTACCAACGCATATCAATCAAAGAGTAAAGAAATATGCAAGAAAAGTGATTTTGATTGTACTGGACGTCAAATGTGTCATAATGAAAAATTACCTGCCTCAATGCAAGACGACTAAAGGCCAGTGGTACGTTGATCTCCATACCAAACGTACCAAACTTAAAAAGACTGACCAGAAAACGAGGGATAACTCGCAATCAAAGTATGCTCTTTCTTAAAGACAATGCACCTTCCCATAAAGCATGGCTTGCGTTGCAAACAGTCAACGATTTGAATATTGAAATTATTCCACACCCATCATATTCTCTAGATTTGAATATTGAAATTATTCCACACCCATCATATTCTCCAGATTGGGCTCCATATGTATTTTTCCTTTTAGAAAATCTTACCGGTGAAAGAAAATAATTTTGATAGTTAAGATGTCGTAATGGTTGTCTTCTTCTTCTTCTCGTTCGGAGTTTGACATGTCTACACAGCAAGTCATGTTTTCCTAATAAATGCTCCTGTATTTGAAAGCTCCTCAGTGCTCCCATACATCTTTCTGTGGATATCCATCTCTGTGGGCCAGTGTTCTTCCCTTAACTGGTTTAGTGTATTGCAGTCTTGCAGGATATGTTCCGCTGTCTGTGCTGCCTGCCCACAAAGGCACAGTGGTGATGGGATCAATCTTAGTCTATTTAAGTGGCTGTTTAATATGTTGTGTCCTGTTCTGAGGCGGAAGATTATAACCTGCTCTGCTCTGTTGAGATAGTGGTAATTGTCTTTTGGGTGGTCGACTTTCCTGATGGCTTTGATGAGGGTCTTATTTTCTTGGTAGGTGATTTCTTGGTCTATCTGTTCCTGTGTTGCTCCATCCTTTGCTATTCTGTCTGCCTCTTCATTTCCTGGTATGCCACAGTGGGATGTTATCCACTGTAGTACTACCCTTCTTTGGATGCTCACTTCTCGCATGGCTTTCTTCAGGTCTGGCAGTTTATCGCTGTCAATGGCTTGTAGGACAGACATAGCATCAGTAAGAAATATCACCTGCTGGCATTGACTTGTGTTGTTAATTATTTCTGCAGCAATGTTTAAAGCCTGTACTTCTGCAGAGTAGTTGGAGCAGAATATTCCATTTGGTGAACATGTGGATTCATTTTCTTTTTCTTGATATTTTATGTACACGCCAGCACCTCCATTCTTTACTGTTCTAGTTGCTGTTCCGTCGGTATATACTTGTATCCATGCTTCTCTGAGGTACATATCTTCAATCATGTTGCATACTATTGTTTTCTTTTGAAGATTATTCAGTTCTATCATAGTGTGGTAGTTGTTTATGGTGGTTCTGATAGTGAGATTTGGGTATTGCTCCCACGGAACTGGAAAAAGTGTTGGTGATATCTCTCTTTGTCTGTTATGTCTGGTAGTTCATCCTTATATTTTCTGTTTACTGTTTTGGATCGGTGTATAAAACTGCTCCTCTTCAGTCTTCCACTGGCTAGGTCACTGTGTCTGGCCCTCATTGGATGTTCTGGCATGCTCATGTACTTTTCTGCATGTACCATGGTCTTAGTGTCTCGCCTGCATGGTAAGGGGGTAATGCCTGTAATTTTTTCCATTTTATTTATGGGAGAGGTCTTCATGGCACCTGTGATAAGGCGAAGTGCTTGATTTTGTACCTTGTTCAGGGCTTGTAGATGGGAGTTGGCTGCTGAAGTCTGTACCATATTCTAGTACTGGTCTAATTGCACCAGTATATACCTTCTTCAAAGTTGCCTCATTGCCCCCCCCCCGTTTGTTCCTGCCAATTTCCTCAGGAAAGCAAGTTTCTTTCTTGCATTTGCTTCTATTTTTCTCAATGTGAGGCCTTCATGTTAGTCTCTTATCTAGCGTACTGCCCAAGTACACCGGCTCGTCTTCTGTTTGGATATGTACATTTCCGAGTTTTATCTCTCCTGCTTTGTCCTTATTTGAGAGTGTGAAGAGTGTTGTTGAAGACTTTTCAGCATTTATCTTTACCCTCCATTTATCTGCCAATGCTGCTATGTTGTCTGCTGCCTTTTGTATTTTTTGTTGGCGATCTTTAGATGTTCTTCTACACTTCACACCACCAAGTCATCAGCGCACATTGCAGCTCTTACACCTTGTGGCAATTCACAAATTATATCATTTATGAAGACAAGAAACAGAGTTGGAGACAATACTGAGCCTTGAGGAACTCCATGTATTAGGAGAACGTTTTTGCTGTTGTATCCTTCCATGGTGACTCTTGCTTTCCTATTGTGTAAGAAGAAACGGATCCACTTGCTCATGTTGCCCCCTATTCCGTTTATTTGCAGCTTTATTATCAGTCCATCTTTCCAGACCTAGTCGAAAGCTTTTTGAAGATCTATCCATAGGGTGAAAACTTTTTTCTTTTCTTGAAATGCGTCTTCTATGATCTGGGATAGGAATGTTATTTGGTCTTCTGTGCTGTTACACTCTCTAAACCCAGCTTGTTCTGACACCAATAGCTTCTCATATTCTAGGTACCACTTTAGTCTTCTGTTGATCATCCTTTCTATTGTCTTGCAGACACAACTCGTTAGACTTATTGTTCTATAGCTGTCAGGCTTCTGTATGTCCTTGCCTTTTTTAATAGTAGGACACATAAACTCTTCTCTCCAAGACTGTGGTACATTTCCTGTTTCCCAACTATAGTTGTATATCTGTAATAATTTGTACATTGCTGTCTGTTCTAGGTTCCTAAGCATTTCATTGGTGACACCGGCCGGTCCTGGTGGTTTTCTATCCTTCAGTTTCCCTATAGATGCATTTAATTCTTTTATTGTGAATAATTTGGACATGACGTCTGCGCAGTTTGTGTTGTTCTTATCATTATTATTTCTTGACGAATGCTTCGTTGTCTACATGTATTGATGGTAATTGTGCTTTCTTTTCTGTTAAGATTCCGCAAGCTTGTCTGCTACTTGTTTGCCAGAGTGGAATTTACCTGAATGTTCCAGCGTAATTTTTTGTCGCTGGCTATTGCTATCATCATTTATTTGCTTGGTTAGTTTCCACAGCTTTCTCCCTTGCGTTTCAAAATTTAATTATTGAGTTTTTTCCCTCCAACTTCTTCTCTGTGTTGCTATCTTTTGTTTAGTGAACTTTGCTTTTTTTTTTTTTTTTAGAGCGATGTGATTCTGTTGTGATGGTTGCGTCTCTGCCATATTACGTGCTTCAGTCAGTTCTTCCTGTAGTTTTTGAAGTGTATTGGTCCAATATGGTACATAATTCTTCCTTGTTCCTCCTGGTATTGTCTCCTTAGCTGCCTGAAGTATTCCTTTATTAAACTCCATGATAATATTGTTGATGTCTCTGCCTGTTAATTTTATGTCTTTTGTAAGTAGGTTTGCTCTATGTTTATATATGTGCCAGTTTGCTTTCTTGTAGTTCCATATTGGCTTAGTTGTAGTTGGTCTTGTAATTGTTGATTTGTTCACTTGGATGATAACTGGACGGTGATCACTGCCACCAAGTTGTTTGCCTATTGTTCCTTCCATTATTCCAGCCAGTTCTGAGGTGCAGAATGCCAGGTCTGTGGTTGAGGTGCTATGCCATCTTCTTGAGGAGAAAGTTGGTGGATCCCGTGGATTGTTCAGGATAATTAGGTTGTTATTATCTTGCAAACTTTCTATCTCTTCTCCCCTTCTGTCTAAATTGTTATATCCCCAGCTTTTGGAGTGGCTGTTAGTCTCCTACTACCAGAAAGTGTTTGTTTCGGATATTAATACTGGTCATGTTTAGTGGGATGTCATTTGAGCAGTAGAAGTTTAGTATGTCCAGTTCAAGGGAGTTGTCTTTTATGTGAATCATCTGGTATTCAGCAATTTCCTCTTGTATTTTCGTTTCTATGGCGTTAATGTTATCCTTGACCAGAGTTAGTATGCCGCCTTTCCTCCGATCTTTCCTGTCTACTCTAAAGCATTGGTACCCTCGTATTTTGAATGTTATTTTTTTCGTTGAGATGGGTATCCGGTATGCTGCAAATACTAATTTCTTACTGGTGCAATCTGTTTTCTAGTTGGTTTTTTCTTTTTCTAACTCCCTCTGCATTCCAGTGCATAATATTCAGAAGGGATTTCATCCTGTCTGGTTGGCCAGTCGCTTTTCTCTTCTGCCTCCTGGCTCCACGAGGTAGACTTGAGGGACCTCCAGTAGCTGGGGGTGGATTCTGTCGAGGTTCAGAATCCGACACTTCTCCTGCCTTGGAGAACTTCACAGGGCGAGTACCATGACGATTTTTAAAATGTTGTCGTGCAGACATGTCAACTATTCGTTTTGCATGATACCATGGTTGCTGATGCGCCTTTCGGGCTGGCATCTCTGACTTCAGCACCTGTGCTTGCTTGGGCAGAATTGTGACCCTGCTCGATATTGGGTTGGCTCGACCAATTTTAGTTTCCAGCCTCTGTTGGCTGGACTAAGCCCCATCTCCACGTCAAGGAGCTGGCCTCGATGGAGACTGGCTTGTGATAACCGGTTTAGTTTGAAAAATAGGTTATTTTATTCTGAAAGTCTTTTAAATGTTTTGGAGAGATGGCATAAATTCTATTGATCGTTAAGTTGAGGAGAAATAATCGTTGTAATACATTTCAATTTTTTTCTTCTATTCCTTCGTGGTCAGGGCAAAGACATATTGCACGCCTCCTGTATGTCTTTAGGGGGCAACTGAGTTCATGGAATTCGCTTGTAAACTCCACACCTAGTCTCTTTAATCGCGTCTTACAACATGCATGGTATGCGGTAGTATTTTGTTATTATTCTTTGCTCTAGTTTTTTTCTTCTATTCTCCTTTTCACTTCTGTTTCACATCTGCCGTCATTTAACACTGTAATTTTACCTTTTTAAAAAAAATAAATAAATAGAATTAATCACAGCTCGCAGGTACTGGGCTGAGCATAGTTGCCACTGCTGGGTTTGTTTTCCACTACGTCTGACAATCAGCGGAACATATGTATCTGTCCATATGGACTCAGAGGTGATGGAGCCAGTCTTAGTCTATTTAAGTGACTGTTTTGTATGTTATGCCCAGTTCTGAAGCGGAAGATAATAAACTGCTCAGCTCTGTCAATATATTGATAGTTGTCTTTGATCTACTTTTTTGAAAGCTTTGATGAGAGTCTCCTTTTCTTTGTAGGTGATTTCTTGGTATTTCTGTTACTGTATTGCTCCGTAATTTACAAGCATAGCATATATGTCTCTTCATCTTCTATGCTGTCGCAGAATCTTCGGTCTTGAACTTAAAGGACTAACGTCTTATGGAATTACTTGTCTTCATTCAGAAATATCAGCTTTCCCATTCATTACCCTACATTGTCTTTTACTGTGTATGTTCCTAACTCTATGAGTTAGTATGGCTACACGTGAAAGAGGTTTCTCCAAACTCAAATTAATCAAAAACTACCGCATGTCAACTATGAGCAACTTGAGATTAAACAACCTCGCAATTATATCAATCGAACATGAGCTGGTCAATGGCGTGAGCTTCGATACAGTCCTTAATAACTTCGCTAGTCAAAAAGCTCGTAAAGTGAATTTGTAATTTTAAAATTTATATCTATCTTTGTTAAATGTGGATAAAATCGAAAATATTAATAAACTTGCAAAATTGTACTCGGAATTTTTAAAATAATTTTCAGGCAGGTTGGGGGGGGGGGGTCAAAATATTCATCGCACTGGGCTGCAATAACCCTATGCACGCCGCTGTCCAGAGGTGAGGGAAGGAAAAGTAAATTTTTGGAAAGTCACGAAGATCACACAATCAACATCTGACCGGGACTCTGAGCCTACATACAC
This sequence comes from Meghimatium bilineatum, assembly GCA_034231615.1. Taxonomy (NCBI): domain Eukaryota; kingdom Metazoa; phylum Mollusca; class Gastropoda; order Stylommatophora; family Philomycidae; genus Meghimatium; species Meghimatium bilineatum. Next base: position 51,903,693 of record CM067306.1, read on the forward strand.
TGGGATGTCTGCTGGAGCGGAGGGCGGATCACTTATGGGAATGTCCCGCCTGCTGTGAAGCCAATTTCTGATCAAGAATCAAGAACTAAAATCGACTGGTTCGCAGAAATGCATAGACTTGTACACAGAGGCATAGCGTGGGTCAATGGGGCCCGGGGCGGAATCATAATTTTCCGCCCTTGTGACATGAAAAGAATATGTCAGTGATTGTGAAAGACTGGACGAAAATAAATTTGCCGCCCTCCTGAAAATAAATTTGCCACCCGGGGCGGTCCGCATCTCCGCCCCGCTACGGCACTGTATTTATGTCATTAACTCTTCTTCTATTACCAATATTTCATTCTTCGTCACGCCTGTGTGTTGCCGAGGCCCGAAAGGGGAGCAAAGAATAGCAACACTGTTTACCTTCCACGCATATCGTAAAAGGCGACTAAGGAGGTTATGGGTTGGCGTTGGCTGTCCCATCCCATATAGGGTCAGAGACCCAAAGCCATGCTGAAGTCGGATGTGTACGGCCGAAATGCGCAGATATCGCAGCAATGATGTAAACCATGACACAACGCATTCCGTTCTCCGGACTACATCCTGATAATCTGCAGGAGTTTGAGAACGAACCCAGAAGAAGAAGATTCTTCGTAATCTTCTTGTTCTTAACCTTGGGTCACCAATGTAGGTAACGATTTCACGCACTGTTGCATTTTGCAGAACAGCAGGCATGCCGTCCATAGGGCGCGAGAGTACAAGCAAAAACAAGATCACGCGACTACGTCTATGATATGAAGTTTGTGCTACTGATTCAAGTGCAAAGGTAGCCACAGAACCGAATCATTTACATGCGATTGTGAGCGGGCAATTTTGTACGCTTGCCAAGCAATGTTACTACATCCTTTTGTCAAATAAGCACTAGCCTCGTGCCTAAAAAGCACTAAGACTTTTTGGAAAAAGCACTCATCATCATCATCAGGTGCCATGCCGGCTGGCGTAGGCGGTCATGGCTCACCACAACTCTCTGTCCACAGTATTATATATCAAGATCGTTGTTGTTACCTCGCCGTGCCAGGTTATCAAACTCTCTAATATTTTCTCACGTTGTCGCCCTCTGTCTCTGTTGCCTTCAATTTTGCCTGTTCTGACTATGTTCTCCAAATCTACCTGTCTCATGAAGTGGCCAAAAAAAAGAAGAAGATTGCCTTTTTCTTATATTGTTGATTAAGATCCGTTTCGCATTTGACTCTATATAAAAATGAATAGATGTAAAAATAAGTCACAGGTACATATAACCACATGGAAAGAAACAAAAGTTGAAGAATGAGAGAACAGTAAGAAAGTTATTGGATAAAAGACGATATATATACATTAAAATAAAACTATATATATAATATATGCACATACAAACACATAAAATAAATTAAAATTTAAAAAATATATAAATTTCAATTTAAAAAAAACAACATTCCTCAGATAACGAGCCACTTGCCGAAGTGATCTCAAACACCAAGGAGTCTGGCACTGGACAGAGCAACCCAGAACCAGCAGGGACCATGAAACAATCAATTCAATCAACACCATGTTAAAAATACTACAATGGATAATCACACACAGAGAATAAAGAACAAAGCTCTTAAACTTACAAATAAAGGCATGGACAGACAACATCAAGGAATGGACAGGGCAAGATATTTCCACACTTATCCGCATCGCTGAGGATAGAATTCGCTGGAGGACTCTGTGTGCTGAGGCATCCAATGTGGTACCCCTACTACTCTGAAGGGTTACGGGTTTATTGATTGATGTTAAAAACTCCTTCTTAGGACTAGATCCCACCTCCCAAAAATGTATTGTCCTTATTAGAACATTCAGACCAGATGACAGTTCAAACTAGCCAGTCTCCCACAGGACAACCCAGGTCATTAGGCCACACAATAACCCCAATATAACCAACGGGAGTAAAATCCAAGGTTGAGAAAGCCGTGTCTAGGATTCCAAGACATATCCACCATCTAACAAACAAACAAGTCAAACAGCAAACACGAGAAAAGTTACAAGAAAAATCAAGACGATATTAATCCTCTCTCTGCGTTATTATTTTGTTGTCAGGGCCGAAAGGGAAGAAAAATAGTAGCCACAGTGTTACCTTCATGCATGTGGTAAGAGACGACTAATGCAGTTTTCGAGGATGGAGTTGGTCATAGAGGGTCAAAGTGTCTCATAAGACTTGCTGAAGTCGGATGTGTCTGGTCGAAAGGCATAAATATCGCAGTCACGCTATAATCCCAGGCCCAACACATTCTTTGGACTGAATCCTTCTAATCTGCAGAAGATTAATGGAGAAGTATAAAGAGTAGTTCAGATCTCAATGGTATATACACATTGAACATAACTCGCCCGTGAGTTGCCGGGGCCCGAAAGGGGAGCAAAGAATAGCAACACTGTTTACCTTCCATGCATGTCGTAAAAGGCGACTAAGGATGTTATGGGGTGGAGTTGGCTGTCACATTCCAAATAGGGTCAGTGACCCAAAGCCATGCTGAAGTAGGATGTGCCAGGCCGAAAGGCGCAGATATCGCAGCAATGGTGTAAACCATGACACAACGCATTCTGTTCTCCGGACTACATCCTGCTAATTTGCAGGAATTTGAGAACGAACACAGAAGAAGAAGAAGATCTCAATGGTATATCCATATTGAACATAACTAAATGGGTATTTTCTATTGGCTCTGCGTTCGAGTGAGTGGTTACACCGTCTCATTTCACAAACCTAGCTGATGTTCCTCAGATGATGAGTATGGCTTTGAGATAATCAATTAGCTTTAGTATTTATACGTCATTGGATTCCAGATGAGCTAAATCAGAACTCTGAAAAGACTGACGCAGTGGGAACAGGAATGAAGATGGTCTTGAGCTAAGGGAAAATAATCTGACTTCTCATTCCATGTTTGTCTCTTCCGAATAATTTGCAGTACTCTATGCATTGGAAAAAAATGATACCTGTATATATATCTGACCATGTCCGGCTGATCAAGAACTGTAGTTTCCCAAGAGCTGGTGCCAATGAGGCAGTGTGTGGGAGCAGAGCCGTCTTTACGCCATTTTTGGCCCCTGGGCAAAGAAATAGTGTTGGGCCCCTGGGCAAAGATAGAGTGTCACCCCTCCCCCCCCCCCCCCCCCGAAGCTGTACTACGAAGATTATTTTTATAAGTTTAAGTCTTGAAAAAGAACGTTCTCCTGTACAGTTGCTCACCAGCATGCACATGAACACTCTGAGTGTAATTTCAATGTTCGGAAAAACAGATTTTAAATTGTCCAAAATTACTTTTTTTCGATAAAGCTTTTCTTTGAAGGGAAAATAATTATAGGTATTAAACCTAAATCTACAGAATGTGGTAAATGACATTCCTAAACATTGGTCCAGGTTCGAGGTTGGAAGTGATTGATAAACTTCCCGTAGCATATAAACACAAAATTATGGGATTTTTATAAAATAATACTAAATTTTATACGGATTTTCCGAAACCGTACAACATATTCGCATGGGGCCCCTATGCTCGTGGGCCCCCGGGCAAATGCCCAACGGGCCTATACGTTAAGACGGCATTGTGTGGGAGATCTCTTCAAGTAGTCATTGGAGCATTTTTTGGCCTCACTTGTTTAATATAAACCTACAAATAACTCGCCATAGAACAGCCTCTTTACAAAACTCTCGCCTGGCATGCTGGCAATGTGATAGGGCTAACGAAGTTAAGATCAGAGGCATGCTTTTCATCTTGGACCTTTTGGGTGGTGTTATTTCTTTCATGCAAGCAGTCCCGCCATCGCTCACCAATGAACTATCTATCTATCTATCTATCTATCTATCTATCTATCTATCTATCTATCTATCTATCTATCTATCTATCTATCTATCTATCTATCTATCTATCTATCTATCTATCTATCTATCTATCTATCTATCTATCTATCTATCTATCTATCTATCTATCCATCCATCCATCCATCCATCCATCCATCCATCCATCCATCCATCCATCCATCCATCCTTCCATCCATCCATCTATCCATCAATCCATCCACCCATCCATCCATCGGTCTGTCCGTCCGTCCGTCTGTCTATCTATTTATCTTTCTATCTATCTATACATCTGTCTATCTATCTGTCTTTCTATCTGTCTGTCTATACATTGTGGCCCTTGTTTGCGTTGCGGTGTCAGGTGTAGAAGAGTTCTCTGGAGATGACCTTCTTGTGTGCTGTTTCTATCTTCTATCTAAACCTATTCCCGCTGCCTCTTTGAATTATGTGATCCATCTGTAGCCTCTGGCTTTATAGCCGAATGTCTATGAGTAATGGCCATCTGTGACATGCTGTCTGTTGGTAGTCTGGAACCACTATATCCACTTGTAGTGTCCACTATAATACATCCACTACATCCACATTGATAACCACTTGATCTGTTATCTCTTGATGTGTTATAATACTGGGGTTGCTTTGCTTATCTGTCTGATGTTATCGTTTCTAATTCTATCCCTTAACAAAACTTTGAGTATTCTTCGTAGACATGCCATTTCGGCTGTCACTATTTTTCTTTTGTTAAGTGATGTCATTGTCCAGATTTGACACTGATAGCACAGTGATGGGATAATAATAGTCTTGTATAATGCAACTTTCGTATCTATGCTTACATCTTTGTTCTTTCTCGGGCACCGAATATGTAAAGCGTTCCTCTTATTCTTCGTTCATTCTCAAACTCCTCCAGGTTAGCAGGGTGCACCCCCTCTCCCTGGTAGAAGGTAGATCTAAAACGAAACCGCACGGAAGCCATTTAAAAAGTGTTTTTTTTGTTAACTATCTCCCCATAAGGAGAACGCATATACGGTCCTGCCTGCCATTAATGTCATAATGCGACTAATTAGGTTGGGGGGGGGGGTGGAGTTAGCTGTCCCATTCCATAGAGGGCCAACATGACCACGGTGAAGTCGGATGTCAGGCCTAAATGAACAGATATCGCAGCTAAGCTGTAAACCATGACACAACGCATTCCGTTCGCTGGAATATATTCTGCTAATCCGCAGAAGTTTGATAATGAAAGAACTAGAATTCAATTGTAAGTGATGTCTTTCTTATCATCATCATTGCATTATCAAGAACAACATACCAGAACACATGGTTAATCGACCCTGCATTCTTGATTACAGCAATACTTGAAACTACTTCTAACCAATTCTGTGTACTATTAGGTCTACTCTAGTTACGCAAGGAAAGTGGCTGACGATATAAATAAAAAGTAGGATAGAAGGAGTGTTTTTTTTTTTTCGTCCCCTTTCTCTTGAAATATGGGTCCCGTCGCCCTGAGTGTTCCATGAATGTAGGCCATTGTATACAAGCAAACAGCCAATACGCGGCCACCAAAAGTTAGTTCTATGACGTCACCGTAATGGCAGACGAAGGAGGTTATGTTTGTAGGCAAAGCAACAGTTTGCTTATTTCTGGAACTTGTTGAATTACGGAAATAAAACTCTATTAATTTTCACACATGTGTGGATTTATTAGTTTGAGAGATCTTTGTGAGTAGGTTAGAATAACGTTCTGATGTGTTTTGTGTTATTATAAGTCAGTTTATCTTTGGTCACTTGTGCCGAGACTCGAGTCAGTTCAGTAGGTTAGGTATTTTCATATTTCCTCAACACATTCATTTCAATACTGACAGTAACACTCACTGGATACAATTTAACACATTCGTACTTAAAATAGTTTACCAAATTTGCTACTCATTCCCACTGTAATTACTCTATAGCTTCAGCGATTCATAGAAGCACGACGATGATTCATTACTATAATAAAACTTTTCAAAACATGTTTAAGTTTTGTAATGTTATTATTTAGGTAGGCACATTTGATTTAGTCTTAGGTCTGTGTACTGGTAGACCCTAAAAGTGCACCGCGTGAACGCAGAGCCTGACGATTCCTGGCGATTAGTGCCTATTGAACGATATTGTGTGTGGATATACCTGTGGTCAAGTTTGCTGCACAGTTTTGCTTTTGTCATCAATTTCGTGACTTGACAAGTACACAGGTAGGCCTAACATTCTTTCAAAGAAAGTAGAAAGACTTGCCTGTGACATGATTAATCAATGTGATTTAAATTTAATGAACCAGCTAACATTCAAACAATTGTGACTTAATTACTTTGCATTGCTCAGATTCAGTGGTAGTAGCGATGTTTTCTTTGAATATATTCCCCAACAAAATATGTTAATTTTTAAAGACTTTTAACCAAACAACTATGTGTGCGTCTGTCACCGCCAACTATGGATTTTTATTTCTTTTCCTCTTTCAATTTAATTTTCTCTGCGTGTTGCCGGGCATAACAGAATAGTTACACTGTTACCTGCTATAACTATGGAAGCTTTTGAGGGTGGAGTTCTATCCCATGAGAGGTCTATGTGTGTATGAGATGCCATTCTGAAGTCATGATCAAGTCGAATGGTTCAAATATGCTTAACAGTAAACCATGACACAATGCATTCTGCTCTCCCGACTACATACTGTTAATCTGCAGAGTTTAAAATGAACGCACAAGAAGAAGATTCAAAGTAATGCAGTTAAAGAAATATGTATAAATAATTTTAAATATGCATGTCATCTCCCTTAACCAGGAACATAATTTTGCTCCTCAGTGTGCCTTGTTTTATGTTTTATATGGGTCCTTCAGTCAAGGTTTCATTTTATATGCCTGTATTTTTTGTCAAATTATTATATTTCATGCTTTAATGTTATATTTTTACCTTTATGAATTTTGGTAGTAAAAGGTAGGAACTGTCAATACTGCATTTTTCTCATTAGGGGTTTCAGAGGCCTTGCTAAGTCAAATGTCGAAAGCTGAAATGCACAGATGTCACAGCCTAGCTGTAAATCATGACAACAGATTTCATTATCCAGACTACATCCTGCTAATTTGCAGAAGTTTGAGAACGAATGCAGAAAAAGTAGAAGTAAGAGATGGCTAAAGTTGTTGGCAGTGGGTTGACTACCACAACCCATATCAAGTTAAAGTAATAAAAAAAAATGTACTGAAGTCGTATGTATTAGCCAAGAACATGCATTGCGCCTAAGCTGTATACTATGATACAACACATGGTTTTCTGTACCATATCCTACTAATTGTTAGGATTTTTAAAATGCACATATTAGCTTGACTCCAGACTTGTTGAGGTTTAGTTTGCCATACATTAACAGCAAATATCCCCATATTCACTATTTGTTGATATTAGTGACACTATATACTTCCATGTTATACAGGAGTTCAAATTAGGAGCAAAGTATAGCAACAGTGTTACCTGGCATGCATTTCCTAAGAAGTTGTCCCATTCCACAGAGGACCAAAGTGATCCAACGGCAATGCAGAAGTTGGATGTGCCAGGCTGAAAAGTGTAGATATTACAGCCAACTGTAAACTAAGATATGGCACTTTCCATTCTTTGGGCTACATCCTGCTAGTTTACAGGAGTTTGAGAAAGAATGCAGAAGTAGCGCTATATATTGTCTGTTTTTTCACCGAATGCACAACATTGTAATTAATTTTTTTGTGGACGTTCGTTCTCAAACTCCCATAGAATCTCTCTTGTAGTAGGACAATGGTTGTACAAGATTTTCAGCTGGATGGAGTGTAGTCATCAGTCAGGATCACTGCTCTCGAGGACTTTAAAGGAAGATTGGCATCAGTCAGGATCACTATTCTGGCTTCTTCAAAGTGAGTTAATCCCAACAACAAGAACAATTCTTCTTCTTCAGCATTGATTCTCAAAGTTCTGCCGGTTCGCTCCTGTAGCAGGATAATGGCCCTGGTCCAGCAGGATGTAGTCCAGAAGGGGCTACATAGCGCAGTGGTTAGCTCACTGGCTGCGCGTATGAGTGATCTGGGTTCATTCCCCAGTTGAGAAGGAAATGTTTTTAAGATTGCAATTGTTCCCGGGTCGACCCAGCCGTAATTTGGTCACCAGATTAATCCGGGAAGTGAAGACTGTGAGAAAGAGGGTATGGCAACCACCCACATATAGCAACGCCACTGAAATGTGAGAGCGTTAACATCTCAAACCCCAATGGCAGTTAATAAATGCTGTAGGTTAACTTGACTTTTACTTGTACTTCGACTTTTCTAATAGCTTTGATTAGGGTTCTCATTTCTTGGTCTTTTTGTTCCTGTGTTGCTTCATCTGTTGCCAGCATATCTGCCTCTTCATTTCTTGGTATGCCACAGTGTGATGGTATCCACTGTAGTACTACCCTTCTTTGAATTCTCAATCCTCGTATGGCTTCCGTCAGGTCTGGCAGTTTATCGCTGTCAAGGGCTTGTAGGACAGACATTGCATCAGTAAGAAATACCACCTGTTGATATTGACTTATGTTTTTACTTATGTCTGCAGCAATTAATAGGGCATGTAGAGTAGTTGGAGCAGAAGATTTCAGTTAGTGAACTGTGGGTTTCATCTTTTTCTGGATACTTTATGTACACTCCAGCAATTCTATTCTTCACTGCTCTAGTTGTTGATGCATCAGTATATACGTGTATCCACGCTTGTTTATATTACTAAAAGTCATGTTCCGATTTTCTAAAAAAAAAAGGGGGAGGTGGGGATTTGATCACCCCAACATTATCTACGGGCCTGGACCACACTTCTGAAACCTCAGTTACGTCTTACTTATATCGTGGCAGGTAACTTTGTTACTATTCTTTTCTCCCATTTTGGGCCCCTTCAAGACACTTATGTATGTAGCAATAATGTCAAGATATGTCCATTTTCAAATAATAATTAAAAAAAATATACAAGAGCGACTCTCATCGAAATAATTGTATGCTTCTTCTTCTTCTGCGTTCGTTCTTAAACTCCTGCAGATTAGCAGGATGTAGTCCGGAGAACGGAATGCGTTGTGTCATGGTTTACAGCATTGCTGCGATATCTGCGCCTTTTGGCCGGACACATCGGACTTCAGCATGGCTTTGGGTCACTGACCCTATATGGGATGGTACAGCCAACTCCATCCCATAACCTTCTTAGTCGCCTTTTACGACATGCGCGGAAGGTAAACAGTGTTGCTATTCTTTGCTCCCCTTTCGGGCCTCGGCAACACACGGGCGAATTATATGACGAAGATGGATATGATGAACAGCTATAGGTTGCCATAGATCGTATTGAATGAAACCGACTTCGCAGTCACATGTACACGAAGTTTAAGATTGGCAGTACAGTCATGTGGACATTAGCACAAAGTGCCAAACGTATACTTCAAGAGTGTTCTGAGTATGAAATGCCGAGACAGATATATTGGCCAGAGGAAGCAACACTGGAATCAAAGCTCTATGGGACACTGTGTGAACTACAAAAGACAGTGCGGTTTATTTAGGAGAAAGAATTACAGATATAGACATGTTTCAAGTGAACGGAAGAAGAAGAATATTGAATAAAGATGAAAGACCATAACTAGGTTACCCGTGTGTTAATGGAACTTGAAAGAAGAGTAAAGAAAGTTAACTATTTTGCTAGTCGTAAGAGGTAAACAAGAATGTCGGGATGGAGTTACCTGTACCATCCAATATAGGATCAAAGTGACATAGAAACCATGAAAAAGTCTAAAAGACGTAGATATAACAGTAAAGCTGTGAACCATGGCACAACACGCTCCGTTGTCTGGACTACACCCTGCTGATCTGCAGGAGTTTGAGAACAAATGCATAAAAGGAAATGATGAGAAAAGCTTCCCTACCCCGTGATTTCATCTTCCATCTGTACTTATAAGACATTGATTTTCAACTACTATTGAATTTTTACATACCATTTCTTCTTCAGCGTTAATTCTCAAACTCCCGCTGGATCTCTCTTGTAACAGGACAGTGGTCCTGCTAGATTTCCAGAAGGTTATTGTCCAGAAAACGGAAATACGAGGTGTCACCGTTTTACTCGCACCAATGGCCCGACACACCATCTTTGGCGATTGGCAGGGGAGAGAAAGTATACACAAAGTGACCAATGAACAAATCGGAACAGTCGAATCAGCCAAGACGAATGACGTATGTCGTATTTGTAAATTTCAGGTCGTAAATACTCGAGAGTTTCATTCCCGCCGAAACGGATGCGTTGTGCCGTTGATGCAAATAAAGCGGCACATAGCTCATTTCTATTCTCTGGACTACATTCTGTTGGAAATCTAGTAGGATGCTTGTCCTGTTACAAGAGAGATCCACCGGGAATTTGAGAAAGAACTCTGAGCGGAAGTGGTATTGACTAAAACATGGAATCGCAACGTCAGAACAATGTGGATGGTCGATTTTCCTACCATAAACATGTTGTATTTGTGTGAAGGACCCACTAACCACTCTACCACTGAACATGACACGCGTTCACATGCAGTTCATAATTGTGAAGTATTAAAAAAATATTCTTTCTAAAATGGAAGGTAGATGTCAGAACAGAACATGCCTATGTCAGTTGTAAAAGTCAGCCTCAGCATGGGGTCGTGAGAACAAGTATCATATTGAGAGAACTGCTAGTCAAGTGTTTGAATTGGATTTTGTGATGTGGAAAAAACGTGGTTGTATGTGTGCTGGCTCTGTGTGGTAAGTCGGAAAATAACTTGTCATGTGTGTAAGGTTCATACTTCAACGTCTGTGGTAACAAGGCTCGAAAAGTGACTAAAGAATAGAAGCAATACAAATTGCCATGCATGTTGTAAGAGATGACTAAGGATGTTGGATCATGGCTACATCACCATATTATCTCTTCTTCTGCGTTTCTTCTCAAATTCCTACAAATTAGCAGGACGAAGGCTGGAGAACAGAATGCGTCGTGTCATGGTTTATAGATTTACTGCGATATCTGCGCTTAGCGACACGATTCATCCGACTACAGCATGAATTATGGGTCACGTTGTACCTATATGGAATGGACAACCAACTCCACACGATATCCTCCTTAGTCGTCTCTTACGACATGCATGGAAGGTAAACAGTTTTGCTATGTTTTCTCCCTTTCTGGGTTTCAGTAACTCACGGATAATTATCTCACCGTTGCAATTTCACAAATAAATCGACGTTTAGACCAAAAGGCCTTTATCAAGATTACATACACATATACATAAAACACTTTTCAGAAGATTGCAACACAGTAAACCAGTCCCACCGATGCAAATTCCTTGAAGTGGAGATGGGTCTTAGTCCAGCCAACAGAGGCTAGCAACTAAGATTGGTCACGCCATCTCCAATATCGAACAGGACCACAAAGCAAGCACAGGTGCTGATGTTAGAGATGCCAGGCCGAGAGGCGCACCAACAACCATAGTATCATACAACCCACATATTTAACATGTCTACACGACAAAATTATACTAGTTACGGACTGAGTCTTTGTCTACAGAGACACAAATTCAAAAGATCTTTTATGGTAAACCAGAGGTGGGAAAAATATGAACGGCGGGACAATTTCTGTCCACCAAGCCATTTTTACTGATCCTTCAGCATGACTTCAGTCCGTTGGCAGTAGAATACCTCTGTACAGGGCTTCTTTCGTGATGTATTTGATTATTGTCGTAATTACACGGAAATAATAAAAATCGGTCTTTCTGTACACTGGTCTTTATACCAGAGCCCGGTCATTACTTTAAACAACTACAGTGTATATATGCTGGTCTCTGGGCTTACAAAACGCTACTTGGAACTCCAAGAGATAAATAAAACGTGTTGGCTCCAACTCATTAAAAAAACCAACAAAACAACTAAATCCGATCCAAAAATGTTGCCACATCAAGCTAGTGGAGGCATAGTCAAACATTTGCTGACAAGAGGATGACTACAGGTAAAAAAAACACTGAGGTAATTTACCCACAAGTGCTCTGCTATCTATACTCCAGCACAAACTGCCTGACTAATGCATGAACGGGATCAAGTATAAAGACCTGCGTACAGAAAGTAAACATAATATTAAAGGCCGACTCTGATTATTTCCGTGAATTTCGTTGGTCGGTCTTGGCTTTTTTTCGGTATTTAACTCCAAGTATATAAAAGTGACCAACTAAAAGCGCGACAATAATTAATAAAGTAACGAATTAAGTCCTGTTTATGTTTTGTACAGAGGTCTTCTTTATCGCAATCGGTCTTGGACTAATGTCGCATATAACACCTAGATACGAATACTGAAGAGAAAGAAAAACTTTTCAGTTAGCTTTTGGGGTTTTTAGTACCTCTTTTAAAGTGATGAAGCAGGTCCTCCAGAGTGTGTCGTGCTCGCTAATTTTGATCCCAACCAGCTTCACTTGTCTGGCTGGTCCATCTATTTTCCATGTTTTTAATTGCATGGCGATATACAGTAAATAATGCTCTATTTGTGATAAGCACTTGTGATTATTGTAGAGAAGGATTCGGGTGAAGTCTTTTCAACTTGTGTCCAATCACTAAATTACGTTTTATTTTCCTAAGGAAATGGGGTTAATATCCCCACCCCACTTAAGGATGTATACACAGCGATAGTGTGATTTCTATATGATTTCCATAGTGTTAACCCTTGTGCCCATTTCCTGGTGAATGGATATGATCATTGGACACTTTTTAAATTTATTTGTAGGCCAGGAGTAACGAGTTAACTCTAATCCAGGCGAGTGGTCGAGCAAGTGAGTAATTTAGTCACCACACTGCCGAGGCTCCATGATTCAACATACTACTTACGTATGGTAAGCGTTTGGCTGTGTGTCGACGGGGAACACACAAAGACAGCGTTCGAGGTTTCGATTTTAAAACATATGGGACCTTTAAGCAATTACGATATCAAATGATGAGTTGTGGATGAGGAAACACCAGTACCCGGTGGAGATGATAGAAAGTTGAAAGTAGAGATGGATAGGACACAATCTCAGAAAGAAGCATGACAATATAACTACACGGGCTCTCAGTTGGAGCCTACATGGACGATGAAATAATCCCTTCAGCTGTGAGCAAGTAGCTCTTGACAGCCCATAGCCTTTATGACAAAAGTACAGGGTCTTCTCAGTTGTGTACGGGATCGATTCATATACGGCCTCAAATCCGCTGATTTATTTTTTTACCACTGACAGTACTATAAGAAACCTCAACATGACCTGAAAGGCTGATTTTTTTAATTATTTCCGTGCATTTCGTTGGTGTACCTTAGCATTTTTGGCAGGCGACTCCAAGTTTATACATAGTGACAAACGTAAAGGACGACAATAATCAAAAACGTCACGAATGAAGTCCTATCTACTTTCTGTTGAGAAGTCTATATTGGAGACAGGTTATCGTTCAGTCCCCAAAGGGAGACATTCCAGTATTTATATGACCACGTTCAGCCAGGAGCACAGTACACACTTCTGGGCAAACTATCTCATCATTCATTTGTCGATCCATCTGTAGTGTTAGCACATCTAGCATCCCCCTTCACCTACCAATCTGCAACAAACGAGCTAAGGTGTAATGTGCACTCGCTTGCCTCTCTTCCTTATCCATGGGGATTATCTGATAGAAGGCACAAGTCTATTGTCTTTTCCCAGGTGGGTGATGCTTAATAGTATGCGCAATAGCCGTTAAGCGTAGGGGTAGGAGCTCAGTTGTTGTTTCAAGGCCATATTGTCGTCTTGGTTGCGTTGAGTCCATGTTAGTTTAATGTTATCTTCTATCCATTCTATCCACTGTTTTAATTGTCTACATTTGGCGCTGTATCTGTATATTCTTGTGTTATATGGTCTTACTGGTATTTGGATTGGTTTCATTCTCATAAGGGGACTGAATCATTTTACCTGCTGTCTTTCGATATACTCAATACATGATATACCTACTCTTTTCCTAATTTATTCATTTATTATTGTATCTAGTTTAGTTACTATTGCAGCTTTTCTCGGACACTTCATTAAACATGTAACGACTTTCCTTTGCTGCGAGACTGTTAAATGCCACGTTTGACATTGATAGCAGAGTGAAGTCGCGGAATAAATTGTAACACGATCTGACAATGGTGATTTTTTTGGGTCATAGTTGACAGGTTATCAGTCCATCCCCCAACTTTCTTTAGTCACCATCTACAAGATGACTGGAAAAATACAATGACCATATTCTTTGCGCTCTGAACTTGAAGTTCAAACCACGGTTGCCACCTACAGAGAAAGAGGAGAGTTGGAAGACTGAGGAATAACTAGAGAAGAAAGGATATATACAAATTGGGACTTCGTGGGCAAAAATGAGAACATCACAAAAATAGGTGGACAGCGATAGTTGCATCCCTATGTTCCATATGGAACCGAAAATAAATAAATAGTACCAGAATCAAGTAAAAATGGGTACCAATGAGGATGGAGCGATGTTTTACCAGAGAGTCGTATGAGCCATAGCATAAGTATTTACAACTATCGACTTCTTTTGGGGGAGACTGTTCACCAAGAGATTTGCATGAAATAACAAATAACATCCGTTCGTTATACATAACCCAGCAACAAGAGGTTAAGGGTGGTGTCGCCAAACAACACTCCGGTCAACTTTACTTTCTAGATTTGTTCAATAACTCATGTTACTTGGCAGGATTTAGTCTATCGAACTAAATATATTGTATGGTTTAGTAGCTTTGGTACGACATCTTCGAGCTTTAGACGGACACATCTGACTTCAGCATGGCATTTGGCTAACTTTCACCTTCTATGGGATGGAACACCCCCAAAACCTCATTATCCCCTCTTACGACATACATACCAGGTCACAGTGTCGTAATTTTTAAAATAATTTTTTGGTTCCATTTTCAGGCGACGACAACATGTTTGAGGGACCAATTTCCTAAGTTTAGTTCGACCTTGCAATCTAACATATTAAAATTCGTTGGGGAAATGTAGAAAACGTGGGTGACTAACCTATTTTACTCGATCCGTGTAATCGATGTGTGACCATTACCTCAAAATAAAACCAACTGAAAAATATCCATCGCTAAATATGTCAAAAATCGGAACGGCCATATAAAAAGTCGGAACAGCCAATGAAATATCAGAACAGCCAATGAAATATCAGAACAGCCAATGACATATCAGAACAGCCAATGAAATATCAGAACAGCCAATGAAATATCAGAACAGCCAATGACATATCAGAACAGCCAATGAAATATCAGAACAGCCAATGAAATATCAGAACAGCCAATGAAAAGTCGGAACAGGCAATGAAATATCAGAACAGCCAATGAAAAGTCGGAACAGCCAATGAAATATCAGAACAGCCAATGAAAAGTCGGAACGGCCAATGAAAAAGTCGGAATAGCCAATGAAAGTCGTGACAGCCATATGAAAAGTCGGGACAGCCATATGTAAAGTCGGAACAGCCATATGTAAAGTCGGAACAGCCATATGTAAAGTCGGAACAGACAATAAAAACTAATCAACCAAGAAGATTGGCATCATGTGTGTGACAAGAGCTTGACATAACTGACAAAGGATTTGGTTGAGATATTATATTTCTTAGCATGTCGGAGCTGTCATTGATGCAAAAGGAAATACTGTGGCTAAGACACGTCCGACTTCCGTGTGTCAATCTCGGGTCACTTTTATCCTATTCGGTGTGGAGTAGCTCTCCCACTAAATTCCTCCTTGGTCATTGTCATGTTCCGCCCGTGTTGTGGGATCCCGAAAAGGGGCAAAGAATAGCACCACTGTTACCTGCTATGTATGTCGTAAGAGGTGACTAAAAGGCTTGGGGTGGAGCTGTTAGCTGCCCATTCAAAGAGTGTCAAAGTGACCGAGAGGCCATGCTGAAGTCGAATGTGCCATGCCAAAAGGCGCAGATATCGCCGCCAATCTGTAAACCATGACACGACACATTCCGTTCTGCGGAGACTACATCCCGCCAATCTGCATGAGTTTGAGAACAAACTCATAAGAAGAATGTCATTTTCTGACTTACTAAGGGGATGAAAGGTTTGAACTCCCCAAACCTCTCACCGTATATACGAGCGGCCTCGATTGCCCGCCACCATTTCTAACAATTTAAGTTGCAACAATAAGGACACAGACAAAATATAAGCCAATTACTGCTACTGAAAAGGTTATCCACCAAACTGATGCCTTCCTGTCTGGCTCCTGCTTTTATTCTACAATCTCTTCCTGTGACAATCAACTCTTTAGTTTTGTTGTTTTGTATTTTTTTGTGAGAGAAAAAATAACTAGCAGAAATACAGTGTGTCTATAAAACCGTCGAATCTCGTACTTTTTTGGGGAGTCCTGATTGGTGGTGTTAGTTAGTGATGGTGAATCAACAGCTGAAATTAAGAAAAGACTAACACTGGTCATGGTCACCATGACAAGATTAACCATCATTTGGAAAAGCAAGATCATCACCCATGTTAAGATTAACTGATATAAATCGTTGGTTCTGTCAATATTTATATATCGATGTGAGACCCGAACTCTAACTGCGGACTTACAGAGAAGAATCCAGACGTTTGAAAACAAATGCTATAGACGACCCTAACGGGTTATGGGTTGTATTATTATTATTTCCATTGTCCAGTGATTATTATTTCCATTGTCCAGTTATTATTATTTCCATTGTCCAGTGTACAGTTATTATTATTTCCATTGAATAGTGTACATCTATTATTATTTCCAGTGTACAGTTATTATTATTTCAATTGTCCAGTGTACAGTTATTATTATTTCAATTGTCCAGTGTACAGTTATTATTATTTCAATTGTCCAGTGTACAGTTATTATTATTTCAATTGTCCAGTGTACAGTTATTATTATTTCAATTGTCCAGTGTACAGTTATTATTATTTCAATTGTCCAGTGTACAGTTATTATTATTTCAATTGTCCAGTGTACAGTTATTATTATTTCCATTGTCCAGTGTACAGTTATTATTATTTCCATTGAATAGTGTACATCTATTATTATTTCAATTGTCCAGTTGACAGTTATTATTATTTCCATTGTCCAGTGTACAACGTGTAGATGTTGAGCAGTAGATGTTGTCAGTCGCAGAATACAAATAATGATGAAAAGTATCAGTGCTACAAATATGTTTACGAATGTGGGTAACTATACAGAAGACATTATTTTAAAATTCTTGCAGAGGTTTCTTGATGCACAAGTTCCTCACCGTAATGCGGTTAGAAAATTGATAATCAAGTATCGTGATACGGGTAAATATGCAAACCAATCTGGATCCCTACGATTTGCCAAACAAAAATATGTATCGATATTCAAAACAAAATTATTCAAAGCCATCTCATGTAAGTTTGTACGCCCTGTGACCAATAGAGGGCACTTCCAGCATTTGATGTAGAATGAACTTCATTGTGCTAGAGTTACTATACTCAATTAACACGAGTAGCAGTTGTGGGTTTTTTCTCATAAATGTTGTTGTGTCAATGACGCCACACCGGTCCATATAAAATACCCACAATTCATGTAGTGTCACCAGTAATGTAAATGAGTGCACATCGACTTTATAGACACCCTATATAAATTGTACTAGTAGTTCAGATTCTAGTGGCCCCGTATTTAGGACACATCTATCTATGACGAGAAATCAACTCCTGCAACGGTAATCGTTACTTATAACATATTGAAGTCGAATGTGTCCGGTTCTCAGTCAAGCTGTACACAAAGCATTCCCTTCACCGGACTACACCATATTAACCAACAAGAATTTGAGACGAATGCAAATGGCGAAGAAGTTACGGAACTCTCCCTGAATCCGTGCCAACCAATATATTTGTATTATGATTATTTCAATTGGTTATGATTGTCAAACAACTAGTATTTATTAATTAACCCAAACTCACACGACTCTCCTAACTACTCATAAAACCGTCGTAAATAAATAAATATTTAAATTAATAAACAAAGATAAAGAAATTTATAAACATAACCAAGGAAAATAATCGAAATTATTAAATTGGTAGGCACGTATTTAGGGAGAGTGCCGAAGTTGCTCATGAAAAGGTTGGGAAATAGGCAAGGAAAAATATCCGTTATGCAGATTGTATAATTAATTACCACTGTGTTGAAGGGGGAGCAAATAATAGCACTATTACCTACCACGAATGTCATAGTAGACTAATGAGATTTTTGGGATGGAGTTGGCTGTCCCATCCCATAGAGACTCAGTGACCCAGACGCCATTCTGAAGTCGGATGTATCAGACCGAGAGTCGCATATATCGCAACTAAGCTGTAAACCATGAAACAACGCATTCTGTTCTCTGAACTACACCTGCAAGAGTATAGCATGAAGTTATGATAACAAGTATCTGTACATAACGGGGAGATATGGTCATATTTTTAGCGAAACAAAACATACATTATTTACCGAAACGAAATTTCGCTTAAGAGACATAAACCACGACATTATTTATCGGCGCGTTAAGCACTAGAGGACTACCTTCCCCTCGATCATGACAATGGGGGATGCGTTGCGCTATTTCGATTTATCGACAGTAGAAGTTGCGACATTTTTCATCTCCGAGTTACGATGGCAGTATGAAATTACGCATACTTTTAAAAAGTTGGAATGTGGACACATCTCCCCGTAATGAACTCAAGTATCATATTGAGAGAAAGTTTGCATATAATTAATATAAAGCATAATTCATATTAAGAGAAAGTCAAGTAGTTCAATTCAATGTTGTGATGTGGAAAAAAAGTGGTTGTATGTGTGGTGTGGCTGGTTCGGTGTGTCAAGTCGGTAAATACTTGTCAAATGTGTGAAAGGTTCAATTTCATCGTCAGTGATACCGAAGTCCAAAAATTGACTAAAGAATAGTAACAATAGCAATTATCCTGCATGCCCTACGACTAGAGTTGTTAGATGTATACATGGCTACATCACAGCCTTATCTTATATGCGATGAAGACTGTTGAAGACCCATGCATTTCTTATCCTCTCCCCCCCCCCCCCTTATTGTACCTCTCCAACAATATGTGGTGTTTTTTTAAAAATAGAACACCCCACTGCTCTTTTGGAAATGAATAATATAAAATAGGGAGCATCAAAAGAATATATGCAAAAATAATATAATATATAGTATGTATTAGTATGTTGAATCAGTATGTATTCGTATGTGGGACAATGTCAAATGTACATATTGAAAGAGGTACTTGTTGAGGTTGTGTGCGTGCCAGCGAATGTGTATGTGTGTAAGAGTGTATACGTGCATCTGTCTGTTTTTGTATTAAACCACTCAAGGACAAAAAACAAGGGTACCTGGTTCTGGCATTCCGGATGTTTTAGTTGTTCTACTTTGATTTCATTTGTTTAAATGTTGATGGTCACGAGCACAAAAGTAGGACATTTATGGTCCCATGGCATAGGACATTAACCGGGACAGAAAGCTGAAAATCAAAATCTCTCAGGTCTCGTGTACTTGCGTCACATTTAATATCACATTTTATGGATCACAGAATAGTAACAATGAGTAAAGTTTACTTTATTCACGCCTCTGATTACAGTTTAGGCCGGTATTTTTTTTAATGATCAATTGCATATCTAATGATGATTTTGTGAGCATCACATCCGCCGAGTTTACTTTCCCGGGAGTCCTGGTACATATTTCCTTAATATGGTTTATCAAGGAGCAGTTGACTATTAAAAAAAAAAATTTCAGGTAAACTGAGAATTGAACCTCGGACCAGGAAATCATTGCATTAACCAGTAAGTTACCGCATCCGCCAATTTCAGAATAGGCTGGTCGTCAATTCCAGTGCTCGCATCGAGCATACATTAATGTAACTTTATTACTTTTACTTAATTCCATTTGTTAATTTAACGATTATATGTGTGTTCACATCTGCGTGTTGTCGGGTCAGAAAGGGGGAAACAAAGAATAGCAAGTTACCTGCCATTAACGTAGTAAGAGGCGACTAATGAGGTTTTGTGGTCCCATCCCATATATGGTCGAAGTGACTCAGAAACTATGCTGAAGTCGGATGTATCAGACAGAAAGGTGAAGACATCGGAACTAAGCTGTTAACCATGACAACACATTCAAATGAGAACGGACTCAGAAGAAGTGTGTTCTCCCTTTTCGAGAAGATTTAGAGTGTACGGTATTCTTAAGCTGGTAACTTTTCGTGTGCCAATGATATACGTAGGGATAATGTGGTCAATACCACCCCTCTGCTTTCAATTTCCCGAAAGCCTAGTACAAATGAGTTGACAGGAATAAAATGGATTAATAATGCCGTTCTCGAAGGTCTTGACCACGCAGATGACCTGGCCCTTTTGAGCGCAAACCTCACAGATGCTCAATCTAAACTTGACAATCTCCAACACTACTCAAATCAGATAGGACTGAAAATCATCACGCCAAAAACTCATATATTAGATTTTACGAGATCCAACAACATAAAAATTCAAAATGTTCCATTATTAAAAGTCAACAATATTACATATTTAGGCACCAATCTAGCACTGGATGGAGACTCATCAAAATAAATTTTACACCGTATTGCCCTTGCAGCGGGTGTTTTCAATAAACTACGTAACATCTGGACGTCAAACACAATAAGAAACACCACACAACTCAGGTTGTTTAATTCCAACATCATCCCTATTCTGTCATATGGATGCGAAAGTTGAAACTCACAAAAGTCACAGATAAGAGACTAGACTCCTTTGAGAACAAATGTCTACGTACCATTCTGAATGCTAAGTGGAGTGACTTTAAATCTAACACTACTATAAGAGAGGAAAGCAAACAAACCTATATATCTTCCTTCATTAGACAAAGGCGTTGGACTTACATCGGCCATGTTCTCAGAATGAACTGCCTAAGAATTCCCCAGCAGTCACTATATTGGGTGCCACCCGGTGTAAGAAGAAGAGGGAGACCTAGAGAAACTCTACGAAAAACCATTAATAGAGAAGGCATGTCAATGAATCGAAACAACACGCAAGAATTGAAAGACCTGGAACCACAAAGACAGAAATGGAAAGCTATGGTTTCTGCCCTATGCTCCGCCTATGGCCCTGGAGGAACATAGCATAACATTACTAGTACATATTCCCTTACGCTGAACAACGACCGGGCTGACGTCTATTTATGCCGACGCGGTCACGGCTGAGCCGACTTACGAGTCGTTGGTAGCTTAAATAATGTTTCAATTAAACTTGGAATCGAACCTTCTTTGATCACCAATAGATGCCAGCAATCTAACAACTCAACTATCTCTACTGCCTGACAGTATGCGCATTTGATGCTACACTACCGTTTTTTCACAACTTTCCGTTGGTCTCAAAAGAATTAAGACGTTCAGCACCGGTTTACCAAATAATAACCAAGGCGTGAAAAGGAACCCTGGTTAAGTCAGTTTTGTGTTGATAGATGATTACATGGGATTATGTAGTTTTTGTGTCATCATTTTCTAGGCATAGCATAGCAGCCTTCGATACATGACATTATTTGCCCCGTGTAAATATTGAATAAAGCGAGACTCAGACATCAAGCTGCTTTCTTCAAAGATTTAGCAACGTTTTACGCTTGTGTCCTTCAGTATAATGTCAAGTTGTCGAGTTTGAACGTGGGTGTACATTTGATGATACATGTGTAATATATTCCAGTTATCTGCCAAATTAAAAAGTCATTTTTATATGATAATAAGGCAATTTTGTTTAACAGCAACGTAATTTTTCTGATAACAAAGTATTTTTTTTCTAGTAGCAATGCCATTTTGTTTATACTGTAGTAAAGTAATTTTTCTGATAGCAAAGTAATTTGTCTGAAAGAAAAGTGTAGTTTTCCTTATAGCAAATTATTTTTTTCTGTTAAGTAATTGTCCTGATAGCTAAGTAATCTTTCTTCTTTTTGTTTCTTTTCGCTTTATACCCCTTTATGCCTTGCAGCGTCAGGGGTAGAAGAGTTTTCTGGAGATAGCTTTTTTGTGTGCTTCATATATGTTTGCTTTCTTTGACTCTTTTCTTTCTGTAATCCATCGTGTGCAGGGTCTCCCACTGGTTTTGTATTCATCATGTCTGTATAGTAATGCTTTTTTGAGAGGCACTGTCTAATGGTGGTCTGGAAGCATGTGAAAACCACTTAATTTATTGTCTTCTGATGTAATCCAGAATTTGTATTGTGTTTATTAGTCTTCTGATGTTTTCGTTTCTGATTCTGTCTCTTATTGTTACTCCGAGGATTCGACGTAAGGCAAGTTATTCTGTTATAACAAGTTTTATTTTGGATTCTGTTGTTAGTGTCCACGTTTGACATTGGTAGCATAGTGATGGTATGATGATCGTTTTATATATTGCAGTTTTAATATTCATGCTCACATATTTGTTTTTGAAAATAGACATTTGCCCCAAGATCTGGTTGCATCTATGTTGGATTTATTTGGTGTTTTTCCCATTCAATGATATGATGCGTCCAAGATAAATGAATTCTTTCATCTGTTTAAGTTGTTGATCATCGATTAGAATAGTGATGTTACTTTATGTTTTTGCAATTGACATTACCTCGGTTTTATTTTCTGATTCAGCAAAGTAATTTTCTTGATATCAAAGTACCTGTCCAGATTTTAAAGTAATTCTTCAAATAGCAAAGTAATTTTATAAAAACGGTTAATTTAAAAAAAAAATAATTGCAAAGTAAATTTTCTATCCGTGTTTGCGTTCGGCCTCAACAAGGATGTATTTTTGTGTGATTTGATACTAAAAGCATGAATAACATGTTCTGTTTGTTTGCAACAAAGCTGCGATATTTGCGTATTTCGGCCCAGTGAATCTAACTTCGGTTTGCTTTAGATCAGGAATGCTTCCATAGCTCATGAAAGTCTTCCCAAAGAATATCGAATCGTCCATTCATTAAAGATCATTTTTACAGTTGTACAAAGTGTAAGGCTGAAATGTTCTTCATTCGTTTTCAAATTCCTGCAGAATAGCAGAATGCAGTCCGGAGAACGGAATGCACTGTGTCATGGTTTACATCCATGCTGCGATATCTTCATTTCACCCTGACACATCCAACTTCAGCGTGACTTTGGGTAACTTTGACCTTATATGGGATAGGCAAATCCACCCTTTAACTCCCTTAGTCGCCTCTTACGACATATATGGAAGGTTAGCTGTTGATGTCTTTGCTCCCGTCTCGGACCCCGGCAACACACAGGCGTGAAATGTTATTTAATGTCGTGGTACAGATCACGCCTGTAGACACCTACAGTACACGACTAAGGTACTGGGTTCGAATCCCGCCACATGTAATTGCGCATATTGACCGCTCAGAAAGCAATGACTAACTACTGAACGTATTTATATTGCCTAGAAAATCAGTATAGCCCAAGAAATGCTGGGTTGATGGCTACATCCTGAGTAGGATATGCTACAAAATTTAGTGAAGATAAGGAAAAAATACGGTCCATTGGGTCCAATTGAGACCGGAAAAGCCATGTTTACTGACCAGCTCACAACATATCAAAACAAACTATTATAGTCAAGATGTATACCGCCATTAAGAGGGAATGATTGCGTCAATTCTCGGAAAGTGTCTGTTGGCACCTTTTGTTGATTGAAAGAGAAAACGACGACAGGTTTGGTCTGGGTATAAATCCTTTAAAATATAACAAAATATATAAATTAAACTTAAGCGACAAACGTTTCGGCTCATATGCAAACGAGTAATTTCATCAACATAATTTAAAAAAAATTTTCTTCAAAATTCCCTTTTGTTATATGTTACCTCCATGCCCGTTGCTCGATCCGCAATGTGCCCATACCTATCTGTTTATTTTTTGAATGTGTATTCCTGGAGTGCAGTGGGACCAAAAACTGTATTATTTAGATCATTTGGAGCTCAGTGCATTGGTAATGTATTCTGAGCCTTTAGGGCAATGAAAATACCCGTATTCAAGAGATAAAAACACACCTGGGATGGAGACAATCCGATACTGGAAATACAAGGGCTGGGACAACTCTAGGCACATTTCAAAATAAACAAAAATTAGTAGTCATCCCTCGCTACTTCGCGGTTCATTTTTTATCGCGGCCTCAGTACATCGCGGATTTCTAAAAACATATTTACAGTATGCACACTTTAGTTACATCTACGTATGTTACACACACACGTATCATATTTATATTATTTATACATTATTTTATGTATGTTATTTATACTTTTAATATTTTATGTATATCTTTGAAACTATTGTTTAATGTTCTAACGATAACATATGCACTTATATGGTTTCATATACACTTATTGATATTATACATACACAAAAAATGTACGTTTGTTAAAAATGAGAGGATTCTACCACTTTGCGGTTTTTCACTTATCGCGGCCGATTCTGGTCCCTATTAACCGCGATAACTGAGGGATGACTATACGTGTTACAGATATTTATTTTTTTAAAAACATATTTGATGCGAGACCAGTCAATTTCTAAAATATATATTCCAGTATTTTTCTCTCTGTCAATTTTTTTGTTAATTATAGCATATTTATAACTAGTTTGGTAACGCATATTTCCGTTTGGAATATACGAGTGCGTTTAAATCAGCCTGAACATACAGTAAAAATGGATTGGAGGGCAGTATTTCGCTACCCCCCCCCCTCCCGGGGGCCAATTTTTGGTCACTCTTAACATAGTGCTAAGATACGTGTTATCAACACATTCCTGTAACAGTCAGTTATGTATGTTTTGCGTTAGCTACATAGTAATCAGCACGGATATTCGTGCGATTTCCGCCTGGAGTGTAGTTACGTTGTGCCACCATTATACGCCTTGTAGGCCCAGTACAGCCGATTTCGGCATGCCTTGTCATTTCGGGTACAGCTAGTTATAATATTAATAACAATGAAACCCGTCAGAGTTGTATGGTTGTAGGGGTGCAACCCCGAACTATTCCTTGATATTATTTCAGAAGTTTCTTTCCCGCATCTTCTTCCAAATTTCGAACTGTTGTAAAATAATTGTAGAAAGTGAGTCGTGTCTAGTTACATGTCCAAACAAATCAAGTTTACGCCGTTTCGCCACTGCCAAAAGTTGTTCTTGATAACCTGCAAGTTTTTGTGTTTGTTACTGACGAATATATGTGTTCTATATAACCAGTTCTTAACAAACGTCTGTAGCACTTGTATTAAAATACTGAATCTTTCTTTCCGTGCCTGTATTGAGTGTGTCCAGCTTTTACATATGTATAATAGTATACGTAGCACTAGCGATCTGAATAGATTGATCTTTATACTGTAATACTTGTTTGTACTTTTCCAAATCATATTTAACCTTGCCATGACAGCCATCTCCATCAGTTTCTATTTGTTGAAGGACGTATGATACATGTGGGCTTTGAAATTGCAAATGATAATAATGTGACGACCAACTTGACAAGGAATATAGGACTGACTTCATTGTACTCATATTACTCAGGTTCAATATGTAGGCTTACTCCTCTCTTTAAAAAAAACGACCAGCTGCCTGCCATTAGTATCACTCATAGTACGTAAGTCCGTAACTTCAAGCGACAATCTTCAGGGATCTCGGACATTGTGAGCAGGGTCCGAACCCACGATACTTTGAGCAGAAAGCGAACGACTTAACCACTAAGCTAGGAAAATCCGACTAACTTACACAGTAGCAAAGGTGCAGATTGATAGCACTGTGTAAACAAGCACCAGAACGGGTAAACATGCATCGTGCTTGGGTGCACGAACCGATTCTGGCCTTGGCGCTGTAAACATTCTGACTGCCACACAGAATAACTGTATCTAGTGTTGACTCATAAATGTCGACACAAGTTTCTTTATGTACACACGTTTCTGATTATTAGTGCGCTTACCCGACCATATTCATTTCTATATGCGTGGGTGTGTGTGTGTGTCACTGATAATAGTATGCATGCGTTTGTGGGAACAGATAGCTGTTTTTATTAATATTTATATTGCATGCATTTGTGTGTGGGAGGCATTGATAGTTTTATGTATGGATGTGTGGTGGCATTGATAGTTTTTAATGTTTTGTTTTTGTGCGTGTAAGCCAGTTACGGTCTGACCAGATTGACAGCTTCGCTCAACGCATGTGCGTTTTATAGGCGATTAATGAAGTACGACACCTGAATCTGCTAAAAATTGTTAATGATCTTATAGTGACATTGTCTCCTGACAACCAATATTTTTAGTGACATTGTCTCCTGACAACCAATATTTTTAGTAACATTGTCTCCTGACATCCAATATTTTTTAGTGACATTGTCTCCTGGCAACCAATATTTTTAGTGGCATTGCCTCCTGGCAACCAATATTTTTAGTGACATTGCCTCCTGGCAACCAATATTTGTAGTGACATTGCGTCCTGGCAACCAATATTTTTAGTGGCATTGCCTCCTGGCAACCAATATTTTTGGTGACATTGCCTCCTGGCAACCAATATTTTTAGTGACATTGCCTCCTGGCAACCAATATTTTTGGTGACATTGCCTCCTGGCAACCAATATTTTTAGTGACATTGCCTCCTGGCAACCAATATTTTTAGTGACATTGCCTCCTGGCAACCAATATTTTTAGTGAAATTGCCTCCTGGCAACCAATATTTTTAGTGAAATTGCCTCCTGGCAACCAATATTTTTAGTGAAATTGCCTCCTGGCAACCAATATTTTAGTGGCATTGTCTCCTGGCAACCAACATTCTTAGACACACTCCACCACTAGTATGGATGCTGATACATGTTTTCAGGTGTTTGTGTGTGGGTGCGGGCAACTTTTCTTGTGTGTTACTTGTGTGGAAACTGTTCACTTATTGAATGTTTAAAGTTTGTATGTATGTGCACTTCGTGTGTTTGGAGGAGCTGGTACTTATCATAATCTTGATATGTGTGTTTATCTAGCGTGTATGTGCACTGCAAAATTAGTGTCTGTTACATCTCTATAATTAAAGTGATCGTTTTCGGTAATCAATACCGTACTTAAGTTGGATGGTGAAAGGATTTTCCATAACCTATAGCAGCGGTTCTCAACCTTTTTATCGTGTAGAGCCCTTTCGGAACACATTTTCTTTTGTATCAACTTTTATACGACTTATTATTGTTATTTAGTTTTCGTTCTCAATATATTTCCTGGAACCCTTCACCCTCACTCAAATGTTTATTATAGCCCCCCCACACACACCAATTAAATACCCCTCCGTGCAAGCACACACAGATTACAGCCCCCATCATTCACAACCAGAGATTACAACCCCCCCCCCACACACACACACACACTCACTCATACACAGATTACAAGTCTCCATCCACTCACACACAGATATTACAAGGTTCACCCACTCACACAGATTATAATTTCTCCTTCCCCATCCACATACACACATACAGATTATAAGCCCTCTTCCACACAGAAACTACAATGCTTCCACCCACGCACAAAGATTACAAGCCACATCCCCACTCATACACAGAGATTATACGTCCCCCTTCCCTCACTCACTCAATCACTCACAGATATTACACGTCTGCACTTCTGTTTACCTTGTTCAAGTTTCTACGTAAAACCTCCTTCAGAACTCTAGACACACTAAAAGTGTGCACTTGCTTCAGGCTAGACTAGTCATTGTTATCCAAACACTGACATTAGACCCCGTAGAGAGGCTCAACTCTTATATCTCCTTTTTTCTCGACTTGTCACTGACAACGTAATCCAGGCACTATTACTCAGATGCAATGTCTTATGTTTAGCATAGCGGTTCTCAACCGCCGAGGAACATCTCCTCAGTGGGGGTTTCTGATTTCAGACAACTAATTTGACTCAATCACTGATAATAAAATTGCGTTATAACTTTTTTGTTCAATCTGAAACTCTTACTGGTTATCAAGATACCATGGGAAAGACATGAATTGTGTTATAGTTTAAGCTTGGCTGCCATTTCGGCTTGATACATCTAACTTCAGCATGGCATTTCGGTCACTTCGAGAACAGTCAGCTCCATTCCCACATC
The DNA here is from genome assembly GCA_034231615.1 of Meghimatium bilineatum. Lineage (NCBI taxonomy): Eukaryota > Metazoa > Mollusca > Gastropoda > Stylommatophora > Philomycidae > Meghimatium > Meghimatium bilineatum. The sequence goes on from CM067306.1 coordinate 51,931,647, forward strand.
TCCTTAGTCGCTTCCTACGACAAGTCACAGTGGTATTCTTTGCTGTCCGTTCTAGTCCAGTCAAACGCTATCGTTGTTACCCTCCCAAAATAAAATCAGACAAGCTCCGGAACTTGATGTCTGATTGTTGGTTAGTTGTTGATCCAGCATTCCTGGGGCTCATGCCATTTGACCCAAAATGTCTGATTATACAACGGAGTAGCTATTGAATTAAATACTCCACCGAAGTTGGATGTGTTGGGACATTGGCGCAAACAAAACGATGATACAGTGCATCTGCATTATCTGGACTTCATCCTTCTGGAAATCTAGTAAGACTTTGGTCCTGCTACAAGAGAGATCCAGCATGAGTGTGAGAATGAGTGGCGAAGATGAAAAATAAAAAAAAAAATAAAGATTTGAATAGTTAATGTAAGTAATTAAGTTTTTGAGAATACTCATTTTCTTGTGGACGGGTAATCGGAGGCAATACCAGTTTGTGTGTGTGTGTGTGTGGGGGGGGGGGTAATGTATAAGGGGTTGGTAATAGGTAGAGTAGCTGCAAAACTAAAATACAACCGACGAAAATTTAAAACACAGGGTAAAGGTGATAGTTCGATACAAAAAATACACACTCCAGGTAATTGTCATTAAATCGTGCTCCCTCTGATGATCGGCGTGCGCCTGTGAACCGATGTATTCACCAATTCGGTACTAGAAGGCATTACGGTCTTAACACCATTCAGGTCTTAAACACCATGCATACGTATAAACATTCTGTTGTGTTCTGTAATTTTTTTGTATTTTTGTGTGTGTTTCATCTCTATTTTTTCAGTTTTTATTTTGTAATTTATTATTCATCTATTTCCGGCACTAGTGATTTCAGTTAGTATTATGATGTCACCATAGACAGTGCCGTCCTCTAGTTAGTGTAGGATTTGCTGTGTTCCTGATAAAAGACTTATGGTCGGAACGCAGACTTATATTTTTTCCCCTCTTCTTATGTTATTCCAGTAATTTACAAAACTTCATTACTCCGTGTCTTCAATTTTAGCATGTATGGTTACGGGTTTTAAGGATGGAATCACGTGCCAAAAATATGAACAAGGGGGAAATGGGGTAAACAATATTGGTAACCATTGGTTTAGCTGCTCGATTTATCTGCCCTTTCATGAACGTAAAAACAGCCTTTTTTGTTTGGTCGCTGCTCATTCTGTGAAATGAAAAGACCACATGCGGTCTGGAAATAAACAGACCTTTATGAGTGCAAAATACAATACAGTTTAAAAAAATATCTGCTTGCAATATGTAATATAATCTAAATGAAAAAACATTAACGGAAAAGGTTGATAACTGCCATTTTAATAACGGAGGAAAAACACGTGACAGGAGGATACGTAATTGTGCTATGAAAACGTGAGATAGAATGCTCTTGACATTAACCAGTTTGTCGATAACTGTGTCAGGTGATGACATAAATTAAGCAACATTTTGACGTTTTATTTAACCGAATATCGTTTTAACAGGATTGCGTAGATTATTTCATCGGTCCACATGATGAAGTTGGATTTGTCAGGCCGAAAATATCGCAGTCAAATTGTAAACCATGACACAACACATTCAGTTCTCTGAGTACTTCCTTGTTGGTTTTCAGGCGAATATTGAAAACATGGTAATGAAGTTTTATTAATATCTGGAAACCCACACAAATCGAGGTTTCGACCAAAAGGTCTTTATTAAGAACACACCATAACAAACGGCGAGTGAATAATGATACTGTCCATGATCGCATAACATAGTTTCTGTTGTTTAATTGTGGACAGTGCCGTTCTTTACCCGTGCTGCGTTATGCCGTGTTCTTTATAAAGGTATTTTGGTCGAAAAGTCTATTTATGTGCGTTTTCCTGTTTGTTTCAAGTGATTAACAAAACTTCATGATCATATTTTCCATTTTTGCCGGTCTGATTACAGTTCTCCTGAAAATTGTTACCTATTATGGTTTTGCTGGTCTGCAGGAGTTTCAGAATGAACGCAGAGAAGGACAAATATGAAAGAGAATAGGGTTGTTTAGAGTTTTCTCTTGGAAGATCTTCTGCGTTCGTCCATAAACTCTTGTAGATTAGCAGGATATAGTCCGGAGAACGGAATGAACTGTGTTATGGTGTACATCTTTGCTGCGATATCTGCGCCTTTCGGACTGACTCATTCGACTTCAGCATGGCTTTTGGGTCACTTTGAGCCTGCCTATATGAGATGGGACACCCAAATCCACCCCTTAACCTCTTTGGTCGCCTCATACGACATGCATGTAAGGTACACGGTGTTGCTATTCCTTGCTCCCCTTTCAGGACTGGAAACACTTCGGCAAGTCATGAAATATAATTACTGAGTTGTCTGGTGTAAATAATCAACTGATGTTTGATATGCAACGTTTACATCGATAATATGTACTGACTGCAGAAAAACTGAAATCCAACAGGTAAAGCTTGAAACAGGGTAATGCATTTTTCTAATCATTGATGATTTAATTACATCGTATTATTTTCCCGCGTGACAAATCAGATGTGGGTCTACTAGATCTGTCTGTTGTATATTATGATTCTGGCTCCGTGGTGGGGAAGCTTAGAGCATATCTGTGACTGCTATGGTACCGGGCTCAAATCCAGTCGCAAGCTGAATTCTGATGTGTCGGGTCATTGGTGCAAAAGGGGTGGAGGATTTACTTCATTATACTCTAGTTCCCCATATATACTCCGTTGCACTTAACGAAATGGCGCGCATTTTTCCAAGAGCACTACTCATAGCACGTACTCGTAGCTTCAAGCGATAATTCACGGGAATCTCCACTTTATGAAGAAGATTGGATTCTAACCAGCGACCACTGGTATATTTGAGCTCAGCCATCACCTCAGGTAATTCCATGACAGTCGTTGTTTATATTACAATATTTACTTATTGTTTTTGATTTCCATATGTTTGTCAGGTGGGTTTAAACGCACTTGATGTCAACACAATTCTGGTAAAAATTTGGTTAAAATATTGCCGTGTTCATATTGAAGCTATGCAGTCATATGGGCTTTGTGGTTAAAAGTGGCCACCATTGATACCACTAATTAGTTGCAGTCTTTCATGTGACTGAATGTCTACATGCAACATAGTGGAATATCCTTTCTTATATATATATATACGCACACGCATAGAGTAGGATGATTCTTCTCGAAGCACTACATTGCCGTTCAAAGTTGAAATCTTCTGGATATGAAAGGAAGCTCTAAAGCAGATGTCGGTGACACTTTATGGATCGAGGGTCAGATACACAAATTTGTTCGTCCATCACAAGTGATGATGACCATTTGTTACATCCGCTATTGAAATTCAGTTAGAGTTATGTCCTTGGCTATTAGTTTGTAAAGGTTAATAATCTCTATTCTGACTACACATGTCCTTTGACAGTTCGGACGTGGGATGACCAGTTTAGATGATTTTTCGTCTACCCGTGACTTTCTACTACTCTTCGTTGTTGAACTGCTGCATTTCTCCTATTTTCTCAAGATGCTGCGTCTGTTTGTTTTTGGACTATAGATCGCCAAGTTGTTCTATTTTGTGCACATTCTTCCCATGTATCTTAATCTATTTCAAAGGCTTTCATGGAGGTCTTTAACGAGCCCGTGTAGCGCTTCTTTTGGCCACTGTGAGATTATACGCCATTCTTCTTCTTTTTCTGCGTTCGTTCTCAAACTCCTGCAGATTAATGGGATCTAGTCCGGAGAACGGAATACGTTGTGTCGTGGTTTACAGCAATGCTGCGACATCTGCGCCTTTCGGCCTGACACATCCGAGTTCAGCATGACTTTAGGTCACTGACCCTATGTGGAATGGGACAGCCAACTCCGTCCCATAACTTCCGTAGTCGCCTTTTACGACATGCGTATAAGGTAAACAGTGTTGCTATTCTTTGCTCCCCTTTCGGGCCCCGGCAACACACAGGCGATGCCATTCTTCAACTCGCCATAGAGAAGTATCGTTGGGAAGGCGATGGCCCAACGATTCTGTGTCTGCATCAGAATAGCGCCAATGTTAGGGTAACCAGATTTAACAAAGACAGTGGTATCCGGAAACTTGTCTTGCCATTTGATGTTTAGAAATACACAGCTGGTCGCGGGCAGGACCCAAAAAAAAAAGTAGTAATAAAAAGTGTCACCCGTAACCACAAGGTGCTAGTAATTCTAGCTTCCAGAACCGTATTAATATTACTAAATAGTCATTCATTTCTTTTAAAACGTTTGGACATTTACATATGTCTCCTATTATTTGGGTGCAGACAAATTGATGCAATTTATTAGTCATGTGATTCTAGACCTTGTTTGAAATTTTTCTTCTTCTTCAGCTTTCATTCTCAAACTCCAGCTGGATCTCTCTTGTAGCAGGACTACTAGATCTCCAGCAGGATGTAGTCCAGAGAATGGAATGCGTTGTGTTGTGTTTTATTTGCACCAATGGCCCGACACATCTGTCTTCGGTGGATGTTTGAAATAATCACTTCAATAAAAAAAAATTAGGAGTGCCGTGGGTCAGCAGTCACGATATTTGTTTCAAAATTGGTAGGCCTTTTGTAATGTGAGCAGAAAGGCCGAGTCCAGTAGGTTCCAGATCATTGCTCTAGAGCAGGCGTTCTCAATACGGTGCTCGTGAGCGCCATGGTACTCTCTTAATGGCATGTGGTGCTCACGCCATGCTAGTTAAAAAGTGCTCCTGAGCATTAACGATAATGAGTTACCTTAATAATTCAAACTTTGTTGTACAAACCGAAACAAATAGTGTTACTTATTACTAACCACGATTATGGGGAAAATGAACAACGACAAAAAGGTGGGGTGGGGTGTACTGCAATGTTGCCAACCATCACGTTCACTTTTTTCTCATCCGATTATATATTATGGTGTTTGCCTGTCGGGCCACTAGCGCAAATAAAACGACGACACATCGCATTTCCATTCTCTGGACTACATCCTACTGGAAATCTAGTAGGACCATGGTCCTGCTGTAAGAGATATCCAGCGGGAGTGTAAGAATGAACAAAGAAGAAGAATAGGTTTAGAACCCCAGCTATCGAGAATTTTCTCTCCTACCCTTAAAATGCGTATATTAAACAAGAGCCTTATCGCTCGTAATTCCTGGGATCAAACTATTTGTAATTCCAAAAGAGCTGCCTCGGTGGATAACCTGAAGCGAATCCGCGCAGTTCATTGAAACTATCGGTACTGTGATCTCACGACCGAACAGAAGACCAACGACTTTGAAGAATACTAATGCAAGGAGTGAGTTGTGCAAGCCGAGAAACATTCTGCTACTGCACACCAGAAGATAGTAGATCTTAAACACTAACTCTCTTCAACCTTTTTTTGTTTGTATTTCTCGTATAACAGATGTAAGTGCGTCGCCTAGACTAGTAAAACTAGCGGTTCTCAACCTCTGTCATATAGTCCATCAAGGGAGAAATGAAAAAGCCATTCGAGATGAGGGATACTGATTTGTCTGGTCGACACAACAGATCCCGTTGTCTGGAGTATATATCCTGGTGATTGTGAAAGAAAGCAGAAGTCTAAATGTTCGATAGCCAAAAGAAAGTCTTTATTTTCTTTCTTTCCCCAAGTAGATGATGGTTTATATTATGCACAATTGCCGTTATGCGTAGGGGTGGGAGCCTCAGTTTTCGTTCCAAAGCCAGATGTGTCGACTTAGTTGTATCCATGTTTGTTCAATGGTATCTTGATGTTTTCTATCAACCGTTTTTGTGGTCTACCTTTGGCCTTATGTCTGGATATTCTTTTGTTATACGCCATTATTGGTATTCCGTTTGACTTCATTCTTATAAAGTGACCGAATTAATTTACTTGCTGTTTTTCGATACGTTCACTACAAGGTATTATACCTACTCGTTTCCTAATTTCTTCATTTCTTATTTTATCGAGTTTAGTAACCAATACAGCTTTTATCTGACACTTAATTTCACATGTGACAATTTTCCTCTGCTACTAGGCTGGTGAAGACCATACCATTAAAGAAAGGCATATAAATTAATTGGAACAAACTCACCACATCGGTTGTGTCGGGTCATTGGCGCAAATAAAATGACAACGCAATGCATTTCCATTCTTTGACCGCGTCCTGCTGGAAATATAGTGAGAAGATGCTTCTGCTACGAGAGATCCGAAACGAGTTTGGAACGAAAGCATGGGAAAAAAATCTTCGAAAGACAGATATTGCAGGAAAGCTGTAAACCATATCACAGCGCATTCAGTTATTCGGACTATATCCTGCTAACCAGCAGGTAGATGAGAACGAACACAAAAGATTATACGAATGTAAAAGAAATGTACATTACCCGTTGTCGTGGAACCTGTCACTGGCTCGGGGTCACATAAATCATGGATTCTAAATGAAGGAAATGTAATGTTTAGCAACTGAATATGCATGCAATTACATCAGTGCCCATGTGGCTGCTACAAGCACGCCTGTGATGGTATTGCAGAGCTTATAATTACCTACTCTGCCTCTTAAGTCATAATGTTATTTGCTAAAGGCATACATGCAACTGGGATGGAATCATCATGAGATGCACATGATACACTCTAACACGGTGCACCATCAAAGCATGACACAGATAATGATGTAACCAATCTTCCATTAGGAGACGGTACTTGATGGTAATGACTCTGCTTATTGTTTACTCCGGAACTGTTGGTTGTCCATTACATGATCATGACATTTGTTGCATCCACTTGTGAAATTCAGTTAAGAGTTATGACCTTGACTATGAGTTCGTAGATGTCTAATAAGTCATATTCTGACCGCAATAGTCATTGGGCATATGACATGGAGTATTTACCAGTGTAAATAGTTTCTGGTCTACCCGTGACTTTCTAGCTAATCTATTTTGTGAAAGTTATTTCAATATATATTGGTCTATTTCAAAGACCATCAATGAGGTCTGTATGTTCAGAATCCTAAGGGAGGGCATACATATTAAGTGGGATTCAAAATATTGCCTCAGGTAAGAAAGTGATGAGAACCGCTGGCCTAGACTCGCAAATCGCTTGACCCAGTTTGATAAAGAGGCATCCTGTTGCTACTCCAGGGCTAATTTCTGCAGCCTCGACTGAGCCTAGACATGTCACGTGCAGGCTCTTGCGTATTGGCATGCTTGTTGTTATAGAACTGCGGGAGGCCAGATAGACGGCAACAGAATTGGATGTATAGGTGAAAGAAACCACCAACCGGCTGCTGAATGAAGGATTAGTCTCAGTGGCCACGGAGGCAGTATTAATTGAACCGCGACCTCCATTATTTTTGATGGTCATAAGTTCTGATATAACCAAACTTGACTCACGTCCGCTGTTGAAAGAAGTGAACCTCACCACAATGCGTACAAATTAAATGACCAAAATGAGTGTTAGAACGGACATTCTAGTATTGACGTGACCTGATATGGGAGCAAAATTAGCAACACTGTGGCAACAGCGGCCTGCACTTCTAGTTCAGGGTGCAAAGATATAGGTCACTGTCTTCTCATCAAACATGTTGTGGGATGCGACTAAGGAAGGTTAGGGAATTGGCTGACCGACAACCTGTTACATGTGAAAGAATCATCATTGTCTTGCGTGTCTTGCTTCAATTTTAAAATTGTTCTTTCTGTCTCTTCGCTTTATACCCTATATGTCTTGCAGCGTCAGGGGTAGAAGAGTGGAATGGCTTTTGTGAGTATTTCATATATATTTGTTTGTTGTTGGCTCATTTGTTTCTGTAATCCATCGTTTGCAAGGTCTTTTCCTGATTTTTATCCATCGTGTCTGTATAGTGATGCTCTTTGAGGGACACTGTCTGATGGTAGTCTGAAAGCATGCGAAAACCACTTAATCTGTTGAGGTGCAAAGGGTACCGCATTGCTCTCGGCGGACCCATAGCGGATAACCAAGATCCTAAGAGTACCTCCATGTGGTGCACCCTGGTAACAGAAATACATCAGCTCTTGCTGTATTCCTGGCTAACACTATTAGGCTTGTGTCCGTGAATGTGGATGCTGTAGATGGAAAGAGATTTGATTACAAATAGACCGGCAATATCTCCGATACCTCTGCGCAACCACATGCAGCAACACTGTCGACACACAGTGAAGCTGGACAGTTCGACAGAAGCATTGGAGGGGCGGCCAATGCACTTGTTACGAAGTGGGCAGATGGTATTAGAAATATAAAGGATTGGTGCATTAAGCAACCTAAGAATAATAGAATGAGTACACTGAAAAGGGAGCACATCGCTAGAGGGAAGCGGTGTGTGCACAGAGAACGGAAAACCTATCAAGGAAATCGGAACTAGAGTGTTGTTTGTTCGAGATAAGCTTCTAGCGGAACTACAGTGTTGTTTGTTCGAGACAAGCTTCTAGTTACCGGTGATCCTAGCCCGTGCCCAACTCTACTGTCGAGTTTTTCCTATACCGGAATCATGCTCGCGGAGAAAAGGTTCAGTACCCGATGGTCACATGCACAAAAGTCCAAAGTGTTTTTCACCATTCAGCTCTAGAACAAAATGCTAGTCCCTGACCCTCCTAAATATGTGTACAGTTTCGGACTTGGACGAGTAGTTCACGACGTTGGTGGACAATACCTCGGCTAAGCGGGCGAACAAGTCAGAGCCCAACTATTTCCATTAGTTCTTCCTAAACCGAGACCAGGCTTGAGGATGCGAAAAGGTTCAGTACCCGATGGGCACGGGCACAATATATCTAATTACACGAAACAAGTTCACTAGCGGTGGGACACCTCGTGCAAGATAGAAGTGAAGGACAAACCGTCTCGGCGTAGAGTCAGTACACATTCGCTGCCTGGCGACAGATAGGAAGGCTGTCACAGGCTAGGGTAGCCCACCCGAAATGTTAAGATATGCCGAAATTGGATGTGCTGGGCCTACAGGCGTATAACGGTGGCACAACGTAACTACTCTCCCGGCGGAGATCACATGAATAACCGTGCTGATTACAATGGAGCGAACGCAAAAAAAAAAACAAAAACAAAAACAACTTAATCTGTTGTCTTCTGCTGTAATCCAGAATTGGCATTGTGTTTGTTAGTCTTCTGATGTTTTCATTTCTAATTGTCTCTATTGTTACTCGGAGAATTCGACGTAGGCGTGTCATTTCTGTTGTAGTAAGTTTTCTTTTGGAGTCTTCTGTTAGTGTCCACGTTTGACATTGGTAGCATAGTGGTGATATGATGATCGCTTTATATAGTGTAGTTTTGGTGTTCATGCTCACATATTTGTTTTTGATAATAGGAGACATCTGCCCCAATATCTGGTGTGCTATGTTGCCTCTATGTTAGAAATCTTTGGTATTTTTCCCATTCGATATGATGGCTCCAAGATAAGTCAATTATTTCACCCGTTTAAGTTGTTGATCATAGATTAGAATGAATCACCGAAGGGAATGCCTCCCATTGGAGACTAAATATGCATCCATAAAACTTCTAACATAAACATGCTTTTGAGACAATCTTCTTCTTCTTCTACGTTCATTCTCAAACACCTGCAGATTAGCAGGATGTAACCGGAGAACGGAATTAGCTGTGTCATGGTTTACAGCATTGCTGCAATATCTGCGTCTTTCGGCCTGACACAATCGACTTCAGCATGGCTTTGGGTCACTGACCCCTATATGGGATGGGACAGCCAACTCCATCCCATAACCTCCTTAGTCGCCTTTTACGACATGCGTGGAAGGTAAACAGTATTGCTATTCTTTGCTCCCCTTTCGGCAACACACGGTCGTGAGACAATCTTATATACGTCATGTTGTCACGTACACAACTGAGAAAACCCTGCGATTTTAACAGAAAAGCTATGGGGTGTCAAGAGCTACGTGCTCTCAGCTAATGAGACTATTTCATCATCATCAATATTAGCAGTACTGTGATCTAATAGACAATACCGAGATAGAATGTGTGGATAAATTTGAATACTTAGGAGCAAACATCAACGGTGCAGGAGACTGCATGGCAGAAATATGGAAGATATTGGCAATGGCATATTGCAAAATAACACGGCTGAAAAACATATGGAAAAACAACAAAATAGAAACGAAAGTGCTAATGTTACGAACTTTTATTTTTCCGGTTGCAACATACGGCTGTGAAACATGAAGTAAAACAGCGGCAAAGAGGATCAACGCCTTTGAGCTGAAATGCTACAGGAAGATACTTAGAATATCATGGAAGGATAAAATCAGAAACTCAGATATTATAAACACACTGAATATTCCAGAGTGATGGTTACTAAACACAATAACAAAAAGAAAACTACGCCTGTTTGGTCATATAAAGAGACATAACTGTTTAGAAAGACAAATAATGGAGGGAAGAGTACCTGGGAAGAGGAGAAGGAGCAAACCAAGAAGACGATGGACTGACGACATTAAAGATAACATGAATACATCGCTAGAAAATGCAAGCCACATCGCCCAAGACAGAGAGAGGTTCAGAGAGTTCATTGGGAAGACAACGTTCTGGAAGGAATACGTCACATGACACTGTGATCTAACTTGCATGTCGTAAAACGATTACGGAGGCCTCGGGATGAGGTTTGCTGTCACATCCGAAAGGAGGTCAAAATGACTCGAAGTCGTTTCTGCCATGAATTGAATCTGCCATGTCGAAAGGCGCATATAGCGTAGCCTAGCTGTAAACTAAATAGCAACGTATTTTGTCATCAAATCTTGAAAATCTTGTTGGTTTAATTAATGCTGAAAGGGTATAATCTGCATTAGCAGTCCGGGCATGTTAGATTAGGCATTATCACAGCGAATATAAAAAGGTTTATTTCCTCGTTGCAGTCCACGTGTGCTCTTCGCTAGATTAAAGCACAGTATGGAACATTGCGTTTGGTATTAAAGTCAATGCCCAACCTCCTTAGTTTACTCTTACGATTTGCGTGGAAGTGATATTGTTACTTTCTTTGCCCCCCCCCCTCTGCATCTGAGTGCAGCAGTATTGCAGGATTGTCACCCTCTGCCAGGATCGTATCGCATGCTTCTGGGTCGACTATTATAACATTCTTCCGTCAGCTCTGTTGACCTATCTACAGTGATGGTATATCTGGCATCCATAGGTGTCTATCATAGATGGAGAAAGGTGCAATATCCGCTGACCTGTATCGCTTTATAAACCATGAATATTATTTGATATCAGTCAAAAGTGAGGGATTGAGACAATACACGTGTGAGCCGGGAACAACAAAACATGCATGAAACATGAAACCTACAACTATAAAGGCGAATTCTATAGTGATTTTCACTGCAAGAAAGACCTCGCTTTATAACGATATCACCTACTAGAAGCATACTGTTGCATTGTGGTAGATCTGGTAGGTCGTTTGTAATACCCGCAGACCTTCCTCATGCGAGGTAAACAAAAGGTAGAGTTCCCATGTAATGCCGGGACCCGAAATTGGAGCAAAGAAAAGCACAAGTTTGAACATTTTACCTTCCTTGCATGTCGTAAGAGGCGACGAAGGAGGTTATTGGGGTGGGGATGGAATTTAATTGTCCCATCCCATATAGCGCAAAATGATCAAGAAGCCATTTTGGAGACAGATTTATCAGGCCGAAAGCCACAAATATCGCAGCAAAGTTATAAACCATGACAACGCATTCTGTTCTTCGACTTCATCTGCAGGAGTTTGAGAACGAACCCAGAAGAAGAAAGAGGATTACTGATGTGAGAGGGAGATCGTGAGCACGCTGTGCTACAGTTTAAGTTGCGCCATACAGACATGAACATCGGTTTCTGACATATCTGTGCTTCTTGTGGTTTTAATTAGCTTGTGGCAGCTTTCCAATCTATCGACACGCGCGAAGAGTGAATCAACATGCCGTGACGACTTCTCGCCCACTATGCCCTTGAAGTTTATAGACCAATTAGTCCACGAGTGCTAGTGTCCAGAATGAAAACGAAGCATTGATTTGGAATTGGGCCGATTACGCTATATAGCAAGAGGTGCTCATCTGCCTAGTCTTGGAATATTTATAAGCAAAACATTCTAGCAACGAGACTCAGCGACATACGTTGTTAGTGTGTTGTGTTTATATATATTGGCAACACTTTTACATATTTCCGTTCATTTTTACTTTTGCTTTTTGTTACCCCAGCCCTCTCATTTCTAGTGTCGGGTTGTTTCATGACACCGGAGTTTTATCTCTTGATTGTCTAGTCTAGCGTAATTTTATTATCGTGCCATTTCTCATCACCCGTGACACATAACCCTCCAGGGTCGTAGGGGTGTCACACTGGATGCCTTTCAAACAGCTCTGTCCTTAGTCATTCGGAGATGTGTAGAAAAATCACGCACAGACCATCCATTGATGCTATCAATGCCAGATTTTCTCTGTACCCTCTTGTCCGTCAACGCTCAACTGTTCCTTGAAAAATAATTTGAGAGAGAGATAGAGAGTCGTGTCTCATTACAAACCAAACAGTTATGACATATTTTGTGCCGATATTCCAGTGTAACATTTCTGTGGGTATGATTTTACTCGGTGGCGCCCAAATCCTCTCCGAAACTTGACTTATTGTTAAGTAGAATAACACAGCTGTTGTTCAACGCCATTTTGGCCAGATTGTATTTATAGGAAACGCTGAAAAAAATGGACTTGGTTTGCTTCACCCTCTGAGACGAGAAAAAATATGCACGTCTCGCAATTCATTTTGCTGATTAATTTTATTCTTATTATTTTAGCATCATTGTCTGCTCTCTCTCTCCCATTCCCTCCCTCTCCCCGCCCCTTTTCTAATGATCTCTGTCTGTGTTGCTGAATGTAGGTGTACGATTCAAATTCAGTTTCTTCTCGAGAAACCACATTCTCCTACAAATAGTCATACTTGTAGATCTCCACGGATAGTCGGATCGGCTAAGGCATTAACAAGTTAAAGTTAGTTATGTCAAATGTACCTCTTATGATGAGGTAAGTTGTGTTTAACCGCGGACATTAGTTCAATTTTGTTATATCAGAGATATATTCTTTTCAACAAATAAAACAAGGAGTCAGACAGGGATGCGTGCTTTCACCAGACCTGTTCTCTCTATACAGTGAAAACATATTGCGTGCAATAGTAGATATCCCAGGAATATCAGTGGGAGGACATACATAAATAATTTGAGATATGCGGATGACACTGTTCTGATTGCAAAAAGTGAGGAAGATCTTCAAAACTTAATTAAAGTAGTAGTCACAGAAAGCAAAGAGAAAGTCCTCTTCCTAAATATCAAGAAAACAGAAGTAATGGTAATTTCAAAGAAAGAAAATAACACACATTGCAAGATCATAGTGAATGATATAGTATTAAAACAGGTCCACCAATTCAAATATCTAGTTACAATTATAACAGCAGATGGAAGAAGTTCAACAGAAATAAGATGCAGAATAGGACAGGCAAAAACAACATTCAGAAAAATGAAAAATATACTGTGTAATATGACCTTGTCATTAGAGGTGAGAAAGAGAGTTCTGCAGTGTTATATAACCCCTATACTAACATATGGGTGCGAGTCTTGGACAATAAACAAACTGGAAAGTGGGAGATTGGAGGCAACAGAGATGTGGTTCTACAGAAGAATGCTGAGAATACCATGGACTGCCAGAAAAACTAATGTAGAGGTGTTAAAAGAGTTAAATGCGAAACGGAACTTAATCAACAATATAAGAAAAAGGCAATCTTCTTTTTTTGGCCACTTTATGAGACAGGCAGGTTTAGAGAACATAATCACAACAGGCAAGATTGAAGGCACCAGAGACAGAGGGCGACAACGTGAGAAAATATTAGACAGATCGACAACCTGGCACGGCAAAGAAACAACAACGACTTTGATACATAATACTGTGGACAGAGAGCCGTGGAGAGCCATGACCGCCTACGCCACCCGGCATGGCACCTGATGATGATATCAGAGATATATAAAAATAGTGGAGGTCGCAGATCTGCTAATCCAGTAACCACTTTCTCCTAATATTACTGTATTATAAGAATCAACTAAGACAAGTGACGCTTTATACGCGTAGGACTATTCTGGAAGACTTAAAAGAAATTCACAATGATCCAGTGTGCCAGGCAATATCAAAGTTTGGGAGCAGGGTTATCTTGCACCAAGTAGGATAAACATACATACTTGTTTGGAGCAATCAATTCTTAAAGCACCGCTACGATATTACGCATATTTGTTTTGTACAATGAATAACAGAGAAGAAATTCTTAGCTCTTTCTTCAAGTGTCCCACTTTTTAAGTTCCATTTTTAAGCTTGGCATCCATCTGAATTTTAAAACTATTCATTACATTGAACTAGTATCTACATTGAATAAAAGAATTATATTGGACTTCAGGATGTAGTCATCAACCTAATATTGTTTCGCCGCTGTGATTTTCTAGGCAATATAAATATGTTCAGTAGTTTGATATGGCTTTCTGAACATGATGCATAATTATATGCGGCGGCTTTGAAACCCGGTACCTTGGTTGTCACAGACGTGCTATGTGTGCTCTGTACCAAGCCGCCACAGAGCCCTCTGAAAAAGTGTATGAAAAAAAACACAATGCTAGAGAAACCCCAGTATGGAGATGAAAATAAAACTTCACCGTGTGACATAGACAGCAACTGACAATCCTTACGGGTTGTATCATCATACCACCTTCACCAATAACATGATCATCATCCTCGTTATGACCATCATCATCATTTTCATCTTTTTTATTATCACCATCATATTGATCTGCATTACCATTTTCATCATATTCAGCATCATAGTCGTCATCATTATTATTGTGGTCGTCTGTGGCCACGTCGATAGTCATACAGATATAGCAACAAAAAATGATGCTTGACCGTGGTTATCTTTGAGCTTGGTGACCAGATTGTAAGTGCAAGAACCCAGTTCTCTCGTACTGCTGGCATACTTCTAATGATATGCCCACCGTTCAGTGAAGTGGTCAAAACACTGATCGTATTAGTTACCAAGACCGAAGTATGATGTGCCGGACCATTGGCGCAAATAAAATTGCGATACAACGCATTTACATTCTCTGGACTACAGCCTGCTGAAAATCTAGTAGGAACATCCTGCTACAAGAGAGATCTGTTGGGAGTTTGAGAACGAACTCAGAATTTATCATCATCATTATCTTCATTATTATCACCATTCAGCATCATTATTATCCATCCTCATATTCTGATAATTTCTATAAATGTTTACACGATCATACTCGTTTGTAGCGCTCGAAACATGCAATTGCTTCTCAAAGCTTCCACATATCCACACATTCCATAGGCGACATGTTGGGTCGCGAAGACATGAGCTTTTTCTACAAAATCTTGGAGGTAAATGTAATAAACGGTTGGGCAAAATGCCAAGTTTAATCTTCGGAAGGAAATAAACATATAACGATTACACAGGTTGAGTAAAATTTCGAGAAGAATCGATTAAAATGGCACTGATTTTCTTGCGTATCGATTTTCTCATCGAATCTTCTCCGGATTTGTTCGTTAATATTGCGAGAGGTGACATTTTTCTTCCTTTCTTTCTGTAATGCGAAGGATGCTCATTGCTCTACTGCTATTAACAGGTTGAAAATTAATTTAAAAAGCATAAAGGTTTGACTTTATTGTACTCAGGTTGCCCTATAGGTGCGCCGCTCCTCTCAACAAAGCTACATGTATCCTCGTATTACGTGTAAATTAGAGGTGAGCAACTTTTTTTGGGCTACAGGGCAGGAATGAGCTTTTTTCATGTATAATGGAGGGCCGAAAGTTTATTAATGTCTTTGAGCTCCAGCTGTAATATAGAGAAAGGGGAGGAGCCGATAGACCAGCCTTGTTTGATGTTCAGTAGTTTGACAGACATCCCTTCCTTTAATATTTCACTCACGAGTGAATAAATACGGTGTTTGTGTGTGGTCATTGTAATTGGCAGGTACTTAGCACCTACATAAGTAGCGCAGTTAGCTATTGTTCGGACGGTCAGTTTTATGACAGAAGAATAACAAGGCGACAACTTGTCGAGACAATTAGGAGTCATCTCTTTGGAGTTCGACGGTTGATAAACGTATCAGTGAAAATATTTATCTAGATTGCCGTAAAGCGATCAACAATTGGCCAGTAGGAGGCCGAAAATAATTTACAATAGAAAGAGATTGCATTGTGTAAAGTACTCATGTCAACTTGTTATTAGGAACGGAAGAAACTGACCAATGACATTTATTATTATTTACTCTTATGTTGCCATCACAAATGCAAATACCATTTTTATTGGATGACCTTTAGTTTGACCACTTCAAAGTCAATATTTTATTGAAGTTATTAGCTTTCAAACGGAGATATATGGCGCAAGAGATAAAACTCTGGTGTTGGGAAACAACACGATATTGGAAATGCGAGGGCTGGGGTAAGAAACAGCAAATGTGGGCAACAATTATACCTATTTCGGTACATTTTTATATATGATCTACCGGACACATCTTTTAACTAGGCGATCACGAAGAAAAACTTGGGTATGGGGTAGGAATATGTCTGAAAGGTCATAGTAGCGAATAAGAAAGTATGCGTTACAAATACACACCGCTACTAAGAAAAAGATGATAAAAACAATAATAATAAAATAAATAAGTACGATAACGTTGTCATCCTCATTTATTTTATTTTAATTGTTTTTATTAGCATTGGTGGGTATTTGTAATGTGTATTTACTTATTCGCTATTATTACTTTGGTATTTGTGTTACTACGACCCATACCACATTCTTGGATCTTCTGTGTGTTTTTGGGATTTATATGTATGAAAGGTCACTGAATATAAATTATTTAGAAAATATAACGATACAGTATGTCACAATTCTACGTCAAAGGGATCTTGTAAGGAACAGTTGAAGGTGGAAGCAGTAAAAAAAAAAAGAAGAAAGGTAACTCATAGCATTTAACTGCCGTAGGGGTGTGGGATGTTAGCGATCTCACATTTAAGAGGCTCTGCTAAATGAGGGCAGTAGCCATCTCCTTTGCCTCGCAGTCTTTACTTCCTTGACTGATCCGAGACCAAATTAAGGATGGATCGACCCGGGAGCCGTTGCGTCTGGAAAACATTTTCGCCTCAACTGGGGAATGAACCCAGGGCGACTCATAAGTGAAGCCAGTAGGCTTACCGCCCCCCCCCTCCAAAGGGCGTAGAGAAGGGCAAAGCAAATAATTGACAAAGAAAACTAAAGTAGAAGGGCAAAGAAAACTAAACACACAATAGATGTGTCAAGATTTGTATGTACTTTTCTTTATTACCGAAGATAAACATCGCTGAGAACTGTGTACTGATGCATCCAATGCAGTAAGTTGACGGATTACATGTTTTACGCGTTTATGGATAATGCAATAAATATTTTTTAATGCGGCTTTAGTGGATGTATTCACTTGTTATGAATATATCGCGAAAGGATGTGATCTTTAGATTTGTTTTATTGTGGTCGTTGTTTGTCATTATGAAGGCTTTGTAGTCGAAACGTCGTCTGTCTCCGTATCTCGTTAGGTTGTTTTATGTTTTATTTTGGTAACACATCTACCTAGTTTTGTTTATCTTGACATTTGCCCTGTGTTACTCCATCCATCTATTTCCTGTTTAGGGTTGCTACCCTACACTGGAACATTTATCCCCTGTGATCTTTGGATATCGTTAACTATCTTGAAGTCAGATATTCCAAATTTCGTTAATGTATATTAGCTACAAGGATTGGTGTACAAGGATTTCATTAACTCTTCATACTCATTTTGGTTTTTCTGTCTAGTCGTAATTTATTTAGTTTTCTGCAAAAGAAGAATTTCTCGGTTTTACCGGCACGGCGGTTGTTTAAGTAATTTCTTTAGGGCTTACCGACACGGTGGGTGAATGTAAGTAGTTACTTGAGCGGCTGAATAAAGAGTCTTAAAGGCAATAGCCGTATAATATGCATGATTCCCAGTGTGGCAACCGGGGTTTGGACTTCTAGTTCAGGTTGCACAAGTATATGGCCATTATTATCTTTTCAGGCATGTAATATAAGGCAACTAAGGGGGGAGGGACAAGATTTTTCAATTATTGATCATGTGGACACATCGGGGATCACACTTCACAAGTGAATGTATTTTAATTTTCACGTAATTTTCAGTGGCTGTCGACACAAAGTATACATAGTGACTAATGGAAATCATCCGAAATAACAAACAGCGTCATTTTTGAAAGATGATCCGCAATGAGTCCACATGACTGTGTAGTGGTGCGGGACTCAGTATAAACGCACAGTTGTAACGTTGTTTACGGGGTAGACTAAACACGAACGTTGATATTTTCAATTAAGATAAATTCTGGTTTTTTTTTATCATTTCAGAGCCTGGCACTAAATTTTATAACAGCCGTGAGGATTTCAAGGATGTAGCAACGTCTTGTTGTAAAGATCATGTCTTCACACTGACCTTGGCAATATGTTATATTTACCCTGACCCAGTTTTGGTGCAGACACGTCTGTCCATGACCAGGAAGGGCGCGGTGGACGGGGCTGCCAGGATGGATAGCAATCCAAATGGTAAGTCCAGAATAATACGAGGCAAATAGAAAACCTGCTGGCACTTTGGGAAGCATCTTTCTAAAGGTACGCATTTGATTGTTTCCCGTGTTTTCATTGGTCACTGTGTACTCTGTGTCGACAGCCAATGAAAATCACGGTGAAAGGCAGATGTTCACTTCAGAAGGATCACTATGTGGATCCAGTGGGTTCATATAGACATACATAGGCTTCCTCATCTATTGTTCACATAGAAATACATAGGCTTCCTCATCTATTTTTCACATAGAAATACATAGGCTTCCTCATCTATTTTTCACATAGAAATACATAAACGTCCTCATCTATTGTTCACATAGAAATACATAGGCTTCCTCATCTATTGTTCACATAGAAATACATAGGCTTCCTCATCTATTGTTCACATAGAAATACATATACGTTCTCATCTAGTATTCACATAAACGTTCTCATCTATTGTTCACATAGAAATACATATACATTCAAGAAGGAAGCCAGATGATAAATTAAAAATTCTTGACACTAACGGGAATTGAACTAGACACGAGATTTTCCGTACTTGACTAACCGCATCTCCAAAATAAAGATGCAATTTTGGCAAGACATTCAAACTGTGCACTCAAGTCACTGAGAACGGACCAATCGAGACAATGACTATTACAACAACGAACATCCCGTTAAGGTATTGAAATATCCTCAGTAATAACAAACATATAATATATAATATCCGTATTAGTTCTACAAGGGCCGATATGTCTTCTTGTAAACATGGATCACATACGAGGCGTGTTCAAATGAAAACGGGACTTGTTACACCACGCGTGATAGAGCGCACTGATATTGATGACATTTTGCACTAGTAATGAGTATCCAATAATTTACATACGGTCACGTGTTCATCTTCCCAGCATGCATATGTGCTGCAGAAGACTGTTAACAATATGGCGGGTGTGATTCCGAACCCGTCCAAAGTGAATCAGCGTGCTGTGATCCAGTTTCTTTCATTTGAAGGATGTCAAGCAGTAGACATTCATCGGAGAATGAAGGCAGCATATGGTGACAAATGTTTGTCGAGGACCAGAGTGATGGAGTGGGTGCGTATGTTTAAAGACGGACGTGAGTTAACGGCAGATCTTGCACGGCCAGGTCAGGCGCATATTGTTGCAACAGAAGAAGCCATAGCCGTGCTTGATAAAGCAGTACTGACTGACCATCAAGGCTAAGCGACAAGGCAGACTTTCTCAAGGTGTGATTCTTCTCCACGACAACGCTCGTCCGCACGTCGCAAAAATTGTGCAGGAAACATTGGCAAAGAAGAATTGGGAAGTTCTTCATCACCCAGCCTATAGTCCCGATTTATCCCCGTGTGATTTCCATTTGTTCGGACCGTTGAAGAAAGCACTAAAGGGACAGCGATTCAACAGCGACGCAGACGTGAAGACAGCGGTGACCACATGGTTCAGAGAACAGCCACGCAACTTTTTCTCGGACGGCATTCGACGTCTACCTAAACAGTGGGATGCTTGCCTAAATGCATACGGAGATTTTTTCTGATGAACCCAGGTGCATTCTTATTCACAAGTGGTTGCTTTGTTCAATTCCGTTGAAAATATTAAATTTCGTATGATACTTTTTAAATAAATCCACAAGTCCCGTTTTCATTTGAACACGCCTCGTATATATGTTTATATATACTTTTTTCAATTCCCGTTAGTCTCAAGAATAGAAATACATAGGCGTCTTCACTATTGTTCACATAAAAACACATAGGCGCCTTCACTATTGTTGACATAGAAATACATAGGTGTCATCATATATTGTTCACATATACTATAAGTCAGAGCTGTTACCAATGAAGCAGTATTGCAATGAATCGTAAGACCATTGTGTGGTAGAAAGGAAATGGTCAGGCTTTGACATGTTGATGCTCGAGAGTTAAACAGTAGAATACATTATCATGTGTTGAAGGGGGTCATACAAGGGACTAAAAAGTAACGCTGTGCCCATGCATGCATGTTGCAAGAAACAACTAAGTGTGCCTGGTGTTGGTTACCAACCCTGTAAAATCTCTGTGATATAAAAAAATATCATCATGAAGTCAGATGTTTGATGAAAGGTTTAGATATCGCAGCCAAACTAAATCACATCTTATGTTGAGTTTCGTTTTCTGGACTACATCCTGCTGACGGTCAGGAGTTTGAGAGCGAGCGAAGTAGAAGACGTAATATAATTGAGATTGATATGTTATGAGAATTTTTACAGGGGATATCGATACATTACGTCATCTATTTGGGTTAGGGGGGGGGGGGGGAATGGAATTGACAAATGTTTGCTTCAACATTTTTGGTCCTTTCTTAAAATACGTGTCTATCTTATTGCGTACAGCGTAATGTGGGCATTCTTTTCCCGAAAATGATTTCTCTCGTCTAATTAGTCTATAGTTATTGATCAGTGGTTCGGTGTCGAGATATTTATTTTAGGAGAGTTGTATGAATGGGTGCCTCAGTGGACGACGCGCTGGTTTTGAGGGAGCGAGCTCTCAGTTGGCGGAGCGAAAATTGTCGAATCCTGCAGTAGTCCTCGCGACTGTAACAAAATTGTACGTCCCTTACAAATTTACAATAATGCAGCCATTTTATATCTAGGACTAACAGGCAGTAAATGACGTCACAAAATTGCGCATTATCGCAGATTTTATAAAAAATGTAAAGGTAGACCGTTATTTTGGGAAATAACCAAATTATTTACAAATATACCAGTTAAATTATTTGAATTTGATTTTAAAACAAAAATCAGAAAATATCGTGGTTTTTTTTCGTACAGTTTTCTGCTCCACCCTTCCCCCCAATGATTTTGTTTGGGCTGGATACAGTTTTTTTTGGAGACAACTAAGCAAGTTGGGAGAGGGGGGATTCTTGAATTCTTAAGTTTGTTAAGATGGGGGGGGGGGGGGGGGGTAATAAAACATTGGCAAAAAATTGTACACGTAATTTATGGACACGACAAGAAATCTACCAACACAAAAACTAAACCGTTATCTTGAGACTCCAAACAGGGGTACAGCAAATTTGTAAATGTGAGACTCGGAGACAATTAGAAACTGCAGGATATGCCATATGAATGGTGGAATTGATACGATGATATTAGAAACTGCATGATACACTATATAAATGGTGGAAGGGATACGAAAATATTAGAAGTTGCAGGAGACACCATATGAATGGTGGGAGGGATACGATGATATTAGAAACTGCAGGATACACCATATGAATGGTGGGAGGGATCATCATCAAGTGACATATTCTTTCCAGAACGTAGTCTTTCCTATGGATCTCTTGAATTCTCCGCGGTCTTGCGCAAGTTGCCCTGCATCTTCCAGTGACATGCGCAGGCATTCTTGAATGTCTTTTGTCCAATGGCGTCTTGGTCGGCCTTTGCCCCTATTGACTTCTATCACCCCTCCATTAGCACTCTCTCCATGCCGTCGTGTATCTTAATATGACCGAAAAAACTAGCTCTTTCTTTCATATAGTGTTCAGAAGCCAGCCTTCCTGGACGTTAAGTGTTCGTAACACCTCCTGGTTTTTTTTCTTCGCTGTCCATGGTATTCTCAAAATTCTTCTATAACATTTTTAATTCAAATGATGTTATTCTCTTGGCCATTGTTTTATTTAGTGTCCATGCTTCACATCCATATGTCGCCACAGGAAATACACATGTTCGTAGTAAACATAATTTGGTTCTTATGTTAGTACCTTGCCATAGTTTCTTTATCTGTTTTAATTTTGCCAGTGCCATTGCCGTTCTTCTCTTGATCTCAACTGCGCAGTCCCCCGCATTGTTTATATTAGTTCCTAAATAATCAAAATGTGTCACTTCTTCCAAATTGCAGTTCTCAATATTAATTTTGGATCTTGATTTAGTTTTGTCAGTTGCCATTATTTTTGTCTTTTTCATATTTAAGAACAAGTTTTGCTGTTCGCTGAACTTTTGGGTTGACTTAATTATATTCAGTAGGTCGTGTACTGTGGGAGGGATACGATGATATTATTAGTTGTTTCTTATCATGCTATTGTTGTTGTTGTTCGCCAATAACAAGCGATGCTGATATTTCTTGCCCAGCTGTAAATGGGTGCATGACTCATGCGTTGGGGAAGGTAAACACAGCGAGGAAGGGAATTGGCCACCTCACCAAATAGTTTTTGCAGCTTAGTTCATGAAAGGTTATCTTCATAATTATGTCAGATACCCCGCCATTTTTAGCAGAAAAGTACGAAAAAGTACATGATTTGTTTCACATTGTTAGAAAAACGTAACAATTTAATCAGTGTATAAAAAAGTATTGTTGATGTCACCTTTTGTTAAACTGCTCCCCCCACACTTATCAGTAATTCAAACTTTTTAAGACCCCCACCCAATCTAATTTATGACGTAAGTTACTTCGTAGCACCAACTAGTATTATTTGATCTTTGGGGCCTTTGTACTTTTAGATCAGCCTGGCGGGCCGGATCTCCCCACGGGCTGTATTTCTCCCTACCAATGATCTAGCCCAGTGTTTCTTTGATGGGCAATTTGATTATTCAGAAGGGAATAATAGTTTTTGAATATTAAAATAAATATGTATGCGTTACATGGGCGGGGGGGGGGGGGGGGGTGGAGAGAAGGGAGGGATTCAACATTTTAGAAAGAGGTAGGAGGTGCATGGTAAAAAAAACAACAACCGTGGACGGTTCTAGCCAGACTTCACGGTTGTGATGATACATTCCACCTTGTTTGCCATTAGATGCTGCTCATATTTTGATAGCAAGAGCACAAAATGTAGCTTTGTTGTGTGCCTCATCTTCCCATGTATGCTATTTTATACAAAAGGATTTCAGTGTATCTGATCCAAAAATGCTCAGCCCTGGCGGAGCCACCATGTAGAGCCCAGACATGCACAAATTGTTTAGTTTACCAGTTGCATTGTCATAAATATGTCACCAAAATGTCACGCAGTCTATCCGTTGTCTGCATCGTGGAAACAACGGAGAGTGTTACGCAAGATAAGATTCTTACCACGCGAGCTGAAGCAGTTAACCGATTTGTAGATGTATGAACGAGTTTTTAATATACACAATTTCTGTATTGTGGGGGGGGGGGAGATAGGAGAATTTACTTGTTTTTCTTGTTTGTGAATAGAAAAATGTATTCTATATCACTTATTGTATAAACCGGTGTTTTTTTTCAGCCAAAAAATATGTTTAGTGTTTATGTGCGTTTTGTGTTTCCCAAAAAAATATGTTTAGTGTTTATGTGCGTTTTGTGTTTCCCAAAAAATTATGTTTAGTGTTTATGTGCGTTTTGTGTTTCCCAAAAAATTATGTTTAGTGTTTATGTGCGTTTTGTGTTTCCCAAAAAAATATGTTTAGTGTTTATGTGCGTTTTGTGTTTCCAAAAAAATATGTTTAATGTTTATGTGCGTTTTGTGTTTCCAAAAAAATATGTTTAGAGTTTATGTGCGTTTTGTGCTTCCAAAAAATATGTTTAGAGTTTATGTGCGTTTTGTTTCCCAAAAAATTATGTTTAGTGTTTATGTGCGTATTGTGTTTCCACAAAATTGATAATCTTCTTCTTAGACTGTCGTTTATTTTAGTACTTAGAACATAGGTTTTTAGAAGTTTAACTTGATGACAAATGACATCAAAGTGAAACATCTAAAACATGTATTGTTCTTAAGTACTATTGTTATTCACTTTTACAGCAGTTTTATTGATTGTCGTTTATTTTAATGAAGTGTTTCCAAATTGTGTTTTTGGTCTCACATGAGGTATTTCGAGTATTTTCAGGGGTAGTTAAAAAGAAAATTGTATTGACAACTTTATCACTAATACTTGGATCTAGTACCTGGAATAATGGTCAAGCTGTTCGCCTTATTCTCAAGAGATCGCCAGTTCGAATTAGACTCTTGACATATTGTCCACAATTTAATATTTTTCGGTTATCCCTGGGTATTTTCATTTGAAGCTACGTAGTTTCATACTATGAATAGTACTCTCAGCAGGAAAGCACTTTCCGATTGCTTCCGAATTCTCATGGAGATAATCAAAATTCATTCGCAAGAAGGTTTGTTTTAATTCCGCTTGAGCGCTTTAACTGTCGAGTCACAACAAAATGACCAATGAAAATCACAAGAAAAGTCAAATGGATCACTTTAAAAGGTTGTTTTCAAGTGAGCC
The DNA here is from genome assembly GCA_034231615.1 of Meghimatium bilineatum. Taxonomy (NCBI): domain Eukaryota; kingdom Metazoa; phylum Mollusca; class Gastropoda; order Stylommatophora; family Philomycidae; genus Meghimatium; species Meghimatium bilineatum. The sequence continues at coordinate 51,956,474 of CM067306.1, forward strand.
AGAGCACTGCTTATATGGACGATTGGTTACGCTCCAGGTGTGACCAGATCCCAATCTGACTGATCTGCATTTTATCCACTATTCACATATACTCTAGTCTGTTGTGCTGAGTGATAGGATCACATCTTGGAAGAGTTGCTATGGCTCCATAACATACACGTAAAGTTTAAACCGGTCCACTGAGCCACAATGGTTGCCCATCTCTGCCCTATGACGTATACCTATGTTTATGCATGACCAGGTTCCAGTAGATACCAGACTGTAGTAGATACCAGGCTCCAGTATACCTGTTCGATAAATTAAGTTGGACCCCATTTGTGACGTTTTTGATTATTCTACTGCTTCTGGTTGTTCAGTATTTGTATACTTGGAGTCCAGTGCCAAAAATAGCCAAAGCCGACCTATAGATTGCATGGAAATTGGAAACTAGTTCATGTTTACGTTTTAGTTTACGGGTCTCCTACAACGCCGATAGGTCACGATTTATAGTTATTACTCTAGTGTGAAATGAGATGTATAAGAAAAGCAGTAAACAGAACAAGAAGAGATCATGTAAGAAATGTGGAGATTACAAGAATTGTTTGGTTTACCTATGTGGTCAAATATATTGAGAAACAGACAGAAATGGTTCGGCCACTTAATGAAAATGAGCTGTTATTCGCCAAAATCAATATTATACAACATTGAAACAGCAAGATACAGAGGGAGACCAAAAGAAATGTGGATTGAAGGAGTTACCAATATTCTGAGACGACACAATATTACAGCATATCAATCACCACACGTGCCATAGCCCGAAAACCGTTCATCATTCAATTCCACGACGTCTTACAGCGAAAGCATTGAGAACATAATAGATAGATATACTCTAGTGCAGGGGTCGGTAACCTTTTGCTAACTGTGTGCCAACTTAAGATTTCAGATTATTCAGAGTGCCGAAATGAGCGAGGAAACCGCGCTAATCGATTTATAATCGACTTTATACAGGAAACGTGAAGAGTCTGCGTGCCATTTGAAATTGCTTGGCGTGCCAAGTGTGGCACGCGTGCCATACGTTCCCGACCCCTGCTCTAGTGTACTTCTAGAAAGCCATATAGTCATGTGATGTGGCAGTCGAGAGATTAAATAAGTGAAATATTGGAGCTTGCAGCATGGCTGTTGATCGTTCATAATGTTTAGACTTTACATCCCCTTTTCGCATCATCTTTTCGATGTGACCGCATTGAATGATATAACTATGTGAGAATTATACATAATAAGTCTGTCGTTAAGGGTGCTGATGCCATTCATCTTCTTAGCATCTCTTCAAATTTCTCCCTAAAGCGACTGAGTGCCTCGACGCAGAGCTGTACTCCATATTATAAGATCATCAGCCAATACTTCCACATTTATTTTTTTTTTAGATCGATCATAAATTCAATTAAAGCTATTGTACTCTCTTGATATTCTATCATTGTCAACATCATCATCAACATCATGACGAGCATCAACATCATGACGAGCAACATCAACATCATGACGAGCAACATCAACATCATCATCAACATCATGACGAGCAACATCAACATCATCATCAACATCATGACGAGCAACATCAACATCATCATCAACATCATGACGAGCATCAACATCATGACGAGCAACATCAACATCATGACGAGCAACATCAACATCATCATCAACATCATGACGAGCATCATCAACATCATGACGAGCATCATCAACATCATGACGAGCAACATCATCATCAACATCATGACGATCAACATCATCATCAACATCATGACGAGCAACATCAACATCATCATCAACATCATGACGAGCAACATCAACATCATGACGAGCAACATCAACATCATCATCAACATCATGACGAGCAACATCAACATCATGACGAGCAACATCAACATCATGACGAGCAACATCAACATCATGACGAGCAACATCAACATCATCATCAACATCATGACGAGCATCAACATCATGACGAGCAACATCAACATCATGACGAGCAACATCAACATCATGACGAGCAACATCAACATCATCATCAACATCATGACGAGCAACATCAACATCATGACGAGCAACATCAACATCATGACGAGCAACATCAACATCATGACGAGCAACATCAACATCATCATCAACATCATGACGAGCATCAACATCATGACGAGCAACATCAACATCATGACGAGCAACATCAACATCATGACGAGCAACATCAACATCATCATCAACATCATGACGAGCATCAACATCATGACGAGCAACATCAACATCATCATCAACATCATGACGAGCAACATCAACATCATCATCAACATCATGACGAGCATCAACATCATGACGAGCAACATCAACATCATGACGAGCAACATCAACATCATCATCAACATCATGACGAGCATCATCAACATCATGACGAGCATCATCAACATCATGACGAGCAACATCATCATCAACATCATGACGAGCAACATCATCATCAACATCATGACGAGCAACATCAACATCATCATCAACATCATGACGAGCATCAACATCATGACGAGCAACATCAACATCATGACGAGCAACATCAACATCATCATCAACATCATGACGAACAACATCAACATCATCATCAACATCATGACGAGCATCAACATCATGACGAGCAACATCAACATCATGACGAGCAACATCAACATCATCATCAACATCATGACGAGCATCATCAACATCATGACGAGCATCATCAACATCATGACGAGCAACATCATCATCAACATCATGACGAGCAACATCATCATCAACATCATGACGAGCATCATCAACATCATCATCAACATCATGACGAGCAACATCAACATCATCATCAACATCATGACGAGCAACATCAACATCATGACGAGCAACATCAACATCATGACGAGCAACATCAACATCATCATCAACATCATGACGAGCATCATCAACATCATGACGAGCAACATCAACATCATCATCAACATCATGACGAGCATCGGCATCAAGATCATATCATGTTCTGCAAATGTCCTTATATCTCAGCTTTAGTTTGCCCATTTCCCGTACAAAGTATGAGAGCTCTCCTAACAGGATTTCCGTGTTAATGTGATTGTTTTCTATTCTTTTCACATTACCAAACCACCTTATTATCTATGTCTGAGTCCACTAGAGGGGTGATATCTTAACTCGCTGCAAAACGTCTTTGTTAGTATAATTTTCCCGCCATATGTTCAATATTTTGCGGAGTTCAGCATATTTTCGTGAATTGAGTAAGGTGTTCATAAATGCTACTCGTAAACTCTGTTGACCCCCCCCCCCCCCAAGATAATCTAGATGAATTGGATGCATTTTTTAAAAACGTTATTCCCTGTATGCATTCAGGTAACATATTCTTTCAAGAACCTATTGTCTTGTTTTGTTATGTATGTTCTGAACTCCCTACGATTGATTGTTGAGGTGATATGCCACAGCCAAGGGCATGTTTCAAAAATCTGTCATATCTCTTTTCAAACGTCGTCTTGGGCGTCCCTGTCACTAGTTACTAGCAACTATACCTTCCATAAGAACCATAGATATATCTGTAGTAAGGGAGGGGGTGTGGTGTTATATTTGGCATGACCAGGCTTCAGTCAAGACCTGTGTACAGAAAGTAATCATGGTCTGAAAGACTGATCGTTGATTATTTCTGAGAATTTCGTTGGTCGGCGTTGGCCTTTTTTGTTTGTTTGCATGCAACCCCAAGTCAGATAAATAGTGACCAACGAAAATTACAACAATAATAAAAGACGTAACGAATGAAGGCTTGTTTACTTTCTGTACAGAAATCTTTACTGTTGTTGTGTCGCATTTGGTCACCTGTTTTCGGAGATCAGTAAGGTTAGCCTATTGTTTTGGTCCTGCTTCTTAGTCCTAAAGTGTCAAGTTCTAACTTTCTAAGGGGTTAAGCCAAGATATCATTCCTACAGGATCAACACCCCCCCCCCCACTTCGTAACCCTTTATGAAATCAAAACTTGATGTGTCTAACAACGCAATTCCGACACATTCCATCGAGAAACAGTAAAAGCAAACGTCAGAATGAGAAAACCCAGAAAATGTATACGTAAATCTACAACCAACAAAGTGGATATTTTCACCAATGTATGAAACGATTTCACCTACATGGTTTTGGAGCCACAATTTTAATGTGGGCTTTCATTAATTTTCATGACTTTTAGTATTAGGAATTTAATAAATTGCGCGCATCCCCCCCCCCCCCCCCCGAATATTATCCCCCAAAAAATTATCACGTTTCTTACAAACTATAATCACTTGCACACAAAGATGGGTGAAATAAATATTTAGAATTTTATTTCAGGTACCCCCCCATCCTTCTGACGCTGTTTAAAACGGCACTGTCTGTTCCTGATAATCATCAAGATTTAATCGGGGCTGCTTCTAAGTGGCTCACTCGAAGGTTGACTGAAACTGAAGCGGAAAACAGGAATGGAGTATCCATGACAAACATGAACATGATAAATGAGGATTGAAAAAAAACCTATGTTACATCACACCATGTGGGAGATTAGGAAGTAGATTAAAACAGGAACATTCTATCACTTTGCGAGAGTAAATAAATAGAGAAGGGTATTTTTACCGTGACATTTGAGAAACGATTGGACCAAGTTTAAAAAAAAAGTTATAACGATATGTCTTGAGACAGAAAGAAAAACATGCGTAGGACAGTGTGAAAATAAGGATGCGGGAACACGTACGTAGACAAGAGAAGTTTTAAAGTTGTGCAAAACGAAAACAGATTGAAGTCAGAATGGGACACCAGCTATGATTGTAGTACACCCACGCGACCACCTAGGTGAAAAAAGATCAACTATGTTGGTTTTAGATTTGGGTGTACATTTTGTGAGCTTTATTCTTCTGTCTGCTTTTGATATTTTTCACGGGGAAAGTGGAGGGATTAGAATCCTTTTTATTAATGTATTCACTGGTAGTGTATCGCCGCGTGTCGAAAGAAGAGCGAAGTATAGTAATACTGTGAACATGCCATGCATGTCGTAGAAAACGACTGAGAATATTATGGGATCTAATATATATATATATATATATATATATATATATATATATATATATATATATACACACACACCATAAAAGTTGTATTGCTTCAGAAATTCTCTTGTTCTAAGTTATTGATTTACTTGAAATTTATTTGTAATTAAAATACTTGTATTACTTTGGAATGTTTAGAAGGTTGGCCCCACATAATTATAGTATTACTTTAGAAGACTTCAGCTCCAAATACTTTTATTACTTTTAGAAGGTTTCAGCCCCAAATACTTGTATTACTTTAGATTTAAACTCCAAATACTTGTATTACTTCTAGAAGATTTCAGCTCCAAATACTTGTATTGCTTTTAGAAGATTTCAGCTCCAAATACTTGTATTACTTTAGATTTAAGCTCCAAATAATTGTAATACTTTAAAAGGTTTCAGCTCCAAATTCTGAATTTTCTTCGGTGTACTTTCAGTTGACGTTTTGAAATAATCAATCATCTAAGTCTATTTCAGTCCTCATGGAGTTTAATCTCTGTAAAGCAGCTTTGGAACGGTTAGTAATTAGCCGTCGGACCATCATTACTTTGCTTTGGACACATGCATAGGTGCTCCGATCTTCACCTGTGCTTATCCACCATTACACGATGATTAACAGTTCCAGGTCCTTGTCGACGTCTGTTTCGGCAGCATTAGACTTGAAACACCATTGAGTCGAATAGCTGCTGGAACAGAGGGCGGAGCACTTATGGGAATGCCCCACGTGCTGTGAGGCCAGCTTCTAATCAAGAATCAAGGTTCTTGTTAACAAATATTATTCTAAGCCCATAGTAACACAAAGAAGGAGAAACACAAACATATCCTTTCTCATACCCGTTTTTCATGTCCACTGATTTGTCAGACACTGTAATCAGGTTTGTCTACAATTATGATAAGCGAAGAGAACCAAATAAAGAGTTGGTGGTCTGTTTCGAGAACCACATAGCCATTATGGTGAATTACGAGACTCAGGTGGAGTCATGGTGAATTTCGAGAACAACTTAAGGAGTCATTATGGTGAATTACGAGACTCAGGTGGAGTCATGGTGAATTTCGAGAACAACTTAAGGAGTCATTATGGTGAGTTACGAGACTCAGGTGGAGTCATGGTGAATTTCGAGAACAACTTAAGGAGTCATTATGGTGAATTACGAGACTCAGGTGGAGTCATGGTGAATTTCGAGAACAACTTAAGGAGTCATTATGGTGAATTACGAGACTCAGGTGGAGTCATGGTGAATTTCGAGAACAACTTAAGGAGTCATTATGGTGAGTTACGAGTACAAAGCTATTATTGTAAGTTATGATGAACACCTAATGGATGGTTATGGTGGTTTACGAGAACAACGTAAGGAGTCATTGCAGTGAGCTACGTTAACCCGAGACCGTCGGCAGCATAGACGACCTGTTCGCAGAATTAGGTCTTCATTCGTTCTTGTTCTTGATTATTTTAGTGTATTCCGTTGGTCACTATTTATATACTTGGAGTCGCATGCCAAACATAGCCAAGGTTACTCCAATTATATAAATAGTGATAAACCGAAATAACGACAATAATAAAAAACGTTACGAATGTAGCCCTAATTAATTCTGTTGAAAGTTCTTTAATGGGAAGGTCATGGTTAACCAGGTAATGATTCATTACAGTGACTTATAAGAACAACGTAATGAGTCATTATGGTGAGTCGCAAGAAGCACACAAGAAATTATTATGGTACCATTTAGTTTCACGATATCTCGTACCCCACCCTCCAATTTCCTCTGACAAAGATATATTTGTCGACACTCCGCTATTTTTCAATTTAGCATCTGTCAAGATTTGCTATCAGCTCTTGTTAGAAAACACTGAAACACGTCTGTCATAGCTGCGGTATTGAATTCACCAGTTAAAGTAAGCACAAAACAGGGTATTCTTGCAACAACAACAACAGCAACAACCTGAAATAGATCTGTTGCAGTGCGATATTGTCTCATCAACGCACAGTAGCATATCTTTCCCAGGTTCATTACAGCAGTGCTTCTCAAAGCATTTTCGTCTCGTAGACCCCCTCCCTCTTTTCATATATATTTATTATTCTGCGTTCGTTCTTGAACTCCTGTAGATTATGAGGATGTAACCCGGTGAACAGAATGCGGTGTGTCATGGTTTACAGCCTGGATTCCATATCTGCGTATTTCAGCCATGACACATTCGACATTAGCATGACTTCTGGATCACTTTGATCATATATGGGATGAGACAGAACTCTACACCATAATCTCCCTAGTCCCCTCTTTTTTGAGAACAATTATTCCCACTTTGAGAACAATATTGCTTCATTTGAGAACAATTATTCCCGCGTTAAGAACAATAGTGCCTCATTTAAGAACACTTATTTCCACTTTGAGAACAATATTGTCTCATTTGAGAACAATTATTTCCACTTTGAGAACAATATTGCCTCATTTGAGAGCGATATTGAATTACTTGATAAGAATATTACCCTATGAGAACGATATTGCCGCATGAGAACAACATCAATATTGCCCCATGAGAAGATATTGCCTTATGAAAACGATATTGCCTCACTAGAAAACAATATTACCTCACTTGCAAACGATATTGCACCAATTTAAAACGATATTGCCTCACTTGAGAAAGATATTGCCCACTTTGAGAAACCCTGGATTTACAGCGTTGTCTTCCTATTAAACGGGTCACGGGAACAGATCAGGAGAAAACAAGAGAGGATGGATTTGTTTACTATTTAAGATATATTGTTTTTCCCACAGCGATGCTTCTCGTAACATGTTCCGGGGCGTGGGAACAATGGCTTGCATGGGTATGTTTCTATTAACATCACAGCCCTTGACATCGTTTCGTGTAGAATGCTCTTAGCATTTACAAACTATCTGCGCGACATGAATGCAATTTAACTCATGTCTGCGAATAATTTCCTAAACTTTCTGGTATCTATCAGTCGATATTTCTTATTTTTCTTCTCCTTTTCATTTTCTTCCTCTTATTTGTTGATCTCCTTCATCAGCATCTTCTTTACTTATTTGTTAATCTTCTTTATCTTCTCTTTATTTATCTTCTTTCATCTTATCGTCTTCGTCTTTTCCTCCTTGTTGCTTGTCCTCTTCTTTATATTCTCCTTCTTATTTCTCTCCTTGTTACTCCTCCTCTATATTCTCTTTCTTGTTTCTCATTGCTCCTCCTCTATATTTTCCTTCTTGTTTCTCTTCTTGTTGGCCATTCTCCTCTTCTTTATCTTCTCATTCTTTATCTTTTTCTTCTTTATCTTCTCATTCTTTATCTTATCCTCTTTGTTGCTCCTCCTTCCCTTATTTACCTTCTCCTTTATCTTCTCATTCTTTACCTTTTTTATATCCTCCTTTTTTATCTTCTCTTTTTAATCTTCTCCTTCTTTATCTTCTTTTTCCTTTCCATCTTTTTCTCCTTTAACATCTCTTTTTAATCTTCTCATTCTTTATCTTCTCATTCTTTATCTTCTCTTTCTTTATATTCGTCTTTAACTTCTGCTATTTTATCTTCTCTTTCTTGTTTCTCTTCTTGCTGCTCCTCTTTTCTTTATCTGCTATTTCTTTATCTTCTCCTTCTTGTTTCTCTTCTTACTGCTCCTCCTCCACTTCTATTTCTTCTCCTTGTTTCTATTATTTCCCTCCCTCTTCTTATTTTGTCCTCTTCCTTGTGTTTTCATCATCTTTATATTCTCCTTGTTGTTTATCTTGTTTTGTTCTTATTCCTACTTCGTTCTCAAATTTCTTAATAGTTAGCAGGATGTAGTGCATTGAACTGAATACTTGGTATCTTGGTGTGCATCTTTGTTGCTATATCTGCGTATATCTATTCTACACATCTTATTTCATCATGTCATTTTGGGATCATTTTGACCTACATGATAAACTCGACAGAGAGATTGAAACAAGGTGGCAAAAAGGCAATGCAGTGACGTTTCAGCTGTCACCAATACTTAAACACCCATCAATCTGCTACAAAACAACAATGGATAAACATTATTTTTATACCAATGTCAATAATGTCAATAGATAGTTATATAGATATATTGATTAATCCAGTGGTTCTCAATCTATCTAATGTTGCGACCCTTTAATACAGTTCCTCATGCTGTGGTGACCCTCAACCATAAAATTATTGTCGTTGATATTTCATATGTGTTTCCGATGGTCTTAGGCGGCCCCTGTGAAAGGGTCGTTCGACCCCTCCCCCTAGTGGTCGCGACCCACAAGTTGAGAACCGCTGGCTCATTAATTAATCAACCCTTCTTTAAAACCCCCATAGTCATCTCATATTACATGCATGTTAGGTTACAGCATTGTTGTCCATCAATTTGTGTTGTTAAAAACTCATATTCTATAGATGTTATATTTTCATGGAGTACTATCAATGCATACGCGAGTTTGAGGGCTAGGATGCTATATTCATCCATTCCTTCTGTATGAATGCAAGCATAGACAGTAAACAAAAGAGCTCATGATGAGCTGGAGGCAATTGCGATGTGATTTTTTACAAGAAAGATGAAAATTCTATGGAAAGCCAAGAATGTAGAATGCATCAGAGAGGCATGTGTAAAAAGACAAATTATAGCGAGAATTAGAAGCAGAAAGTCAAATTTTTTAGAGCAAGTGATGAGAAAGACACACTTTAACATTTAGTAACTACTAGAAATATTAAGGGGAGAATAGAAAGAGGAAGAAAAAAAAGAAAAATTTCTGGATGGGTTGTCAATGTGGCACAAAAAGAAGTCACCAACTGAACTTATTAACAACACAAGTGACAGAGCGTTGTAGAGAAGCATGATAGCCTACGCCACTCGGCATGACACTTGATTGATTGTCATTTTCATGTTATATAGATAATATAATTTAGAAGCCTCCAGGATTTATTATTACAGAAAAAAATCATAAGACATCCAGCGGAATTTGAATCAGGTCCGTTCAGCTTGCACATATTCACCTCGCAACTTGAGTTAACAGGTTTTACTTATTCAACCTGACCATATCCCTAAAAAGGATACCATGGTAACATAAAATGTCACTTGTCTAGTGTGATGGCATCATCTAGAAATCCATGGAAATACACAAAATATCAGGATAAACAAAAATAGGTAGATGTGTTACCAAAATAAAACATAAAATAACCTAACAACGAAATACAGAGACAGACGACGTGTCGACTAAAAAGCCTTCATCAGGAGATTCATTGATTTAACACAAAATATCACTTGTCTAATGCGATTACATCATCTAGAAATCCATGGAAACACAAAACATCACGTGTCTGATGTGATTGCATCATCCAGAAATCCATGGCAACATATAAAATGTCACCTTAGAAAAATGAGAGGAGTGGGGAGGGAGGGGGGGGGGGGGGAGTATTCTGAATGTAACTTAAGGTGTACAGATGGGGTTTTTTATGAACAGTTTTATGATTTCATGCCATGGGTGAAAATTCGTCGGGGGAGGGGGGTGGTTAAAGAAGAAGAAGAGGGTTTGTTTTTGGGCCGATTTTTGACAAAGTTTCTAGTACTAACTAAAAGTTCTCTCCTGCCAAGTTTCTAGTACTAACTAAAAGTCCTCTCCTGCCAAGTTTCTAGTACTAACTAAAAGTCCTCTCCTGCCAAGTTTCTAGTACTAAAAGTAATGTTCCGATTTCAGAACCCCCCCCCCCCCCCCCCCCTCTTAATGTACGAGCATGTCGACCACACAGATTACCAGATGCAATATTAAAAAAAAATTAAATGGGAAATAATTTTTATCTGCAGAAATGCTTGAGATATGTGATACTTCTGTATGTTTGAGATATTTGATACTTCTGTATGCTTGAGATATTTGATACTTCTGTATTCTTGAGATATGTGATGCTTCTGTATGTTTGTTTGTAAATGAGCAGGCTATTCTCTCCCCTGTCCTCACCCCAAGAATGGCGCCGCCGGGAAGCACAAATCTATGTCAGATCTCAGATCTACATAAATAAGACTGCTTAGTACAGATTCCAGAATATCTAATGACATTTGTAATGAACGAATCTTTACATTCAAATATTTTGAACTTACGTTATCACCTTGATCAGCATCATCATCATCATCATAACCAGCATCAACACCACATTCAATCACCGCACCGACTGACGTAACCAATCATAAATCTCCACAACTCTCTTATCTCCATGATAGTGAACCAGGATCGTTGTTTATTATCAGCCATGTCACGATGTTGAACTGTCAAATAATTTCTCACTCTGCCAATGCTTTGTCTCTTTATTTCCTTCAATCTTGTCCGTTGTCGCAATTTTCTTCAAACCTTCTCGTCTCATATCATTGCCGGGGTGCAAAGGGAACGCATTGCTCTAGGCGGACCCAGGGTTAGCAGATAACCAAGATCCCAAATGTACCTCCACGCGGTGCACCCTGGAAACAGAGATACAACAGCTCGTGCTGATTCTGGCCAAATCATTTGGGGATCGTGTCCGAGAATGTGGAGGTAGCAGATGGAAAGAGATTTGACTGCACAAGAGACAGACAATATCTCCGACACCACCAGCTGCACCACATATAGCGACACTGTCGACATACAGTGAAGCTAGTCAGTTCAGTCCGAACATTGGAGGGGCGGCCAATGTAAAATGCACGTAAAGGTAAATGCATGGCGAGAGACAAATATGTTTCATATAGAGTACAATGAAACAATGAAAGGGCAGAACAGCGCTAGAGGGCAGCGCGAACTGCAAATAGAAAGTGAAAAGTCCCTAGGAAAGGGAACTACAAGCTCCGTCAGCTCGAGACGGGCTTCTAGTTACCAGAGTTCCTAACAGGCAGAGACCCAGACCCATCCATCGGCGTTTGGTAAAGCAAAAGACCTAACCCAACTCTAATGTCGAGCCTTCCTAAACCGGAAATATGCTTGCAAAGAGAAAGGGTTCTGTACCCGATGGGTGTAGGCAAGAAAGGGACAACGATGGTAGTCGTGGCTTAACTCTACTGTCAAGCTTTCCTATACCGGAAGTACACTTGCAGAGAGAAAGGGTTCCGTACTCGATTCGCTCAGGCACAAAAGGGACAACGATTTAGCCCTGGCCCAACTCTACTGTCAGGTTTTCCTACACCGAAAATACACTTGAAGAGAGAAAGGGTTCAGTACCTGATGGGCTCAGGCGCTATTGGGACAAGGACGCTCAGCTCGAGAACGCCTTGCTCCCAAACGCGTGGTGTGAGACTCGAACTTGGACAACGGGTACACGATGTCGGTGAATGACACCTCGGCTAAGAGGGCGAAAGAGCCAGTGTCCAACTCCTCTGTTGAGTTCTTCCCCTTAAGGAACCAGGCTCACGGATGAGAAACGGTTCGGTACCCAATGGGCACAGGCACAGCACGTCCAATTACACGAGGCAAGTTCATAGACAGTGGAACACCTCGTTCGAGTTAGACGAGAACAAAACATCGTCTGGGCGAAGAGTCTCCACTATGCGTGCCTGGAGACAGATATAGAGGCTGTCACAGGCTAAGGGTAGCCCACCCGAATTGTCAAGGCATGCCGAAATCGGATGTGCTAGGCCTAGAAGGCGCATAACGGTGGCACAACGTAATCACGCTCCCGGCGGAAATCGCACGGATATCCGTGATGGTTACAATGGAGCGAACGAAAAACAAACAAACATATCATTGCCAAAATATAAAGAAACATTGGTTTGTATTGCTGTCCATTGTACTTTCAGCATTATTCTAGAAATAACCACAACACCAAAGCTCATAATCTTCGAATCTCTTGTTTATCTATTGTCCAAGACTCACTATTGTTAGGATTACACTTGCATTTATACAGCTCATTGCAGTACTATGTCCATCTATTGGCAATATCTGTTGTTTCATTGAGTATCTTTCCGTGTTTGTCTTCTATCCATGCGGATACCTGCTGCAAAAAAAAAAACTTTCGCTAGTACTTTATGTGCATGGGTTGTACATTTTGTGAGCAGTACCTTCTAGTGGCTTGAGCGGCACGCACCGTACAGTGAACATTGTCGAGCTCCATGTAAGGGGGGAAGGGTGACGAGTGCAGAAAAGGTAATTATTTGAATGTTATTTATTGAGATGTTTAAATAGTAACAACAAAATTTATTTCTGAATGGAAGCAAGACCAAGATTATGACTAGCGACAAAATCACAAAGTTCTCAATCAATGTCAACAATAGCGAATTAGAAAGAGTCACCAGTTTTGAATACATTGGTTCTCTTATCAACCGTAACGGCGATTGCTATTAAGAAGTCAGAAGAAGATTGGTTATTGTGTCAAAAGAGCCGATACAAATGAAAAACATATGACTGAGCTGCTGCAAAATAACAAATCTAACATTCCTAAGAGCTTGCATATATTGCAAGTAGCAATATTTAGGTGTGAATTCCGTACAATCCCCAACAAAGTGAAAAATAAATAGCAGAATTTGAAACAAATGTTACAGAAGTTTTCTCAGCATACAGAAATTTTCTCAGCATGCTAAAAAGATCACCAATATAGCCATTCTGAGAGAAATGAACGTAAAAGAACACTGACTAAACAGCATGGTTTTTTTTTCTAGAAAACTACAATATTTATGCCATCATATCAAATGCCATGACACCCGGAGAAGACCACGATGTACCATCTTCCTTAGCCAGTTGGTTTGCTTTTTAATTTCCTGGTATTCCACAGTGAGAGGGTATCCACAGCATGGTTACCCTATAGTGGTACGACAATTCGCTTATTAGTTTTTTCAAGTCTGTTAGTTTTCCAGACTGGAGAGCTTGAAGCACTGACCTTGCATCTGTCAGGAATACCACAGGCTGTAGACCAGAGTTGGAGTTCAGCAGTTTTTTAACTGCCACACTAATTGCCTGGATTTCTGCATCATAATTATTGCAGAATTTTCCTGTCGGTGTTCTGATTGTATCTCTAGGCTTGTGTGGATATTCTATATATACACCTGCACCTCCATTCCTCACTGCATTCTGTGCTGACCCATCTGTGTATACTCTGACCCATATATCTTGTGGAATTTCCTCATCCATGAATCTGAAGGTGACTGTCCTTCGCTGCACACTGTTCTGTTCGTCCTCGCTTAGTATTCCTTTCACTTGGGTCTGAATGTATATTGACATTCCATGCCTTTCACTCCACTGGGTTTGTTCTGGTACAGACCTTAAGGGGCTATCAACTTCAGGTAGGTCTGTAAGTTGTCTACGGAGTCGTTTAGCTTGATGGATAAAACTGCTTCTTTTCAGTCGCCACATTGCTAGATTTTGGAATCTTTCCTTCATTGGATGACTTGGCATACACTGAAACTTTTCTGCTTGAATTAGTACTTTTGTGTCTCTGCGTTCGCCACGTGTTTGCATTCTTCCCATTTTCTGCATCTCTGCTATGGGTGTTGATTTCATTGCTCCCAACATTATTCTAAGTGCCTGGTTTTGCACTTTATCTAGATCTTGTAATGTGGTGTTTGATGCAGGACACCACGCAGCTGAACCATATTCCAGGTGTGGTCTTATGCCTTGCTGGTAAACTTTACTGAGTATATTTCCACTGGCTCCCCATGTGGTTCCACTTAGTTTTCTCAGGATAGCTAACTTCCTCCTGGCTTTTGTTGTTGCTTTGTTTATGTGCTGCTTCCATGTCAGCCTATCATCAAAAGTAACTCCGAGGTATGTGGGTTGTTTGTCTTCTTTCAAGAGCTCTCCATCTATCTTGATATGACCAGCTTTTTGTTTTGGTGAGTGGGTAAAGAGTGTAGTGCTGCACTTATCTGTGTTAATGCTGACGCACCATCTATTTGCCCATAAGGTTAGGGCATCGATAGCTCTTTGTTTTTGTTTAGTGGCCACTGTCGCATGTTCTTCCGTGCACCAGATCACCAGGTCGTCAGCATACATTGCCACTTTGATCCCGTGTGGTAGTTCAGCAACTAGGTCATTGATGTAAACCAAGAAAAGTGTGAGTGACAGGACTCCTCCCTGGGGGACTCCATGACGCAGTAGAACTTTCTTGCTCTTGCGACCATCTAATTGTACCCTGGCTCTTCTATTATGCAGGTATGCTTTTACCCATTTGTACATTCTTGAGTTAACCCTGCAATTTCGCAATTTCTTTAGGAGCATTTCTTTCCAGACCTTATCAAATGCTTTCCTGAGGTCTATCCATGCTGCTAGTACCAGTTTCTTATCTTGGAAGGCATCCTCAATCTCTTGGGAGAGGTAGGTTGCCTGATCTTCAGTAGAGTAGCACTGTCTGAAACCTGCTTGCTGTGATACCAGAAGGTTTTCACTTTCAAGATACCACTGCATCCTAAGATGGAAATGCGTTCCATTGTTTTGCATAAACTGCGTGTGAGGCTGATGGGCCTGTAGTTGGAGACTTGCCATCTTTTCCTGATTTGAGGAGTGGTATCATTATTGCTTCTCTCCACGCCTGTGGTACATTACCCGTGGACAAGCTTGTGTTAAAGATCAGCAGTAGTTTTACTCTTGCTGCAATTCCCAGGTTTCTAATCATTTCATTGGACACTCCATCAGCTCCAGAGGACTCTTTCATTTTCAATTTGGATATTGCATGCTCCAGTTCTCTCATTGTGATTGGTGCCTCCATGACTTCAGGTATAGGTTCGCCTTGTCCAATGTTTTGCTGGTTCTCTCGAACATCATGTTGTTTGTCTGTGTTGACTTTGATGTTATTGTCTTTTGCAAAGGAATCTGCAAAGTAATCAGCTGCATGTTTACCTGTTAAAATGTTTCTATCTTTATAAAGTGTGATCCTGGTATTTCTCCCTGTACCTTCATCATTTAGTTATTTTACAAGTTTCCATAATTTCCTAGTATCTCTTTCTAGATTCAGCGACTTTGTTTTTTCTTTCCAGCTGCTCCGTCTGGCTTGTAACTTGGCTCTTTGAAATTTAGCCTTTGTTTGCTGATATTTGTTGTGATGTTCTTGGCTAGGTTTGTACTCAGTCTGCTGTCTAGATGTTTCCATCTCATTTTGCAGCTTTTCCAGTTCATCATTCCAGTAAGGTTTGTAGTTTTTGCGTGGCCCCCCCCTGGGTATGGTTTTACTAGCAGCATGTAGTATACATCTATTAAATTCACTCACTTCTACACCACTACACGGTGTGGACAAGCACCATCACCACTACACGGTGCTGGCCTCGATGGGGAGTGAGACGAACAAGAGGCAGACCAAGAAGAAGATGGACGCAAGACATCAAAGACCACCCGAACATGGCAGTAACAGTAGCAGGAAGACTGGCTCAAGATAGACAAACGTTTCGAAAGACTGTGATGACTGCTACATCCTGTTCAGGATATGCTACATGATGATGGTATAGAGTAACACGTACCCTGAAGAAATCCTGCAAGCTGTTTTAAAGGCTCCAGGAAAGACATCGAAGAAATTGGACCAATGGAGGGCCATGTGCCAAAAATGACTGAGAACTATTGTTTTAGACAGTTATTTAGTAGGCTCGTGTGTCCAAGTAAAGTTCTTCATCTGAGTTTGTTCTCAAACTCCTGCAGATTAACAGGATATAATCCGGAGAACTGACTTTGTTATATCATAATGTACAACTCAGCTGCTCATATATGCACCTTTCGGTCTGGCTTAATCCGATTTTATCGTGGTACCTGTATCATTTTGACCTACCACATAATGGGACTGCCAACTTCACCTCAAAACACCACCCCAACCCCCTTACGACATACTTGGTAGGTAACAGTAACACTATTCTTTGCATCCTGAACTAGAAGTCCAGGCTCCGATTGCCTCACTGGCGTAGGCAGAGTTATAGAATTGTATCCGTCACTGGTACTTCATGTTGATCTTTGCTTTACGTTCGTGCTATTTGTGTTCTATATCTACTGTGTGTGGTTGTGTTGATCTCATATCTGTATTTCCATTGTGTATCATTTGTGTTTTATAAGCTGTGATATATTTGATAGGTTTATATAGCTAATGACAACCATGTAGTCTTTGTTGTCAACTGTGCGGATTAATTTTTGTTGGTGTAAATATATAGAATAAATGTTGATTTTAATTTTATGATATTTGAAATTGTGTGTGTGTGTGTTTGTTATTGAAACGTTTTGAATGTTTAAAAAAGCGTGGGAGTTTGATTAATTTTCAGCTTTACTTATATTTATGAGCTTGTTTTGACGTATAGTCAATCATATTTTATTCATAGCTTCCTGTAGTTGGTGGTGAGAATTAAGGGTAGCCATGTATGAATGGAGGGACTAGTTATTTTTAGAAACGTTATGTTAGTTTTGTTTATTTGTCACCGTAGCCCATATTTTGCAGCCCCTCTCATAATATATAATAATATTGTGTTGGAAGAAAGTTATATCTGCGCGAGGGGTTGGTCAGGTGTTGGTTTGATTTATTTTTTCTTACCTGTATGTTGCTATGCGGATATCGAACCGCAAGCACAGGTAGTTATTTTCTTTGAAGAGTTTATAGTTACCAATGAACGTCGCTTCGGTACATGCATATCACATGGTCAGCTATTCAGGAATGTATTGCTATGATTGTGGATATATAGATAGCACATTGAAGTTGTGTGCCCCGTGGATTGAATTTGGCTTTCCAGTTTCCCTACTGAGCACATGCTTCCCAGGGTATATATATATATACACACACACACACACCTGTATTTCTTCCAAGTCCGTAGATGGTGGAGGTGTTTGGGGGTTCATCCTCCTCCCTTTTTGTTTTTGTGCCAGGGTTTAGTTAAGTTTCTAGTGCTACAAGTCATGTTCCGATTTCCTGGTGGAGGGAAGGAAGTTAAATCCACCCCACCCACCCACCATATCTATGACCTTGATATATACATATTTATACCTCTGTGATCTTCCAGGAATAAGAAGCGACTAAGGAAAGTTTCAGGGTATAATGACAACCCGTCACCTGTGCAAAATAAAAAAAAAAAATAATTATCACATCTTGTCTCAATTTTTTATACGTTTGTCGTCTATCAAATAATTCCCGTGAATGAGGAAGAGATGCAGACCAGCGATCATTGCACCTTTGTCATTTTGTGACAGACTCCTAGGTGACGGGGAACTCTTAATCCTGGGATACTCGCGCTCTGGAATGATTCCCTTCGGGGACTAAACATGCATCCGTAACCCCCCTCCCCTCCCACTTTATCCCTTATACATCCATGCTGTGGGACCGTATATTTGTTCTTTATGATTTTTTTCTGTCGTTTTCAAACTCCCATGTAGCAGGATATTTCTACTAGATTTCCAGCAAAACGTAGTCCAGAGAAAGGAAATGCGTATTGTTGCTGTTTTTCCTCACCAATGTCCCGATACACTTCGACGTTATACTTTATATGAGTCCGGGAATATAGCATCAGTTACTCAACTGAGAAGAACCTGTGATGTTTGCCAGGAAGATAGTGGGTTGTCATGAGCTAACCTACTAACATCTCAATAGACTATTTCATCATCATAAATCATCTATACATAGATAATCAACATATTCCTCAGTAAACCGAATCTAACTTGCCACATATTTTATCTATTGTAGTTGCAGCTCTTGCCATGTCCAGCCTTTGTGTTATCTAATTCTCTTCTCGTGTTATTTCGTGATCTTCCTCTTTTACTAGTTTCCCTCTCTAGATTCCCAAACAGCGACTGTTTTGCAATGCCTATCGTTGATCTTCTTAGTGTATGTCCTATCATTCTCCAGCGCCATTTCTTCAGTCTCCCTCCATTAGAATGTTGTTATTTCTTTCCATGAGTTCTTCATTATTGATGTGATCATATTTCCAGACTTCTATTCTACGCAGGCATACATTCATGGATGCTTGTTGTTTTCTTATTGCCTCTTCTGTTGTCCTCGATGTGACTGAACAATACAACATTACTGATTTGGGATTTGAGTTCACTGTTCTTCAGATTCGTAGGGTGCATTTTTATAGTGAGGACGCCCAGTGACCTTTTTCTTTAGTAAGTAGGTATCTCTCCTTCTTTTCTTTAGTAAGTAGGTAGCTCTCCCCATTTCTTTAGTAGATAGGTAGCTCTTCCCCTCTCTCTCTCCCCCCCCACCAGAAACACGTGTTTAACGACCCTATCGTCTATGTCAAGGCTAACGTTGATTTGAAAAAAAAATTAACTTTACTGTGTTAGAGTGGAAATGAAACTATAACTTATTTGTGATTTCTGTTATACTGTATGACTGTGAGAGTTGGACACTCACTGCGGACTTGAAGAGACGACTACAAGCTGTCGAATACAAATGTTACAGACAAATTCTACGAATCTCCTACAGAGAGCATAAGATAAATTTGTACCTAAGAAATCAAATAGATATGTATGCAGGTCTACAAGAACCATTTCTTTCAATAGTGAAACTATGAAAACTAGCAGGGTTTGGACTGTATGTAGTGGAGACATGATTCTGAGCAAAAAGTGAACGTGTTAACCACCAGGCCAGGCAGATCCTCGATTGTATTTTTAATTTCCATGTATTGCCGAATGTAATAAAGTTTAATGTTGCTTTTTTGTGTTCTTATCTTGATGTCCATGTCTGTCGTCCCCTTTCTCTGTGTTACTGGCAAGGTATGTGCATGATTTTATCACTCCTAGGGGACTGTTTCACCAAGTGTAATCTGGTTCCCTTTAACTGCATCCATTCTCATAATCTTTTCTCTGTAAGTTCTAAGAATATTTATTATGATGTGTCATTTAGAACAGGGGTTACCAACATTTATCTTCTCATGGCCCCCTTGTGAAACAATTTTCATCCGTACAGCATCATGACACTTGTCGGCTTTCTCGCGAGGTTTGTTATATATGTCTCATGCGATACTGTATAAATAGTTAAATAGTTGCCTAATCTGTACCCCCTCTCAGACGAGTCTGTTCCCATATTCCGTGGCTATTGACAGTACTGCAGGCCTTCCAACTGAAACGTAGACATGACATAGGGGGCCAATTTCCTTGCAATGACTTTTTCTATTTTTGGCATGCGAATCCAAGTATGTAAATATCTACCAATCAAAAGCCCAACAATAATCAAAAACGTAATGAACGGAGTTCTAATTAAGTGTGTTAGAAGGCGTATACTGGCGATAGCCACGCCTAGTCTCTGATGTGTTTTTCGTGGACACCCTCCTAACATACACAATAACATAATATGCTCCTAGGGAACAATGCAGTCCACGTTAAGAACCTCTGGACTACATTGTTCATTGACCGAGAAGAATTCTCAGTGTTTTTCCATAACGAGACAAGAACCTTTGCGACATGACTCCATAAGTGATTACATTAAGTTGCATACAAGTTATATATTGACAAATCATAAAATAGCGAATTTATTGAGATTCGGATTGGTGTGAATAATTTATGAGTACTATATATGTGCTCTGGGGAATGCAGTCATTGACCTTATCTAGACCTTATCATTGACTTTATCTAGATAACATATATAGTACCGTAGATAGATGTTCAAGTAAGGGATGGTGGGAATACCGAAAAAAGGTAATTCGCCTAACTTCGTGTGTAATCTTATCTTTTTTTTTTTCATGAGAAAGTTGAGAACGTTTTTCGCGGAAAATCTGTAAAATCTCTAGTCATCTCTAAACCTGCACCTGGAAGTTAGTGTTCTAAGCCATGGATGCATACGAGAGAATCATGGGATCCTCTGAATCTCATTATCAATGGAATCCTGCATCCGTCTCTCCGTGAAAAACATGAGTCGACAAACTTTTTAGGGTCCTTTTTTCTGTTGCAGAAATACACACCTGGTCGCGGGCAGGACGAAAAAAAAAGATGAATCTCAAAACTTGATTACATATGCCATCTGTATTATTTTTTTTTACAAAGTAAGCCCGTAGATACGTCTACGGTAAGGAAGGAGAGATGGACCGGCGGTTACCTTTAATAATAAAATAACAAAAGATCATTCGTCTATTTTCATTGCGATTCCTTCATTTTCAGTAGGATTTTAATTAACATTTTTACGGAAAATCGTTACTTATTTGACTAAGTTCCTATTACTGAAAAGCATGTTTTAATGTCCTACTGGGGGGGGGGGGCGAGGTTGAACACTCCAAAGCCCCCTCCCCTCAATGTATATAGGAGCTTGAGCTTGTATATTGAGCTCTGGACAATACATGCCTTCTAGCTGAATTAATTTAGACCCAGTTCGTTACGTTTTTAATTATTGTTTGACTTTTAATTGGTCGTTATTTACTTACTTGGAGGCGCATGCCAAAAATAGCTAAGGCCAAGTAAGACATTTCACGTAAACCGGAAAATAGTTAACGTTTACATTTTAGTTGACAGGTCTCCTCCCAGCGACGGTCACGGCTTGATATTAATATTGAGCCTAGAAAGATCCCGAACGCGTTGAATGTGTATTGGGTTACTGAAAGGACCAGTAATCAAAAGTTGTCGACCTCAACGACAAGTAACGAGGTCGACCAGTTTCCAGATATCCGTATTAATGTTACTAAATATACATGACAATTTTTTTCCCTTATTGACATTTACATATGTAGTCTATATTTAGGAGCAGGCAAATTTATACAATTTATTCAAGTCATGTGGTTCTAGACATGGCTCGAAATAACACTTGGATTATATTTTTACGCAGTACAGTAGGTCAGAATTTTGTTTGAGGTCTGATAAGCCGTACTATTTGGACAGGCAGACTTAAGTTCGGGCCGTTTTGAGGCCGTAGAGCTTTTGCTATAACATATCACAATTCCTATTAATTTTTTTTGTTATTGGCATTCTGAGGTGTCTATGGTACCCCTATCCATTATCGTCTGCATTAGAAGACATCGGCATGTATTTAATTAGGCCTTCATTCGTTACTTTATTGTTGTTATTTTGGTTTGTCACTATTGATATACTTGGAGTCGCATGCCAAAAATAGCCAAGGGGACTCCAGATATATAAATAGTGACCAACCAGAATCGCGACAATAATCTAAAAGGTAGCGAATGAAGTCATAATTAATTATGTGCGGAGGTCTTATAAGTATCGTCATGGTCTTGTACGACCGTCTCCAGTAAGACCTGTTATCTAGGTTTGCCACGTGACATATATAAATTTGACATTTTGTAAATATTCGTTCTTAAACAAATACTGGATCTCATGTAAGGCAGGACAATGGTCCAACTAGAATTTCAATACATTTTCATAATGATAGAGATGGAAATGACCAGGGAAGAGAAGAAAATGTGCGTCCCATCTGGAGAAATCAGAACACGCAACTGACAATTGTTTATTTGTTTGTTAGTTGATGGATTTGTCTGTCTAGAGTTAGACACTCCATTTTCAACCGTGGAATGCTTTTCCTTTAGTTATATCGGGGCGTATATTGTGGCCCAATGGCCTGGGTTGTCCTGTTAGGGACTGGTGATTTGACCTGGGGTCTGGTCTGCGTGTCCTTATAAGGACAAAAAATATATTGGGGGATTGGGATGTAGTCCTACGAAGGACTTGTTTGTAACCGACAATTGGCTGGGACACTGAGCTTATATACTTTGAAATCACTGACGGGATGGCAAGTAGAACACTTATGGGAATCTCCCTTGTGTAGTGAGTGATGCGTGTCTCTCGACAAAATACTGCCGACGGTCGCGAGTGATGCTAGCTCCTAATCGAGAATATATTTTTAATTAAGATGTAATCTACTTTACTATATCTAGTTAATAATTTGTTTATACACTTTAGCTCCCGAATTCAGATGTGTCGTGTCATTAACGCAAATAAAACGGCGACACAATGCATTTCGTTATCTGAACTACATCCTTCTGGAAATCTAGCAGGATTACTGTTCTGCAACAAGAGAGATTAATCGGGAGTTTGAAAATGAAGAAGATACAGCATAATATTCCCTTTCACCTGTCGTATAACACCTGAGAAGTAAATGTCCTCCGTCTCAATTCAGCCTCACTTTCTTTCCTCCGAACAAAGTTCGTGATTCTGGTACCATGACGAGTCTGAACTCTTGAAACGTGTGAGAATCCTCGCTTCCATCGGGAGAGAGAAATCATTCTGTCATGGCTCAATCGTCAGTAGCAGCATCGCACCGTCACATTTTGGCATCGTTCATTCATACATTTGATGAATTGCGTGATAAGAGATGCCTAACTTACATGGATGCTTACCTGAGTATACACTTACCTGATAAGTAGTTGTAGTTA
This sequence comes from Meghimatium bilineatum, assembly GCA_034231615.1. Lineage (NCBI taxonomy): Eukaryota > Metazoa > Mollusca > Gastropoda > Stylommatophora > Philomycidae > Meghimatium > Meghimatium bilineatum. The sequence goes on from CM067306.1 coordinate 51,979,782, forward strand.
CAGGTAGAATGTCAGTATTGTAGCTTAGAAACAATCAACATTGCACCTAATACACCTGTTGTATCGACTTTGTTAATGATGTGCAATGTAGATATTTAAAAAAATATTGTTAATATGTTTACGCATAATTATTATCATTGCTTATAGGCAATTGGTAATTTGCAATGTTTGTAGATGACTGGTAATATTTGTAAATAATATGTAATCTTTGTAATATCAATGTTTGTCGATATGCGAATGTTTAAGCGTTTATTGAAAATTATAGATACATGTATTGGGCAGTGTCCGTGTACAGTGTACATTCCTGTTGATATTGTATAGTATATATATTTTATTGTTTGGGAATAATAGACAGTCGTTGGAAAAACATTTTGAAGAAAAATCCAGATCAGCTCAGATGACACCCACTCACCTCGCAACTTGAGTCAACACGGTTTCCGTCTTCGACCATGTAGCCGCAGAAGGAAAACATGTTGACTGAAGTTGCGAGACGAGTGGGTGCCATCTGAGCGGAACTAGTTCAAATCCGACTTGCGGCATGATTTTTCGTTATGAATAAAATGTTTGATGCTTCCATATAATGTTATTTAAATACAGTTTGTGAACTCTGTGTAAAATCAATATGGCGTAGAGTACCCTGTTGCTCTCAACGCAGTGGCGCTATAATCTACTGTACAATAGCATGTAACTCTGTAGTTTCCTGCGATAATACCCTAGGATCTTCGAAAAAATGTACTTTGTAAACAAGACGACACTAACCGTATATGATCCCATGGCCTCTTGAGCATAAAACGAACAACGTAACCATTATGCCCCAGAAATCCAATGAATGTTTGTGAGTATTGAAAAATGGTTGTGGGTATTGAAGAAGGTAGATCAGAGCTGTCGCAACTGACAAATCGCTATGGAGTTCTGTACCCAGTGTGACTATTGTAGTACTAAATAAAATTAAGAATGTATTAAAACTTGTTAGGTCGAAAGGCCGAGCTGTAAACCATGACACAATAATTCCGTTTTCAGGACTACGTCCTGCTCAGCAGCAGGAATTTGAGAATGCGCACATTAAAAAGGAAGCTTAATCCTGATTAAACAGCAACTCAAAAACTAATTTGTGCTGGATCGTGATATTGAACACATCATGTTCACTGCAGTTTGTTGAAATACTTGAATGTAACTGGACCAGGATGCCTGTAATATATTATGTATTTAATAAAGAATCACCTAAGTATGATGTGCCATACGCAGATAAAGCGGTGACACAACACATCCCCATTCCCTTTACTGCATACTTCTGGAAATCTAGTAGGACAATTGTCCTGCTATTAGAGAGATCCAGTGGGAGTTTGAGAGCGAACGCACAAACAAAAATTAAGTAATAAGAATTGCGGTATGTTAGGGCATAGGTTCCCACACTGAGCCATAACTTCCCGGACACCACAGAGACTTGAATGGTGCCTTAAAGAACATTGAAATGGTGGAGCCACATACCTCTCGATGGGTGCCAAAGAAAGGTAACTATTTGAACGATGCGTCTTGGTCAAGCGATCATATCACAGCAACGAAAGACTTTTCTTTGCGCCTTTCTCTCTTTTCTTCAATAGCTTTAAACATATTATTTATGAACGATGCAGCCCCCGCACGCATGTTCTGGTCCAGACATCCTGAGTTTCGGTCTTGTTTTCCCAAGGTTTTTATTCTATGTGGAAGCCTTTCATTGAGGATTGACAAATGTCTTTATACCTCAGCATTGGTCTACCGCGGACTCGATGGTCTTCAGCCAGTTCCCTGAATAGCCCATGTTTTGGAGTGCGGCTTTTGTCATTCTGGGGACATGGCCCAGCTAATGCAATCTATTTATATTGAGTGTGTCTATTGCAGCAGAATGTAGCTGAGTATGGTGCAACACTTCCATGTTGGTGATTTTGTTGTGCCATTTAATAGTTAAAATCTTGCGCAGACATCTTAGATGAAAGATGTTGAGTCTCTTCTCATGTTTAGTGTAGGTAGTTCCATGTTTCAGATCTGTAGTATAGTGTACTCATCACTCATGTTCGATAGATCCGTACCTTTATTTTCAATTTTAGCTCATGCCCCCCCCCCCCCCCAAGTTCGCTTTAGCAGTCTGCCAAAAATGGAAGCCGCTTTCCCTATACGTATGTCTATTTCATTGTCTGGGAAAAGAGTGGATGTAATTGTGGATCCTAAGTAGTAAAAGTTGTCAACTTACTTTACATGAGTTTTGTTTAAGGTGATGTTTGTTGGTACTGTAGATCCATGACACATCGCTACAGTTTTAGTGATGCTTATTGTCATAGAGAATAGCTCGCAGACATTTTTCATGTTGTTAATTTGTGACCGCAAGGTGGACTCACTGTGTGCCACTAGTGCTGCATCATCGGCGAAGAGTTCTCTGATGATTATGTCTGATGTTTTCGTCTTCGCTCTAAGACGCGTTAAGTTGAAGAGTGATCCTAGTGATAGGAACGATCAATAGCGCATTAGATATCGATAAACCGCACACATTCTTTTTGGTCTATGAAGAAAATTAAGCCAACCTTCATTTAGGTATGGGGTTGAAACAACAGTTAAAGGTAAAGCACAAGTTGAGAACCACTGTGTTATTGAGATAATCTTCTTGTTATTATCTCTTGTCTTGTTTTGTCATTCAGTATCAGACACATGCCCGATTTCTGGTGTGTGTCTTATTATGTACTTCACATAGTGTCTTATTTACTACCTCAGATATTCCATCAGGCCATCGTTTCCATGGACGCCCTCTTGTTCTGTTACCATTACAATTTAGCGATAAAACACTTTGTGTGGGATAATTTCTTGAGATACAGTTTTAACATGTCTGAATTATTTAACATGATATCTTATGTATTGTAATATTTAGTGTTATGTCATTGCCCACCTGATATTCTAATATTTAGTGATGTCATTGCCCACTCGTTTCCTGTTATTCGAATATTTAGTGTTATGTCATTGCCCACCGGTTTCCTGCTATTCGAACATTTAGTGTTATGTCATTGCCCATCCGTTGCCTTGTATTCGAATATTAGCATTATGCCATTGCCCACCATTTTCCTGATATTTCAGAGACTAAGAGTTATCAACAACAAAAATTACAAAAGAGAGAAGGGTATGTTCCTGTAGTGATTTTTTAAAAAAAGACATGATATTCCTAAAAGAATGATCTTGTAAAAATGCTGATTAAAATTGAAGTCGTAATAGTGAAACAAAATCCGAAACGTTGGACAGCACTGATGTGGATAACGGATAGTGTGGATATTAGTGTTTATGGACATCAGGCTTTTTTTGTGTGATTTGTGGTTATTGGACAGTGTTTGTATATGTCCATTGTTGAGGTCTATTAGGCAGTGTTTGTGGGTTATTAGACAGTGTTTGTATATGTCCATTGTTGAGGTCTATTAGACAGTGTTTGTGGGTTATTAGACAGTGTTTGTGGGTTATTAGACAGTGTTTGTGGACTATTAGTGTTTGTTGATATTGGATAGTGTTTGTATATATTAGATGTTTTTCGATAATATACAGTGTTTGTGGATAATAGGTATTGTTTATTTTATAATAGGGTTTTTGATAATAGACAAGTGTTTTTAGATAATGTGCAGTGTTTGTGGAGAAATAGAAGTGTTTCTGGATATTAGACAGAGTTTTTGGATAATATCAGTGTTTTTGGATAGTAGTGTTTTTAGATAATATGCAGTGTTTGTGGGGAAATAGAAGTGTTTATTAGAGTTACACTGCTTCCCGAGATTCTTAGAGTTGAACTGCTCTCTGAGTTTATTAGGGTTGTGCTGCTCCCGAGTTTCTTAGAGTTTTACTATTCCCCAAGTTTACTAGAGTTTTACTATCACCGGTTTTATTAGTTCCACTGTTCCCCGAGATTCTTAGAGTTTCACTGCTCCACAAGTTTCTTAGAGTTGTATTGCTCCCAAAATTTTTAGTTTTGCCATTCCCAGAGTTTATTAGAGTTGTACTTGCCCCCCCCCCCCCCCCCCCCAGGTAGTCAGGGCTGTACTGCTCCCCGAGTTTTTTTTAGACTTGTACTGCTCCCTGAGTGTCTTAGAGTGTTACCGTCCTCGAGTTTATTAAAGTTGCACTGCTCCCCTAGATTCTTAGAGTTAAATTACTCCCTGCGTTTATTAGAACTGTATTGCTCGTCGAGTTTTACCATTCCCCAAGTTTACTAGAGTTTTACTATCACCGAGTTTATTAGAGTTGTAATACGCCACTAGTTTCTTTGAGTTGTAATGCACCCATAGTTTCTTTGAGTTGTACTGCTCCGCGAGTTTCTTAGAGTTGTACTGCTCCCCTAGTTACTTTGAGTTGTACTGCTCTCCGAGGTACTTTGGATTATAATGCACCCGGAGTTACTTTGGGTTGTAATGCACCCCGAGTTTCATTGAGTTGTACTGCTCCCTAAGTTTCTTTGGGTTTTACTAATCCCCGAGTTTCTTGGGTTGTACTGGTCCCCGAGATTTCGTACCTTTACTGTAATACTGGATTATTTTTCAGTTGCGTGTAGACTAACGAGTAATTATTTGTCTTTCAGAAGAGGATGGAAGTCTGATCGATGTGGTTGCCTCAATACAGTCCAGCCTGGAGCATGGTCTGAAGTTGGGCAACCGACGAGCGCAGAAGTTGGCTATTCATCAGCTGCAGAAAAGGAGTGAGCTGAAGGTCAAGTGCGAGTTTGGAGGAGAGAAGAGGTAAGACATCAATTGTTATATATATTTTTATACTATATCGTTATATTATATGGTTACATTAAGTGATTATAACACAAACTCGCAATCTGCAAGCTGTCATAGAGTCTACCATGATATTATCTAAAGTAGTGGACCATAGACACAACATGGTAAAGATGGTATTTAAACAAAATAATAGTATGATCTTTTTTTTAATTACTTATTTAAATACGACATTTATAGTAATCTCGTTTGGATATTGAGGAGGCGGTATTTCTTACAGTATATTTGTTCTGTACTTCTTTATGTAGTGTTAAGTGTGAGCATATTTCTGCTCCTGCGTTCCTGTGCCAGAAAGGGGAGAAAAGAGTTGCAACACTGTTTACCTTCCATGCTTGTTGTAAGAGATAACTAAGGAGGTTATTGGATGGAGTTGGCAGTCCCATCCCATACACGTGGTACACGTGGTAGAGTAACATCACACGATGGACAGGTTACAGTCTAGCGGAGTGCACCACCAAAACAAGAGAAAGAAGATGTTGGAGGTCTTATGCAGCCAACATTCTTTGCAGAGACGGTACTTGATGATTATGATGACAAAATATTAGTCTGACATCGTGGCATGATTAAGTCAACAAGATATCCCGATAAAATATACTGAAAACAGAATTGTGATCAATGATCGCCTACGACAGTAGACACACAGCATCTTGATGATGATAACCAAATTTTCCAGAATTAAAAATAGTGACAATATATGGTTTTTAAAAAAAAGGATAGAGAAAAAATAATTGGCCAGAGTTTGGGAAAACCTGGATGTAAACTTCATTTTTTAGCTTTTTTTTTTTGCACCAGATAAAAATATGATACGATAACGATAAAAAATATACATAAGCGAATGATAACTGTTAGTCTAACATGGGGAATTCCAGAACTTAGCCGTTGTTGACTATTTGCAGAGAATTTGATGAGGAAAACAGGAATAAGAAATATTAGGAGGAAAAAATTGCATATTTGGCGTGTATAGTCTTTGACGGAATAGGTGAGGTCTAACAGCTGACGACGTCATTTCTGTGACCTGGGTTTTCCAGAACACGAGCAAAAATTAAGTGTTAGGGACTCGGGTGAAACGTGAAAATTTAATTAGAAAGTGTGAGTTGGGTATAGCGGTTGGTGGGTAAAATAGATAAGTTTTAGTCGATATGCCTGCCAGCTCATACAAGCACTCATACTTGATGGCTGGGTAAATAGGTGGGTGAATTGACGGACGGGAGGAAAAACAGACAGAAAACAAACAGACAGAAAATCATGCTAGCGCGCAAAGACAGACATGCAGACAGGATGGGGAAATTTGTTTTGGGTCAGGATAGATCAGAGGTGGGCTACCTTTTTTTGTGTGGTAAGGGGTCATAAAGCTTTTTTTGGGTTAGTCCTTTGAAATTCCAAGTATTGTTTTCTGAGCTCTGGATCAGATAATATAGCACTTATAGATCAGTCTGGTGGGACAGAGAAAATGGATTAGCGGGCCAGACACAAGGTTAGGAAATGACATGCAATGTTAGGTCGGATTAGGTCAGGTTGGAAAATTAAACAACTACCATACACAGACGGTAGGTAGAGAGACAAACAGAAATGAAAGATTGACTTAGGTGAGACAGACAGTGGTATAGGCGAGGTATACATAGAAACATAAAGATAGCAACTTTAATTTAAGTTATGTCAGGGTAGGGGAACAAAACGTAACAACACCGTCTAATGTTTGCCTAATTGTCTTCACTTATGAGCAAATATGAAGTTGTCTGATCAGTTGTTGTTTCAGGACCAGATGTGTCACATTGGTTACATTAAGTACATGTTTGTTCAAGGTTATCTTGATGTTTTCTATCCATCGTTTTCTTTGCATACCTTTTTCTTTACACCTTGATATTCTTTTGTTATCTTATTGGTATATATCGGTTATTGGTTAACCCGTATTGGTTTGGGTTCATTTTAATAAGTTGACCGAACCATTTTACTTACTGTCTTTCGATATGCTCAATACATGATATTATACCAACTCTTTTCCTACTTTTTTCATTTCTTATTTTATCTAGTTTAGTAACCATTGCAGCATTTTCTCAGACCCTTCATTTCACATGTAACGATTTCCTTCTGCTGCGATGCTGTTAAAAACCATATTTGACATCGGTAGCCGAGTGTAAGTATAAAAATTGTAGATATTTTGTCTTTTAATTTCCATCTTGATATTTTGGGCGAAGAAGCAATAGTGAAAGTTATTAGGCCACTGTATTTGCTTTCTGGCACCTTGTTTCTATTGCTCTGTCTAGTCTTCCATTTTCGTTTTAAAAAAAAATGCTGCTTGGACATTTAAATTATTTGGCCTGTTTCACTTTCGTGTTATTTATTGTTATATCCATTGATGTTCCAGCTTTGCTAATTTTTATTACTTTTGTTTTTGTACGTTACTTTTCATCTTGTACTTCTGACATGCTAGTAGCACTGCATTGTTATATTTTTGCTAATTTTCTTCATCTTTGTATTACACTTTAATCGTCGGTAAATAGTATAGATTTTACAATATTTTACGAAATATTAACGGCTAGGTAATATTTTATTTGGCGTTCGTTCTCAATGTCCCACTGGATCACTCTTATGACGGGACAATTGTCCTACAAGATTTCCCAATAACCCGACACATACGATTTTGACATAATTATTGCACTCCGAGTATACCCTTAGGTCAGCGGTGGAGAACCTTTTTTTGTGTGTCAAGGGCCATGTATAAATTTATAATATCATTCCCAGGTCATACTAGACTGTAATATTTATTTAAAACATTTCAGTAACTTACTTCTAATGTGATATCTGAAACTGCTTCTCTGTGGTTCGTTATTACAGTATTATGATTAACTTAATATAAACTCCCGCCGAAGACGGAGGTGTCGGGTCATTGGCGCAAATAAAACGGCGATACGATGCATTTCCATTCTATGGACTAAATCCTGCTGGAAATCTAGTTGGACAATTGTCCTGCTACAAGAGAGATCTGACGGGAGTTTTAGAATGTACGCTGAAGAAGAAAAAGACTTAATATAAACTGGAGGAGTGCGGTAACCTATTTCATAATGAGCTTGCTTACTATCAGCGAGTTATAATGTGCCAGATTCGAAACCACATCCGGACAACAAAATAACATGGGTTTTCGTTTCTCGCCTGACAGGACGCACCCGCTTCTCCAGTCGATCCATCTGTAAATGGGTACCTGACGTAGGAGATTTGGAAGATAAACACAGCAAGGAAGGGAAGTGGCTACCTAACCTAATAGATGCTGCGGCTTGGTACATGAAAAGTTCTCTTTATCCCCGATGGCAGGTTGCTGCCAGGGCAATATACCTTTAACTTTAATATAAACTTTTGGTGCGGTGGAACAAGGCCATAGATTTATTAAAATTTAGTCAGGCGTCGGTTGCCTTCGTCAGGTCAAACCAAATAATTCCGCAGGCATTTATGAACCTCTGTCCAGAGGTTTCCCACTACTGTTCTACACAGTTTATATACAACGATGTTTTCAAAAATAAAAAAAGAACCGCTATAGAATATACGTTTTCATTATACTACTAGTGGTTCTAAGTGCTGTATCACTTGGATGTTCATAAACGCTTTTCCTGCTATATCTAGTCTACTCAATATGGTGAACTCCTTTATTGTTGGCACTACTAATATAAATCGTCTTCAGCTGGAAATAAATTCACCTTATTAGGATGCCCATGCATTATCCACGGAGTTGACGCATATCCACCAGACCATATTTAATTTTTAGCAAATGTTTTTTTAAAAATTTATTAAAAATTGTATCATCAGGTAAATTTCCTTTCCTCTCCCCCCCTTTCCCCGGATTTAGTAACGCAAGTTTATAGTCCTATGCTTCATTGCTTCTATCTCCCTTTTATGTATTTTCCGTCCCCTTTTCTTTCAATCCATAATACTACACCCTTCCCCCCTAAGAAGAAATTCAACGATCCGTCTCATATTTGTAGATTTCAATTGTCGTCTTCCCAGCCTTGCGTGAACTATCTCGCATCTCAGTGCAGTTAATATCAGCATTTAAAGATTTAGAGTAGCTAGGCCAACATGCCCTTCGTCTTATATATCAACTGCCCCCTAGTGTGCTTTAGCTCCATTCTTGCCTTTTAAATAAACCCCTAACCGGAATCAGCCATGTAAACCAACTCGCTTTTAATAGAAATAACTTGCAACTTTCATGAAAAAGAAACTGGATGGTTTTGCAGTTATTGTTATAAGTTGAGATAAGGCAGGTGGGCAGAATACGACCCGTGGACCAACTCTGGCACGCCAAGCCATTTTTACTGGCACACCAGGCTGATTTAAAATTACTATGCTGAGCTCAGAAAATATGAATCACAAGCTTTCTGAACCATACTGTAAAATACGATGCTAAACAGTAAACAGAGGGAAATGATTACACCAAACCTTTGATCCTATTAGTGTATGCCGCCTAATATTGGTGTTCGACATTAGATACATTAATCTTGAAAAACCTCATAATGTAGTGAAAGCTGTTAATTTAAAGCCCGTTTGCCGTTCCACACCATGAATGCTAAATCCGGCCTTAAAAGTTTCATTTAAAATCTAGAGTGATAAGGTAGATCCAGGAGTATGGTAACAAAGTTTGCTAATATCTAGAGACACATAAAAAACACACAAATCAACGTTTCGAGCAAAAGACCTATATCAAGACAACAATTGAAACAAAATTAAAACATATAACAGAAAACGAGCAGTAATAACATCGACGGTCACATTGGTATATGTAATTTACATTGACCGGAAGAGGTGAAATGACGTCGGACAAGGAAAATAAAAAAATGACTACAAACATGTGACACGAAACAAACAGAAACTATGGATTAACTAGAGTCATACATGAGACAGGCGCTCATTAATGCCGTCGTGTTTAAGAGTGCCATATTGGTAAATGTAGCGGTTCTCAATCTTCAGACGGGCCCGGTCGTCAGAGAAGCACGACTAAATGACCGTAACCTGAATTTCCTAGGCGGCCTAATGGCCCGTACCATTGAAGTGGACGTCGACAGGCAAACTCAATTGGTTTTTTTTATGCTATACAAATGTTCACAGAATCGTTCTGCGGTCCTCCTTCCAGTTTCACCTATATATGTCATGGCGCACCGCTTGCATATGATGGCATAGATGACGTAGCGGGACACACATGTGAAGCTCTCCTCAATGGTGAAGGTGGCGTTAGGGAATGTGACAGACCGGATCTAAGTGACATAAGCACAAATGTAGCATGTGCTGCGTTTGCATCTGATGATGCCGAAATGATTAGCAACGTCAGGCTGGAGGTGACTTCGGACCAGTAGATCCCTGAGGTTCATGTTACGTCTGTAAGCAGCAAGAAGGGGGGGGGGGGGGTTACAGAACACTTTCCGCGTCTCGGGGCCAGACGAGAAGAGGAATGTGACGAAACAGGATATGACGAACGGCAGCGCTATGGGGGTGGAAAGCAAGCTTGAGCCTGTCAGAAGAGGAAGACTATCGAGTGTTCGAGAGGGTGTCCTGACGGGAGAGATTGCACATTCGAATAAGGGCAGATCTGAGGACACTCTCGGGGTACAGGCGACAGTGGAAGAAAGCTATCATTTCGTAGGCCTTCTCGAGGACGTCGTCCTAGCAACTACACAAGCGCCGAAGACGAATAAGTTGGGAGAATGGAAGAGAGTCACGACAGGCAGAGGGATGAGGAGTCATCAGTCGGTTTGTAGTGTACCGATGTGCTAAGACAGAAGGGTTGGATGGTGATGGATATGTCAAGAAAGCTCAAGTGGGAGGTGAAGATCTCAGATGTGAACTTGATGGCCGGGTGAAAATTGTCAATGCGTGCCAGGTCAGCTTCAGACATGTCAGTGATGCCACTCCCATCATCGATATATCTATGGAACATCGATGGGAAGGCCCTCCCCCATAGGTTTCCCCATACCTGTTGCTCATGAACAAGCAGACATAGCTAGGCCCCCATCTTAATGCTCATGACGACCCCGCTGATTTGGTCAAAGAAGTGCTCATCCAACTCGAAGGAATTGAGAGTAAGCACAAGTTCTGCAAGACGAATAAGGGTAGAAGTAGACACAGAGGGGTGAGGGTGCTGGTCGAGGAAGAACTTCACAGCCGTGAGCCTCAGTGATAAGTCGAAGGTAAGAATAACAACTTGGTCAGATCATCGACACATATTAAACCTGTTGTCTCATGGGAAATCACCCTTCTCGTTATTTCATTTGCTCACCATGTATATACTTTGTTTCGCCAGTCAATGAAAATCACGGGGGAAGTCAATGCGTCACTTTAGAAGGATGGTTAGCAATGAACCAGTAGGTCTTATAAATATTGATAGTTGCGGTTATATAATTTTAACTTGATGTTTTGTTTGTTTATTAACCCCAGGAATTGCGAGCGATTAGCTCTTATTTCCTATGTGCAGTAGGGTAGCTTTTCTGAGCTTTCTTTTATAACCAGGAGACTTCAGCTTTCGGTTTAGTGCAATGCCTATTGAAGGAGCCTTCTACTCAGAGGGGTCTATAATTGTATAGATGACATGCTACAAAGCTTCCATAAGAGAGCCTCAATACAACGGCATGTGATCTACTAAGGTTTTCTATTGCATGGGCGGTTTTTCTAGTGCGTCACTGGTGAGACCCACGGACGCAAGCACATGCGTAACTAGCATGATGCGGTCTAGGTCATGATTCAAGTGCAGCAGAAGTTCACGGTGCACCTACTAATACTACTGCGAGTATAAATAGTGACTTAGAATTGAATAATAGTGTAAATATAATATCATGTACAACAGTGTTTCTCAACATTTTTTGTACCATGTCCCATCTGTCTTTCTAAAATTCGGACTCTCCTCCCTCCCTATCTAACACACATATTTTTTTTAAATATTCAAAATTGTATTATCTCCCCCCCCCCGAACATTCACAAAAATGCCCCCTGTAGTCGCACGTTGGGAAACACTGCTGCACGGAGTATTCTACAAGTATTATTATTATTAATTAATATCATTATCACTATTATGTCTTATTGATTATTATTAAGAAGAGGTACTACAAATACAAATAAATAGATTATATCAAACATGCCATACCTTTAACATGAAGATCAATATAGAGAAGACCGAACTAGTGAAGATAGGAAGAACAGAAATAAACACGAATATGTATATTGAAAACAACAAACTTAACCAGGTGACAGAATTCACTTACCTAGGAAGCAATATAACAACAAACGGCAGGAGCAGCAAAGAAATACACAATAGATGTAGTAAAGCATACCAAGCCCTAGGTCAAATGACACCAATCTTCAGAAGCAAAAATGTAGATTTAAATGCCAAAATAACACTATTCAAAATGATCATTATGTCAACGTTGTGCTACCAAAGCCAAACGTGGACAACAACAACAGCACAAGACAAACGTAAACTTGTGACAGCTGAAATGGCATGCTTACGCAGAATAATAGGAATATCGCTAATAGACAAAGTGAGAATGAGGATGTTAGACAAAAAACAGACACCACTCCAGTCTTGGAATATATTAAGAAACAACAGATCAAATGGTTTGCAGACATCAGCAGATTACCATCAGACAGCATACCACAGCAAGCTTTGCTACACAGATGTAGTCAAGGCAGACCTAGAGGCCTACCACGAAAACGATGGACCACTGAAATAAAAGAGGCGACAAATTCCAAAATATACTCAGCACACAAGAGGGCCGTCTCCAGAAAACTCTTCTACCAGAAAAGTTTCTTCGGACGCTGAAAAGCAACAAAGGGTTTAGCAAATAGATAGATAGATTATTATTTATTATTATTATGTGTTATTGATTATTATTATTTATTATAATTTATTATTAGTTTTATTATTCATATTATTACTACTACTTCTTGTTATTGTTATTAAGTTTATTATTAAGTGTTGTCTACGCAACGAAGGTTGGCTGCAGTGGATCTCCAATATCCCGTCTCTTGCCTTGGTGGTGCACACTGTTAGGACTGTAACCTGTTCATCTCGCGATGTCACTTTTTACCACTTGTATCTCTTCCGACCTCTTGCTTGCCGCCCTTCGACTTTACATTCAAGTAAGGTTTTCAACGAGGTGTCACGTCTTTTAATATGTCTAAAATAGTGTATTTGTTTGATCTTTATTTCTTTTAATAGTTCTTTTTTTTTTACATACGAAGTGTTGTTAGTCCTCTTTGTTAGTTTTCTTCTCATTTCACAAAGTTCTCGCTATTCTTCTATATATCCACATCTCAGAGGCATCAAATCTTACAGCTGTTTGTTCATTGTCAATGTTATCACGATCCATTTTAGAGAGTGGTGAAACGTCATCATCGTCATCATCATCAGGTGCCATGCCGGATGGCGTAGGCGGTCATGGCTCTCCACAGCTCTCTGTCCACAGTATTATGTATCAAAGTCGTTGTTGTTTCCTTGTCGTGCCAGGTTGTCAAACTGTCTAATATTTTCTCACGTTGTCGCCGTCTGTCTCTGGTGCCTTCAGTCTTGCATGTTGTGACTATGTTCTCTAAACTTGCCTGTCTCATGAAGTGGCCAAAAAATGAAGATTGCCCTTTTCTTATATTGTTGATTAAGGTCCGTTTCGCATTATCTCTTTCAACACCTCTACATTAGTTTTTCTGGCAGTCCATGGTATTCTCAGCAATCTTCTGTAGAACCACATCTCTGTTGCCTCCAATCTCCCACTTTCCAGAAACGGCATAACCTTGTTTAATATGGACATGTAACGAGACAGAGCTTGCTTTCTAAAAATCTTTTGTAAGGAACAATCGATGTTGGGAGGAGAAGAGGCAGATATAGAAAATCCTGGATTGATAACATCAGAAATGGTCTGGACATGATTTCCATACTCCTCCGAATGTCAGAGGATAGAGTTGTTTAGAGAGCTTCTTGTGCCGATGTCTCCAGTGTGGCACCCCCGCGACCCTGACGGGTTGTGGGTTTTATTATTATAATGCAGTTTCCCTATTTGCAGTTATGTACAACACGTGTTTCTCTGGAACCCAAAATGGGAGCAAAGAACAATAACAGTGTGGAGTATCGCGCATGTCGTAAACAGCTGACTACGAAGGTGGTAGAAGAATTCGACTATCACATTATACAGACCAAAGAGAACCACAAAAAACAGAACAAATTCACCATGCTGAATTTGGATGTGTCAATTAGAATACACACATATATCAACTAATGTATATATCATGATAATGAATTTCATTGTCCAGACTACATCATCCTAGCCAGCAATAGTTTAAAGAACAAATACACAAGTTATGTACTAAGTTAACGTGAGAAAAAACACCCACAAATGTCTGATTTTGATCCACTATAGTTATTCCACAAAAACACAACACAATGAAGGTTAATTAAATCTGATGAATTTTCAGATATAGACGAAATAGAGACAATATTATTGATTCATAATTTATGTAAACCATCCATCAAGGCTAGAATGAAAGCTGTCTCCGGCGTATGGGACATCTAAGGGGGAAAATGGAGGTATTTGTCATGATAAAACAGGTCTATGTTAATAAAGTACAACTAAGAAGATGAAGAGATAAATCAAGAAGAAGTTAGATGGACAACATAGAGGAAGACCTACAAGATAGATGAACAACATAGATAGATAGACAACATAGATAGATAGACAACATAGATAGATAGACAACATAGATAGATAGACAACATAGATAGATAGACAACATAGATAGATAGACAACATATATAGATAGACAACATAGATAGATAGACAACATAGATAGATAGACTACAAGATAGATAGACAACATAGATAGATAGACAACATAGATAGATAGATAGACTACAAGATAGATAGACAACATAGATGAACAACATAGAAGATAGAAGATGATAGATAGAAGATAGATAGATGAACAACATAGATAGATAGACAACATAGATAGATAGACAACATAGATAGATAGACAACATAGATAGATAGACAACATATATAGATAGACAACATAGATAGATAGACAACATAGATAGATAGACAACATATATAGATAGACAACATAGATAGATAGACAACATAGATAGATAGACTACAAGATAGATAGACAACATAGATAGATAGACAACATAGATAGATAGATAGACTACAAGATAGATAGACAACATAGATGAACAACATAGAAGATAGAAGATGATAGATAGAAGATAGATAGATGAACAACATAGATAGATAGACAACATAGATAGATAGACAACATAGATAGATAGACAACATAGATAGATAGACTAAAAGATAGATAGACAACATAGATAGATAGACTACAAGATAGATAACATACAAGATAGATAGACAACATAGATAGATAGATAGACTACAAGATAGATATACAACATAAACGATAGAAGATGATAGATAGAAGATAGATAGATGAACAACATAGATAGATAGATAAATAGACTACAAGATAGATAGACAACATAGATAGATAGATAAATAGACTACAAGATAGATAGACAACATAGAGAAAGACCTACAAGAACCAGGGATTAATAATTGAAGAACAAAAGCAAGGAGCAGAGATGGGTGGATAGAATATTTCTTCCCACAGCAATAAGCTTTCATGGCTCGCAACGCTCAGATAATGATGATGAAATAAACAAGTGATGCGTATCATCATTGAATTTCCCACTGATAACCAATTCTTTGTTAAAGACAGCTCTTTATGTTCTCCGCTGATGATGATGATGGCGATAACAGTTAACTATGGTTTGTTTGTTTGACGGACGTTTCGGTTACTCGTAAGTTCACATACTTCCGGGAGAAACAAAACATAATCGTTTCCTGTTCCGCTTCCCATACGGGTAGTTTTGAAACATTAAACTAACCTACTAGCCTATATCTGGTTAGTGGACTATGTAAATCTGGTCTAAATACCAGCGGTGCCACAGTTAGGTTGTGTTTTTTCACTAGATTTGGGATTTTGGTCGTTGCCTGGAGTGCTGGCGTTATTTAGACTAAATTTGCCCGTAATCTATATTTTTTAAGGTAATCCTAAGAATTTTGCCCAAAAAAACCAACATGGTAAATCCTCCCGATTTTCAAAATAAAAACATGGTCGCCAAAAGTCACTTGAAAACGATAGAATTAAACACGAAAATGGGCAAATGATCTTTAAAAAAAATAAAAAAATATAGTACCTACTCCCTGGCATATATATATATATATATATATATATATATATATATATATATATATATATATATATATATATATATATATATATCCAATCATATAGGCTGGGGTTATGTGGTGGTTTTGGGTTCTACATGACGATTTGTGGTTTTTCTAAAATATCAGTGGTAACACCACTCAACATATAACAGGAATGGGGAGTTGAGAATTGTGTAGGGAACTTAACAAAAACTCCAACGGTAATGCCGTCTCTGCGAGAGTACGTCTATAATGATTAAAAGAAGAAGAGTCCAGATACAGTTAGTATCTGTAAGCAAATATTACTAGACACACTATTTGCACGTTACCCATAACCCCTTTACAAACACAACCTCTGAAGTCTCACCCAACACCCACTATAATGATGGTGTACCCACTTGACAACGGAAGTTGAGAGAGGGGGGGGAATCTAAGATATTTATCCATGATGTGTATAGTCTAGTATAGTCTGGCAGTGTATGTTTGCTAATGTAGGGCGTTGATTACTGTTTTTCCTGCTCTTCTCCCAAGTTGTAATCAACTTGGTAAATGAGCGTTTACACGACATAACAAAGGCCATGCCATGTTCAGTTTGTCTCCACACCCACGCAGTTCAAAGTTACATGCAAAACTGGACACCAACGCGAACTGTAATGGAGTAGAAAACTCGGGCTGCAGTACTGCCAGCTTAATATTGTTATATAAATCAAAATTATTTGAAAAGTATTTCAAGAAAAATACCTAGTAGAACAGACAATTAGATTTGAATAATATTGTTTTTATGTTCATATTTACAAATTGTAGAAGATCGATGCATGGTTCTCCGATTGAAATTGATTTTTAATAGCCAAATAAAGAAAAAGAAAACCCAATAAAGAAAACCAAGCCAATGAAATATGAATAATATATGTTTTATACTTACGCATTATAGTAGATCAATATAGGTTTAATAAAATTGTTTTAATAGGCAGGCAATACAAGAAAATTAGCCAGATAAAAGTTCATCAAATTTGAACAATATTTCTTCATACTTAAGTATTGTAGTAGATTAATATACAGAACGATTGACTTTTAGAGCAACAAAAAAAAAAACTTTTAATAATTTGAAACGTATAGTAACATCGATTGAATTATTCAGTTATCATTACTTGCACAAGAGCGCAAGGTTGTCATGCTGTTTAGAACACTAGTCATCGTGTAGATATGAAGCTGATGTTACCGTGTAGGTATAGAGCTGAAAGTATCGTGTTGTACAGTGCGTTGGCGCTACAGTTGTTATTGGTATTGTTGTTTGTCCATCATAAGATGACGATGACCATTTCTACATCACTTTTGAAATTCAGAGTTATGTCCTTGATTATGAGTTGGTTGATGGCTAATACTCCCTATTCTGGTCGCAAATGCCATTGGTCAGTTCGACGGTACATTACTCATAAAATAACAGACATTTCCCCTATTATATGATCTGTTCTTTATAATCGCATGCCAAAATTAGCCAAGGCGACTCCAAGTATACAAATATGTGTTAGTCCATCACAAGTGATGATGACCATTTTTACATCCACTTTTGAAAATTCAGTTAGAATAATGACCATGCATAATAGTTTGTAGATGGCTAATGAGCTGTAAATGTTCTTGAACAGTTCGGACATGGAATGACGACTGTAGGCGGATGTTGGTATATCCGTGATTTTCTAGGTACTCTCCGCTGTTGGTATGCAGCATTTCTCCTCTTTTCACAAGATGCTTCACAAATAGTGACGAGCGAAAAGCACGACAACAATTTTAAAAAAAAGTAACGAACGAAATCCTAATGAATTCTGTGACCAATGCAAATTATGGGAATAGTCAAATGTCATTAAGAAGAAGGCTGGATTTCCAATAAACTAGTAGGTCTTATACCGTAGATTGTTAAAATGGGGATTAAAGCCTCTTAGCTGAGGCACGACCCTTTCAGTCTAAGACATAAGTTTATTTTTGTTATATCAGGTCATTAATATACCGTAGATGGTCGTGAACAAGATCTTTTCAGCTAACACCGATTCGCTGCGCAATTGCCAGTATCCAATAGGGTTTTCAGCTCTGTAATTTATTTTGAATTCAATATACATATGTAATATTTTTTTTTCTTTCTTTAATTTCTTTCGTTCGTTCTTTGTTTCATTTCTTTCGTTTATTCTTTAATTTTTATTCTTTTATTCGTTCTTTACTTCTTGTTTTTATTTTTCATTCTTTCTTTTTTTCTTTTTCTCCTTTTATTTCTTTTTTCTTTAATCTTTTGTTTTTTATGTCTTCTTTTCTTATTTTTTTTTCTGTGTTCCTTCGTCTTGTATATTAAGCCTTTTACCTCACGCTCAAGATTTAGTTGGTTCGATTCCGACGCATGACCCCTGTGAGGGTTTTTTTTTCAGGAGATTCCTGGAGGTTATCACTTGAGGTTAGAGAGCAACATTGTGTGAGTGGTATTCTTGGCAGGCGACCTGGTGCTTAGTTGAGAGGAGCGAATTACTCTATGGAAAACCCGAGTGTAATAAAGTCAATCATCTACTCCGTTTTAGTTTTTCAAGTCGGTCATCTATGCCATGCAACATCGCTGTATGAGGATAAGCATGGGAACCTAGATTTCTCCAGGTGCCTCTCCGACATTGGTGGGCATGATTTATTTCTTAGTGGGGTTTTAGGTATTGACTGGGACAAGAGTTACTCATTCCTGTTTTCCAGTGACATTTATCTGTGAAGAATTATCAACAATGACTAACAGAATATAGACTGAACACTTGAGATATAGACCGGATGACAATGGCTGAAATCTAGTATGCACACAGCACTAAACAAACCAGGAAGTCCTTGAGAACAACTTGACATATGGAAGAAGAAATTGTTCCTACACCAGTGCAGTATTAATTATGGCAGTGTTGACCATGACTAATGACATGAAGATTGGAAGACAGACGCTGAAAATGAGGTCATAGCTGGGTCAAGTCTTTCACTAGGAGAACCTTGTGCGCTGATTACAAAAGTCAGGTTAGACTTAATCGTCGTAGCTATTTTTGGCATGCGATTCCAAGTATATTATTCTTCTTCTTCTGCGTTCGTTCTCAAACTCCTGCATGATGTAGTCCGGAGAACGGAATGCGTTGTGTCATGGTTTACAGTATTGAGGCGATATCTGCGCCTTTCGGCCTGACACATCCGACTTCAGCATGGTTTTGGGTCACTGACCCTATATGGGATGGGCCAGCCAACTCTATCCCATAACCTCCTTAGTCGCCTTTTACGACATGCGTGGAAGGTAAACATTGTTGCTATTCTTTGCTCCCCTTTCGGGCCCTGGCAACACACGGGCGATTCCAAGTATATAAATAGTAACCAAATAAAAGGCAAACAATAATCAAAACACGTAACGATCTGGGTTCCAATTAATTCAGCTAGATGGCCTGTATTGTAGATAGCCACGATACATAGTAACCAACTGAGAGTCAATCAATACACGTAACCAATGAGGGCCAATTTAATTTAGCGAACAGATTGTCTATAATTGCCGACGGTCTCCGCAAACTGTCCAAGTAGATTGAGTTTCGATTAGAGCTTATTAGCCATCTACAAACTCATAGCAAAGAACATAACGCTTAACTGAATATCAAAAGTGGATTAACAAATGGGTCATCATCATCATCATCATCATCATGTGATTGGCGAACAACATAATAGTGTGACTGAGAAAATTTTTGTTATAAAAAAATTGGTCTACAGAAAGATACTTTTTTTTTTTACATAGCCACTTCTATCTGTCAATAAAGTAGGTTTGATGACAGCCCTAGATATTTCAATTTTCTATGTGGTTTATGGCATAAATTGACTTTTAAAAGTCGTGATCAATCTATCTGTTGTCTTTTCTCTGCTTTTGTGTAAGGCGTCATATGATTGAATAACAGGCACGTTTTGTCGCTTGATATGCAGTTATGTTGTCACGTCTCAGAATGTTGGTAACTCCTTCAATCCACATTCTTCTTGGTCTTCCTCTGCATCTTGATGTTTCATTTTTATGCTGTATTCCCTTGCCGCTGATCAATAAAGTTCATTCTCATTAGGTGGCCGAACCATTTCAGTCTCTTTGTTTCAATATATTTGACTACAGATGTTGTTCCAACGGTTCTTGTAATCTCCTCATTTCTCACCTATTCTATTCCTGTTCTGTTTGCTGCTTTTCTTAGATATCTAATTTCACACGTAGTAAGATTTTTTGTATTACTCTTTAGTTAGTGTCCATGTCTGACAGTGATAACACAATGTTGGTATAAAGATTAGATTTATGATATTCATCGGCAGATTTATGTTTCAAAATTGGTGTAAGTAGATAATATACGTATTTGGCTTTTTGAATTCTTGTCTCGATGTCTACATCGTTTGTAAAAAGCTCCCAAGACATTTTAATTCCTGCACAAGATCATTTATCGTTATGTTGATTGTATTGGGTTCTGTACATATAAACATTACTTCTAGTTTCTTTTTCTTCATTTATCTTGTTGTGATTGAGGCAGCTTAAGTAGGTTCATGCGATCTTGCAGCTTTTCACATGAACTGTGAAGTAGGCACTGATCGTCAGCAAAGAATAGTTCAGTTACGTCATTTGGGTGGTAAGAGTCTAGTAGTGTTTTCACTGTTTTGGTAATATTGTCCATATAAATAATAAAGAATAATAGTGATAAGACATACACCTGTCTATCTTCTGAAGTTACGGAAAATGACGTAAAGTCGTGATCACCACTCCTATTTGGGCACGGTGCATGATCTTTATGACCGCGAAACAGGGTCATTTTTATTACTATCACACAAGTGATTGATGCGGTGTGTATGCGCACACGCGTAAGTTTATGTGCGTGTATAAACGTGTATATGTGGTTTTGTTTTACTCCACCCAACACCACTGTAAAGTGAAGAATATTTGCCATCCCTGTAGACGGCATGCCAGGTATATTGACGAACACTCATACTATTCAAACGAGTATACTAAATATCGTAGTTTTATTGATGTCCCAGTCATAAAACCGCTTTCTCGACCTGGCACAGGTTATTTTTTAAAAACTGCTTTTTCGATGGATATATGATCACAGTGACGGCATAGCCAGATAAATATAACATCTTCAATCTAAGGAAATGTCATACTTTCAACCGAGACTGTTGATTAAGCAGAAATAATGAATATGAAAAGTTTCTTGTGATGACGATGATAGAACCCCGAGATAGTTTACGTTTGTCACTCTTGTTCTTTTTATTACGTCGCAGATTTGTACTTTAATCTGCACTTTGGTGTTTCTTTTGCATTTCCTTTTATCGGGAAATTGTCGAGAACTTGAGGTTGTACATAAATTACGTCAGTATGTTTTTGTCAATTTTTACCCCTTCGCCCACTCCACCTTGTCAACAACTTGTCAAGAATCCAGAGACCTCCTCCCCTGCTTAATTATGTAGAAAAACATTTTGTTGACTTTTTGGTTCTTGTTTGCAATTAGTGCCTATCTACGTATTTTATGGTTAATTAATCTTCTTCTTCTGCGTTCGTTCTCAAACTACTGCAGATTAGCAGGATGTAGTCTGGAGAACGGAATGCGCTGTGTCATGTTTTACAGCATTGCTGCGATATCTGCGCCTTTCGGCCTGACACATCCGACTTCAGCATGGTTTTGGGTCACTGACCCTATATGGGATGGGACAGCCAACTCCATCCCATAACCTCTTTAGTCGCCTTTTACGACATGCGTGGAAGGTAAACATTGTTGCTATTCTTTGCTCCCCTTTCGGGCCCCGGCAACACACGGGCATAATTAATCTAAATAGTATGTCAATAATTAATTTAAATAATCATTTTTTAAAGTTAGGGTTAAGTATATATTTATATTTAAATTAATAACTGATAAACATAGCTAAGGGAAATAATCAAATAGGTAGGACTAATTCAAAACCAGTTCATTTTTTTTAACTACGCCCCCTAAAAATTAATTTTCCCTTTTTTTTAAAAGCCCCCCCCCCCAAAAAAAAGAAATACGTTTTTCTTATTTTTCTCTTCTTTTTTCAAATGTTTCTTTTTTTTTTCTTCTTCAAATTCACAGTTTAAATCTGTCTGTCTGTCATCCATCCTCGTGGCTACAACCACGATTAAGAAAAGAAATAGAAATACACCCCAAAAACTTGCTGCAAATAAAAATAAACGCAAGTAGAATCCAACTGGAACGCTAAAAATGGTAGGCGTGCCACTCAAGTACTTATTTCTATGATCTATTATTTCGGGTTAAATAGCAGCAGAAAAACAAAAACACTTTAGCAACAGTAGCAATGTCTTCTACCAGGCGGTCTTAATCAAATGCGAGAGACACGAAAAGTACATACTAAAATCAGCTAATGAAAAGCACATATTTGGGTGTGATATAGGATTGGACCTAAAGACGTATATTGTAAATTTCTTTTTGGGTCACTGTTATTGCACCGCGTGAATGGATGACTCGGGTTACTTTTCATTCAAGTCTGGTTTGCTAGAATGACCGTTCTTGTTTGTTCCACTTTCTTGCTATCATTTGTAGGTGTATTAAAGAAACTTGTATGAATTCTAGGGCGTCGCGAAATCAGTGGCATTATTGTAAGGTTCAGTCATTGACGTGACTTATGACTTGAAGCCAAATTTAGATTTTAAATTTAGGATGAAAGCTATAGCAATAATCTTGTGTGTATTTTTGGGTTTGTTTTGCCCGAGTTCAATCACGGATCTCAATATAGAAGGATATGATATGGACGTCACGACGATGGCTAGTTGTAAACACAAAAAATGTCAATTGAGTTTTGTTCACGAGGCAGCTAGTACGAAATAGATACATGGAGAATACAGCAGGAATTATGTTGTTGTGTTATTCTATTGACAGCCAACAGTTCTGTTGAGTTGGATAGAGTGCAGTGTGTTGTCGGGGAATGAGAGTGGAGCATATAACAGCAGCACTGACCTGGCATGTGTGTCGTAGGAGGCGACTAAATAGATGAGGAGGTGTAGAAGTACACTGTACCATTTTCTAGACCAAATTACCGCAGAAATCTGATTAAAGTAGGATGTTTCCAAACGAAAATCGCATATATCGCGACCGAACTCTGAACCAGAGCACAACACATTCTATTCTCCGGACTATATCCTGCTAACCAGCTGGAATTTGAGAACGAACGCAGTAGAAGAAAGGATACATAGTGAAATCTATGTACAGTGAAGTCAATCACCTGAGTCATTTTATGTTAGCGATCGTGGTAAACAGTTACAACTATCAAGAAGCTATACTTTCTCAGTAGCGGCACATGTTTGTCAGACTGGGCAATAACATCCGCAATGGAATAGAACACGAACGATTTGAGATGAAAGGCATAGAATGGTAATAAGAATATCAAGGACATAAAGAAGATCTAACACAGACGTCCGCAGAGACATGCACATAGAAGGAGACTAACACGGAAACTAACATATTATGGAAAGTGAGCAGGTATAACCAACATATACTGGGGGAGGGAATGATTTAGACCAATCTTCTGAATTCTCTCTCAAATTCCTATAGATTAGGAGGATGTAGCCCGGAGGGCTCAGTGTGTTATGTTATGGTTTACAGTGTTGCTGCGATATTTCCTCATTCCAGTCTAACACATCCGACTTCAGCATGACTTCTGGGTCACTTTGTCCCTATATGAGATGGGACACACCCTAAGTTCCTTAGTCGCCTTTACGACATGCATGGAAGGTATATGATGTTGCTATATTTAGACCAACGGTTCACAACCATTTTGGCCCGTGATCTCCTTTTTGGGTACATTTCTTTCATTTCTTCCTGGTGAACACTATACTATACTACTATCTACCGGTTAGGGAGTTGCAGGGAGCACATTGGATATATCAATAAACAAAATCAGGATAGTACATTTAATCGTAAAGCTACCACATTGAAGTCATCAATACACCGAGTCAGGGTCGTAGAGCTACCACATTTAATTAATCAATACACCGAGTCAGATTCGTAGAGCTACCACATTGGATGCATTAAACAGAGTCAGGGTCATAAGGGTACTACATTGGATTCATCAACAGTTAGGGGCTTAGTTGTACCACAGTGGGTTCATCAATAAAGTCGGGCTTGTAGGGGTACTACATTGGATACATCAACATACAGTCCTCCAACGATTTCTATCTTCAAGAATGTGGACGATTGAGGAAAAATCTGTTCTGTGCAGTAGTAGTAAAGGTAGTGGTGGTATTAGTATTGGTAGTATGAGTAATAGTAGCAGCTGTACATACATTGACTGCTCCAATTGTCATTTTCTGCTTAAGAATATGCATGCATAGCATATCAATATGCAATAGATATCACCATTTTCACAACTGAAGAGCTCTCGTGTAGATATTTACTGACCTGTAAGTGAACTTCAGCAGTGACTTTGTTAGTTGAAGATTGTTTAAAATAATACATTGCCGGTTTTTATTATAAACGGTTCCCAAACATTAGCGCGATTGTCAAATCTAAGTTATTCGTCTACTTCAATAGAGATGTTGTCATATGGAAGATTATTTCTTTCACTTTGTTCCGTTTCACTGCAGTACTGCATTATATTGATTGTCATATGGAAGAATGCAGTATCTTGGACAGCTAGAAAAACTAATTTGTAACTAATTTGAATTCAAAGATACTCCCTTTATTAATTATGTCAAAAACATGTTTTGCAGAAAAAGTACGGTAAAAATACAATTTCCCCCCACGTTTCTAGGAAAATATTTCAAATTCAAACAATTTAATCGATGTATAAAACATTATTGTTGATGACATCTTTTGTCAACCCTCTTCTCCGTTTTGTCATCAACTGTCAATTTATTTCCAATTCCTCCTCCCTAAGTGTTGAAGTAATTTATGGACAACCCCCATACACGAGAGAGTATATATATATATATATATCCCGCCGAAGACGGGATTTTTAAAAGATGTGTCGGGCCATTGGCGCAAATAAAACGGCGACACAACGCATTCCATTCTCTGGACTACATCCTGCTGGAAATCTAGTAGTCCTACTACATTATAGATCCAGCGGGAGTTTGAGAATGAACAATGAAGAAGAAGAAATATATATATGTATGTATTAGTTAGGTACACGCAAAAATGCTATTGATAACAATAAGATTAAGGAAATAATGATAATAAAGGACACGGACAATCCATGTTAGCGCGTCGGTCTCGCAATAAGAAAATATAGTATATTACGCAATAAGAAAAAAAACAAGGCGGGGGGGGGGGTGTGTTGTTAATTTAAGCAAATGTTAAAAATACATGTAGTCTGTGAAGATACCAGGCTAAGGTCGGATGGATACCGCACAAATCTGGCGCAATACAGTGAGAACAGTGTATGGGAACTATTATCTGGTCTTCTTCTTCTTCAGCGTTCATTCTCAAACTCCCATTGGATCTCTCTTGCAACAGGACAATGGCCTTACTAGATGTCCAGTAGGATATAGTCCAGAGAATGAAAATGCAGTTATGTTGCCGTTTTATTTGCACAAATGGCCCGATACATCCGTCTTCGGCGGAATGTTCTGGTCTAAAATGATTGTGTTCTCACTCCATCTCTTTTATCTCATAATTTATCTCCCCCCCCCTCTATCTAGTCTGAGATTGTGTTTCTTATCAAGCCCGTAAGATAATGAAGGGGAATGTGTGGGGTGCTCATATCACAACCCCTCCCACCCCCAATTTTTAAAATCAAATGACAAGCCTGTCAGTACTAGGAATTCAACCAAAAGGTGGGTATAAATCCCCCCCCCCTTTCCCATAACAATTTTTTCACAAAATGGTCATCAAATTTCTTATCACAAAGAGAATTGTACATGAAAGCTGGTGAATGTCCTATTTTATTTTAATGGGATGTTTTAGGTAAAATCTTCCCCTTATTGAAAACGTATCTACGGCCCTGTATCATATTCAGAACGTAACCATCAGTTTAGCCTTTTTTTGGCTGTATGATCTTTCTGAACGATCCGGGTGCACAACTTCCTGCGGCAGGATTAGAACTCGGCACCTAGGCCGTCACAGACGCACCCTGTACTTCTCCCGCCACAGAGCCGGACCCTGATTATGATATGTCCACAAGATATAGACTGGTTTATTTACGAGTGGTTTTATTACTGTAAAAGTATGAGAACCATCGCTTTTACCAGATGTACACTATCTGATGCAACGTACTCTTAGGTCCAACATAAACGAAATATCATTTGTTTTACTGAAGATAAACACGAGAAACATTTATCAATGTTTTATTTGGCTAGTAATAACAACATCCGATGTAGGTTTAGAATTGTGCATAAAACGGGTTAGTTGAGGTCAGAAGTAAGAATAATGGCGTCCGGCTAGTCAAGTGAGACAATAAATGTAGCTCCAATGTGAAGGGTTTCTATGAGTAGCTGCGTCCCTTCATACTTTATGTGAACTACCTGCTTTAATAGTAACAACTTAATAATAATAGTAATAATAATAGTTAAATACCGGTATAACAACTTGTGGACACTAAATAAATAGTTAGAAGACAAAATTGATGCCTTCGAGATGTGGGTATATAGAAGAATAGGGAGAACATCATGGAAAGAGGAAAAAAACAAATAAAGAGGTGCTAAAAACACTTAATATGAAGAAAGAACTACTAAGAGAAATAAAGATCAGGCAAATAAAATATTTTGGGCACATTAAAAGACATGACACCTTTATTGAAGACCTTACTTGAGGGTAAAGTCAAAGGGAGGCGAGCAAGAGGTAGGCAGAGATACAAATGGGAAAGTAACATAACACGATGGACAGGTTACAGTCTAGCATAGTGCACCACCAAGACAAGAGATAGGGAATGTTGGAGATTCGTTGCAGCCAACCTTCGTTGCGGAGACGGCACTTGATGATGATGATGAAATCGGTTAACATCGTGTTCACCTATAATCAATTCGTACATCGTCGTCGCCGCTGCCACCACCACCACTACCTGCTTCTGTGAGTGTCATGTTCAGGTGATCTGTGATATCTTGTGACAATCTTCCTGCTTCTGTGAGTATCATGTTCAAGTGGTCTTTGATATCTTGTGTCCATCTTCTTCGTGACCTACCTCTCTTCGTTGCCCTGATATCATCCACTCAATTGTGATTTTTTTCTATGATATCATGTGGCCTGATAGGACCAAAAATATAGTAATTTTCTCGAAAATTAGCCTTTCTGTTTAGCCAGTTTTTGTTTACTTTAAATTCTCAAAGAATGTCCATATTGGTGATATTTTTGGTCCTTGATATTATGAGGATTCTTCTGTAACATTTCTGTTTCAAATGTTGAAATTTTGTTTCACACCTTATTGATGTTGTCCAAGATTCGTACCCATATAATGCGACTGGGAATATATAGCCGGAGAACGAATGCAGAAGGGGAAGAAGACGTACACTGTAACGGTATGGCGTAACTGTAGTGTTATTGGTACTATTATTATTATTTTTGGATTCAGTGTTCCATGGGGCAACAGTAGAAGAAGGCGCATACAGGATGATAGTAAGTAATTTTTCAAAGAAACTGTAGCATGCATACTTTGTGACATCTTCTGGGGTAGACTGAACATATTCACTTTTATGGCGTCGGTTCTAATCCACGACGTGATATTAATTCATATTTTCATTGTGTTTTCAGGGTGATGTCAGTGCCGCGTCCCGTGCAATTTGTTGAGCTTGGCCGCAGGTTGCAGGAGATGTATCATATGACCTTAAACATATTCTACACACAGTGCAATGGAGAGGTATGTTACAGTTGTATGTATCTTTCTGTTACAGTTACAGAATACTTTACAGTATTCGTTCATTACCTGTTTGCCTCTTGTTACCACAGCTCTCATTTTTTTCATTTTTTGTGAAATAACGTGAAAGTTTATTGCAAAAGGGGGGAGGGGTTGTGATGATTGAAAAAAAGGGGGGGGGGAGAAGAATTCACAAAAGTTGACATTAAAATATTTATTTTATATAACAATTAATTGTCTGAAATTAAAAAGTATTTTCAAAAATCTGGAGGAAAAAAAACATGTAGTTCTTTTTCCTACTTTACCAGCAAATAATTTTTTTTTGGAGGGTGGGGAGACATTTTTTAAAAACCCCATAATTAAGCAGGTTAGGGGGGGGGGGGAATCCTGAATGCTTGGCAGTTTGTTGACGAGGGAGGGGGTAAATAAAGAATGGGCACAGAATTTTTTACGTAGTTGCCATTTCCGAACAAAAGGCTGTTGACTTTCTTCACAGACTATGAAGGCTTTTTAAGGGTTGACTTTCTTCACAGACTATGAAGGCTTTTTAAGGGTTGACTTTCTAACACAGACTATGAAGGCTTTTTAAGGGTTGACTTTCTTCTCAGGCTATGAAGGCTTTTTAAGGGTTGACTTTCTTCTCAGACTATGAAGGCTTTTTAAGTGTTGACTTTCTTCTCAGGCTATGAAGGCTTTTTAAGGGTTCAATTTCTTCTCAGACTATGAAGGCTTTTTAAGGGTTGACTTTCTTCTCAGACTATGAAGGCTTTTAAGGGTTGACTTTCTTCTTAGACTATGAAGGCTTTTTAAGGTGTTTTTTGAAGGGTTATTTATCATTTAAATAGACACTTTCGTGTGTCTCCCCCCCCCCCCCCCCCCATGTCAAAATTGTTCTCCGTGCCCTGCCCCCTTTCTTACAAGTCTCAGTTGCTCCAGAGGAGCAATATAACCAACTCTGAGTACCATTTGGCTACACCAGGAATCTCTAGATACTAGAAACCTGAACATGCTCCAGTAAAGACCTCTGAACAGAATGCAAACAAGTCTTAATTTGTGACATTTTTGATTATTGTCGTGATTTTCGTTGGTCACTATTTATATACTTGGAGTTGCTTGTCAAAAAAAGTCCACGGCCGACCTAGGAAATACGTGATATTAATAAAAAATCAACCTTTCAGGTTATGTTTACTTTCTAGGAAGAAGTAAGAAATCTTACAGCACATCACAGTCACGCAAGAATATACTAGGTTTTTGACAGCAAGGATTGGTTTAAAACACAAACATTGTTGAAAATGTATGCACATTACTACCAGTTTAGTCAGTTTTTGAGCTGTGCTTGTTCTACAGGTTATCATATCCTGAAGACAATTTTCACCAGTACAGTAACCAAATAAAAATGAATAAATTAAGGCATGGCTCGCTGGATGCACACTTGCTCGACATTATTTTGCAGCACACTGTGTAGTAGAATAGTTCAAATTAATATATAACGTCTTTGAGGTAGGGTATTGTATACATACTCCTTTCGGTGAATTACGATTCAATGCGACAAAACTCGGTAAATTACGATTCAGTGTGACAAAACTACTTATTGAAGAAACAATGTGTTTATATACTCGCTATAAAGAATATAAACTCGTTTTCGTGGCCTGAACAGGAAACAATGACTGCAACGCATGTCGTAAGATGAGATTTTTGGAGGGTAGGTGGCTGTCCTATTCGTAGAGGGTCGAAGTGACTGAGAAGTCATGCTGGAGTCGTTGACTCCAAGAGGCTGTTTGTTCGTGTCTTGCTCGTGATGTCATGTTTATAATGTGTATTTATTCCTCGGAGATTCCTGGCGGTTATTGCTTGAAGCTACGGAGTTACGTGCTATGAATGGTACTCTCATTCGGCCTTGTTGAGAGGGATGGAGTACAAGGAAACCAGAATACAATAAAGTCAATCCTCTACGCATTTTAAACCTTTTAAACACAAGCAGATCAACATACATAAAAACTGTCTGTTATCACTTTCTCATTTATCTTTATACCATTCTTGATCTTTCCTCTCTGTGCAACACGATCCATGACATCCTGTTCCCACGATTCCGTCCATACCAATGCCTGTATCATGCATATCGCGTCTGAATATGTCTTTGTACTTTGAGATCGACCCTGAGATATTTTCTAAGAGTAATTCTCCGTAAATTAGATCCTTTGCTATTCTGCCATCCTCCATCCGTCTAATGTGTTTCAGCTATCTGAGTCAACACAAACTGAGCATACTGTCTTGTATATATATAATGCCTGTTCTCTCCAATGCATCAGTGTTAGCGACTTTGTCCTGCCATACATCAGTATTAGCGACTTTGTCTTGCCATACATCAGTGTTAGTGACGTTGTCGTGCCATACATCAGTATTAGCGACTTTGTCCTGCCATACATCAGTGTTAGCGACTTTGTCATGCCATACACCAGTGTTAGTGACGTTGTCGTGCCACTTAACTGCAATAATTGTACGTAAACAAAGCTTGTGAAAGCTGTTTAGTCGTCTCTCCTGGTACATATATGTTGTCCATGTTTCACTGCCGTAGAGGAAAGTACTGAAGACACAAACTTGGTATAAGAACTGAGGAGTTTAGTTTTTGTTGTTAGTTTTGTTTCCCCCGAACTTGTTATGTTAGTCTGTTCATTGTTATATATGCCTTTCCAATCCTGATGCTCATTTCTTGATTCAAGAATACTTTATTGTTGACCGAGGATCCTAGATATGTAAAGTGGTCAATATCTCTCTTGCTCATCACCATCAATGACAATTTGCTGCTGCTTGATGACAATCAGCATTATAATTTGTGTCTTCTTTTTGCGGATTGTTAGTCTAAACTCATGGCAGAAATAAGAAAAGGCAACTAGTAAGTTTTGCAATTCCTCCCCAGAGTATGTCCTAATTACAGCGTCAACTGCAAAGAGAAGCTATCTAATCAGGCCTTCTTTATGCTGTATTTGGCTTTCAACCTTTCAGTATTGTAGAAGCCACCATCTGTACAAGAGTAGATGAATATACCACACTCCTGATCGCAAAAAGCATGTTTTAAGAGGAGAAAGAAGCGTATCCCCAAAAAGTGTGGAGGCAAGAATGCAGCCTTGTTTTATGCCAACTTTGATCACATATTCTTCTGAAAAATTGCCATCAAAGTTGATAGTAGCTTTCATGCCTGTGTGGATTTTCTCAACTATACTTAGGGCGGCTGGTGGGCAGTCGGTCTTTCTTGAATAATTTGAATAAAATATCACGACTTACTAAGTAGATTGCCATTGTAAGATCAATGAAAGAAAAGTACAGGGATCCACAGAGTATGATAACACTCACCTAGTTTTTATAACTTTGATACCTAGTCTGATGTTTGTTTAGTTTTAATACATAGATCTTATGTTTATGTAACTTTGATACATAATCCGATGTTTATATAACTGTGCTACATAATCTGATGTTTATATAACTTTGATACATAACCTGATGTTTATATAACTTTGATACATAATCTGATGTTTATATAACTTTGATAAATGGATCTTATGTTTATATAACTTTGATACATAATCTAATGTTTATATAACTTTGATACATGGATCTTATGTTTATATAACTTTGATACATGGATTTTATGTTTATATAACTTTGATACATAATCTGATGTTTATTTAACTTTGATACATAATCTGATGTTTATATAACTTTGATACATAATCTGATGTTTATATAACTTTGGTACATGATCTTATGTTTATATAACTTTGATACATGATCTTATGTTTATATAACTTTGATACATGATCTTATGTTTATATAACTTTGATACATAATCTGATGTTTATATAACTTTGATACATAATCTTATGTTTATATAACTGTGCTACATAATCTGATGTTTATATAACTTTGATACATAATCTTATGTTTATATAACTGTGCTACATAATCTGATGTTTATATGACTTTGATACATAATCTGATGTTTATATAACTTTGATACATGGATCTTATGTTTATATAACTGTGCTACATAATCTGATGTTTATATAACTTTGATACATGGATCTTATGTTTATATAGCTTTGATACATGGATCTTATGTTTATATAACTTTGATACATGGATCTTATGTTTATATAACTTTGATAAATGGATCTTATGTTTATATAACTTTGATACATGGATCTTATGTTTATATAACTTTGATACATGGATCTTATGTTTATATAACTTTGATACATGGATCTTATGTTTATATAACTTTGATACATGGATCTTATGTTTATATAACTTTGATACATGGATCTTATGTTTATATAATTTTGATACATAATCTGATGTTTATATAATTTTGATACATAATCTAATGTTTATATAACTTTGATACATAATCTGATGTTTATAACAGAAATAAACAACATTCAGAAAAATGAAAAATACATTGTGTAATATGACCTTGCCATTAGAAGTGAGGAAGAGAGTTCTGCAGTGATATATAACTCCTGTGCTAACATATGGGTGCGAGTCTTGGACAATAAACAGGAAAGTGGGAAATTAGAGAAAGTAGATATCCGGTTATTTGGAAAAATGTTGAAAATACCATGAACTGCCAGGAAAACTAATGTGGAGGTATTGAAAGAGTCAAATGAGAGACGGAGCTTAAACAATAATATAAGAAAAAGACAATCTTTATTATTTGGCCTCCTTATGAGAAAAGGAGGTTTAGAGAACATAGTCACAACAGGAAAGATTGAAGGCAACAGAGACAGAGGACGACAACGTAAGAAAATATTCGACAATTTAACAACCTTGCACGGCATGGAAACAACAACGAACCTGGTACATAATACTGGAGATAAAGATTTGTGGAGAGCCATGATCGCCTACGCTAGCCGGCATGGCACCTGATGTTGATGATGTTTATATAGTTTTAATACATAGCATAATGTTTGTCTAACTTTGATACATAGTCTGATGGTTATATAGTTTGAATACAGTCTAATGTTTATATAACTTTGATACATAGTCTGATGTTTGTGTAACGTTGATACATTACATAGTATAATGATACATTGTATAAATTTGATACAACCAACAGATACAATGGTTTGGTTATCTGGAAAGAATGTCGTGTGATTTATTAGTTTATAAAGCATATATGAAGAGAGGAGAAGCAGAAAGAAGAGCCAAGGGTAGACCTAGAGTACGCTGGATCGACAACATCAAAGAGACATTACACGAACACCAAATAACATTATCTGAAGCTGCCAGAAAAGCGAGAACAAGAACATTGTATCTCACTCGACACCCGTAAATGGTAAAAGAGGAAGGAAAGAAGAAGATAAATTTCATGCATAGATGATGTTTGTATAACTTTGATACATAGATGATGTTTGTATAACTTTGATACATAGATGATGTTTGTATAACTTTGATACATAGATGTTGTTTGTATAACTTTGATACATAGATGATGTTTGTATAACTTTAATACATAGATGATGTTTGTATAACTTTGATACATAGATGATGTTTGTATAACTTTGATACATAGATGTTGTTTGTATAACTTTGATACATAGATGATGTTTGTATAACTTTAATACATAGATGATGTTTGTATAACTTTAATACATAGATGATGTTTGTATAACTTTGATACATAGATGATGTTTGTATAACTTTAATACATAGATGATGTTTGTATAACTTTAATACATAGATGATGTTTGTATAACTTTAATACATAGATGATGTTTGTATAACTGTCATACCTAGTATGATGTTTATATAATTGTGACATGCAATATTTCTATATTTTCAGATCTACATTCCCCTAAAGAGCCAGGCTGATCTAGACGCGGCTGTGCAGCTTGTCGAACAGAACGAACACGCGTCTAGTTTACGGGTGTACCTCACATCAGCTGCAGCGACAGCTGAACTCCCTACCAGCCATCATAACAGCTCACACAACTCAGTACCGGTAAGAAAGATCGTCTGACCATGTCCTTCAGCAGAATTGGCCTGCGCGCTGATCTTAAACATTAGCTGATAACACAAAAGATAATGTTACTGTTACAAATATATTCTAAAACTACTAAGTGTAAAATGTCAATGGAAAATAACAAATGACTAAGGATATATTCTATATTGCGATCCAATTGGGACTTTATCCAGAAAACAAAAACTTGATAGGAAGTAAAACAACCAGTACATTATCTTTAGTGTTATCATTTCTTATTTTTATTACTGCGGTACTCTCCACTTTCTCCAGTATCCTACGACACTTTGGTTCTTATTTTATCTTATCTGATCTGACTTGTCCCTGGCTGTCGACACAAAGTATTTGTAAAGTGACCAATAGTCAATCATACCAGCCAAGGTAAGTGACGCTGTTTGGGATCAACCACACACATCTAGCAATACTAGCTGGACTATCTATGGCGTCACAGTAAGGGTCTGCTGTCAATAAACATTGACATATTCCATTCGGGATTTCCCGTCTTGAATCAATTATTACTAGTATAGCTGGCTAGAAATCAAGTATTTCTACAGGATAGTCTTCCGCGCAAGCATCACAAGCAGCGTTACTTAACTTTGGTTTATCTGACCGTTTCCGTGATTTGTCTTGACTGGCGAAAAGAATGACACAAAATGATAAATGATGAGTTGCAACAGCCAAGATAAGTAACGTTGTATGAGATGAGTCATGAATGTCTCAAATACAGTCCTTCCAACAAAATTGATTAGGAACACATTCGTTACGTTTTTGATTATTGTTAGGATTTCGGTTGGTCGCTATTTATATACTTGGAATCGCATGCTCATATATATATATATATATATATATATATATATATATATATATATATATATATATATATATATATATATATATATATATATATATATATATATATATATATATATATATATATATATATATATATATACATATGATACAGTGATATATATATATATATATATATATATATATAAAATTGTCATATGTCTTTCAGTAGTGGTAACATATTTAGGTAGAAACTCACATTCTGCCTCTCACCTGTTGTTTTTTTTTTAAAACACGATCATATGACCTGTTTGAGAATCCTTGGTTTATAACAGAGGCTCTCAACCGATGCAGAAGGCGATCTCCGCCAATATCTTTCTTTCTTATGTTCGCTTATTG
This sequence comes from Meghimatium bilineatum, assembly GCA_034231615.1. Taxonomy (NCBI): domain Eukaryota; kingdom Metazoa; phylum Mollusca; class Gastropoda; order Stylommatophora; family Philomycidae; genus Meghimatium; species Meghimatium bilineatum. The sequence goes on from CM067306.1 coordinate 52,014,821, forward strand.
TAATACTGAGCGTTGAGCAGAATAATATATAACAGGATGAAGTTGAAAACGAAAGTGAATGTGATAGTGAACGTGAAAATTGGCCATATAACCATCTTTTTGCGCCCTACGCACCCGGTTCCTTTCCCTAATAATCGTGGATAGTAACACTATGAGTTTCAGTTTGTACAACAAAGTTTCAATTGTAAAGTGAACTCATGATCGTTCATGTTCATGAGTATTTCTTAACTCAAATGGCGCGAACAACATATGTCATTACGAGAGCATTATGGCACTCGCAAGCTCCAGGCTGAGTACCTCTGGCTTATATGATGACCAAAAAAAAAAACCATGCGTTTATTGATCGTTTGAATATTTCTTTTTGCGTGTTAATGGTATTGGTGTCATGCTCACACATTCTCTACCTGGGGGAAAACCCCAATGGTTATGGTATTTCTAGGCCAAGGAGCCAGGTCAAAGTTTACGCAGCAAAGTATGTTAAATGTTACCCAATAGTACATACTATAAAAATACAAGCGTGCGATAGTTGTTGTAGTTGTTATTGTTGTTGCTGTTATTATTATTATTATTATTATTATTGTTGCTTTTGTCGCAGTTGTCGTAGCGGTTATTATTGATGTTGTTATTGTAGTCGTTGTTGCTGTTTTTTCCGTAGTTTTTGTTGTTATTTTTATTACTATTATTGGTACTGTTATTATTATTATTGTTGTCGTAGTTTTTGATGTTATTGTTATAGGTGTTGTTGTTGATGTTGTGGTAGCTGTTGCTATTATTATTGCTGTTGTTGTTATTATTATTGCTGTTGTTGTTATTACTATTATTGCTGCTGCTATTGTTACTGTAGATGTCATAGTTATTAATTGAGTATTAATTGAGTAGACTGCAGCGTTGTTACACTCAATAAAAAGAACATCACACTGCTTGTGTTTGATAGCTGTAGTGCTGCACTATGTAGGTTTGACGATGTTTATGTTTGGAAGATGAATAAATGGTTTCTTTTTTCTGATTTTGATATGCAAGAAATCATGGCAGATCGAAAATACAGTGAAGACACAGCGTCAAAGGTAGGATGTGGTGAAGATATAGGACGATATGCAAGATACAGTGAAGATATAGGACCATGGGCATGATACAGTGATTTAGGACCATAGACAAGATAAAATAAAGATATAGGACCATATATAAGATGCAGGGTCAAAGACAGGACACACTGAAGAGAAAGCACCAGGCATAGACATAATAGTGAAGAATAATACCAGGCAGAGTCAGAATACAATGAAGAGAAAATATCATGTAAAGACAGGATACAATGAAGAGAAAGTACCAGGCAAAGATAGGATACAATCAAGACAAAGTACCAGTCAAAGATAAGATAAGACAAAGAACCAGGCAATGACAGAATACAGTGTATAATGAAGTGAGATGATCCTACATAGACAAGATACAATGAAGATATGGAATTAGGTAAAAACAGGGTACAGCTAAGAGATGGAATCAGGAAAAGAACAGGATAGATACACTGAAGACTTTGGATCAAAGTATCAAAGTTAGGATGCAGTGAAAAAAAGCATAACAATACACATGTTAATGAGTATTAATATTGTTATATTGTTTCAACTCGAAGATGTACTATATATATATATATATATATATATAGAGAGAGAGAGAGAGAGAGAGAGAGAGAGAGATGAAGATATTTTACGGTGGAGAAACATCATACACGTAAATGTACTGTTATTTCGTGAACATTTTAGGGCTTCCATTATTGGTCCCATAAATAACGGCTGCAATGGCAGGTAAATCGGTTCATCTGCATGTCCTTGTGAACCAAGTAAGACGCCCGATATGTTTTTAAAAAAATCAGCTTCAGAGAGCAACATCTAAACATTTCAATTTTGAGTGTGTTTGAGCGGTCACGGCTCTTTGGTTAAGAAACCACAGCAGGTACAGAATACATTCTTTGATGGGAAGAACAAAAAAGTGCATGAGAAATTGAAACGTGGACCCGTGTACATAAATTAGATATAATCTACGCACATGTGAGATAGTGGGAACCCTGGTAGTTTAGTGGTTAGTGTACTGGTTTCATAAATCGTGGGGTCTGTTCAAATGAAGACGTTTTTCACCACCAACAGCTCATGGGTCGGCCCAACCCAAAGAACTATAGGAATGTAAATTATGTGGGCGTCATACTGAGCCACAGATATATGGATACACGCAAGGACAAACAACGAACATTTGCCACGTCACAGTTGCAGGCGGCTGTAAACAACTATTGCTGTTGTTTTTTTTTCTTGTACAATTTGTACTAAGCTTGTACATTTTCTGGAAAAAAAGTAATATTCTGGTAAACTGTGACTCGATGACTTGGCCATTTTGATAAGTGTTCACTAGTAACGTTCAAAACTTATAGAAAACAAATATTGTTGTAAACGAACAAATATTACTGTAAACGAATTCCTAGCAATGATTCTTGTACAACTGCCACTGTGGATGACCAGGAGTGAGGGGAGAACGTGTGTCATATCTGGAAAGATCCAATGATCACGTAATCAAGATCTGAAGATCTGATTGGGACTTTCAATCTGCATACTCTTTGGTCACTGCTGGAACGGATAGCAGATCACTTATGAGAATGTCCCGTGTGCCATGTTGCTGGCGTCTAATCAAGAAATAACACACATTGACATAACAAAAGTGTTCCACTTTCAGCCCCAATAGTGTCATTGCTGGCGTCTAATCAAGAAATAACAAACATTGACATAACACAGTGTTCCACTTTCAGCCCCAATAGTGTCATTGCTGGCGTCTAATCAAGAAATAACAAACATTGACATAACACAGTGTTCCACTTTAAGCCCCAATAGTGTCATTGCTGGCATCCAATCAAGAAATAACAAACATTGACATAACACCGCCCTTGTGTTGCCGAGGCCCGAAAGGGGCGCAAAGAATAGTAACACTGTTTACCTTCCACGCATGTCGTAAAAGGCGACTAAGGAGGTTATGGGATGGAGTTGGCTGTCCCATCCCATATAGGATAAGTGACCCAAAGCCATGCTGAAGTCGGATGTGTCAGGCCGAAAGGTGCATATATCGCAGCAATGCTGTAAACCATGACACAACTCATTCCGTTCTCCGGACTACATCCTGCTAATCTGCAAGAGTTTTAGAACGAACGCAGAAGAAGAAGAAGACATAACACAGTTTCCCACTTTGAGCCCCAATAGTATCAAGGTGACCTATTTCACGTTCAATTTAGTTTAGCTAGTAGTATGGATTTTTTTATAGAACATACCCCCACATTATGAAAGTCGTATTTACTGACTGATCTGAAAGTTTAACCTTCGTAAAATTTCGCCGTTGGATACGTTTGTTTGTTGTGATACATTTTCCATTCGTCGTCTTTTGATGTTTTGTGTGTATCTTGATAAAGACATTTTGGTTGAAACGTTGAATATGATTTGTGTATTGTAATTTGTATGTTTTCTTGTGTGCGCATCATTATCCACTAGTTTTAGTTATAGTCTGTCGTGTCTGATTGAAGCGATTATATAAGCCTGTGTTTTACGTAAGTCTATTTATAATTTCGTCGTCTGCTAAAAGAGACTGAGGACCTTTGTATGTGCCTGGCATGAAACGGCACCAGTTCTTAAATACTTGAATTGCTTGTTGTATTTCTACTTATAATTTAAGTCTGTTAAATTATTGGTGACATGTGTCGGTCATTTCTTCTAGTACACGATGTGAATAATCAGATGTGTGCCTTGCTATGCAGCACAAGTGGATGTACTTGCTTTATGATTTCTTCTTCTTCTTCTTCAGCTTTCATTCTCAAGCTCCTGCTGGATCTCCCTTGTAGCAGGACCATAATCCTACTAGATTTCGAGCAGGATGTTGTCCATATGATTTGTCACAGGTCATTATTTACCGGATACATTTAGTATCTGTTATAAATTAGAGTGCTGCCCAGGTGGAGAAATGTTTCTGTTTCGTTATTTCGTTAATGAATTTATGGGGATGTCCATAAATAACGCCAACTATCCCCTTGTCAACAACGTGGCAAGAATTCAGAGTCTCTCCATCAAAAAATTTTCAGCAAAAAGAACATATTTTTCTTCAGATATTTAGGAAACATCACATTCAAGTAATTTAATTAATGAACAAAAATAGTTTTGTTGACGTCAACTTTTGTTAAACCCCATCCTCCTTTATCAACTATCAAAACTTTTTTATATACGACATCTCTCCCCCTAGTTGTTGACGTAATCTATAGAATGAAAAAGAATTATTTATGTGACCTCTCTCTTTGCCTTCCACTGTCTTTTCTCTCGGTGATCGTTCTTATGTTTACTAAATGTTCAAATTTTGTTCTTCTCATCGCATGTCTTATAAATCTTCACTATCATCTTCTAATATTTGCATGAGTTTTATCTATTTATTCCAGCATCCATGGTGACGTCTACATTAGTTTTTGTAACAATATTTTCATTATCCTTCTAAGAAATGACATCTCATTAACCTCCAGTTCGCCGCTTTGAGTTTTATTTTTTTTACAGAATGACAGTTCATGTTTAACATTCAAGGCACTGTTCAGACTTTAACATTCAAAACACTGCTGCGGCTCATGGCCGAGAGGTTAGAGCGTTGGTCTCACACTAGTGAGGTCTAGAGGTCGATCCCCATTAAGGACTGGGTAAACTAAAAAAAACTCACCCTGTACATGACGTGGCGACAGCAAGAGCATGCGGCCTTTATCACACAGCTATTCAATCCCCTCCCTTCAACTCCTTAACGGGAAAAAAATGCAGTATTGTGTTGTTGTTCAGACTTTGTTGATCAGGAACGTGATTTTAATTTTAATTTGTGACTTTAACTTGTAGATCCTAGTTATGATACAAGTTACTACATTTCCATACCTTATCTCAACATGTAGCTTATATTTATCTTGTACACTACTTTACTTTCATCTATTGTAACATAGATGCCTACATACTTTCCTTTAATGTATTTTTTGTTTATTCTAATTCCAGTTTTTGTATTTGTCCCCATCTTGACAAGGCTTAGTGGTAGAAACGTTCAATCTGTGTGGTCGACCTATTTGCCAAACTGATATTTAACTATGTTTTGTTATTAGACACTTTTACTGAAGTTTTTCTCTCATTTATTTTTCACAGTTTCAGTTCGATGTAACACCTAACACCCGACTTCGCATATGCATTTGATAGTGCTCCACTTTCTCAATTTTTAAATGTTGTGTAGACTTCTGTTAGCCTAAACGTTATGTCAGTAGAATTCCTGTGCTTATATTGAAAGTAGTTAGAATTCTTTCTATACGTAATTTGTGTGCTAGTCTAAACTTTGTCAGTAGAATTCCTGTGCTTATATTGAAAGTAGTTAGAATTCTTTCTATACGTGATTTGTGTGCTAGCCTAAAATTTATGTTAGTAGAGTTTCTGTGCTTAGATTGATAGTAGCTAGAATTATTTCTACACGTGACGTGTTCTGTTCAGAACGTTACCTTCACCCCTGGTTCCGAGGAAGTCGTCCAGTCTTTTCCAGTGTCATATTCGGAATGTCTTCAATGTCATGTGACAATCGTAGTCTTGGTCTGCCTCTTGGGTTTCTTGGCATAGAATACGTCTCGATAGTTTGCCTTTGCCTTCTTAGCCGGTATTACTCGCTCATCATTGACCATCATTGATTCGCCCTCAGCCCAATACGGGGCCTCACTACATCTTCCTTGAAGCCATTGTCATTATTTCGATCTTCCACCTGTTGTAAATCTAGAAGTCAAATCTCCAGAGTGTTAGGGCTAACTTCACAAGCTGGAAAATATGAAACTGCGGTAACAGTGCATATGATAATAAAGATGAAGTTATGTTTTGTGTCAGCAACCTGCCGTCGGGAATGAAGACGATTCATCATGTACTAAGTCGCAGCAAGAATACATTCCCAAACTCATGTGTCAGGTACCAATTTACAGCAGGGTCGGCTGGAGGAACGGTCGTGGAGGGGGAAAATCACAACCAAAATTGTGTGTGTGTCCGGACGTGGTTTCGAACCTGCACGCTGTAACACGGTGATAGCAATCAAGTTCAATATTTTGTATATTCTTGTACAAAACGATAGTATAATCAGAAATAAATATATTAAAGTGTTACATGTAGTAAAAACGATATATTAAGAACGAGACACAAACACAAACGTTTCGACTAAATAACATTATTCTTCTTCTTCATTCACTCATACGACCACATTGATATCTCTTATACGGGCGGCGGTCTGTATCAAGCTTGTCTCGTCGCCATACAGTGTTTCAGGTTGGTTGGAAAGGTCCACATCTCCGCTCTACTTCTTTCTTAAAGACAACAGTCCTGGAGCAATTGTTGTACTGGCTGATTGTCTTCTCCATGTGGACACATGTCTGTCTGACCATGTTTCAGCATATTGTACATGAGATAGTTCAGTCTAAAATGGCCAGTTCTAAGTCGAAAGGGTGTAAATTGGTCTGTTCTGGGCAGCGAGTTAAAAATAATTATGTGACAATCCTATTTGCGAAGATACGAGTAACCGCAACAAAAGAAAATAATAGAAGAAATAAGAAGACAAAATATAGATCTCTTGCGTGATGTATCCATTGGTGAAGAAATATGAATCAATATGTGCAAGTAATTGTAAATGCATGTGGCTCTGTGAACTTTGATATCTCTTGATGTTTTCCAGGCACGCCATACACCCAGTCCACCACCTGGATCACTGCCTCTCAAAGACTCTTATCTTAGGACCAATTCATACACACCTGTAGACGGAGAAGGTCAATTCATACCTGAGCCATATTTGTATAATGAAGTGGTGAGTTACGTGTGTTGTAGGAACTACATATTGTTTTTTTTTAATGTTGTTGTGTGTTGTGGTTGATTTTTGTTGAATGGTTGCTGGCTGTTGTTTTTATTTTTATGAGAGCTGTTGGTGATTTTTTTTTCCATTCCATGTTGTTGATTTTTGTCGAATGTTATTAAATACTCTTTTAGTGAATGTAGCTTGCTGTTAATTTACGATAATTGTTACTGGATGTTGTTGATTTACGTTAATTGTAAATACTAACTGTTGTTGAGTTATGTTAATTGTTACTGGATATTGTTGATTTTAGATAATTGTTACCAACTTTTATTGATTTTTGTTAATTGTTACTGTATGTTGCTGATATTTGTTTATTGTTGACTGTTGTTGATTTGTCTTGATTGGTACAAATGTTCCGGCTCTCTGTCCTCCCTGATGCACTAAATGGCGTAGTAGTACCTTCTTGCTGTGTTGGCCATTTACTTGTACTCTGGCTCTTCTATTGTGAAGAAAGATTTTGTCCATCTATTACATATTACCACTTGTAGTTTCTCTTTTTTTTTAAACAGTCCTTCTTTCCATACCTTATTAACGGTAAATTCATGCCACCAGTACTGATTGTTTGTCTTGGAAAGCATCCTCAATTTCCTGTGCCTGCTGAGTCGTCACAGGGCTAGCACCATAACAGGGTAATGCAAGTATAGACATTCATGTGCGATAATACATGATATTCTGATTGTTGCGGTGCACCTTCTGGCTAATTGTCGCTGACTTTAGCACCTTTACTTGCTAGGCAAGACTTCGGTCCTGCCCGAATGTGGGAGGGCCCGGCAAATCTTAGTTTCCAGCCTCTGTATCTGGACTACGCCCCATCTCCTCGCCAAGGATCTGTCCTCGATGGGGGTCCACTCAGATGAGTCAGTGACTCTCAACTTCAATTTCACCGCCCCGCCCCCGTTTCCCCAACAATATTGGTTTTTTTCCCATTGTGGCCCTTCAGCACGATACTGTATCCCACTATTGCTATATGGCTTCGATTGAGATCCACTGCGAAATAACATCTGTCCACCCTGTGCCACAACACAGGCGAGACAGTTGACAGTGAAGACCTCTGTACAGTAAGTAAACAAGTCCTTATGGTTTTTTTAAATTATTGTCGTGTTTTAGTTTGTCACCGTGTATTTACTAGGAGTTGCGTGCCAAAAAAAGCCAAGGTCGACCACGGAAAAGCACATAAATAATACAACAAATTAGTGTTTTATGTCGTGTTTACTTTCTGTCCACGGGTCTTTACTGTAGACCGGTCATGACACAAGCAACTGAAACCACAAACTACTCCTCTAACTTTCACGGGGCAAAGAACGCAAAATCATTATGCCTGAGGGATCGAAATGAAACGAATGCCGTTAGAGGCTACAACTGTAGTCATGTTGATACAATCTCACGTAAGTGATATAGAAATTCTTATGCCTTGATTTTCAAACTCCTGCATTACAGTCCGGAGAATGAAATGCGTTGTGTCATGGTTTACAACTTTGGTACGATATTTCCGCGTTTCTGCCTGACACACCCACCTTCAGCATGGCTTCTCGATCACTTTGCGGGATGGGACAGTCAACTCCACCCCTTAATCTCTTTAGTCGCCTCTTATGACATGCATGGAAGGTAAACAGCGTTGCTAAACTTTTAATTATTCCGGACAACAGCAACAATAAAATGGTTAAAACGGTAATGGTAGTCCCATGGCAGCAACGTGCCGCCGGGTATGAAGATAGCTCTTCGTGTACTAAGACCGCAACAACTATATGTGGGATGGTCAGTTCACTTGTGACTTTCAACAGTAAAGAAAGGCCTTCTAACAAGATTAGTTAGGACCTAGTTTGTTACGTTTTCGATTATTGTTCGGATTGTGATTGGTCGCTATTTATATACTTGGAGTCGCCTGCCAAAAATAGCCACGGCCAACCAATAGATATCACGGAAATTGGTCCGCTAGGTCATGTTTACGGTTTAGTTGAAAGGCCTGTAGTACAGTCGATATCCAAGGTAAATTCGTTGCTGTCTTTACCTCCCCTAACTCATGCACCAGGTACTCATTTACAGCCGAGTCAACTGGAGGAGTGAGTGATCGTAACATGCGAGAAATCACAACTGGAATTTTGTGTGTGTCCGGAATTGGTTTCTAACCTGGCACGCTGTAACCCGTTGACAGCTGGCAATCTCACTATCACCTAGGCTACCGTGCTCCTCGCAGAACTATAAAATAACATTTGATTATGTCCTTGATTTTCATATGGTGTCACACACAGTATAATCATAGTGACCAATGCAAATAACGGAAATAGTCAAATGAGTCATCAAAAAGGCTTGGTCTTATATAGTAGACGGCCGAGGATAAGACGCTACAGAATACAAGTGCTGTACATGGGCAGAATGTGAACTTGCTTCACGTGGTGTATTCCATAGAGAGAGAACTGCAGATTATATTAACTTGATAGAATTACATACTTGATGTCTTCTTTCTCCGAGGTTATCAACAATCAGTGTTCTAAAAGAAGGCTGCCACTTGAAGATGCGTCCTAGGTACATTCTTTCTGAATCGTTGGACCGTATCGTATCATTTAATGGCTCTATAGCGAATGCAGTTCTTATCAGATACTTTATTTTCCATGTATTTTTCCTTTTCTCTCTACCCAAAGTTTCATTATTCTCAATCTTATGTCTGTGTATATATAATAACTTCACGATAAATATTCTTGTGTTTGAGTTGAGTCATAGACAAGTTTTATGATTCTCAATCTGATGTCTGTGTATGTATAATAACTTCACGATAAATATTCTTTTGTTTGAGTTGAGTCATAGACAAGTTTTATAATTCTCAATTTACTGTCTGTGTATGTATAATAACTTCACGATAAATATTCTTGTGTTAGAGTCATAGACAAGTTTTATAATTCTCAATCTACTGTCTGTGTATGTATAATAACTTCACGATAAATATTCTTGTGTTAGAGTCATAGACAAGTTTTATGATTCTCAATCTGCTGTCTGTGTATGTATAATAACTTCACGATAAATATTCTTGTGTTTGAGTTGAATTATTAGCTGTCGATTCAAAGTATATACAAATGGATCAACGAAAATCCACGGAAAAAAATTAAAATAGCGTAAGTTTTGAAAGATGAACCCTATGACTGTATAACTAATGAGAGACTGATTTTCCCATAGCAATGTGGAATTATTTCACTTCCTAAAGTTCCCCCAGTGGTTCGAATGTTAGATATTCCTGTGTTTGACTGGTCTAACCATTCGGCCACCACTCCCTGTACAGTGTACGTGATAAGGGGACTCAATAAATTATGTCAACAGTTTTTTTGGTCAAATTTTGACCCCTCCCCCTTTTTTACTCATCTTAAAAAAACTGTCACGAGTTCAGGGAAATCCCACCCCCTTGCATAATTATGTCAATGATTTTTCCACCCTCACCCCCTTAACTCTTTTTAGTTGAAAAAGTATTAAACATGTTTCTTCAAATTATTAGTTGTTTGTGTTCTTCAGACGTGAACAATTTAATTGGTGTAGGAAAGACTATTTTAACGTCAACTTTTATCACTCACCTCCTCTCCCCCCTCCCGCACCGGTCAACAATCCCCCCCCCCCTTCTCCCACTAAATGTTAACATAATTTATAGGCATCCTTAATGTTATTTTGTGAAAGAAAAAAACCTCATTATCGATACTGAAAACATGTGTTATCGGTACTGCATTGTGCCTCATGTTTTAACGAGTCCTGAATAGGGAAGAGGGGGTGAAAATAGCAACATATGCGCCTACCATGCATGTTGCAAGAGACGACTAAGGAAAGTTGTCTTTGTTGTTGGCTACTTCACCATGTATAAGGTCAGTGACCCAAAAATACCGTCAATGTTCCCTCTAATTTTCATCTCATAGTGAGCAAATCAGACGATGTCTAAATGGGGAATATTTCCACGAGATGGTTTCTACTACCTAAAAAAGAAGAGGTGGTACTTTATGTGCGCTGGTGGTACATTTCGTGGGCGGTATCTTCTAATGACGTTCGTGGGCGCACACCTACGCACGTTAGAAGAATTATTGAATACCATATACATTTCAGTTCGTCTAACCGAAAGACCCAGAATCTCAACCAACCCTGTCAACCATTAAGACATTCCGATATTGGACTTTGCTTTGTTAATTGGTGGGAGTTTGAGAACGAACGCATACAAAAGTGATGCATTTTGGGATCGGACTTAACTTCTCTATTGGTATCCTATCGCTAAGCTGTTCTGCAGGCTGTACAATGATCCACACTTGAATTTTGAGTAGCATCTTGTGGTAATCTTCAACTGCCCTCATCTTTCTTTTTGCCATGTCGTGCCTGATTGTTCAGCTGATACATACTATTACTTTCCATGTGGTATAGGCTGCTGAAACTGCTAATTCTAAGAACATTTATTTTTCCTGTTGCAACATACGTTTGTGAAACATAAAGTAAAACACAAAGTAAAACAGCCGCAAAGAAAATCAACACCTCTGAGCTGAAATGCTACAGAAATATACTTAAAATCTCATGGAAGCTAAAAAGGAGAAATTCAGATATTATAAACACATTGAAGTTGGTTGTATGTTTGTTCTAAACACAGAAAAAATAAAACTACATCTGTTTGGACATATACTGTAAATAGAAACGATAGCAAGATAAAGTATGGAGGTAGAGCACCTGGAAGGAGAAGGGCAGACCAAGAAGAAGATGGGATGACGACAATAAAGATAACATGGACAATCGCTGGAAAATGCAAGCGAAAGACAGAAAGGTCCAGGGAGGTAATTGGTACAACTTTCTGGAGAGAATATGCCACATGATGATAGGCTGTTAAACATGCGATGCTGGCGCATGCAGCATCCTTATAGTGATTGAGCACAGAATGTTAATGAATGTAAAGAGATGGATTAATGTGGTACAACATACCATGTTTATCGGGTTGTTAAGCGTTATATTAATGTATGGCTCGGAGACATGGACAATAAACAACGAACTAGAAGAAATAATTGATGACTTTGAGGTGTGGATACATAAATAATAGGAAGAACATCATGGAAAGAGAAGGAAACAAAGGAAGAGGTTATAACACTTAATATGAAGAAATAATTATTAAAGGTACAATTCGGAGAGAAGTGCCTGCACTATTTCACTAGTTAGCGAAATAAAGATCAAGAAAATAAAATATTTTGGACACATTAAACGACATGACACCTTGTTGAAGACCTTACTTGTGGATAAAGTCAAAGGGAAGCGAGCAAGAGGTAGGCAGAGATACAAGTGGGAGACTAACATAACAAGATGGACAGGTTACAGTCTAGCAGAGTTCACCACCAAAACAAGAGACAGGGGATGTTGGAGGTCTGTTGCAGCCAACCTTCGTTTCAGAATCGGCACTTGATGTTGATGAAGTGCAGCTTGCTATGCCAATTTTAATTATGCATGATTGTCTTCTCGTGTGTGGAACAAACCCGGAGATCTGGAATCACATAGAAATCATCCTAGCCACAAACATATTTATTCTTCAGCCAGGAACATTATTGCCAGATATTTGAAACTTCATTGCCATTTTTTAAATAAAATATGGCCCAAAAACTACCACACATGATTTTTTCATTTACAAAAATTGTTAATAACATAAAGAAATTAGTTTGTATTCGGTGAAATCAAATTTTAAAAAACAACACAAAGACAATCTCTTATTTGAATTTATACAGCTAGAGTTTGCACTATATTTTTAGATTGTGTTTGGACAGCAGATACATGACGTACAATTCTAACAGCATTACTTTCCGGGTGTGATAACACGCTAATATTTTCTTCAATTTAAACCAGAAGATGTGTAGAGATTGATATTTAGCCACATTTTCCAAATATGGTCAAAATATAAATCTTGTATCTAACTAGTAACATCAAATGACAAAGTTTAATTTAGCTATGAAATGGCCAATGCGGCAACTTGGGGCCGTGAATGATAAATTATTTTGTGCACGTGTGCACACGCCCTCCCACACCACTTCAGTGTGATAAAACGTCACGGCTTCCACCATTTGATAACCTGTGTCCTTCGCTTCGTTTGATTTACTAACTTAGCACGACAAAAATAGATATTATTTTATCTGATTGGTCCGTAGTACACATTCCATTCAGAGATTAAAATAGATGTACCACCCTCATTCCGCGCCCACGAGTATATTCTTGTCTGCTCTGCCAGACTAGTCAACCCGTCTCGGTGGCCAAAGTTCGATTTAAGCCGCAGGTAGTTGTGCATCTAGATTGTTAACAAAGTAATGATAACATACTGAATGTGCATGTTGTCTAGAAAATCACCACAGCCAAAGAGAATTCCGGGGTGTATGACTATGTCCGGTTGAATAGTATGTCCTACAGAATAGTATGTCTGGCTGAATAGAATATGTTACCAAACATCCACGACGAAAAGGCAAGAGTAGTAAAGTTTTCCAAATCACTGGTTTCACACATAAAAAGACGCACACAAACCGGCGTATCTACTGAAAGATCTTTATCAAGAGCAAAAAAAGTACACAAGTAAAATTAAGGCACTGTCTATGATCATATAACATTAGAATATCCCACATTTTCGCTTGTGTGATCATAGTTTTGCTCCAGATTCATTAATACAATTTAGAAAATGTTTGTGAACTCTTTTATTCACTCACTGAATTGAGCACAGACTCATCAAATGTTTGGAAACCCTCGATTCACTCATTTAATTGAACAAAGAGTAACACAATGTTTGGGAACCCATGACTCACTGGTTTAATGGAACAAAAGCAAACACGAAGTTTGGGAACCCTTGATTCACTCATTTAATTGAGCAAAGACTAACACAGTGTGACTTCTGTGGCGTTTCCCATGATTTTCATTGGTCCTTTTGGGTATACTTTGTACATGACCGTCTCCAATAAAGACCTTCCAACATAACATTAATTACGACACCATTCGTGACGTTTTAGATTGTTGTTTGGATTTCAGTTGGTCACTATTTACATTTGTGGAATCCCATACCAAAAATAGCCAAGGAGACTCAAGTAAATAGTCACCAACTGAAATTTCAACAATAATTAAAAAGACTTCACAAATGGAGTCCTAATTAATTCTGTTGGAAGGTCTTCTATACCCTAGATGGTCTCGCTTTGTGTCAGCAGCCAAGGGAAATCACGATAAACGTCATATAGCATCACCATAGAAGTATTACCGGACTCCAGTATGGACCCTGTCACCAAGACATAAACAAGACTTCATTCATCACATTTTTATTATTGTCGTGGATTTCATTGATCACTTTATATACATGGAGTTGCATGGGCCCCCCCCCAACCAAAAAAGGCTTGTTAGCACTAAATTTCATGTTCTATAAAAATGTTCACAGGCTTGTTAGCACTAAATTTCATGTTCTATAAAAATGTTCACAGGCTTGTTAGCACTAAATTCCATGTTCTATAAAAATGTTCACAGGCTTGTTAGCACTAAATTCCATGTTCTACTTGCATTTTTTTAAAAAGGGCAGGAGGTGTTGAAATATCCCCTTCCCCTCTCTCAATGTTCTAAGGAATTAGAACATGGGATTTAGTGCTAACAAGACCATGAATTGTGAGGGGAGGTTGGTATGTTCAAACACCACCACCACCCACCCAACCCCTCCACCGTAAGAAATCAGAACATAATTTTCAGGACTAGGAATTTAATCACAAGGTGGGTAAAACCACTCCCTAAGCCTTCTTAAATGTATTTTCACATCAAATTTCTCATGAAAAAGTGGTAATTCTATGTATGGATTGCCGAATGAACTATATTTGTTTAGTTAACTCTCCACGCCTCTGAAGACAGTTTCTACGGTTCTTAGTGCACGACCGATCTGATGTAGGAGACCTGTTCTCAGAATTAATTAGGCCTTCACTCGTTCCTTTTCTTAATTATTCTCGTGTTTTTCCATTTGTCATTGTCTATATTCTCGGAATCGCATGCTAAAAATAGCCAAGGCTACTCGAAGTATATAAATAGTAACCAATGGAAAGAGTGATAATAATAAAAAACGTAACGAATGAAGGCCTGTTTACTTTTTGCAGTTATGTCTTATAATGTTGTAGATGGTCACGCTAAGTGTGCGCACTGAAGCGGAAAGACTTTTTATTTCAGCAATTCTCCCCCCCCCCCATTCGATCAATAGATGTGATGTTGAGGGGGGGGGGAGAGGTTGCCTACAGAAAAACTACAAGAATTGAGCTTATCACTTCCCTTTTGGTTGGTTTTATAATGATCGTTTTCATTGGTTTGGAGGAGGTTGTGGAACACTAAAGAAAAAAAAGGGGGGGGGTGATATGTAATAGTTTTTTTAGTAATAGTATAATACTAAATGTCATATTCTATACCCCCACTTATTTATGATGTGCTACCGCACATATGCAGCTTAGAGGGAACATTATTCATGCTAGTATATCAGTAGACTGTGCCCATGTGTTTGAGGCTTCAGATGATTGATTGATTGTTATTTTCATCTGTACAGGGAGTGTACGGACATCGCAGAGAAGAATCCATCTCAGATTCCTTGTCTTCAAGTGATAGTAGCTACATCAGCGGACAGTAAGTATTCACTTTTTGTCTTTGGTGTAGTTGTGATAAATTGTACAAGAAAAGCCTAAAAGTTAGTAAAAGATATGTTCCATGACAGTAATCTGCTGTCAGGAATGAAGATAACTCTTCATGCACTGAGCCACATCATCTATTATGTGGGGTTGCCAGTTTCCTTAATGCTGCGTGTGCCTTCCCCCATGAGTCAGGTACCCATTTAAAGCTGGGCCGACTGGAGGAACGATCATGCCAGGTGAGAAATCACTACAACAATTTTGTTTTGTCCAGACATGGTTTAGAATCTGGCATGCTGCTGTAACCCTGTGATAGTAAGCCAAGTCACTATCAACTAGGCTTCCCCACTCGTCTAAAATCCAGTACGGACTGTTTTCTGCCGCTTGTCTTGTCCGTTGATGGCTTGATATAACAAAAATAGACTTCTGTCATAGAGGGCCATATTAACTCAGTTGTTAGTGAGTTTGCTTCCTGTTCAGATGATCCATGATTCAATTCCAAGTTCAGCTGGAAAAATTGGCTCCTAGGTCAACCCAGCCTAAGGAAATTGGTACCAGATCTTCAGGGAAAGTAAAAGCGGTGGCTTGATGCTGACCCCTTTCTGCCCAGGTATACCGGGTCAATGAAAAATAGGGACCAAACACAGTATTCTCCAATATGGTTCAATGCCGTGAAGAAGTGAAAACTTGGCTTTTACATAGTTTGAAGGAGTTCTGTCTCTGCAAGAGGATTTAATCCACTATTTAACAAACAATAAACAACAATCGTTACAATATGGAGAGAAGTGCCTATATTATTTAGCGGAATATAAAATAATATTATAATATTAAAAAGTTGGAATGTAGCGAAATAAAAATACGAAACAATCATGTCCATTGTTGTCATGGACTGCCCTTATCTCTGTTACCAGTAATCATACCTTCCATTAATAATTTTTTCCATGCTGTCATGTCTCTTTATATGGCCAGAAACATCAGTTATCTTTGTTAAAATATTCAGAAACCAACCCTCACAGAAATTTAATGTTCTTATCACTTCTTGATTCATCTTTTTTTTTTAACCATCCATGGTATATATTCTCAGGGAGCTATACCCACTTTTTAGCTGTTTCTAGCACTGAGTCATGTTCTGATTTCTTAAGGGAAGGGAGTTGAAACCGCTTTCTACGGGCTTGTTCCATTCATATATTCATCAGCATGGCCAATTCAACATATGAATTGGATACTAACTTACTAACCCTTCTGGCTCAAGAGAAGACAATATACATATTATAACAATCGTCTATCCTGTAAATTTGAAGTTTTTATGAATTCATCATGTAAATATAACAGGATGAACTAGAATCATTAGTATGTCTCTCCTTAAGATACACAGCCCTAGGAATAAAATATAACAAATGTAATCATAACGTCTTAGGGGGATCTCAGTGGTTTTGGTATTAAACCATTGCATTGTGCTCGGGAGGTTCTGGGTTCGATATCTGAACATGATTGGTTTTTTTTTACAAGCGCAGCTTTACTAAGGTTACAGGATTATAGTTTGAGGTTACAGACACGGCCATAGATATGACTTTGCTAGGTGGTAGTGGGAGGGTGTCATGAAGGGGCAGGGGAGCTTGTCACTTGACTTTTGGGAGGGTTTGTGATATTTTTTTTAGATAAACTACTAATGAGCATTTCATTCTAGCCGTTTATTTTTACTAGCTGTATATAGTTTTATAAATATCCTCTTCTTATAGTCCATGCTGGCATGTGGCTAATCCTTAAATTAAATAAGGGGAGAGATTTGTGTTGTTCAACACCTCCCCTTTCCCCCTTCCCTTAGCAAGTTGGGACATGACTTTTAGCACTAGGAACTTGACCTAGTCCACCTACCTACACCCCCCCCCCCCACCCAAGCAATGTTTCACAAAAAAATCATCATGTTTCATAACGAAAACACATGAGTGACAAGGTAACACCCACCCACTTTGAGGATAATGTATATATAACTACATGTGACATTAGTTATCATATCTGTCCACATATTTGTGTCCCCCTAACACTAACATTTTACTACTTGTATCTTTTTATCTTCCTCTGTATCATATGGTGTCAATCGTCTCTGGTACCTGCGTTTCCTTATGCCACAATTCCAGGCTATCAAGCTTCTCCTCTCTTGGACGTATATATATGCGAGTTCTTTATATCTTTTCACAGACTGACAAAGTTCTTCTTTAGCATTGATTCTCAAACTCCTGCTGGATTTCTCTTGTAGCAGAACAATAATCCTTCTAGATTTCCAGCAGGATATAGTCCAAGGAATGGAGACGTGTTGTGTCACTGTTTTATTTGAATCAATAGTCTGACACCTATGTCTTCAGTGATACAGTACATCGGATGTTGTCTTTGGGTTATTCAAAATTTTCTCTCTCTGTCCCATGCACTCACACACACACACACACACGCATACACATAGACAGACAGAGATAAAGCGAATATAGGAGGTAGTTTCAAAAAATTCCTGAAATAGTCAAATAGTGTTTGAATGAAAGATTATGTTATGGAAATTATATGTTTAGAAGCTGGCAATTACCTTGATGAAAGGATATTGCAGATATCCCATATATTCGAATATATCTTCACATATACTCTCGAAGAGGAAGAGAAATACAGAAGTTTGTTTGTGTGTTGTATTATGTGTATCATCAGCATTGAAAATGTTCTTGATTTAACAACATAAAAATGTCAAATTCTGTGTTTTGCTTGACAAGTCACTCTCAGAGACACTAACATTGGTTAATAAAGCTTATGGTGATATCACAGCGAAAAAATTGCAGTTGGATTATGTTACACAACAATGTGACTGCAAATGGATTTATACTGGTAAAGCATTACCTCGCAAAACACAATGTGATTACCTTAGAACAGCATCTATAGTCTCCAACCTTTCACTGGCTGATTTTTTCATGTTCCTTTGACTGAAATCATCACTGAAAGGACAGTTACTCAAAGATGCAGATGACGTAATCACGAATGTGACAAGACAGCTGAGAGAGGTACCAAAGAATGGGTTCAATGAACGTTTCCAGCAGCTGTATGCATGTTGGGAAAAGTGTGTAGGAGACAGAAGAAAACTACTTTGAAGGAAATGTGTAGATAATTCTATTGTTACTTATTTCTATATAATCCACAAATTCCTGGAACATTTTGAAGCTACCTCGCATATGAGGATAAAGTTTCACTTCAGCTGTGAGCAGGTACCTCTTGACAGCCGATAGTTTTTTTTAAGAAAAGCATAGGTCCCACTCAATGATTAACTGAGATGATACTTGTACAGTATAGGATTGTCTCAAAGGCATGGTTGCATTTATGAATACATGTTTAGTCCCTAAAGGGAGGCTAACTGGAGTAGCAATATCCCAGGATTATCACGTCCTGCCAGGAGCATAGCATACACCTCTGGGCCAACTAGTTCATCATTTTTCTGTCAGATCTGTTTACCAATCCACAGTGATGGCCCACCTCATATCCCCCGCCACCTAGGAGTCTGCCACACAAGGACAAAGTTGCAATGTCTGCTAGTCTATATCTCTTCATCATCCCAGAGGGTCACTTGACAGAAGATAAAAGTAAGAAAATGAGACCAGAAATTCAGTGACAATGATTTTTTTCTCACTGGTGACAGGTTGTATATCAATCTGATTATTTTATTGTCTTCATAAACATTGTCAATCATAATTTGAATGTCCACAGCAGCGAAAGCAGGAGGCGTGACTCAAAAAGAAGTGTCTTGTCAGAGAACTCTAAAGATGAACTCCCTCTCAGAGACAGCAGTAAGTTTATTTGTATTTAGAACTTCTTGTTCCGGAGCCTTACATTGCTCTTCTGTCTCAGAACTTGACTTTAAGTTTATTTGTATTTAGAACTTCTTGTTCCGGAGCCTTACATTGCTCTTCTGTCTCAGAACTTGACTTTAAGTTTATTTGTATTTAGAACTTCTTGTTCCGGAGCCTTACATTACTCTTCTGTCTCAGAACTTGACTTTAAGTTTATTTGTATTTAGAACTTCTTGTTCCCGAGCCTTACATTGCTCTTCTGTCTCAGAACTTGACTGTAAGTTTATTTGTATTTAGAACTTCTTGTTCCCGAGCCTTACATTGCTCTTCTGTCTCAGAAGTTTATTTGTATTTAGAACTTCTTGTTCCCGAGCCTTACATTGCTCTTCTGTCTCAGAACTTGACTTTAAGTTTATTTGTATTTAGAACTTCTTGTTCCGGAGCCTTACATTGCTCTTCTGTCTCATAACATGAATTTATAACTAAGTAAATTATTTATTGACATAGTTGATGTTTATGGAAAAAGTCAGGGAAGGTTTGAGATATGAGTGCAGGTTATCATCAGTGAAAGCCGGACAAGTCCATAGGAGCTCTAATTCCCATCTCAATAAATTCATCAGTATAATGGCTCGCTCATAGTTCCAGTTTGGTGTTGATTTATCAATGTCTTCAAATATCTATTATGTTTCTTTTTACCGTAGTTATTTAGCCTTTAGTTAGATAGTCACCAGATCATTATCAGTGAACATAGGTCAAATCAATAGGAGCTCCAATACCTGTCACAATAAATCCATCAGTGTAGTGACTCAAAGTTTTGTGTTGATTTATCAATCCTTCGCAGATCTATTATGTTCTTTTTCCAATATTTACATCAATCTCCTACAATCTTGAGAGTGACCATGATTCACATTTTTCATTTTTGACAATCTTCTGAAATAACGAGGTCTATCGATTAACAAGGCATTGATTAGGTGTTAGGTATGTTGATTATCCTCTTCGCATGCCGGACACATCCATAAGTGCTCAGATCTCCGCTTCAGTAAATCTATCAGGGTACAACGGCTGATGGTTCCAGTTCTTCTTCTTCTGCATTCGTTCTCAAACTCCTGCAGATTAGCAGGATGTATTCTGGAGAACGAATGCATTGTGTCATAGTTTACAGGATTGCTGCAATATCTGCACCTTTTTGGCCTGACACATCTGACTTCAGCATGGCTTTGGGTCACTGAACCTATATGGGATTGGACAGCCAACTCCATCCCATAACCTCCTTAGTCGCCTTTTACGACATGCGTGGAAGGTAAACAGTGTTGCTATTCTTTGCTCCCCTTTCAGGCCCCAGCAACACACAGGCGAATGAGGCATTGATTATGTAAGAACAATCCATTGATGTACATTTCGATACTGTGACACCAGTGTAAGCAAATTGTTCATTACATTGAACACTTGCATATTTCTACCAACCAAAAACACTGCCTTTTTTTCAAATTTCTACTGAGTCTCTATTACAGTAGGACAGTTCTGCTACTAAATTTTCAGCAAGATGTGGTCCAGATAGGCAAAATGAGTTGTTTTGTCATTTTATTTTCGCCAGTGGCCAATCTCAAAATTAACTAGGGTCAAAATCCATGACCTTTTTGCTGCTGCCTTATGTTCATATAAACATAGCTACAGTCACCCTCAGCTTTTTATAAAGCATACATTCTCAAACTCCTACTGGATCTCTCTTATACCAAAATAATAATTCTAATATATTTTCAGCAAGGTGTATAGCAGAGAATGGAAATACAGTATGTCACCATCTTTATGTCAATGATCAGATGCCTCGACAGGGAACACTTTTTTAATTAAAGCTCTCGACGGTACACTAAATTATATAGAGACACTTCTATATGTTTTGTTAATCATTTCCAATTACAATCATAATATTTCCATGCCATAATATCAAGCTGTCCAGCATTTTCTTTCTTTGTTTTCCCTACCACTATTGTTCTTCAACTTACCTGTTGTCACAATGAGCTCCATCTTTTCTCTTATCATCTGTCCAAAAGTGTGAACTGCCTTCTTCATATGAGCAGCTCTCTTTTTGAATTCATTTCTTTCAAAATATTTCCATTACACTTTTTATCTGTCCTTAGCTTTTTCACTATTCACTTATAAAACCAAATCTCTACTGCCTCTTCTTCTTCTTCTTCAGCATACATTCTCAAACTCCTGCTGAATTTCTCTTGTAGCAGGACCATGGTCCTACTAGATTTCCAGTAGGATGTAGTCCAGAGAATGGAAATGTATTGTGTCACTGTTTTATTTGCGCCAATGATCTGACACATCCTTCTTCAGTGGATACTACCTCTAAATAATCACTAATAACATGCCAAAATTTAGTCCTTTTAAGGACAAACTAGGAAATACAGCTGCAACCTGGCTGGGTAGAAAAATTCTACCCAGGCAACCATACCACAAGAAACAAAGGCTCCTAGATATAATGAATTTATTCCTAGGTTGAAAGGGAAATACCGCTGCCAAATAAGGCAAATCCACCAGTAAATATACAAACAAACTCTACATCATCTAATTTTTTTAAAGACTATAAGTAACTTTTACAAAATTCTTCCTTAGGAATTCTCAAAGAGAGTATGAGAATCATCAAATAAATAAAGAAATGAAAAACCAGTCATTGAAATATTGACTATTCTCTGATGTTTGTTTATCATCAACAGGCCGCAAGCACTTTGGGACATTTCCACGAGGGTTTGAAGGAACTCAGATAGAGGCAGCCATTGAGGGGAAAAATAACGGTAAGTATAGGAAGTCATTGAAACTGCTGATATGTATTGAGAATAAAGATGTCTCCACCATTTACTTCGCATTGGATGGCTGGAGTTGATATCAAACGATAAGTTGTGGAAGAGAACACTCCATTGTCTTATGGAAGTAGAGATAAAAGGTAGAAAGATAGGACACACCATCAGAAAGAAGCCTGACAATATAACCTGACAGGCTTTAGATAGGAACCCACAGGGAAAGAAGAGAATTAGAAAACTAAGGAACATCTGGAGAAGAACAATAGATGGAGAGACCAAATCAATTGGGTACTCAATGAACAGATGAAAAGGACAACTCCGCGCAGAAGTCCTTGGAAAGTAACAGTTGCGGTCCAATATTCCACAGGGAACTGAAAGAAATTAGAAAGATAAGTAGAGTTAAACTCTGACTGTCTCCTTACCTCAGAGAGATCTTGAGATCATTCCATATGATTTAACTAATTGGTGATTCTTGATTAGGAGGTAGTATCACTCGTTCCCATAAATTTTCGGCTTGCCATTCTATCTATCTATCTATACACTGTGGCCCTTGTTTGCCTTGCGGCATCAGGGACATAAGAGTTCTCAGGAGATATCCTTCTTGTGTGCTATTTGCAAGCTTTTGTTCCTGAAACTTCATAAAACACTGGTAAACTACTGAACATTTTAACATTACCTAGAAAATCACTAGTCAAAATTGCTGGGTTGGTGACTATTCCTGAATAGGATACTCTACCAATTTTTTTTAACAACCCCCTTAGGTCAACCAAGCCTACGGAAATGTGTACCAGATCTTCTGGGAAAGTAAAGGTGGTGGGTGTAATGCTGATCATATCTGTTGTATGAGTTATGACTGCAGGTTATCATCAGAGCACACCGGACAAATCCATAGGTGCTCAGATTCCTGTCTGAATAAATCCTTCATTGCAGCGGATGACATTTCCAGTTCGATGCTGATTTATCAATCTCTTCATATATCTATTATATTTATCTCTACGGGCTGTTCCAATCTTTACACAAATCTCACGCAGTCTTGAAAGTGACCATGATTAACACTATCATTTGAATATCTTCTGAGCAAAGGAGGTTCCTTAGTGCATTAACTATGTCAGATTGAGCCATTGATGTACCTATTGACAAAGTGGTGATGCTCGCAAGTGTATTATCCCCGTGACATCAGCTACTACAATGCGTCAGTCACAGCCTTTATCTCCATTGTAAGACTGCTCATGGTTGTAGTGAAGACACCATTTGATTCTTTGACAATTTTCCTACTGGACCGTGCAGAAAAACCCAGTCACATCGTTGATGATGAATGACTTATCTATCAATGTAGATCATTATATAATTTTCTACAGTATTATCACCAATGAGCTCCCAGACTTCTCATCCACTGCCACCAGATTTGCATTATGTTAGTCAATAGTTAAAAAAAAATAAGAGCCTACTCCTGTATTCTCTGATATGCCTCAGGAGTGAATGCTGGGAAACTTTACTCATTCAGTTGTCTTGACCTTGTCTTGCCACTGAGATTATGTGAGAAAAAAATTAGAGTGAAGTTAATGACATCGTGCAACTCTCCCTCACTTTATATTCTAATTCTTATTGCACAAGTCATGCTCATTAGTAGAGGGATATCTGCACTGTAGGAAGCAATATGACTGCACAACTAATGCATGTGGAAGTGTCATTGTCAGGTGCAACCAGGCATGTCATTGTGAAGTACAAATAATCTGGTTGTTGTCCGGTGCAATCAGGAAAGTCATTGTCAAAGTGCAGTCATTGTCATGTGCAATAGACAGGTCAATTGTCAAGTACAAATAAACAGGTTGTTGTCAAATGCAACCAGGCATATCATTTCAAATGCAACCAGGCATATCATTGTCAAATGCAACCAGGCATATCAGTGTCCAGAATTCATAGTTTGATTAGTCAGAAACAAAAGATGATTGTTATCAATATTCCCTCTAAGGTTCATGGCTGCGCACATGTGCACCGTGTTAGATTTTGCTGCTCATGAAATTTAACTTCAAAAATATAAAACTATGAATCTAAAACAAAATCCCTATCTAGCACTTCAATAGTTATTTACTGATATGGTAAGGTAAACTGATATCTGAACCAGCATCAACACATGGATTTACCATTAGTGCTCAGCTCCCTAGTCAGTGGTTGACCAGTAACCATTTGACTAGCATCATCTACCGTGTTCAGTAATGACAGCAGCATTCCTTGACATTCCCAGAGAATAAGCCTCATAACCCTACTTCCTTGTGGCTGGGTGAACTATGGAGGTAATTTTTATTTCAAACCATGAATAAGAAGTGAACTTGAAATCCTTGTCTGTTGGTCAGTCCGAATCAGATCCTAACCTGATCTGATATTTGAGCAGCCATGCACACATCATTAGTTAGAGGGAGTGTAGATTTTACCATGTTCATAAATGAAGTCATATTTTGTGTTTATTTTTCAGGACACCAGACTTTCCCAAGATCAGCCATCAGACGTCTAGAGAATGAAATGTCTCTAAACTCTTTGATGTCACATAGCTCAGAGGGAACACTAGACACACGGAGCTTGGACTCCAGAAGTTCCTCCAGTAGTGGATTACCAGCTGACCCAGATTTTGATTCCCCTGGAGGAAGATATTCATTTAGCGGGCCATTGTTTTCTAAATGTAAGAATCAATGTGGCATGCTCTTACTCAGGAGATTTGGAGAAATCAATAATGTAGTTAGGAAGCTTTGAAAAATATAGACAAATTCATAATCAAACACTGACAACATGTCGACTCAAGTTGTGAGGCAAATCTGTGTCAGCTGAACAGACCTGGTTCAAATCCTATTTTTACTACCTTCTGGTTTTTCTATATTTTTCAATGCTTCCTTCTTCTGCGGTCAGGATTCTTTAATCTTATTAGATCTTCAGACCAGTCACCAGGACAAAGCTCCCAGTCTTCTCCAGGTCTGAATGGCTGCCCCAAAGTTTTTGCTTTAGTTCATTCCAGTGTGGCCATGTCTTGCGGTGCAGTTCTTTGTAATCTAGACAGTCTTGGAGTATGTGTTCAGGTGTCTGTATTCTTGTTCCACATGGATATTTATTTGTGTGGGCCACCTTGATCTGGTACAGGTGACACTGTGGTCAGCAGTGGCCAGTTCTAAGTTGAAAGATCATGGTCTGTTGTTGTCTATGAAGTTGGTGTATGGGGTCTAGTTTCTCTTGATGCTTCCTATTTACATTAATTTACCCATGTTACATCTGGAGACAACATTGTTTTTCTTTATGTGTTATTTATATTTACAAGAAGGCCTAATGATACATACTTGTGTGCAGTGTATGTGTGTGTTGTTGTCTTTGTCTCGATCGACTGGTCCTATTCATATTAACTTGACAATACACATGTTCGATGTCTTGACTAAAATCTCATCTTTTTTTTTTAGGGATGAGAATTGGTTGAATTTTGAATATGTGTTGACTTAAATTGCGAGGCAAATCTGTGTCAGTTGAATCAAACCTGGTTCTAATCTCATTTGATACCTTCTGGAGATTTTGAGGAGGTTGATGTTGTGGTGTTAGCTGAGAGATTGATATCGTCTTCTTCTGCATTAATTCTCAAACACCTGCAAATTAGCAGGATGTACTCTGGAGAACAGAATGCATTGTGTCATAGTTTACAGCTTTTCTGTGACATCTGCACCTTTCAGCCTGATACATCCAACTTCAGCATGGCTTCTGGGTCCCTTTGACCCTATATGGGATGGGACAGCCAACTCCACCAATCCTTAGTCAAATCTTACGACATGCATGGAAGGTTTAAACTTCTTCTTCAGCGTACATTCTCAAACTCCTGCTGAATTCTCTTGTAGCAGGACATGTCCTACTAGATTTCCAGCAGAATGTAGTCCAGAGAATGGAAATGCGTAGTGTCGCCGTTTTATTTGCGCCAATGGCCCGACACATCCGTCTTCGGCGATGAAGGTTTAAACAATTTCGCTATTCTTTGCTTCCCTTTTGGGCCCAGCAGTATTGTATTTTTATCAATTGTATTTTTTCTTTGTATTGTAAAGACCTTTTAAAGTTGATTCAGTCTGTCTTTTTAACTGTTAACTATATTTTTGTGTGGTGTTAGTGTGTGTTTTGCCAACTTTAAAATCTATTTCTGTGTGTTTTCCCTAAATATCTATGGGGAAGTCAAGGTAGCAGCATAATCCATAGGTATTATTAGTGAATGAGAAACGTATGGGTCTAACATGAATTCTCTAGTACACAACAAATTATCTATAAAAAAAAGCTCTAAGCGAACTTTTTATTTAATTATCATTACAGTTATAGTTTAAGTATAACTAAATTGAGTTATAATTTATGATGATAGCCTGTTTTTAATGATTCAATTTCTGTTATTAAATGTGATGCATCTATTTCAATATTGGTCATGTATGGCGCTGTTTGGTTTAGATCATTGTAGGTTTCCCCACACCTTTGTTCATTGTTGATGTGGTTAATACCAAATATCCTCTACTGACCAGAAGTATTTGTCTTTCAACCTCTACAATGATATATTGCCTGCTTACATTGTGGTGCAGTTTATATTGTTTGTTTTTAAAAAACATTGGTACCATATCCTATTCAGGATGTAACCATCAACCCAGTCTTTGATTGTATTGATTTTCTAGGCAATATAAAATATGTTAGTAGTTTGTCATTGCTTTCTGAACAACCTGGATGCACAATTGCCTGAGGTGGGATATGAACCCAGTTAGTTAGTTAGTCGTTTGATCATTGTCATTGCACTCCGAACAAGTCCATAGATGCTCAGATATCTCCTTGAGTGTAGCCGCCATTACACGTTGACTGACGGTCCCGGTAAGCAGTTGATCAATCTTTCTTGCCCACGAAACCGCTCCGTTTTAGCTACACCACATTTCAAACCAAATTCCTTTATTCTAGTCATGGAACAAGAGTCATGAACCCAGTACCTTGCCCGTCACAGCTACACACTGTACCTCGCTGCCACAGACAGAGCTGGACTATAATTTATTGTACACTATATTTTTTAGTTCTTTGCCATATGGGCCAGTTTTCTGACTTCGATGGTAATTTACTCTCTGAATACTTGCCTAGAACCTGTTTGTTAAGAAACCATCTGCAAATTTGCTATGATTTGAGCACTGCAAAATATGTATTTTAGCTACAAAATAATTACACCTGTGTCTCCATCTTAGTGCACAGGAAGTCTTATAATCATAATGTATTTTAGCTACAAAATAATTATGCCTGTTGTTCTTCAGCTCCACGTGCCCCAACTAATTGGAAAAGGGGTCGGCTGTTAGGGTCAGGGGCCTTTGGTGAAGTGTATCTTTGCTGTGATTCAGACTCCTCTATAGAGCTGGCAGTCAAGCAGGTACAGCTGGGAGTCTTAAATGCTGAGGTTTCTAAGGTAAGTACCAATCGTGCCTGCCCTAGCTCCTCACTTTCTTGAATCCCTTGTGCTATACAGATTTCTCGTAGGCCAAGAGATTACAGTATTATTTCTTAACACACATACTCCTAGGTTATGTTATATTATATAAAATTGAAGCATATCCCATATAGGACATTGCTTTTCAACTACTGTAGGATTTTTGTGTTATCGCAGTGGCAACATACGGCTGCAAGTCCTGGACTTTAAACAAGACAATATCCGGAAGAATCGTTTGATATGAAGTGCCACAGAAAGATCCTATGAATATCATGGACAGAGAAAAAGAGAATATAGAAGTTTTTAAAATACTGAAATTAAATGAAAGGTGGCTTCTAAATACAATCATAAGATGGAAGATACATTTTTGTTTAACACTTAAAGAGACATGATGACTTGTAACGGCTGATTCTTGAGGGCAGAGTGCTTGGAAAGAGAAGAGGTAACCAAAAAGACGATGGACCAGCGATATTGAAGAATGTATGAATATGTCCCTGGCCAATGGAGGCTTGCTCGCCTGGGACTGAGAAGCGTTTAGTATCAACAGAGAAGACAATTTTCTGGAAAGTATACATCACTTGATATATATGTAGGATTTTTAAGCACCACTCATACATCCAATTGTCACCTGTGTGTTGCCAGGCCCGAGAAAGTAGCAAAGAATAGCAACACTGTTACCAAGCACTCATGTCATAGGAAGTGACTAAGGAAGTTTTGGGTGGAGTTGGCTGTGCCATCCCATAGAGGGTCAAAGTAACCCAGAAGTCATGCTGAAGCCAGATGTGTCAGGCTTAAAGATGCAGATATCACAGATAACTGTAAACCTTGGCACAGTGCATTCAAGTTCTCCAGACTACAGATTCCTAATCTGCAGGAGTGTGAAAATGAATGCAGAAGAAGAAGAAGATTGCCAATACAATGTGGGTGATCAGCTCTCGAACAATAAGTAAGTATGGCCAAGTTGTGTCTGTGAGATGGACCCACTAAGCACTCTACCATTGACCCATCTATTCCTGGTTTACTTATTTATAATAAGGTAGGATCTCCTTATGCTGACGACACAGTTCTCTTAGCAACAAATAGAGATGGTCTAAAGCAAATGTTACTATCAACAAACTATCAGTGAAGTCCAAAATCTTAAATATAAAGAAAACGAAAACAACGGATAAAGTGAAAGTTCAACCAAAGATAATTGACAATTTTGAACTAGAGGTCGTAACAAATTTTCAGTATTTGGGCACAAACATAAATAGCTCAGGAGACTGCGCTGTTGAAATCAAAAGAAGAATTACATTGGCGACTTTGAAACTTGCAGACATGAGAAATCTTTGGCAAGGTACCAGCAGCAAAGCCAAACTATGTATGATCAGAACATGCATATTTCTAGTGGCAATATACAGTTGTGAGGCATGGACATTAAATAAAACAATAGCAAAGAGAATCGCTACTTTCAAAATGAGATGCTACTGAAGAATTTTACATATACCATGGATAGCAAAAAAGAAAAATTAAGTAGTGATAAGATCAATAAACGTTGAAGAGGTCTGTCTCCTTAACAACATCCTAACAAAAAAGCTGTGTTGTTTTGGTCATATAAAGAGACATAACAGCATGGATAAATTAATAGCTGAAGGCGGAGTTAATGGCAACAGGGTAAGAGGGCGCTCAAGACAATGATGGTGCAGTGATATATCAGATTGCTTAAACATGTCTCTAGCTGTGAACGTAGTGTTCAGAGATTCCATAAGGAAGTCTTTGTTCTGGAAAGAATATGTCACATGATGATGAGGGTCTACTAGAGTTATGGATGATCTCAAAAAGAGCTCAAAAGAATCAGAAGATTGACTTCATTGTATTCTGGTTTTCCATACATTGCAGCATATCGTACTGATTAGAGCATGTACTCTGTAGCTCAAATGTTTTCCCAGGGACTCCAAAAATTATTTTGAACTAGCAATTCTGTCAATACAAGGGAAATAGCATTCAATCTTTTCCAGTGTGTTGCCAATTCTTTACCACTCCCCTCCATACCCATCCTTGTCAATAGCTGTCAAGAAATTCAGGAATTCTTCGGCTTAATTATTTAAAAAAAATGTAAATTATTTTTAAATAATTTTTAAACCCCTAAAAAAATTTGTTTAGCAGAAAAAGTATGAAAAAACTACATTTTCAGTTTTTTAGAAAAATATTTCAAATTCAAGCAATTTAATTAGTGTATGAAAAACTGTATTATTGACATCAATTTTTGTCAACCCCTTCACTCTTGTCATCAACCAGCAATTTTTTTTTCC
This sequence comes from Meghimatium bilineatum, assembly GCA_034231615.1. Classification (NCBI taxonomy): domain Eukaryota; kingdom Metazoa; phylum Mollusca; class Gastropoda; order Stylommatophora; family Philomycidae; genus Meghimatium; species Meghimatium bilineatum. The sequence goes on from CM067306.1 coordinate 52,044,701, forward strand.
AGACACATCCCTCCCCATAATTGTTGACATAATGTATGGACAGCCACTAATGGACAGATATGAAATATTTGTCTCGCCCGTGCGTTGCCTGGATCTAACAGGGAAGCAACGAACAGCAACACTGTTTACCATCCATGCATATCAAACTAAGAATATTATGTGTGGAGTTGACTGTCACATCCCATATGTGGTCTAAGTCACCCAGAAGCCATACTGAAGTCGGATATTTCAGCCCAAAAGGTGCAGGTATCGCAACAAAGCTGTAAACTATAACCTAATACATTCCGTTCTCATGACTATATTCTGCTAATCTGCAGGAGTTTGAGAAAGAATAAAGAAGAAGAATATTTGTCTTTTTCTTTAATGTCTTCTGAAATATCTTTGTTTTTTTCATTTCCATTTGCACTGAATTATCAGATATCAATATTTCTGTTTCATAATAACAGGAAGTCCGAGCTTTAGAGAATGAACTTCAGCTTCTGCGTAACTTCCAGCATGAAAGAATTGTACAGTACTATGGATGTCAACAAGAAAGTAAAGTCTTATCTATATTCATGGAGTACATGCCAGGCGTAAGTGCTAGCTTAATAAGGTTCATGTTTGGTTAATGTGTAATTCTGACGTCACTACCAGCTCATACTAAATGGCTAAAGTGATCATAAGTTTGTTTAGCTTACCAGCGACCTATAAACATGTAGTATGTTTGTTACAGTTGCAGAGTACTGCTGCAGGATGCACAAATGTGCGAGCCACAAACTGAGAGCCCTACCCATACCACCTTCCTAAATAAATATTCCACCTTCACCCAATGATGGGTAATTATATCCAAGGGAAATAATCATGGGAAAACTTGTCATTTTTTAGGTTTCGCTTTCTGCGAAAAAGATAGGCCCATTATCCAAACATAAACCCTTTAATAATAATAATAAGACCCACAACTCGTCAGGGTCGTAGGGATGCCACACTGGGGACATCCGCACAAAAAAGCTCTCCAAACATTTTATTCTCAGCCATTTGGAAGCATGTAAAAAAATCACACCCAGATCTTATGTTAGCATCCAGTATTTTCTCAGTCCCCTCTTCTCCTTCTACACTCATCTATCCCTTTCAAAATAATTTTAGCATACACTAAGAGCTCTAGCTTGCTGTTATATAGATTTGATGATTTTTTGTTTTCCTTTGCAAAGGAAGATGAGCATACCACTGAAAGAAAAACATCAGTTAAATTTGGTGCTTGAGTAGTCTAGTGCAAGCTCGTAAAATACTTCTGTGTTTGCTCTCAAACTCCTGCAGATTAGCAGGATGTCTTCCAGAGAAAAGGATGTGCTGTGTCATGGTTTTGCTGCAATATATGTGACTTTCAACCTGACACATCCAACTTCAGCATGTCTTCTGAGCTACATTGATATTCTATAGGTTGGGACAGCCAACACCAAAATCTCCTTGGGGGGGGGGTGATGATGGATGGATAGAAAAATTAAATTGTTATGTGAGGACATGTTATCTAGTCGTGTTGCATGATATCATGTTTGTCTGTGCCCCTCTCTCTGCTTGGTATCTCCGACTTCACCATCAGTGATTGCTTAGACAGTGGTCCTGCTCTGTGTCAGGGATGGCGCGACCAATCTTAGTTTCCAGCATCTGTTGGCTGGACTAAGACACAAAGTGTTGGCCTCAATGGGGATTAGAGTAGATTAGATTAGATTATATTAGATTAGATTCGATTTAGATTAGATTAGATAGATAAAGATCCTGCAGGGCAGAGTAAAAAGCATGTTTGACCAGTGAGCCATAGAAACCTTCAGAATGTATACCCTTCGAAATATATTGTCTGAAACTGATCACATATAGGTTTGCCTGTTGTGAAGTGCTGTCTGGTCAATATTCAATAACTAAAACAACTAATATTCTTATATTTGTTTTTCATCTGTATGTTTAATCTTACATTCTTGATTGTCTTCTTAACATAATCATTAATTCTCACAACAATCCCTACATATATTCTCAGGGGTCTGTATTGGACCACATGAAACAATACGGACCACTTACTGAAAATGTGACCCGTAAGTACACCAGACAGGTGCTACAAGGGTTGGCCTTCTTACATAAGAATGTCATCGTGCACAGAGATATTAAAGGTACTGTATTGTCAGTTATCAAGTTTATTATTTGTGGTCATAAGTTTCCATATCTTTTATAATAGAACCCTAATGAACTTCAATCTGTTGTTGTTCTCTAATCCAGACAGTGGACTTTCTTTACTGTATGTTCTTGAACTCCCATCAGATCTCTCTTGTAGCAGGATGTTCATACTAGATTTTCCAGTATGCAGTAGTCTAGAGAATGTGTGTGTGTTGTGTCACCATTTTATTTGTGCCAATGTCCCCAACACATCCAACTTTGATGTTGGTAACTGATAGTGCTTTTAGCACTTGCACCGAACGGTGGTAGTCTGTAACCATATCGCTAGAAGTAGGAAAGCTGCATGAGAGAATTGGTTCATGCGCTTACAAGCTGGTCACCATGGTCAAGCATGCTTGACAGTTCTTGCTGCTGTCTTTATCACTATTCACATGGCCACAGACACCCACTGTGGAGCTATATTTTCAGCTCAAGATTGTTGTTTTTCTGACATCCTCTTTGATAGAGAAATTATCCAGAATTTTTGTATGTCATAAATCTCATTGTGATTGTAGGGAGGATAATGCAATGAGTGGTACAGTCCTGCCCTTTGGGGGGAGGGGCGGTTGTTATTGCTATGACTTTCTTACAGTCTCATAACATGATGTAGTTAGAATAGTATCTGCACATTGGGGGTGGGGGGGTGTGTTACTGGGGTCTCATGAAGATTGACTCTATTCTGTCCTGTTTTGAAACTGAAAGAAAAGGGATTGATTTCTCATGCAGTCTATTTATGTTGTCACTGTCCTTTGATCATGTCATTTCACTAAATACATTTCGACTATGACTTTAGTACAATCTCACGGCATGATCCAGGTAACATGTTAATTCATTTTCAGTAGTTTCTGCATGAGTCACCATTTTCGTCACACTGAAGATTATGTCACTGTTTGCTGTGTTGTCTAGTCTTCTAATAAGAATGCTCCATGTTGAGGTGAAGCTGGTGTTTCGATCATCTGTGTCCCACGTATAAGTTTAAGCAGCAGCTAATTAGCATATGCTTCTGTGTTTCGTTCTAAAACTCCTACAGGTTAGCAGGATGTAGTCCAGAGAACAGAAGATATTGGGTCATGGTTAACAGATTGGCTGTTATATATTTGTGCTATTTGGCCTATCACATCATTCTTCTTCTTCAATGTTCGTTCTCAAACTCCCACTGGATCTCCCTTGAAGAGAGTATTCTTGTAACTATAAAATGCTATCTCAAGCATCAAGATCTGTCTATAAGATAGTTTTCCCTTTTCCACACCATTGAGGCATAATGGAAAATACGGTGTTAGGCTCATGTTTTTCATGAGCGTCAATGGTACATCTAGGGATGATGTGGTCAGCATCAAGCCTGTTGCCTTTACTTTCTGAAAAATTTGTATTTTCCTTCGGCTGAATCAACATAGGAGCCATAAGTGATTTTAAAATATTTCCAATTGAACTGGGAATTGGATCATCCGAACAAGAAGCCAGTGCACTAACAACTAAGCTACCGTGACCCACAATATAATTGTATATATTAAATTATTTCACAAAGAAAAAGTAAGATAACTACAATTGAATGTGTAAGTACACTCTCGGACAGAAAATGTGACCAGAAATTAATTTGACCACAGATTATTGGTTGTTTTAAATTTGTTAGTGAATAAGCTGATCTCTATGACCATTTCTCTGTATGTAATGTATCCTTTACAGAATGTTGTCCTCACTACCACTCTGTAAGCCTCTCGGTTCTGTAAAAGCTGCCCAGCTTCTTCCAGTGTCATGTTTAGATAGGTCTTCAATGTTATCTGTCCATCATAGTCTTGGTCTGCCTCTTGTTCTCTTTCCCGGAACTTTGCCCTCCATGATTAATCTTTCTAAACCATTGTGTCTCTTTATATGTCCAAAATATGTTAGTTTGCGTTTTTTGATAGTTTTGAGGTACAATTCTTCTTATATGTTCAGATCTTTGTGAACATCTGCGTTGGTTCATCTTTCTGTCCATGATATTCTTAGAACCTTTCTATAACATTTCATTTCGAATGCCGATATTTTAATTTCCTTTGCAGATGTCATTGCCCAAGGTTGCTGACATTTTCTAGTTGTTCTTTATCAATGACTATTTCTCGTGTGCGTTCATCTCCGTTTAATTTTTTTTTTTTTGCATTGAGGAAATATTTATGACCATATCAGCAACATTATTAGAAGAATTGTTGACTTTTATAATATTCTAAGAAGTTAGTCTTGTAAACAAGAATGTATCAGTCAACCAAGCGTCATGACAACGCCTTAAACAATCATGGTTCTCCACAACTCCCTGTCTCTTGTGTTATTAAAAGTTCAGTTGGTGACATCCTCTCATGACCCATTTGACAACTCATCTTCTCTATTTGTCTTCCTCTGCCTCTTATCTCCTTGATTTGTCTGGTGGTTACTAAATACTCTAGTTGTGGTATTCTCATCACATGCCTTTAAAACCTTGACATGACTAACTTTTGATATAATTTGTCTTCTTTACTTCAGCATCTCGGAAGACTTCTAATTAGTTTTATTTGCTGTCCATGAAATATTCTTCCCAAAAACCACATTAAGTAGCTTCTAGTTCTCTGTGAGGTTTTTTGTATACAGTCCATGCTTTTAATGATGGTGTGCCATCACTGCAAATGGATCAACAGATCGGACGGAAGAATAATTAACTAGTTGGCCCACACATATATGCTGCACACCTTGCAGGACGTGATGATCCTGGGATACTGCCTCACTGAAATGTCTGCCTCCGGGAACTAAACATACAACGATAAACCCTGTTAATATAACCATGCCTTTGAGACAGCAAATCTTATGCATTTGAGTGTCACCTTGGTTACTTAACTGAGGAGGACCTATTCTTTTTATCAGAAAGGCTATGGGCTGTTAAGTGCTACCTGCTCACAGCTAAAGGGATTATTTCATATCATCTTAACATGTATGGGTACAAGAAAATGCTGAATATAAAGCATTATACAAGATTTTGTTGAACTGGATAGTAGATCTTTTATCAGTCTCTATAACTGTTGCTCATATTTTTTCTTTGATACAGCCGCAAACATTCTAAGAGACACAATCGGTAATGTGAAACTTGGAGACTTTGGAGCTTCCAAAAGGCTGCAGACAATAACAAGTGCAACAGGTTTGAAGACATCAGTTGGAACTCCTCACTGGATGGCGCCAGAGGTCATAAATGGGGAAGGATATGGTAGAAAAGCTGACCTTTGGTAAGTTTAAAACTGCTTACCTATCTAGACCAATGCTTCTTAACAGCCGGGCAGTGACCCAGTACCAGGTCAGGATGTGACAGCATGTCTACCTGTCCTTGAATTTTAAAGTTATTTATCAATATATAGAATTTGTTTGGATTGGATTTTGGTCTTATTAAAAGAAAGGTTTTTATTGAGTCGCAATCTCACACAAGTTGAGAATCTCTGATCGAGACAGCTGTTAAATATCAAAGTAGGACTACAAACATTACTTAGACAGTAACTACATACTTTAGTGAGGCTACAAACATTACTTAGACAGTAACTACATACTTTAGTGAGGCCACAAACTTTACTTAGTAACTACATACTTTAGTGAGGCCACAAACTTTACTTAGACAGTGACTGCATACTTTAGTGATCCTATAACATTAGTTAGACAATGTTTATACAGGTTACTATAACATTACAGCAGCCACCAGCTAACTTATAAACTTAACTTCTCATAATTATCTTGTGTGTGCTATATTCTAATTTATGTATCAATTTTCTACAGGAGTGTTGGCTGCACCGTGGTGGAGATGCTAACCATGAAACCTCCATTCCATGAGTATGAACCATTTGCTGCAATGTTTCAAATCGTCACTTGTAAAAACCCCAAGTATGAACTACCTTTAAACTCATCAACTGCCGTGAAGGACTTTCTCATGCATACATTTCAACGTACAGGCCAACAACGCTGGTCTGCAGAAGCTTTGTTAGAACATAGATTTGTCCGAGATTTGACTTAACCATTTGTTACGACGACTACTAGAATTCTCAAATTTTGCCATAAAAACAAAAGTACTTAGTGCTGGAACCAATTATCTTCACAAATCATTTTCTCCGCTGTGAGGTCTCTTGTGTTTAAAATCACACTGAACATTGTAGACCTGCTGCCAAACTGTTGAATAAAACAGAATTTATATGCAAACTTTGCCGTTTATTTGAAGATAGTGGTGTAATGAGCACTGTGTATGCTACAAGAGGTGTTCATTCAGCTCTCTTTCACATGTGAATGATAGATAACTGTTATTTTTTGGATTACGCTGGACATTTGAATTTATCAGAGAGCTGAATTTGTTAAAATAACTGTTGGGACAACTATGACAATTGTAACTTGCCTTATTTAGTTATACTGTGTAATTTGTATCAATTATGAATCATATTTATATTGATCTATTGTGGAATTCATTCATGTATATTTTCATAATACGCTACATAAGAGAAGTAAAGTCTTCTACATTTGTTCCCAAACTCCTGCAGATTAGCAGGATGTCGTCCGGAGAATCGAATCCATTATGATAAGTAGAAACAAGTTTTTCATTTTCTACACCACTGGTGCATATTGGGGATTCAATGCCACTGAGGTATATTGGAGATTCCACTCCACTGAGGAATATCAGGAATTCCACTCCATTGAGGTGTATTAAAGATTCTTTGGAGAGCTAAGGGTACCAAAAGTTAGCAGATAACCAAGATCCCCAAAGTACCTCATCGTGGTGCACCCTGAAAACAAATGCAGCTGCTTATGCTGTTTTCCTGGCGAACACTTTTGGGAATCATGTCCGTGAATGTGGAGGCAGCAGATGGTATGATAATTTACTGTAACAAGACAGGCAATATCCTTAGCACCTCTGTATCAACACATAGAGTGGCACTGTGGACACAAAGTGATGCAAGCCTGTCCGGCTGGAGCATTGGAGGACGGCAAATGCAAATGTCACAAAATGGGTAGATGTCAGGACGAATATTGAGATTTGTGTGCTAGTCTTCATAAGAAAAACACATTGAGTACAATTGAACACAGCGCCACATGCAATTAAAACGGGGAAATGTTACAGGAAAATCAGAACTAAAGCTTTGTTCAGCTTGAGAGCAAGTTTCTAGTCCCAGAGGCTCCTAAATATGTGTAGAGACTCCGACTTGGATGAAGGGGTTCACGATGTTGCTGAATGACACCTTGACTAAAAGTGCTAATGAACCTAGGCCCAACTCTACTGTCGAGCTTTTCCTATACCGGTATCATGCTCACAGAGAGAAAAAGTTCCGTACCCAATGGGCACAGACACAATTAGTCTAATTATGCTAGTTGACCCAAGCCTAAATTCTTGATTACCGCCTCCTCTGAGACTACCACCCAGGGACATATTTTGGTGTGTAAAGTCCACGGACATAATGAGTAAAAAAAACAGTCATGGTGTAGAATCCATACACATCCATCGCCTGGCAACAGATAGGAAGGTTTCACAGGCTAGGAAAGCCCACCCGAATTAAAGGAATGCTGAAAACTGACCCTTTTCGGGGGTCGGGTCCTTGTATGCAAATGAAATTAGTTGACTGTCTATGCTCTTATAAAGGCCAGGGACTTGCTTGATTGTATGCCAAATCTGTTTGTGCCAAAGCTGAATGTTAAATATAACAAAGAGTAGCAGAACTATGTTCTGCCATAGAGGCAGTTAAGGAAGTTTGGGTGTTGTGCTAACTGTTTCATTCCGTAGGTCAAAGCGACACAAAAGCCATGCTGAAGTCGTATGTACAGATCAAAAGGTGGAAATATCTTACCCAAGCTGTAAATCATGATGCAAGATATTCTGTTCTCCAGAGTACATTCTGATAATGAACAGGAGTTTGAGAACAAATGCAGAAGATGATGATTAGCATCATTGTGTTCATGGAACCTGAAAGGGGAGCAAAGAATAGTAACATTGTAATCTGAATGCATGTTAAAATAGGCAGATAAGAAGGTTGGGCATGGGGCTGGCTACCTGTAGTTCAACTTGATCAGAAAAAGCCCTGCTAAAATGGTATGCCTGAGTCTGAAAGGTGCAGATATCACAGCCAAGCTGAACCCGAGTGCAATTCCACTGTTGAGCATTTATTATACTACGGCTCTCAGGTAAAGGGTTGCGTATTCCTTGGAACAGAGGGCAATGGACTATTTAATAACATGAGATTGATTTACAGGCAGTAGATTACCTCATACGGGATAGGTATAGTTGACCTAGTCCAACTCCTTGTCTATTTTTTCCACATTGAAAAATGCCACACATTGACCTGTAACATCCAAGGGCACAATTAGTGGTAACTGTCATGACAGAATTAATACATACTCAAATTTGTCAAGAGATTGGAAGACTGTCACAAGCTAGGGAAACCCAGACAAATCAATGATTTTTCATCAATGCTGAAATTAAATGTGTTGGCACAAATATCACAACTTTGTAATCACACTCTGCAGCCGAAATCACCCAAAATTTATGTTGGTTAATTGAGCCAACAGAAATGAATAACAACATCTAAGCTGTAAACCATGACAGAACATATTCCGTTATCTGAACTACACTTTGCTAACTGACAGAACTTGGTGAACGAAGGAGGAAAACCAAGAACATTGCAAAGAACATTATAAAATCATGCCTTATATATCTGAGCGGTTGCATTTGCCATAGAGAATTGTGATCTGATGAGCAAAGCTGAAGAACAATAACCAAAATCGAATAGTGTGACGGTTGCAGTACTACACTCCTAAAGAAACAGTAGTTATGTTATAACTGCAGGTTATCATGAGTGCAATGGACAAGTCCATAGGTGCTTAGATCCCTGTCTAAATAAATCCTTCAGAATGTAGTTCCAGTTCGATGCTGATTTATCAGTCTCTTTGTATATCTATTATGTTTCTTTTTAAGGGATGTTCCAATCTTTACACAAGTCTCACGCAGTCTTGAGAATGACCATGGTGGACACTTTTGAAAAACTTCTGAGCGGATGAGGTCTTTCAATGCAATACCTGAGTCAATTTGATCCATTGATGTACCTATTGACATTGTGGCCTTGCTTGTCAGTGTATCGCCTCGTTCACTGCATTCGACCCCCTCATTTCCTGACGTGCATAAAAATATAATCTTTTTGGTCAGAAATTGTGTCAATAACTCCACACATTGAGGACAGATGATTCCCACTTCAAACATTTCAGATCATATTGAGTCACTAAGTATGCAAGCTTGGAATAGTTGTGTGACATCAGCGCTTCCGTCACAGCCTTTATCTCTATGGTAAGATTGCTCGTGGTTGTAGTGAAGGCTCAGCCTGATTCTTTGACAGTTTTCCATCCGGACTGTGCAGAAAAAGCCCAAGCACAGCATTGATGACTAACCCATTAGTGTAGATTATATATTCATACAGTAGCTATGTTGTGATATGAATACTAGATATAGCCAAAGTGCACCACAGTTGGAGCAGCACCAGCTTTTGTGGCATGGATGAATGAGTTGCTCATGCTTATCCTCGTATGGCTGCTGTGCTGTACTACAGATGACCAAGGAGCACAAAATGAAAGAAATGAAGCCAGACAAAAAATTCAATGTGGCTGTAGGGTGCAATGTGCAAGCTGGACAGTCTTATACTCTGAAGTGAACTTCTGTGACTTTCTTGTAATCTCAAAGCATGCTACAGATAAATAATTGATTCCCTTCCAGCAGTTCAGGCATGGGTGTTCAACGGGCTTCATCACAGAAGAGATTAAACCCCCTCCCACATCAAATCCTCTTAGCCACTTCTTACAACATGAATCTCAAATGGTGGTGGTACTATTCTTGCTCCCCTATCATGCCTAGCAATACACAGACAATTTATGTTATGTATAAAGATCTACCAGTACTTGTTACTTGGTGGAACAATGTTTGTTCTATAAGTTTTTACTTATTGCATGTTTGTTCTACAAGCAGTCTTATTTGTAACAGAACAAATTTGTTCTATGAACAAGATACATGTATTTTATGCACAAGCAAAAATAATGAACAGGGCAGCTGGATACATAGCGAGACAAACATTCATAAATATACATTGTATGATCACATCAATAATATATCCTGTATTGGTAGTCTTTCTGTCAGAGATTTTGTTTGTTTGTCCTCGAGAGTTGAGAAGATATCATCTGTTGAAGATAACGTGTATTAAAGATAGTTTTTATTTATAAAATTGATCCTAATGTAGATAATCAGCTCTGTTTGGATGATGGGACCTTGTTGCAAGAAATGTTTTGTTTGGAGGATAGCACCTTGTTAAAACTTGTTTGAATGATATCATCTTGTTGGGAAATATGTTTGGATAATAATTTGCTTGTTTTAAGAGAAGATTGGATTATACCACTTGCTTGAAGGAAAGATTGGTTGATACCACTTGCTTAAAGAACAGACTGAATGATAACACTATGATTGAATGATATATTGTCTAATTGCATGTGCTTGAAGGATGGATGGAATGATACCACTTGTTTGAAGGAAAAATTGGATGATAGAACTAGCTTAAAGAATAGATTGAATTATAACACTATGATTGAAGGATATATTGTCTCATTGCATTTGCTTGAAGGATAAATTGGAAGATAGCACATTCTTGAAGATTTGTAAATAGCACTTGAAGGAAAGATTGTATGATAACACTTGCTTGAAGTATAGATTGTATGATAACACTAGCTTAAAAGATAGATTGTATGATAACACTAAGATACTAAAATTACATCGTACATGCGCTACGAATGGATACAGAAAGACTCCCCTGTAAAGCTTTGATGTGGTCACCAAAGGGCAAGAGAAAACGAGGAACACCAAAAGAAACTTTACGTAGAACTATTACAAGAGAACGTTTCACCATCGGTATCAGAAACAATGAAGATCTAAAGCAAATTGCAATGAAACGAGAGACATGGAAATCTATGAGAACCGCACTATGCACTTGTCTTTGGCAGAAGAATAACTAAATAACTAACTAAGATACCACTTGCCTGCGGTATAGATTGTATTATAACACTAGCTTGAAGGATGGATTGTATGATAGCACTTGCTTGAAGGATAGATTGTACGAAAACACTTGCTTGAAGGATAAATTGGATGATACAACTTTTTGAAGGATAGATTGTATGATAGCACTTGCTTGAAGGATAGATTGTATGATAGCACTTGCTTGAAGGATAGATTGCATGATAGCACTTGCTTGAAGGATAGATTGTATGATAGCACTTGCTTGAAGGATAGATTGTATGATAGCACTTGCTTGAAGGATAGATTGTGTGATTGCATTTGCGTGTAGGATAAATTAGATGATAGCACTTGCTTGAAGGAAAGATTATATGATAATGCTTGCTTGAAGTATAGATTGTATGATAACGCTAGCTTGACGTATAGATTTTATAACACTAGCTTGAAAGATAGATTGTATGATAACACTAGCTTGAAGGATAGATTGTATGATAGCACTTGCTTGAAGGATAGATTGTATGATAGCACTTGCTTGAAGGATAGATTGTATGATAGCACTTGCTTGAAGGATAGATTGAATGATAGCACTAGGATTGAAGGATATATTGTGTGATTGCATTTGCGTGTAGGATAAATTAGATGATAGCACTTGCTTGAAGGAAAGATTATATGATAATGCTTGCTTGAAGTATAGATTGTATGATAACACTAGCTTGAAGGATAGATTGTATGATACAACTTGCTTGAAGGTGAAGGATAAATTGTATGATAACACTAGCTTGAAGGATAGATTGTCTGATAGCACTAGCTTGAAAGTTAGATTGTACGATAGCACTTACTTGAAGGAAAGATTGGATTATAGCACTTGTTTGAAGGATAGATTGGATACCACTTGCTTGAAGGAAAGATTGGATGATAGCACTTGCGTGAAGGATGGATTGAAAGATACCGCTTGTTTGAAGGAAAGATTGGACTAATGTGAAGAATGGATTGAATGATAGCACCCACCGAAAATGGATGTGTCTGGCCTTTGGCGCAAATAAAACGGCGACACAACACATTTCCATTCTCTGGACTACATCCTGCTGGAATTCTAGTAGGACAATGGTCCTGCTACAAGGGGGATCCAGCGGGAGTTTGAGAATGAATGCTGAAGAAGAAGAATGATAGCACTCTAGCTTAAAGGATAGATTCCATTTGGAAGGTAATTGTAATTATATCATGTACAAAGTTTCATGACAGTACAGTTGCCTTTTACATTTCTTGTCATAAGTTCATATTCCTATATGCAATTTTGGTTACAATCTATATGATCTTTTTTTCATATTTGTATAAAATATCCATGATTATACATCTACTGCTAAATTTGATATTTGTATGTTTATTAAGTTTTGGCAGTTGAATGTTGTAGATGGTTCATATTTTGACAAGCATAATCAAAAATGTGATATTTATTGAGTTTTGGGGCAATGTACCTTGTGATTTTTAAAATAGCTTTGTTTTTCTTGGTAATTATAACTGTCATATTTCTAATTATTTCTGAATATAAGCCGAGAATTTTTGTATTTTTTCAGCTATTAAAAAGGGGTTTTTACTTTATAAATTTAAAACAATTTTGTAAATAATTTTACCATTTTAAATTAACCTTAGGCATGCTGTGTTTACAATTATGCAATTTCTCTCCTGCTGCTGACTGCCACAGAATTGGTTTTTGGAAATGTTACACAATCGTCGGCGCTGTTTTGAAATCGTGATAACTTTTTCGTTTTTACAGATATTTAAATAATATTTGCACATATAAATAAAGAATTAAATTCTGCATATATTGGTGTAAGTTTTGTTTGTGTGTGTGTGTGTGATACGAGACATGTGAGAAAATGATAAAGTCAGATTTAACCTATCTCAATCTAGACATACTGTATTTTTGATCGATCGTAAGCTGTGAGATCTGTTGACTATTATATATATTACATAATAGAAACATCATGGAATAATTTAGTAATCACAGATGGAGAACTTACCATACAGGATTCTCACATTTTAATCTGTTTACACGATGATTTCACTGGATATGCTATTGACAAATAGTATAATAAACACGATTCACTGTCCTGTCGCTTTGCTACGATGCAGAAGACTATCAAAACCGTGTAAAAATCACTTCATATCGTTTTCCGTGCAAATCTGCCATTACAAACAAAATGGCGTCAAATTTTCTTCCCAATTTTGCCATCACATTCTGTCTAAAAGTTACAAAATTTACCGATCCCGATTTTTTTTGTTCGGTTTCGGGTTTAGCGAACCAGGCGATGGATTTCGACTTCAGCAATCAATATATGCCACAATTCTGGCGAATGCTTTGCCCCAATTGTAAACACAGCGTGCTAAAGGTTAATTGTAGTAAAACAAAACCATAACAAACAATACCATCAAATACCTGTAACAAATAAAAACAACTTACCAGTAGGAAATGTCATTCAAATCCTTTGAAGTTGTAATCACTGTTTGAAACAGTTCAGGAATTTCATCCTCTGTCATGGGAATCAGGGTGGGTATCATCAGTCTTTATCTCACTTACTGGTACATTGTCAGCTTTGGCATTGTCTTTGAAGATAGCGTCATTCTCACTTCCATCCATTGCATTACTGATGGTGTACTTTTTCTGACAATTGTTCGAATGGACATTCAACAATTCTTTGATCCACTTAGTGGTTGAAATGTGATGTCAGATTTTTGTTTAGGTTTGCCACACTTCGTCACAGTGTAATCGGATGACAGTATTCATTCCATTTTTATTGAGTTCTGTCCTTAAATGGTTTGTTACGGGAGACATCTATTGGCTGCAGAAAGGGGGTACGCCCCCAGAAATTACAGATACAGACAGTCCACATCTCACTGCATTGTTTTTTCTACTTTCCCTGTGAGATGTGCCCGAAACGAGTCCCATACTAGTATGGATGGTTTTTTTTTAAAATTGCTACCCTTTCCTCTGTCTTTTCCATCATTTTATCCAGCCATTCTAGAGTGTAACTTTCATCCATCCAACCTTTGATATGTGCCCCACAAACATACCACTTGGGAATTTCACTCCTTTAGTCTTGTGTTTTAAAAATGTTTTCACAGATTTTCTTTCCACCATGTCATTTATTTGAAGGCAAGTCAAAGCAGACTGGGGGTCTCTGGACCATATTAGGCCTATACAGTGAGATATTGGGTACCACCATACTAGAACCACTCACAACTAGGGCTGGTAAAACTATAAATCCATTATAATGGCTCCTCACTAGTAAGTTTGAGAATGTTCTTTGAATGTCATGACTGATGCTATCTGATTATTTGCCAACAGAAAGTTGACCTGGTCCATTCATTGACTGGCATTCATTTACCATAATGGCTGATGCTATCATTGCAACCAACCTTTGTTGCCCAGATGGCACTAAATGAATGCGATATCTGGGAACACTCTGGTACCTGGTGGTCACAGTTTTTTTTAGGCTGGCAACACCTCTGGGCAAAGATCACACTGTATTAGGCTGGCAACACCTCTGGGCAAAGATCACACTGTATTAGGCTGGCAACACCTCTGGGCAAAGATCACACTGTATTAGGCTGGCAACACCTCTGGGCAAAGATCACACTGTATTATTTGATGTTGTATTTTATGTTATTACAAGTAGGGTGAGGTAAATGACAGAAATGATCTTGCCTCTTACCATTCTCTAAAGTTTGTGTTATTTTCCTTTTAGCAATATTGCAGTTGTCCCTTCACTTATAATATCAGGATTTCACAGTGTTATTGCCGGTATTGTTTTTATACTTTGGTCTATATACGGGTTTCCGATTGTGGTCACAATTGTGGACATTAACGTTACATCCTCTCAGCTTACATACAGATCGACTTATATTCAGAAATATATGGTAATCTATTTTACTGTCATATCTCTTAACTTATAATCTATTTTACTGTCATATCTCTTAACTTATAATCTATTTTACTGTCATATCTCTTAACTTATAATCTATTTTACTGTCATATCTCTTAACTTCTAATCTATTTTACTACCATATGACATCTCTGACATCTAATCTATTTTAGTGTCATATCTCTGACTTCAAATATATTTTACTGCCATATCTGTAACTGACTTCTGTACGATCATATATCTAGGGCCCACCTATTATCTCTTAACAACACACTGGTTAATTTTATCAGAGATTAAAATATTGCTAGGTTTGCTGCTGGATGCACCGGTCTGTGTGCTATCCACTAAGAGGGCCTTCCCTTCCCAGAGTCATCAGGAGTGGGGGCTTTCATTGCATAGCGCACAGATCTATAACACCCGAATTACATTTTTATCAGTTTTTAGACATTTTGTAACTAGGAATGAAGCGGCATAGTGACATCACAAAATACTAAAATATTGCAATCAACGCAGATTTCTTAAAAACTGAACAGGAAGTGAGAAGTAGGCTCTAGATATTTGATTGTACCCATAATCAATAAATGTCAATATCAATATATTCAATGAGACCTACTTATATTTTCTCTACAAAATACAGAGTAATTATAATTATTTTAAAAAATCCTTTGTTTATAGAATATTATAAATGCCTTTGAATAAAGTACAACTACCTTTAGTTAAGTAATCTTTATGAAAAATTTTGTCTTAGAGAATACAGAATAGAATTTTAGTTTGAAATACAGAATGATCAAGATGGAAGTTGACAGGTAGACACTTCTTTCTTAATTCATATACACCCTTCTTTCTTAAATTCAGCCATTTCTGCTGCAAGTTTTTAGATAGCTGGTTCAGCGCTAGCTGAATGTTTTTATTGATACCCCAGAGATGTTCAATAGGATTGAGATCAGGTGAGAGCTGACCAGTACATCCTAGTGACATCTATTTTATCCCAACTTTACTGAAAAACGAAAGTGGTCAGAAATTATTCAGAACAGTACCGGGTAATAGTTCAACATATGCCAAAATCGGATTTGCTGGGAGGTTTAAAATAATGCAGCTCTTCTGCAAATCCAGCTGCATAATGTACAATTATAGAGCAAACACAGAAAAAGAAGATAGTTCAACAAAGTAAAAGTATTAAAATCAACATTTTGATAAAAATGCCTTTATCAGGTAACACATTTTTTTTTGTTGAAACATACACCTAAAATTTTTAATAAAGTTACTTATTACATTTTGGCATTTTATCATTTAATATATTAATTTTATTGCAGTCTTCCCAATTATATTTATTTTTGTGATATACCTGGATTAGATATGGTTTCATAAGAATTATTATTCATTGATATAAGTTGTCATTACTGTATGATTCTGTTATGTTATTGCTGCATATGATTCTGTTATGTTATTGCTGCATAATTTCTGTTATGTGCTTATGTTATTGCTGCATAATTTCTCTTGTGTGTTATGATTGCTGGTTGGAAAATGTGTTGACAAGCGATATAGAGTTGGATATAGTATGTTATAAAAAGATTGAGAGACCTAATTAATTGGTGAAATGTGTGTGGTTCTCATGGAATTGACATACCTGTGAAATGTATGTTTTTTTGTCTATGCCTTCATATACCATGAAATAGAGGTTAAAAGGAAAATAGAAATGGCTAAAAGTACTTTGAATGGGATGAGGAAAATATTAACATCTAAGCAAATCACAAACTAAAAATGACAATTATAATCCTATGTGTTGCCCGGGCTTTATATGCATGTTGTAAAAGATGACTAAGGAAGCTTAGGGATGGAGATGGCTGTCCCATACAATATAGGGTCAAAGTAACACAGAAACCATGCTGAAGTCAGAGTGTCGGGTCGAAAAACCTGATATCACAGCCAAGCTGTAAACCATGAGATAACGCATTCCATTCCCTGTACTACATCCTTCTAATCTATAGGACTTTGAGAATGAACAGAGGAAGCAGACTAGTATATCAGTTCAGTATCACAGTCAGTTGTTGTTTCTGATCTTTTCAGAGAACATGCACTTCTTCCATTCTCACACTGGTCACTTCCATTACCTTTCCCTCTGTGATTAAACTCTTTAACTCATTTCTCACTACACAAATTATTTTATTTGTCATCTGAACATCTGTGGAAATATATTATGTTTTTCGTATTTTGCAGAATATAAGAAATCAAATATATTTCTTTCAAAAACAATTATAAATTGTGAAACTATAAATTTAAGTATAATTTTTAACTCTCTCATATTTAACCTTGTACTTAAAATATTTGATTTTGTCAAAACAAACTGATCTCATTATCAAACAGCTTCTACAGGCCAATCATTGATTACTTACTCTCACAATTGGAAGTTTATTATAATATTGCCATTGGTTAGTCTGACAAATATTTCTGTGTTGATTGTTTATGATCGGAAAGATGGCACATTTTTTTAAAAAAGATGTAGACGGCACAAAGTGCAGATGTGTTCCAAATCAATAATCATACAACCATAGTTAAAGTGGTTGCCCATGTGCTATGATGTCACATTCAAAGATACTGCAAATACTTAACTTACGGAAACTCATAGTACCATTTATCCAATTTAGACACAATCAAGTAAAAAGTAACTGAAAAGGTTACTGTAAAATATTTCACTCTGCTACAGTTTTTACATAGTGGTCCAGCAGAGGGCCAAGAAATGGTATATCCATATTTTCTCTTCTTCCGTGTTCATTATCAAACTACTGCTGACTAGCAGTATGTAGTCTGGAGAACGGAATGTGTTGTCTCATGTTTTGCAGCTTGGTTGCAACATTTGCATCTTGTGACCAAACATAACTGGCTCCAGCGTGGTTTGAAACCTCAGAATTTGAATATTTGTCCTGAAAAGAAACCATGAGCAAAAAAAAAAGGTTGGGACCACATGTGTGCTGTCAGGGCACAAACGGGGAGCGATGAATTGTGACACTGTTACCTGACATGCATGTCGTAAGAAGGTTTTGGGTGTGGAGTTGGCTGTCCCATCTTATAGAGGGTCAACCAAGATGACCCAGAAGCCATGCTGAAGTCAGATGTGTCATTCCAGAAAGGCGCAGTCAAGTTGTAAACCATGACAGAGTGCATTCCGATCTCTACATCCTGATAATCTGTAGGAGTTTGAGAACGAATGCTGAAGAAGGTTAAGAACCTCAACTCCAAACCACATCATACTAAACCTATCAAATATAAGAATGTAATGTGTTGAAAGGGTCACAAAACACCATAGACATATATAACATTTATGATTGGATCCTCAGTTCAACACTAATGGTTGGCCCCCTGTACTTATGTGTCTAGACAGAATGTGTTATCATTATTGGTTGTTAACCTTTACTTCTAGCATAGATATCTCAATTGGAAGAGCTTGTGACACAACGCTAACATGAGGTTTTATTTAACGGGGAAAATATGATAAATTCATGGATATGTTAAAAAATGATTATGTGTGCTTCTCATGTCATATTTGTTCCTTATTTATTGTTACTTAATCATCACAGTTCATATTTTTTAATTTGTCTTATGACCAAACTTTTACTCACTGTTGCTAGGAAACGGTAGCTAGGATAATGTATGCAAACTGGTTGACATAGAAACTATCTATGCAAACTTGGGAGATTTCATTGTAGTTTATACAGGTCTATTGTAACATTGATTTCTTAATGTTATTGTTGAATACAAACTTGCTGATTGTGTTTAGTGTCATTAGATCAACAATTGCCATGAATTTGCTTGTTATATACCAAATTTTTATAATTGCTACCATTTCTACTGCTACTGCTGCCAATTATTTTTGGTTGGGCTGTCACATATATAAGACGTTCTGTCTGTAAATAAAAACAAGATGTTTACATGATGTCTCTTGTGTTGGAAGCCATCTATCATGTTGTTGCCTTTTACTAGTAGAGCGCATGGCCAAATGGCTAGAGCGTCAGACTCATAATGACTAGACTGCAGTGTAAATATGTCATATATATATATTCCTTGTACCCTGTTATAGGCCTATCTTGGGCTTATAGACACTTTGATGGATTCAACGTCTCAACTGTATATGGTACAGTATCATATATAACACACACAATATGACACATATTTACACTGTAGTCTAGACATTATGAGACGTGCTCTAGCCATATATATATAAAATGGCTAGAGTATATATAAAATATACATATATATATAGAAATATATATAGAAATGACATAAGAAGTTTATATAAATTGGTACAGCTTCATATATATATATATATATATGAAGCTGTACCAATTTATATAAACTTCTTATAAGTCATTTCTCCACTCCTTGTTTTACTCTATTCTCATTTTTGATAGTTTCATGTAGTCTATAGAACTCGTCGGCCAACCACATAAACCATCCCAGTTGAGCTTATTGGTCATCGTTTTATTCGACGGACGAACGGCATATAATTCCATGTAGTCTTTGGCTTATTGTTTCTTAGTCTGTCTATGTCTGGGTCCCATGTCTGTGTGCTGGTCCATCTTGATAAAGACTTTTTTGGTCGAAGTGTCAATTTTTAAAATCTTATTTTTACTCCTTGGATCTCCTGGCATAGTACTTAAGAAGTATGCTTAGTGTTCAGAAGGTTTTGGCTTTGAATCCTGCTTGTGATGTCTTGTTTAAAATGTAGATTTTTTCCCCCTGAGATTCCTGGGGATTATCGCTTGAAGTTACCTGCTATGAGTGGTACCCTCAGCAGACTTCATACCGCTTCATTGAGAGGGATGGAGTAACAAGAGTACAATGACATCACTCCTCTATGTCTTTTGAGCCTTGTTACTGTTACTGTAACCATCTCATAACCAGGTCTCGGGCTCAAACCATGGTTGGGACTGAATTTTTTCTTTTGGTGGCACATTGAAAATCCTTACTATACACGCTGTGGTGACAATTGGTATCATATCCTATTCCCACCAAAGACAGAAGTGTCAGATAATTGATGAAAATAAAATGGCATCACACTGCATTTCCATTATCTGGACTACATCCTGCTGGAATCTAGTAGCTTATACAAGTAAATTCAAGTAGGAAGCAAAAGGATAAATTAAAAATTATTGAGACTAACAGGAAATGAACCAGCTCCGTTCTAGCTCCATCGAATTGCCTTGCGACTCGAGTAAACAGGTTTTTCTTTACTTGACCAGCTGCATCTCCAAAATAAAATGAGTTTTTCAAGACATTCAAACTGTGTACTCAAGTCACTAAGAGTGAACCAATTGAGACAAGACTATTACAACAACGAACATCCCATAAAATTATTGAAGTATCCCCAGTAACACAATGGAATCTAGTAGGACTCACACAATTCTCACAAAATATCACAATGTGTTCATGATAAGAATCTCATCTCTTTAATCTCACTGACATTATAAGAGGTTTCAACTTGTTAACAATATTACATGGATTCAAAATCTCAACATTACATATTCAAACTCAAAATATAGATAGTTTCATTAAAAGAAGCAAAGAAAATAGATTACAGAACTAGTGATATTTTTCACTTCCAAGATTAATTTGTACACCTTGTTATAGTCACATCAATGAGTGTGTCTGAATGTCTATATTACCAATCTCATAACCATGAGGTCTGGGTTCAAACCATGGTTGGGACTGGATTTGTATCTTTCGGGAGTAAAATAAAAAAAATCCACCCAGTGCACATTGTGGTAACAGCTATGGAAAAGGCTGAAGACACACTGCGAATAGTATGTGAATTGGAAGAAATAGGAAAGGGCAGTGAATGGGTGGAGGTAGACACTGAGAAGAAATCACTGACTAAAGTAATAATACAACTAGATAAAGCGTGTCAAAAATGGACAGCATTTACACTTCATCAACATTACGCACTATGTTGTTAGTTAGTCGTCGGATCATCATCACAGCATTCCAGACACATTCATAGGTGACCTGATCCTTCATATAAATGCATCTACTATTATGTGATGACTGACAGTACCAGTTCTCTATTGGTTGACAAACATTCTTCTAAGCCCACAATAGCACTCATTACTGGCAACGTTGCATTTCAAGTCCAGTTCCTATTTTCTGGACATAGAAAAGGAATCATCACTGTCATTGATTTCATTTGTCAGCATTCTTTCATGTCCAGTTTTAAATTTCAGCCTGATCCACTGCACATCTATCTGACATTGTAGCAGTCCAAGCCAGTCGATATGCTCTCATTGAAAAATCAATGTTATTCATTGTAACTAGGGCATCTCTGTGACCAAATATTGAAGCCATTAGTTTCATCTTCACAACGTTATGGGTTTAAAATCAGGCATCAACATCTTGTTTACAAGTGCATTTTTAACATGTCAATGGAAATAATAATTGAGTTATGTAATCACTTCAGAGTAATACAGTGGAAATAATCACTTGAGTTATCACTTCAGAGTGATACAGTGGAAATAATTGAGTTATGTAGTTACCATTCTACACAATTATCAGTTTATACACTGTAATATATGGCAGCTTCAATCAAAAAAAATTTCAAACTCAAATTATTTACAATAAAACTACCTTCTCTTACCATTGAGAAACACTTTTTAGCGGAAAACAACAACTAGAAAATCCATTAAACAATGACCAATATTTACATCACAGAATTATTATTATAGGCAAAATGCTTGCTACAGAAATTATCCATTAACTCAACAGAAGCCGTGTTAGACTCAGGGACGTGAAACAGGATTTGAACACAAGCAGAAATCCTGCTTCTGTAAATTCCATGGCTTCATTACTAAAGCTTCTGTGACAATGCTCTGATGCTGACACTTTCTGTTAACTGAAATGTATGGATAGAAAGCATGATGAATTAATAGTTGGGTCTATTAAAAAAAAAACAGAATCATAAAATAACACAAATATCTGCACATACAATTTGTAACACAAATCAAAGAATATCAAAAATAATTTCTATCATATATTATCCAGGTAGATGAAGGTAACTCACTAACCACAGCTGTTCAGTACTGTACATTTTAGTTATCTGCCCCTGAATTTTGTAACTAAGGAAGTGATTAATTTTTGAAACAATAGAAGTATAGAGAAAAAACAAAAGTCATATTGATAAAACCTAATGTAGAAACAATGATATGATAGAAATGTTTAGAATTTTGCAGACAAATGCTTAAAGTAATTTCAATAGTTAGAACTACCAGTGTTATTCTATCTATAGACTGTGGCCCTTGTTTGCCTTGCCACGTCAGGAGTGGAAGAATTCTCTGGAGATGGCCTTCTTGTGTGCTGTTTACAAGTTTGTTCCTGTGGCTTCTCTGATTTCTGTGATCCATCTTTTACACGGTCTGACTCTGGCTTTATAGCTGTGTGTCATGGCCATTTGTGACATGCTATCTGTTGGCAGTCTTGAAGCATGTGAAAATCACTTGATGTGTTGTCTTTTGGTGTGTTCCAATACTGGCATTGTTTCGGTTATATGTCTGATGTTATCATCTCTAATTCTATATCTTAATAACACTCCGAGTATTCTTCATAGACATGTCATGATATTTCATATATTTTTGCTGTCACTATTTTTCTTTTGTCTTGTGCTGTATGTCGTATCCATTGTCATGTCATTTTGACTCTTCGCCATCGTGTATATTACCCACGGACAGGTAAAATACGAATCTTGGGTGAGGGGCTTTGCAGTGGGCCCTTGGGTACTGAACCTAATTCTCTCTGTATGAGCTGTGTTATGCAACGGCTGACAGTCAAGTTGGGCTATGTTTGCAATGTCATTAGGGACTTGGGCCCCCCTCTACGTTGCCCCCAGTGTCCACATTCAGTCTCAACACTTCTTCGGTCACATCTGAACAAAGCGCTCCCCAATATTTGTTCAGTGCTTGTCCCGTGTGCAAAGGTGAGCTGTATTGAAAGCATTGAGTACATGTACATGTTCAAGTTGGCAAATCTAATACCTGAGTCATGACTCCTACTTTGAATGGGGTCAATTGTGATGAGCCATGTCGGCTTCAGTGTGTTCTTGAGCATGAATAGCACTTACGCCGACGGCCTCGTGCTAGGTCACTGTATCTGTTACCACTGAATCGATTCATGTACACGGTAGTGCCCTCTAGCGTGTGTTAACTTTTACATGTGGTGTGTACTCGACAAATCACTGTATGTTAGGGACATTGACCGCCAATCAAATGTTTCTGCTTTTTTAAGCCAACCAGTTCAGAAAGCACAGATGCCATGCATATGTTGGATGTGATGGTTTAAAGGTTTCAGAGATATTTCCTGTCTCTCTGCAGGCAGTTCTCATTCCATCTACACATCCATTGACATGAGCCTAAAAGCATTAGCCAGGAATACATCAAGAGCCGCTGTATTTCTGTTTCCAGGGTGCACCACAAGGAGGTGCTTTTAGGATCTTGGTTATTTGCTAACCCTGGGTCCACACGACAGCAATGCGAGATCCTTTGCACCCCATATTAAACTGTTAATTTGGATAGTTATTTTGTTGTAAAGTATTACATACAAACCAATTGTAGTTAATTTATTTGTCGTATTTCATCGATTCGTATAATCCCATCAATGGCTGACTTTTGAGAAGGAATGCTTACAGAGGGTGCTGCGAGCAATTTTGTCCTATGCCTTGCCTTAAACACATACAACATCAGCAACTATGGGAAATAATGAGAGAAATGGGCTTCCCAGAACATCTAAAATCTTATTGAAACACTCTAATATAATCAAAAAAACAGCTGTGAAAGTTGATGGTGATATCTCAGAATGGATTTTGGTAGACAGCAATCACCCAATCGTCACACTTCTATAATATATACGTAGAAAATATCATGAGGAAAGTAAGGAACAACAAAGAGCACACAAAATTCCATCCCCTAAATATAGTAGAATATGAAATACCAGAGATAAGATATGCAGAAGATACAGTACTTCTAACTAACATATAGAGGGGATAGAAAGGATGATCATTAAAACAAAAGCAGAACAAAACCTTCAATTAAACATACAGAAAACCAAGATCATGACAACAGATAAAACCAAAGTAACACCAAGAATTAAAATAGATAATATGGAACTGGAAAACGCCGACAAGTTTGATTATCTAGGTGCAAATATAAACAGTTTAGGTGATTCTACAATGGAAATTAGGAAAATATTAGTAATAGTGATAACAAAATTAAAAGAAATGAAAAATATATGGCAAACTGTTATAAAGAGACAAAAGTTATACATTTTTCCAGTTGCAACATACTGCTGTGAGACTTGGACAATAAATAGAACAATGGCAAAAAGAATATGGGCATTCGAAATGAAGTGTTATAGGGCAATTATTAAGAATTTCCTGGTCAGAAAAGTTAAGGAACATTGAGGTTTTGACTATGCTGAATAAAGAGGAAGGATGGCTGGTGAATACAATTTTACATAGAAAACTGAAATATTTCCGACATATAAAAAGACACAATAGCATGGAAAGATGCATATTAGGTGGCAGAAGTAGAAAAATTTTGGGAAGTAGAAAAAGGGATAGACCTAGAAAGAGATGGACAGATGACATCAAAGACTGTATGAAGATATCGTTGGAGGAGAAAGGCAGATTGACACTGGATAGAGTCAGGTTCAGGACATAATTGCAAAGACAATGTTCTGGAAAGAATGTCACGTGATGATGATAGTGAACATACACTATCCAGGTAGATGAAAGTAACTCACGACTTACCACCTACAACTGGATATAATAAGGAATAACACTAGCATATACTATCCAGGTAGATGAAGGTAACTCACGACTTCCCACCTACAACTGGATATAATAAGGAATTTATGGGTTGTTTTCATACAAAATTCAGAAATGCTCATCTGGAAATTAGATGTTATGAAGTTGACAGGTATGAGTTGACAGGTACAGATTTAACAGGTATGTTTTTGACAGGTATGGATTTAACAGCTATGGAGTTAGCAGGTATGAAGTTGACAGGTAAAGGGTTGAGAGGTATGAAGTTGAAATTTAAGAATTTGACAATTTTGTTTTCAAGTTGGCTGAAAAAAACTATCCTTACCTTTTGTGAGTAGTTGATTTCTTTGTAAATTCATCTTCTTCATCATCATTATCCTTGAATATTTCATGGGCTGGCTTCTCTCCAATCTTTGCAAAGATAGCTTGATATTTTTTACCTGATATATGCCAAATTAAAATATATGTGTTTGGTCTAAAACAGATCTAATCTAAGATTACAATGGATAAACAAACTTCCAATGAGAAACTAAATGTATATCTTGGACTAACATCTAGACTTAGTCGTAGACACACACAAAAGAACCATCATATCTGACTAACTATACTGTATGGTACAGAAGCATGGATCTAGACAAAGTTATAGACATAAAAGAAACATACCGGTATCTGACTAACTATACTGTATAATTCAGAAACATGGATCAGACAAAGCTGTAGACATTAAAAAAACATATAGGTCTATCCGACTAACTATACTGTATGGTTCAGAAACATGGATCTAGACAAAGTTATATTGGACCCAAGTTATATTGAATCGACTTTGTCATCATTCATAACAAATTGACCTTCAAGTCAACAATTCTAAGATTAAGATCATGAATTTTGCTAACTTTTATTTTAATATCTCTATCGGTGGAGAAACAATTGATAATTTTTTCTACTTAAGCAGCAAAATGACACAAGATGGAGAGACAAATGATTTATACCAGAATTGCTTTGGCATTCAGGGCATTCAACCACTTAACAAACATCTGGAAATAAAAAAAACAAGCAAATATACCAAACTATGACTATTAAACTCCAGTGTAAATTAGTGTAATATCCATATTAACATGTGGTTGTGAAAGCTGGAAATAAATAAAAGCACAGAAGAAGAAATTAAATTCATATGAAAATAAATGTCTTAGAAAACTTAAACAATGATTGGGAAGAATTCAAGTCAAACAAGCAATTAAGACACCAAACAACAAGTTTCTACAACAATATGAAGAAAATGGAGAAAAGAAAGACATGTACTCAGAATGAATGAAAAATAACTGCCACTAAAAATTTTAAGTGGGTACCAGATAGTAAAAGAAAAGGAGGAAGACCAAGAGAAACTCTTCGCAGAACAACCATCAAATAGAGTATGACTATGGATCTTAACCTTTAGGCCCCTACGGTCGCAACATTGCGCCTTGCGTGTGCATCCCGTAGTGCCTGTGGTCGCAATCACGCAACATACGATATCACTCAATTCCCGAGTACGTAACTTCATGAAGTTAAAGCTTATATGACGTAGAATTCCCGCAACACGAAGCTAGGAATACGTCACAGTTTAAAGGTCAAATTCCTTTACTCATTACGATTGTAAGAGAGAGAAAGCCGGTTGAATTTGTCAACGCATTTCTAGAGCGACTTTAGCCATTTTCGGCCGTATTTTACTATCAAATTGAGTACCGCGTGGCATGGGTAAGTGATCGTGACTACATGTTCTAATTGTTGTTTTTTGTGTTTAATATGTTGTTATTTGATAAGAATGTTTGTGTAGTCGTTCAAAAACACAAAAATAATATGTATCAGGGGTGCCATGTGTGTGCATGGACAATAATTACGCTGCGTGTCGGCATAGACCTAGTGTTGACCGGACGGACGTTATATGCAATTTCTTCACGTTTTATTAGTCTTTTTAGTTCATATTATATTAGTTTTGATATAAAACAATACATATACAATAAGTATAGGTATTTATGACGATTTTATCAATGTTGCCACACATTGCTCATGTATTAGGGTCGTCACGAAGATATATTTGCGATTTTGAAAATGACGTTTTGCGTTTTGCGCCAGAATTTTCAACTTCAAAACGTGCTCACAACTGTCATATCACACATACAACAACAACAAAAACACAATTATATTCACTATTCACTCCTTTATTTAGATGTGCAAAAATTATTTTGATATCTTTTAAAACAAAAAAGTTATGACGTTTTCAAAACACCCACCATCAATAACGCACATTTTCCAAAAAATAAGTCAGGCCCTGGGGGAAGTTTTGTAATTTTAAGCCAGGGCTCTAAAGGTTAACAACATGCAAGAACTACACACAGTAGCATTACATCGCTTAAACTGGAGAGTTCTGGTTTCTGTCCTATATATGATATTTGGTGCTGAAGGAACCTTTAAGATTAAGATTTAGATTAAGCTTTAGTATTAGGATTAGAATTTAGGAATTGTATTTAGGATTAGATTTAGGACAGACAGACCTACTGCTACATATGTTGCTGTGAGTCTGGAAACAAGTATACCAAACAGAAAAAGTCACTGTAGAAGTTATTAAACACATAAAAAAACATTAATTCTACTACCTAGAACAATAAACAAGAAGTGAAAACTTGTACACCCTCAGAAGTTGTAACAACAAAACTACCTGTTAGAGTATCTGTATGGTACTCCATGTGGACATTCTCAAATCCACAGTTTTCTAAGCAATTCATGTAAGCGACTGGATCAGTACGTGCATATTTCAAAAAACCTAGTTCCTGCAAGGTAAAGGAGGTCACCATATGTCAGTTTATTATATTTATTTGATGTCAGTCAACATAAAAATACACAATTCCAAGTCAAGGAGACAGAAAATATCAATCGTTCATCCAGTCCATGTGGGATGTTCGAATACAACAAAATTCAATCATCGACACTGTTAAGTTTGTACAAGTCCAGCCCACATCCAGTCAAACCTATACTAATGGTTGGTTGGTTGCTGATCCAGCAGTCCATGGGCTCATGCCCTTTGACCCAATGCCATTGTGTGATATATGTATGTGTTTGTGAGCTGTTGTTTTGTTCCATGTAATGTGTTCCATTTATATGGCCCTGGAGGGAGAAGCATTTTCCTGATGTCATCCAACGCTGGGTATTCAAATAAGTGGTGGTCAACAGTTTCATAGGGATGAGCGCACAGCCGGCACCCTGGAGTGTGTTGTGGTTGTATTCTTGTTCAGGTGATTGTTAAGCTGTACATGTTGTGTGCACAGTCTGAAGATGATACTCTGGTCTTTCCTTCCCAGGAGGTTGATTTTGTCTTTAGAATTTGGGCTGGTCATATATTTATAGATTTCCCTCCCAGTGCTTCCCATGGCCCATCTGTTCATCCAATTTTTGTTGTTCACAGATTTCAGCATCATTTTAACTGTGTGCATGGTTGTTTGTGTATATGGCTGTTCTTGTTGTGCTCTCATCTTTGCTACTCTGTCTGCCTTGTCATATTGCAGCCATATCTCACCATATCACAGTTTATTTTTAGTTTCAATTTTTGAAAGTACTCGTGTAGTCTTCTTAAATCTCCATTTAGTCTTTTGGCTGCACTTTCAACATTCTCATGGCTCTGCCATATTGTTAGGTAATCAGCATAGAGGGCTTTTTCAGCTTTGATATGTTTGGCAAGGTCATTGATGTAAATGAGAAAGAGGGTGCAGCTCCAAGCAGAACCCTGTGGTAAGCCTTCCTCTAGAACTTCTTTAGATGAGATTGCATCTTTGTCTGGATTGTTCTGTCAATGAGGAAGTATTTTATCCAGTTGTATAGCTTTCCACTAATTCCCATCTCAATCATCTTCATCGATAGACCTTTTCTCCATACTCGATCATAAGCCTGTTGTAAGTCAAAGAAGATGGATACAGTGTGTTTGTTTTCCTGGATTCCATCATGGATTTTCTGTGTCAATCTAAATAGAACCTATACTAATATAGATATAAATAACCACACTGTCAAGAGGATATCTGAAATGGTGGAGAGAGCTGTATAACAAAACTAAGAAGTGATAAATACTATGATCCTGTATTATTGTCTATCCCAAGGTGGATGATGATCAGAAAATCCACAATTGCCATTAAGAGTAGGGGTGGTGACTGGGAGCTTTAGTTATCTATTCAAGGCCAGATGTGTCACCTTGGCTATGTTGAATCCATATTTGTTCAGTGTTGTCTTGATGTTATTTATCTATCTTCTTCAAGGTCTTCCTCTGATCTTGTATCCAGATCTTCTTGTTCTATGTTCTTGTTGGTAGTTGGTTATGGTCCATTCTCATAAGGTGTCTAAACCATTTTTATTTGTTGTTTCCCTATATATTCTTTGCATGGTCTTATACCGATTCTTCTCCTGATTTCATCATTTCTAATTTTGTTTAGTTTGGTCACTTGCAGCTTTTCTCTGGCATTTCATCTCACATGTTGTAAGTTTTCTCTGCTGGGCTACTGTCAGCGCCCATGTCTGGCATTAATAGCAGAGTGTTGGCATAAAAATAATGTTTATCTTCTGTCTCTTGACTTCCATCTTGATCATTGGGTTGAGCAGTAATGGTGATAGCTGCTATGTCACTATGTTTGCTTTCTGGCATCTTGTCTCAATCTGTCTAATTTTCCTTTGTTTGTGAATATACTTCCCAGGTATTTAAATTCATAAGTTTGTTTCACTTTAGTTTTGTTTATTGTTATTTTCACTGGATTTGGTGACTTGCTTATTTTCATTAGTTCTGTTTTATGTGTATTTATTTTCATGTTATACTTGGTGCATATTATTGTGAGTGCATTAATATGATTTTGTAACTGTTGTTCCTCTTCATAGATAAGACACTGATCACTAGTATTATTGTAACTGGTAACAATATAACTAATAAACAGTAAAACTAATGTCAATGAGCAATCACAAAATACAAAGGAACAAGAACTTTTTCCACGTTGTGGCTCAATAAGGACCGTTATGAAGTGACAAAAATGAACCAGAAATAAACACACAGAACTATCAATGTAACGAGACGATCTCACAACTCCATCTCATTGCATTAGAAAAGATAAATGTGCAATCACGTTTAGTTACAAGCAATTGAATGGTTAAATGCAAAATGACAGAACTAAATATGGCTCTATTGTTTGTTGTTCGTCCATCACAAGTGATGATGACCATTTGTTACATCCACTTTTGAAAATTCAATTTTAGTTATGTCCTTGATTATGAGTTCGTAGATGGCTAATGAGCCCTATTTGAGCTGTAAATGTCCTTGGACAGTTTGGACATGGAATGACGACTGTAGACGGATCTAAATAGATGGCTCTATTATACATATACAGAAAATGACAACATAATTGTACAGAATAGATACAATGCCATTGCAAAGATTTTGAGTACTGAAGATCAATGGGACATCCAAAAACATTTGATAAACCAAACATCTGAAGAGATAATCCATCTGAGGGTGGAGTTGGCTATCCTATACAATAAAGTGACCCAGAAGTCATGTTAAAGTCAGATGTTTCAGGCCAAAAATGTGCATATATCATGACTAAGCTGTAAACTATGACACAATCCATTACTTCTTGTAATAATATATCCACTGGATTGTACGCCTCTTGTAGAGTATATCCACTGTATTGTACACTTCTTGAAAATGGGCTAACTTTTCAAATGTATCATATAATTTGAGAATAGACATACAAGAAGAACGGTGGAAGATATTAACAACGCTACATGTGTAACCTACCTGAAAACTCTTGATTACATCAAAACTCAAAGTTGTGACCATAATGCCCCCTGGCTGCATTACTCTGTAAATCTCACGGATGGCTGATCTAAAGTTTGGCCAAAAGTAGTAGCAATTACAATGAAAGACTCGCTGCACTGAGTCGGTGTTCAGTGGCATCTGGGACACATTTGCATGATACAGCATGACCTTGCCATCAGGTACACCTAAATTTTTTAGCCTGCTAACAGCTGATTCCACCATATAAAATGAGTAGTCGACTCCATAAACTTTTCCTTTTCCATCTGTGCCGAGACAAGAGACAAACAATAAATAGTGAATAACTGGGTGACACTTATCTTCAAATGGGGTATCTATCTATCTATTGTCATTTCTACTTGTGCTTTTAAACATTGTGAGGGGAAATTTTGAACTGTCTGTCTGGTCATTTGGGTTGGGTTGAGTTGGCTGTAGTCAGCCTATGTCTCTTTAAGGTTTCTGTGATTGCCTCCACCCATCTAGTTCTTGGTCTTCCTTGTGTCTTGTAGCCAGATCTGTATGCATGAAGGACTGGTTGCATTGGTTCCATTCTCATGACATGACAAAACCACCTGGTTTTCTGGTTGTCTTTCGCTGTAGTCTTGACTTGAGATGGTCTTTATTTATTTTCTCTGTAAAGACGCTTCCTAAATATTTGAACTTTGACACCTGCTTTAGTTTTGTACCATTCACAGATACATTTAACTGGCCTGGGGTTCTGCTTATCTTCATAGTTTCATTCACATTCATCTGGAAAGAATGCTGTGTGATTATTTAGTTTATAAAGCATATACGAAGAGAGGAGAAGCAGAAAGAAGAACCAAGGGTAGACCTAGAGTACGCTGGATCAACAACAGCAAAGAGACATTACACGAACACCAAATAACATTATCTGAAGCCGCCAGAAAAGCGAGAACAAGAACATTGTATCTTCCTCGACACCCGTAAAGGGTATAAGAGGAAGGAAAGAAGAAGAAGAAGAAAAAAAATAAACTGCCTAACGCCCAACAACATGCCCCGACGACAAGGTTGCAGATAGGAGGGGGATGTTCACCCCCTCCCCTCAAGCAAAACAGAACATTTTTAATTTAAGCATGTTGCTATTGATCGACATAGCCACACAAAATTCAAAAACATCAAGAGGACCTTCTTTTTACATGTATGCACATGTATATTTGCGAAATGTAAATACGACACCCCTTACTGATTTCCATAATTTAGTTTTAGATATGTTTCCAATATTTTTAATGTCAATGCTTTTTTGCCATCCAAAAGTCTATAAATTACTCTCTTCATAATTTCTTCATGGAAATTATCTATAAGATTTCTTCTTCCTCTCATTTCCTCTGGGTTTTTTAAAATTATGATTGTCCTCACGTAACCCCCTTGATAGTGCTTTGTAGGTTATACCCATGGCATGTTGTGTTCTTTTTGAGGGCTTAGATAAACATAACAAGAAATAATACAAAAACATGATCAACAACATATCTGACACAATGCACCAACTTGAGCTACCCACAAGGCTTCACATCATAAAGTGGTCAGGAAGAGATGATGATGATGATGAAGAAATCTCTTTAGCTGTGAGCATGTAAGTGCTTGAACAGCCCACAGTTTTTTGACAAAAGCACAGGATCTTCTCAGATGTGTAACTGAGGTGACATCCAGACTCATATATGGTTGTCTCAAAAAAATTGATGTGTAAGGGAGAGAAGAAGGGGGAGTACACACATCTGGGCCAACTATCCCATCATTCTTCTTTCAGATGTATTGACCCATTTTCAGTGATGGCACATCTAGCAATAGTTGTCACGCAGACTGCCACAGATGTTCAATGTCTGCTGGCCTGCATCTCTTTGTCATCCATAAGGATTATGTGATAGAAGACAAAAGTAAGAAATTGAGACAAGATGTGACAATGATTTTTTTTCACAGGTGACAGGTTATCAGCATATCCCCCCAACTTTCGCTTGTCGCCTTCTACAACATACCTGGAATTAACACGCTCTATTATTTGCACCCTGAACAAGAAATACAGGCCCCGATTGTGACACAGGCAGTCAGGAATAGAAAGATTTTTTTTAATATTTCAATTTTAATTGCTGATTAAGACCTACTTCTCACAATGTTATAAGCCGCCTCTAGGCCCACTCCATGCCCAAATCCTATTTCCAGCACATTGTAATCAGGCTTAATGTTGCACAAGCGTACAGCATTCTCTTCCAAGTATCTATTTCGTTGTTTAAGAAGTACCTGCAGAAAAAAAACATATCCTATTCATAAACTTCTGGAAGCCAAAATTTTCTTCTGACCAGAAAATGATCAGGACCTAAACATACTTCAGCAGAGGAAGACCTAAACATACTACAGTGGAAGAAGAACTAATCATACTTATATTTCAGCAGAGGAAGAACTAAAAAACGATACTGGAGATGGCTATAAAATACAGTAGAAGACAAAAGAATAACTTTGTAAAAAAAAAGTATTATTCAGGAACACACAGGAAAAGAGGAAGACTAGGAAATACCTAGAGGAAAGAAATAAAAAAGGCAAAAAAAGGCTGGGTAGGACATGGAATGAGCTGGAAGTGATAGCTAAAGATAGTAGAGAGATAGAACGCAGTAGGGAGCTAAAACATGTATAGTAATAAATGATCATAATTGATTAAATCTTGCAGATATACATTTCTACCTGTAATCATTTAGGTACTCATAAGGTTGTCTGGTACTCCTTAAATAATAATGTGGTCAGTGACACACTGCCAGCTGTCAGTTGCATGGGCTCATTCATTGAAAGAGAACAGGACCTTAAATATCTTGGGGTAATCTTTGATAGAAGTCTCTCATTCAACAAACATATCCCAAATATGATTCAGAAGGCTAAAAGAGGGATCAGTGTTATCAAGGTTATGGCAACCTTCAACATGCAGCAATGGGTACTGTTTCTGCTTCTACACATGTTGGTGCAATCTGTCATAGATTATGGCCTCTGCCTACTAACACTGTCACAGACAAAGCTGAGGCGGACATATTGGCCAGAGGAAACAACACTGGAATAAAAGCTCTATGGGTCACTGTGTGAGCTACAAAAGACATTGAGTTTTATTTAGAAGACAGAATTACAGATATAGACATGTTTCAAGTGAACAAAAGAAGAAGAAGAAATGAGGTTGAGAATGTACACATACAGAGATGGGAATATCTAGATGGGAGGGAGGAAAAAGTAATTTTTTGGAAGGTCCAGAAGATCACAAAATCAATACCTGACTGGGACTCTGAGTCTATATCATCATCCGGTTCCATGCCGGCTGGCGTAGGCGGTCATGGCTCTCCACAGCTCTCTGTCCACAGTATTATGTATCAAAGTCGTTGTTGTTTCCTTGCCGTGCCAGGTTGTCAAACTGTCTAATATTTTCTCATGTTGTCGCCCTCTGTCTCTGTTGCCTTCAATTTTGTCTGTTGTGACTTTGTTCTCTAAACCTGCCTGTCTCATGAAGTGGCCAAAAAAAGAAGATTGCCTTTTTCTTATATTGTTGATTGAGGTCCGTTTCGCATTTGACTCTTTCAACACCTCTACATTAGTTTTTCTGGCAGTCCATGGTATTCTCAGCATTTGAGTCTATATACACTGGGGATAAAAGTTCCAGTGTCTGGTAAAAACCCTAAACAGGAAATAGGTGGCTGGGGTAACACAAGGCAAATATCAAAGTGAACGAAAATAGGTATAAGTGTTACCAAATAAAGTATAAAATAACTTAACGAGACACTGTGACAGATGATGTTTCAACTAAAAAGCCTTCATCAGGACAAACAAGGACCACAGCAAACCAATATTACATAGAAACATACATGGTTTCTGCTGAAGATGGATGTGTCGGGCCATTGGTGCAAATAAAACGGCGACATAATGCATTTCCCTTCTCTGGACTACATCCTGCTGGAAATCTAGTAGGGCCA
Organism: Meghimatium bilineatum; assembly: GCA_034231615.1. Lineage (NCBI taxonomy): Eukaryota > Metazoa > Mollusca > Gastropoda > Stylommatophora > Philomycidae > Meghimatium > Meghimatium bilineatum. The sequence continues at coordinate 52,079,385 of CM067306.1, forward strand.
TTGTCCTGCTACAAGAGATATCCAGTGGGAATTTGAGAATGAATGATAAAGAAGATACGTGGTTGTGATAAGAAGAGAAAAGGGGAGAAGGACAATAGTGAATGGATGACGGAGGAAGCAAAGATAGGACAGCATGACAGGGGAGAGGAAGGTGTGAGGGGACAATAGTGGTAATTAAGGAATACACTGGAATAGCTGCTGGAGCAGACGGTGGAGCACTAATGGAATGCCGCACGTGCTATGAAGCTAGTTTCTAATCAAGAATCAATCCTTAATAAATACGTTTTTTGGTTGAAACGTCGATTCTGTATATTTGTTTCATGTATATCTACAAATCTTATAACTTGTTTTATATTTATTTATATACGTGTGCATTTGTGGTCAGGTTGATATCGACACAGACAGCAGCAAAAGGTTAAGAAACAATGAACAAGGACATCATTCAGATGGGTGACCGGAAAAAAGTAACAGGTGATAAACAGAATTCAATGCACAGGATGACCTACTGGCAACACATCTATGAACATCAACCATTCAGTGGAATTAGTAATACACTGTACTCATACATAATAGAAGGGCTCATAAGGCATACAGGATTTACTTCATTTTATTCACTTTTAAAACAAGACTTCACACACAGGATTCAAATACACCATTTCTTGAGCACAAATCATTACGCTTAACCATTATGCCTGGGTAATCTCCTAATGTATACATACCACAGCCAAAGTCAGGTCTGACTGACATAAATGGAGTAAATAAAACTATGACACAACTCATCTCTATTCCCTGATGCCTCATCTGTACATTGTCAGGACTTAAGGGGTTTAAAAATCTTGTTCATCTGTCATAATAGACGATGATCATTCAGTACAACTGGGATGATGATGAATATGTTAGTCATGTGTCCGGCTGTGACTACTGAATCCAATGCGTGTCTGGAATTTTCTACTGCACTCTGAACAGGTGTGGGATGAGTCTTTAGGGCATTGAGTAGCTCCTGCTTTTTATCTAGTGCATTTTGTAGCACTGTATCAAATCTGAAGTTTACAAATACTCACATTATGACCCAGCATGCATGTTATAAGCAACAAGTAAGGAGGGTTGGGCATCAAGTTCGCTACCTCATAGAAAGACAATATGGCATGTTGAAGTTGGATGTGTCATGCCAAATGGCACAGATATTTCAGACATGCTGTAAATGACAATGCAGCACATACCGTTCTCCGAAACACTGCTAATTGGCTGGATTTTGAGAACTAAAAAAAAAATTAATAGATAACTTACACGTATCAGCCTTCCAAACACTCCTTTTTGTGGAAAGCATAGATTCTTTGCAACATTTTCAACAATCCAGGCCCTCATTTTCTATGATGTCCAGTTTCAGTTAAAATCTACAAATAGCATCAATATCAATAAATATTACAGCAGAATCATATAGTGCACACACTTATAAGACAATTTCATATTTAAACCATTTTTTTTTAAAAATCATCATTGTCACATCTTGTCTCAATTTCTTACTTTTGTCTTCTATGCAATAATCCTCATGGATAACAAAGAGATGCAGGCCAGCGGACATTGAACCTTTGTCCTTTTGTGGCAGATCCCTAGGTGACAGAAAATTATAGATGTGCCATCCCTGTGGATGGGTCAACAAATCTCACAGAAGAATGATGAGATAGCTCACAGCTGAAGGGATGATTTCATCATAACATAAATATGTCTGCACCAAGTTGTTATAATGGGATTTGACTGTACTAATATCTGTAAACAGTCTCATTATCAAATTTGGATCATTGACATCATTCTATTTCTCAGGTGGGCAGACTTTTTAAGTTGACTGAACAAATTGAGCTTTTCATGTGGTATGTGGCCAAAAAGCTTTTATTAAAATCTCTTGGAACTTCGAGTATTTTTTCTGAGGTCTGAGAACAGTGCATCCCCATCGAGACCAGCTCCTTGCCACAGAGATGGGGCTTAGTCCAGCTACCGGAGGCTGGAAACTAAGACTGGCTAGCCCCTCCTACTAGAATATGAAAGGTTGGGTGGCAACCACCAGACTAACTACCATGCAAAATTATATTTAAAGAAAATGATATGACTATAGTGAGGTTGTTTTATTTGTGAAATCCCCACAAGCATTCTATCTTTATTGTTATATGTTTTTATGTCGTATTGTCCTGTTATTGGTCATCCACCCTCATGGCATAGAGGATAGTCCAACTTGTGGCAATATTCTCTATCATAGAATCTAGGTCCTGTGACCCAGACTGTCAAGATCTCATCGGTTTGATGCTGTATGTCAAAGTGACACCCAGAAACCAACTGGAGGAAGAAGAAACCTGAAATAAAACCATCTGATTCAGGACGTGACATCCTACATGTCTTTCGAAATTTGTCTGACATGACACATGTCTTGTGTACCGGCAGAGAACGGAGAGTGATAAACCATGGCACAGATCTACTACCCATAGATGGTAGTCTGGGAAGAGAAAAGACAAAGCAGCACCATACCAGTTGGAAAATGGTGTTCCTGGTCCCAGGCCCTACTTTGTTGGAACAGCCCTCTGGGTTTAAAAGCAAGCTCCAGAAAAAATAATCAAAAAATCAAACAAAATATCATACACTAAAGATACTACAACTTAACATATCTGGACTCAGAAATAAGGCTCTGGAACTGAGTAGAACACTACACAAAAATAATACCCACATCACAGTACTGCAGGAAACACTACTAGCAAAGAAAGAACACTCAATACCAGGCTACAAAATACACAAATGTAAATGTCGAAGTGCAGAGGCATTGCAACACTCATTAGAAATGGCATGCAAGGAGAAGTCATAAACACGAAAAACAACAGAAACGATATGCAAGAAATAAATATATGGTACCATGGTCTTCAATATATACTGTTCAATACACTGTAACCTAACTCCAAGAAACAAATAGATATCAGCACCACAGATGCCAAGAGAACTATTAATGTGAGATATTTTTATGCACACATACCTGCCACAGGATACCAGGACAGAAACACCATGGGAAACAACAGAGAGGAACTATGTAACACCAGTAACCTAATAATACTACAAGATTCTCCACACCCACACTCCTCCACAGATCCAGTGGATCAACATTCAGACCCAACCTACCATCATATCCACTGACCTCCAAAATAACTGTATGCTGAGGTCCTATGTGATATAGAAAGTGACCAACACCCCATACTCATCCATATCTCACATTAAGAAACCAACCAACGTGAAAAACACCTCGCTGCAACTACAAACCAGCAAGCTGGGAACAATTCAAAACTTTCACAGACCAAAACCTAGTGAAGATTGAACAAAAAAACAGATATAAAGACCTTATACAAAAACATCACTGCAACCATTTTTTATTGCAGCCTATAGAACAATCCTATAGAACAATTGTGAGGATCCAGAAAGAAATATAGCCCATTGTTGACAAAGGAACTTGAAGAACAAAAGAGAAGAGAAACAAGAAAGAAAACAGAAACTCCCTACACATGCAAACAGAACAGAATACAATAAATTAACTACACTGATCTGACTAGAAACAAAAGATGCAAAACCCACAAAAATGGTCAAACATTTGTATTATGCTCACACATCACACTGATGACAGGAGTGCCTGGAAGCTATCAAATAGTCTACCAGGGAAAGACAAATAAATCATGAAGAAAACCCAACATACCTAGGTGTTCAGCTGGACAGGAGGATAACCTTCAAAAACTTTATTAACAATATCATAGAAAAAGTGTCTAGGAGATTGAACTTGCTAAAATGACTTGCAAGTACATGCCGGGGAGCCGACAAAACAAAACTTAGACATGCACAGATAGGATACGTCATACCCATATATCATACCCAGACTATAATCTCCCCTTGCAGGCTACATCATTAAAAGGCAGTTGCATACACTTGGACACAGTACAAAGTCAAGCTTTCCACTTCATTTATAGTGGCATAAGATCAACATCAACAGTGGCCTGGAAAATAGATGCAGTCACTAGACATTAGAACAGAAAAGGTTACCACAGAAGCTGTGGAAAGATACATACGAATCCCACAAAATTATCCTAGCAAAGAAGTAGTCAACAAATGGGCATGCAAAACAAGTCTAAAACAAAAATCCTCAGTACAGCTAGCAGAAGAACTTAACAAACAAAAATCACCTTCCCGAAGATAGAGAGAAACCTGAAAGAGTATCAAATAACCCACCAAATGCATCTCTCATACTGCCCAAGTAAACAATACACTAATTGAGAAGTCAGTTAAATAGCAAAAACCGAAATACCCTTAAGTCCATTGCACTAGAGACTATCGACTCCTACCCCAAGGACTGGATCCAAGCATACACAGATGGGTTAGCCTTCAAAGCCACCATAAATGGCTCTCTCATAGTCCTCCCTGATAAAACATCAAGAGTTATCTGCTCCGACCATCACAACCAAATACAACAATTATGCAACACATCCTTAAAACCTAGTAATATTCACAGACCCCCTGATGCCCTTGAAAACTGGAATCTAACAGCAGAGAAAACTATAAGCAACATACTTCAAGCTACAAACATACATCCTATGGCATCAATACTACACTACAGTGGATACCAGGCCACACAGGTATCTGCGGAAATGAAAGTGATAAACTGGCAAAAAAGGAAGCAAGTATGCCCCAACCAGGAATTTCCATCAAACTTGGAACAGCTAAACACATTGTCCTCAACAACTGTAACAACAATGGACGGACCGCTGGCTCAAAAGGAAGAATGCTATATGTAGACATGTCCCAACCAAATCTACACAACATAATAAATAGACTACACCGCGAAGATCAAACCACAATATCTAGGCTGCGAACAACACATGTACAACTTAACAAACACCTACAAAGAATTACCACAGACCATGCACCACACTGCAACAGACAGGAGGAAACAGTAAAACATCAGTAAAACACTTATTGAGTACCCTGTACTACAAAAACAACTGTTACGACCAAACCCATCCATCCCTAACACCCTTTATACAGTAACAACACAGCTGAAAACGACATGCACCTTACACCACATGCCACAGGGAAGAAAGAGTGAAAGCTTACAACCCCAGGGATCGGATAAACTAAACTAAGAGTGCATATAATCAGCCTGGAGGGCTAGAAGAAAATAGAATTGATGGGATTGGTCCACTGGCTATATCATGCCTACCCTTGTTCTATTCCATCATTAGTTTGAAAATCATGTTTTTAAAATATGAACTTAATGAACAACAATTAAATCTTACTTGACTTGTGTTCTGTTTCATCTTGGCTCACTGCCCTCTTCTTCCATACAACTTTTATATAAAGATTACCATTTATTTTATACATACTGGTAAAACTTACCATTCAAGGTTAATGAGTCCCATCTGCTCTGAATAAGTATATCAGTCAACCTGTAAGGTTTTCTATCTATGTTCTTTCAGTGCCGAATACAGTGTATAGAGCAGAAACCAATACTCAGTGTGTTGCAGCTGTGTCATAAGGCAGAAACAACTGCTCTCCAGTTTGAGCAATGTAATGCTACTGTGTTTAGTTTTTGCATGATGTTGAGACCCATAACCATACCCTCTTTGATGGTTGTTTTGCAAAGAGTGTCTCTCTGTCTTCCTCTATTTCTTTTATCATCTGGTTTAGGTATGTTGATTATCATCTTCATACATTGGACATATCCATAGGTGCTCAGATATCTGCTTCAGTAAATCTCTTGTAAATCATTGTGTTATCAGTGTCACATTGTGTTATCAGTATCAAACTTGGACATTAGATTCTAGAACAATACATAAGATTAACACCACTGAAATGAAATGTGTGAGACGTATGATTGGAGTTAGCTTGAGAGACAAAATCAGGAATGAAGCACTAAGGAAACAATTAGGGATCAAACCAACAATAGAATACATACAGAAACAACAAGTTAAATGGTACGGCCACATAACCAGACAGAAAGAGCAAAGTATTATCCAAAAAACACTTAACAAACGATATGAAAACAGGAGACCTATTGGACGCCCTCGTAAAAGGTGGATAGATAGTGTATTAGAGACACTCGGAAATATAACAGCAGAGGAGGCAAATAGAAGGGCAAAAGACCGTACACTCACTCTCCCCTCAACACTGAAAGGTACATGAGGACAGAAAGAAGAAGAAGAAGAAAAAGAGTAAATCTCTCATAGTGTAGCACCAGATGGTTCCTATTCTATGTTGGTCGAGTGCTCTTTCTGAAATTTGTGTGAGGCGCTCTCTTTGTGCAGAGCCGATCCTTACACCCACTTCACACATTCTTGATACGGACTCATGCTCATTGACCTCAAAATCTCCCAGTTGTGCAGACTCTCGTGAAGCATTGAATGTCTGTTCTGTCCATAGGTTGACTGCCAGTTAAAGAAGCAGAACCAACCAGCTTGTCTGTACTTTTGTTTCTTTCCACAGCTGCATGTCTGGGAACAATGATGAAAGTGATTCTGTACAGTGAGATCTAATTCTTAGCCATCTCCAATAACGACACTTCATCTGCTTTGACTTTCTGAATCATACTCATTGAGTCAATATGCATGTGTGAGGATAGACTGGTGATTCCAACCAGTATAGCACCTTCTTCACTGCGAACACTTCCGTCGTTGGACTACTTGTGGCAAAGGCCCCACTGGGAACTATTCTTCCACATGATCTGGTGGTAAAGGACCATGCACACAGTTATATGCATGTTAGGTGGCGATAACTGACCTATCTATGTAAATTACAGCATCAGTGTCATCAGCATATTCGGATATGAGTGCCACAGGAATGTACTCCCAGCACTCTCTATTTAGTATAGTCATCTGGTACCCATTTTAATGCTTGTAATGTCAGTTTATTTTCATTCATTCTAAGTACATGTTCAATATAAATTTACCATTTTCTTCTTACTGCAATTTAGAAGAAGTGACACATTTTGATTATTTAGGAACTAATATAAACAATGCGGGTGACTACGCAGTTGAGATTAAGAGAAGAACTGCAATGGCGTTGTCAAAATTAAAACAGCTAAATAAACTATGGCAGGGTACTAACATAAGAACCAAGTTGTGTTTACTACGAACATGTGTGTTTCCTGTGGCGACATATGGATGTGAAGCATGGACACTAAATAAAACAGTGGCCAAGAGAATAACAATATTTGAATTAAAGTGTTATAGAAGAGTTCTGAGAATACCATGGGCAGCAAGGAAACCAGGTGTTAAGAACAATTAACGTTCAGGAAGGCTAGCTTCTGAAAACTATATTAAAGAAAAAACTAGTCGTTTTCGGTCACATTAAGAAACACGATGGCATGAAAAGAGTGTTACGAGGGGGGGGATGATAGAAGGGAACAGGGGCAAAGGCCATTGGAGACGCCATTGGACAAAAGACATTCAAGAATGCCTGCGCATGTCACTAAAAGAGGCAGGACAACTTGAGTTTTCTAAGACATTTATTTTCAAATGAATTTTATTTCTTCTCCAGTGCCTTTGTTACTTTTCAGCTTTTGCAATCATATGTTAATACACTATGTTATATTGGAGTTTAAGCAGTCATAGTTTAATTTACAGACAAACAATTCAGAAAGTTTATAACTTTTCCAACTGGAGTAGCAAAATGACACAAGATGGAGATGCAGCAAAAGAGATTTCTACTTAACTGCTATGGCATCCAGTCAAGCCAAGCTCCAAGATAGGGTTGACACCCCCTCCCCTCAGCAAATCATGGAATGTAGCCAGGTTGGTAAAACACATATTACAACACATCTAACGTTCTACACGTTTAGTAATGAGAGCCCCCTATCAGTCGATATGTGCGCTACACACTGAGTGGCTGAGTGGGGGGTGGTTGTCCAGTCTGTTGCACGCAAATCGCTAGATCAGTATCTTTAGTCACATTTTTTTAATCTCCAAGAAACGGAAGCTCAGTGCAATAACATATGAAATTAAAAAGTCAGACTGTTGTCACATGATTTGTCCACTGATTGTTGTATTGAACCTGTATTTCTTTCATTTCCACATAATGATTTTGACCAGACAGCGAACAATGAGTAGGTCTCTACGTACCTCACCTCAGTACATCATAATTATTTAACGTTTAGCACACTCACTTGGAGTATGTTCGACAACAGTTTACACTAAGATAGCAGCAGTCGAGTGTACAAGCCCCACAAAGGCCCCATCACTAGGTCCCCTGTAAACAATAAAAGAAGCCATATTTTTTTAAATTATGGTTATCAGATTATTTGAAATATGGCAAGTTATTCAAATGACTTCCATTTTTCTGCAAATTTAGTGGCTATGTGAACTGAATTTCAGTGAAATATTGAAATTTTCACAATATCTTGACAATTTCAAACCAGAGCAGCGCCATGATGTGAATCAGGTTTTATAGACTTATGTTTTATCATATTTTCATTAAAATCTTTATGTTTTATTTTTATGAAAAAGGGATTCCTGTGAGGTAAGTTGATAATCACACTCGAAAATACATTAGACCATGTGGTTTTGTATATTTTGACTTTATGAATCAACTGTCTTATATCGATCAGTTTCGGAGTAGATCTAGAATTATAGAAGGGTTTTATGACTAACCTTTATGTTTATTCTATTTTCCCAGTGAAATTATGACAATTTGACTATAATTACTGCTGAATTAGGTCTGTAAATAGTGTTGCCACTCCAAAATATTTTCCCTTCTTCTTCTTCTTTCATTCACTTGAAACATGTCTATATCTGTAATTCTGTCTCCTTAATAAAACTCACTGTCGTTTGTAGTTCATACAGTGTCCCATAGAGCTTTGATTCCAGTTTTGTTTCCTCTGGCCAATATGTATGCCTCAGCGTTTCATGCTCAGAACACTCTTGAAGTATATGTTTGGCACTCTGTGCTGCCTTTCCACATGTACACATGGCCGTGTTGCCAATCTTGAACTTTGTATACATGTGACTGCGGAGTCGGTTGTGTCCTGTTCTGAGACGTAGAATTATAACTTGCTCTGATCTGTTCATAATGTGATAGTCATCTTGTGTTGGCGTTTGTGTCTTTCTTATTGACTTGATCATCTGTTTTTTCTAATGGTAGGTGATTGGTATATCTGGTTGGTCTTCGGCAGCACCTTCCTTAGCCAGTTGGTCTGCTTTTTCATTTCCTGGTATTCCACAGTGAGAGGGTATCCACTGCATGGTTACCCTATACTGGTAAGACAATTCGCTAAGTAGTTTTTTCAAGTCTGCTAGTTTTCCAGACTGGAGAGCTTGAAGAACTGACCTTGCATCTGTCAGGAATACCACAGGCTGTAGGCCAGAGTTGGAGTTAAGCAGTTTTTTAGCTGCCACACTAATTGCCTGGATTTCTGCATCCTAATTATTGCAGAATTTTCCCGTCTGCGTTCTGATTGTATCTCTAGGCTTGTGTGGATATTCTATATATACACCTGCACCTCCATTCCTCACAGCATTCTGTACTGACCCATCTGTGTACACTCTGACCCATATATCTTGTGGATATTCCTCATCCAGGAAACTGAGGGTGACTGTCATTCGCTGCACACTGTTCTGTTCGTCCTCTCTTAGTATTCCTTTCACATGGGTCTGAATGTGTATTGGCATTCCATGCCTTTCACTCCACAGAGTTTGTTCTGGTACAGACCTTAAGGGGCTATCAACTTCAGGTAGGTCTGTAAGTTGTCTACGGAGTCGTTTAGCTTGATGGATAAAGCTGCTCCTTTTCAGTCGTCCCATTGCTAGATTTTGGAATCTTTCCTTCATTGGATGACTTGGCATACACTGGAACTTTTCTGCTTGAATTAGTACTTTTGTGTCTCTGCGTTCACAAAGTGTTTGCATTCTTCCCATTTTCTGCATTTCTGCTATGGGTGTTGATTTCATTGTTCCCAACATTATTCTAAGTGCCTGGTTTTGCACTTTATCTAGATCTTGTAATGTGGTGTTTGATGCAGGACACGACGCAGCTGAACCATATTCCAGGTGTGGTCTTATGCCTTGCTGGTAAACTTTACTAAGTATATTTCCACTGGCTCCCCATGTGGTTCCACTTAGTTTTCTCAGGATAGCTAACTTCCTCCTGGCTTTTGTTGTTGCTTTGTTTATGTGCTGCTTCCATGTCAGCTTATCATCAAAAGTAACTCCGAGAACATTTACCCAAAAAGTCACATTATTTACTATTCTTTTTCTATGTTTTGGTCATAAATTATTTTATTTTTTGTGAAAAAAATGTCTTTACGACTTTCTCACATGTCTCGTACCACACACACACACACAAACCTTCCACCAATATATGCAGAATGCCATTCTTTATTTATATGTATAAATATTATTTAAATATCTCTAACAACAAAAAAGTTATAGCGTTTTCAAAACAGTCACCACCTATTACGTAAGATTACCAAAAAATAGCAAGCCTATTCCCATTCGTGCATACTAAGCGACTCCCTGAATATGATTCAGAAAGTCAAAACAGGTGATGTACGTAGGGAAGTCATTAGAGAGAGCTAAAATGCTGGCATCACTATGAAAATTTACGCTTATTTTTGTCCCTGGACATGCAGGCGTGGAGGCAAACGAGCGGGCCGACCAATTAGCTAGTCTCGCCACCACAACAGATGGTCAGCTCAATCCTAGTTTAGCTCTCCACTGTGACTCTTGTTCTACTTTCGAGGTATGTCCTGACCTTTGCAGTGTGATCTTTGCTATGTGTATTGCTATATGATTGATTTTGGAATATAATTAGTATTTAAAATGAATTGATATTTATTGAAAACGATTGTATTAGAATTAGCATTTATGGTTAGGTTTTAGTATTTATAATTAAAGATAATTAGTATTATGTACAATAACGGGAATATGTTAGGGACATGCTCAGTAATGTATGGTAGCAGACAGAAGGGAACAGTAGCCATGGCATGTGTTGTTAAATATGATCTTTATACATTTGCGTAGCAGTGGAAATAAATGTGTTAAATGTATTAAATAAGTGTATCCAGCACAGATTTCTGAATAAGGTGAGTGTATCGTTTTATTCACATTGTTACATTTTATGAACCTTACAAATTATTCATGTTCCGCGGAAATCCATGACGTCAACTAGTTAAAAATAGCACAGCGGTGACTTAAACTAGGATTTAACCCAGATGGTCAGCCTATGGACAGAGCAGAAATACTCAACTGCTCTTCGTGAGTCCTCACGATCAGAGGATTTTGAGATGAATGAGCATGAGTCAATATCGAGAATTGGGAGTGAGGATGGGCATGGCCCGTAGAGAAAGCCTGACAAAGACTTCAAAAAGAGCAGTGAACTAACATAGAACGGGAACCATCAGCGGATACCCTGAGAGATTTACTGAAGCGGAGATCTGAGCACCTATTATGGACGTGTCCAGTGTGCGAAGAGGCTTATCAACAGACCTAATTCCAAAAAATAATCCAGATCCAGCTGCAGGAGGAAAGTTCGTTGTTTTTTGTTTTTAGCGTGCTACATGTAAACTTTAACAAAAAAGTTATTGCATTTTCAAACAACAACCATTACCGTTACGCAACATTTCCAAAAGGATACCAGTTGCAGGAGAGATGAATATTACGTAAGTGTAAATGTAAAGTTGTAAAACTATCGGTTAACTCAATCTGGCTTGCTAAAGGTTAAGACTTACTTTGTTATAATCAAACTTTCATTCTCAATAATGGAATTTATAATTATTCTTATGTTCGTTGAAATTTGTGAAATATACATGGATCAGCTTAAATTCATAAAAAGGTGGCTCTTCTGGAAGGAATTGAGAACAAACGATAGTATTTAGTGGCTTAAAGAAATCAAAAAGACGCACTGTTTACTAAAGTAAATGTTATATGACATCGTCCATATAACCTTGAACTTTGTAACTTTTGATACTTTACTTTTGGTTATAGTTTTAGATATATTTTTTTATTTTACATGTACTGAATAACAGTTTAAATAAGTTTTAAAGCCGATTACATATCTTAAATTAGAAAAGTAAATGCAATTTCTAGAAAATGTTATGCGAGTTTATTCTTCCCCGGATGTAATATGGCGTCGAATCTGGCGAATGTTGGCGCATAGTGTTGAATGAAAATTCTCAATAACCGATCCAAATCGCTTCCTTTGCATTGCATTTTGCTATTGTTCTATAGCATTAATGGTAATGCATGCAAGGAAACAACCCAAACTCAATGATGGGTAAATTATGTTGCAAATCATGTCTTTTAGTGATTGTGATGGCAGTGCGCCGCCATATTTGTTGTTTTCAATACTCAATGTAGTCAAAGCTATTTTGGTTTATTTCAGGTCATTCTCATTAAATACTCCAATCATTGCACACAAAACAGCCAAGACTATCACAAAACGTATAATTTATTAATAATGATTTAGCATTTTTGTTCCTTCCAGTATTTTCTCTATACTCAAACTGATTTCATTCATGTTGTCTTGAATGTTATTCTTCACATCTTCACTAACTTGGAAACTCAATTTCTAGTTCATTTCAGGTTGCAATGATTTGTTTTGATCATGTTTGAGATCATTCACTCGTTATAGACGAGTGAAAATGAACTGAAGAAGATGCTGTTGTTAGCTATAGACTATTACAATTGATTTGAAAGGTGTTTTTTTTATTGCAGCAGCTTGGACAGTTGGTCATGTCAGTGTGAGTGTGCCTCCATACTCCATTAGTTGCAATGCAAGAGCCTAGTGTTTAGTAGGCTTATCATTATTTGTTATAATACTCTACATTTTATGAATAGGTTCATTCTCAAACTCCCACTGGATCTTTCTTGTAGCAAGGCAATGGTCCTACTAGATTTTCAGCAGAATATAGTCCAGAGAATGGAAATGTGTTGTATCAATACGTAATTTGCATATATATGATGGTCTTTGTAGTACATATAGGCATAACTTAGAAAAAGGTATTGAACATTTGCTAATCACTGATAACACAAATTTCGGTAAAAGTAAAGATTAGTTCTTCACTGTTTTTTAAATAGCACACTGTTGACAATTTTAACTATCCAACATCATGGATTTCCGCGTAACAACCAATGAAAATAATTACTGCCGTGTCGTCACATATCGACAATCACTGGGTTCAACTCTAGACACAGATGTACTTATGCATAATCTGTTTGTTTTCTAATTTACACATTTTTTTTACAATTTCCTATTATTTGTGCTGAGCGATCAGTATTTCTGCCCGCTACACAAGGAGCGAGGTGCGCGCACACATTAGAAATATTATTTCTAATATTAACGGTACTCTAAGTACTTAAGCTTAAGCTTGTCAAATCAAACAACAAAGGTTAAGTAATACCTCGAAACTAGAACATAGGTCACAGTTAAGAACTATACTTTACTTGCGTCCAAATTTCAACTACAATGCCTTTATCAAGATGATGAGTAAGGAACGGCATTGTCTACATTTATATCATAATGGCTTTATGTGATTCTTCTTTCGTTCACTTGAAACATGTCTATATCTGTAATTCTGTCTCCTTAATAAAACTCACTGTCTTTTGTAGTTCATACAGTGTCCCATAGAGCTTTGATTCCAGTGTTGTTTCCTCTGGCCAATATGTTTGCCTCAGCGTTTCATGCTCAGAACACTCTTGAAGTATATGTTTGGCACTCTGTGCTGCCTTTCCACATGTACACATGGCCGTGTTTCCAATCTTGAACTTTGTATACATGTGACTGCGGCGTCGCAGCATTCTGTACTGACCCATCTGTGTACACTCTGACCCATATATCTTGTGGATATTCCTCATCCAGGAAACTGAGGGTGACTGTCCTTCACTGCACCCTGTTCTGTTAGTCCTCGCTTAGTATTCCTTTCACATGGGTCTGAATGTATATTGACATTTCATGCCTTTCACTCCACGGGGTTTGTTCTGGTACAGACCTTAAGGGGCTGTCAACTTCAGGTAGGTCTGTAAGTTGTCTACAGAGTCGTTTAGCTTGATGGATAAAGCTGCTTCTTTTCAGTAGCCCCATTGCTAGATTTTTGAATCTTTCCTTCATTGGATGACTTGGCATACACTGAAACTTTTCTGCTTGAATTAGTACTTTTGTGTCTCTGCGTTCACAAAGTGTTTGCATTCTTCCCATTTTCTGCATCTCTGCTATGGGTGTTGGTTTCATTGCTCCCAACATTATTCTAAGTGCCTGGTTTTGCACTTTATCTAGATCTTGTAATATGGTGTTTGATGCAGGACACGACGCAGCTGAACCATATTCCAGGTGTGGTCTTATGCCTTGCTGGTAAACTTTACTGAGTATATTTCCACTGGCTCCCCATGTGGTTCCACTTAGTTTTCTCAGGATAGCTAACTTCCTCCTGGCTTTTGTTGTTGCTTTGTTTATGTGCTGCTTCCTTGTCAGCTTATCATCAAAAGTAACTCCAAGGTATGTGGATTGTTTGTCCTCTTTCAAGGGCTCTCCATCTATCTTGATATGACCAGCTTTTTGTTTTGGTGAGAGGGTAAAGAGTGTGGTGCTACACTTATCTGTGTTAATGCTGACGCACCATCTATTTGCCCATAAGGTTAGGGTATCGATAGCTCTTTGTATTTGTTTAGTGGCCACTGTTGCATGTTCTTCTGTGCACCAGGTCGTCAGCATACATTGCCACTTTGATCCTGTGTGGTAGTTCAGCAACTAGGTCATTGATGTAAACCAAGAAAAGTGTGGGTGACAGGACTCCTCCCTGAGGGACTCCATGACGCAGTAGAACTTTCTTGCTCTTGCGACCATCTAATTGTACCCTGGCTCTTCTATTATGTATGCTTTTACCCATTTGTACATTCTTGAGCTAACCTGCAATTTCACAATTTCTTTAGGAGCCCTTCTTTCCAGACCTTATCAAATGCTTTCCTGAGGTCTATCCATGCTGCTAGTACCAGTTTCTTTGAAACTCATTTCAAGATTGATAATGCGTTCCATTGTTTTGCATAGACAGCTTGGAGGCTGATGGGCCTGTAGTTGGAGACTGTGTTGCCATCTTTTCCTGATTTGAGGAGTGGTATCATTATTGCTTCTCTCCACGCCTGTGGTACATTACCTGTGACCAGCTTGTGTTAAAGATCTGCAGTAGCTTTGCTCTTGCTGCAATTCCCAGGTTTCTAATCATTTCATTGGACACTCCATCAGCTTCAGGGTACTTTTTCATTTTCAATTTGGATATTGCATTCTCCAGTTCTCTCATTGTGATTGGTGCCTCCATGACTTCAGGTATAGGCTCGCCTTGTCCAATGTTTTGCTGGTTCTCTCGAACCTCCTGTTGTTTGTCTGGGCTAACTTTGACGTTATTGTCTTCTGCAAAGGAATCTGCAAAGTAATCAGCTGCATGTTTACCTGTTAAAATGTCTCTATCTTTATAAAGTGTGATCCTGGTATTTCTCCCTGTACCTTCATCATTTAGTTGTTTTACAAGTTTCTATAATTTCCTAGTATCTCTTTCTAGGTTCAGCGACTCTGTTTTTTCTTTCCAGCTGCTCCGTCTGGCTTGTAACTTGGCTCTTTGAAATTTAGCCATTGTTTGCTGATATTTGTTGTGATGTTCTTGGCTAGGTCTGTTCTCAGCCTGCTGTCTAGATGTTTCCATCTCATTTTGCAGCTTTTCCAGTTCATCATTCCAGTAGGGTTTGTAGTTTTTGCGTACCCCCTGGGTATGGTTTTACTAGCAGCATGTAGTATACATCTATTAAATTCACTCACTGCTCTATTGATGTCTTTGTCCAAGTTCATGTCCTTAGCTAGAACACTGGTTAAATGCTGGTACATTTTCCAGTCTGCCCTTTTATAGTTCCACCTAGTGAGCATGCTGCTGTCCTTGGTAAATTCATTGTGGATTTCCAGAAATACTGGTCTGTGGTCACTACCCCCAAGCTGCTTTCCAACAACACGTGTGATGTTCCATTCCAAGCCTGGTGAGTGGAATGCCAGGTATGGTGTAGAGGTGGTGTGCCATGCTCTCAAGTAGAAGGTTGGTGAGTCTGTTGGCTGGTTAATAAGGATGAGATTATTTTCATCCTGCCAGCTCTCAAGTTCCTCACCTATCTTGTCGATATGATCGTAGCCCCAGCTCTGAGAGTGCTGTTGAAGTCACCACACACCATAAGTCTCTCTTTGTCTGGAATTGTGTCTAGTGCCAATGGTTTATCATTTGGGCAGTAGTAGTTCAGGAGATGGAATTCTGCACTGTCTGTTTTTAGGTGGAGCATCTGGTACTCTGCCCCTTCCATATATACTTCCAGCTGACATGCGCTGATATTGTTTTTGACAAGTGTCAGAATTTCACCCTTTCGGTCACTTCGGTAGCACTGGTAGCCTCTGATTTTGAAGGCTATGTCGCTGCTGAGGTGTGTTTCTTGGATACAGCATATATTAACTTGTTCTTCACTGAGGACATTTTCAAGTTCCAATTTTTTGCTGTATCCATCTCTTTTACTGTTGACACCCTCAGCATTCCAGTGCATTATTTTTATTGGTCATTTATTTGTTTGGCCAGTAGCTCTATTCCCTTGCCTTCTGGCTCCTCGGGGCAATTGAGGACTTCCAGTAACTGAGGTTGGGCCCTTTCGAGGTATAGGGCCTGGCACCGTCCCTGCCTGAACGTCCGCCACAGGGCAAGCACCATAACTATTTATAAATACAGACATGTTTCCATTGTGTTTTGTGTGTGGCATCCTAATTATTTGTGCGCCTTTTGGCTGAATGGCTCCGTCTTCAGCACTCTGCTTACTTGGGCAGGACTATGGTCCTGCTCGAGTGGGACTGCCCGACCAGTCTTAGTTTCCAGCCACTGATGGCTTAACTAAGCCCCATCACCACTGCATGGTGCTGGCCTCGATGGGGGCGTTATGGGTAAATCCAGAAAGCTTGGAAGAGTATGGATGATATAAAAACGAAGAATAAAGATGGGACAAAACCAAACAGAAAATTCACATAATACAACATAATATCAATAAAATGTTCATGGCACAGCATTTGTAGTCGTTACATGGTCACTTCTGAGGATATCGATGAATCAAGTCAGCATAAATAATGTAGGTTTTCACACTTTTATCCCTTCTAATTGTAGGACACGAAGTCATCTCTGCTGGTGCCCACTTATAAATCATACTCTAAAACTCATAAATATCACCTGTATATTTCAAGTATAATTCAAAAGGGAGCTGCTTACTTGCATCAAAAAGAGATAGTCCACATGAGAGGAAGGACATTATAGCAACAGGCAAGTTGAAGAACAAGAAGGGTAGGGAAAGATCAAGAGAGAAGATGCTTCACAACCACCTAGGTTTGCGGAATAGGAGAACATCAATATCTAAAATGATTGACAGCACATGAAATAGAAGGCTCTGGAAAGACATAACCAATGCCTCACTGCATGAACCACAAGAAGTTTCTAGGGTCTAAAGAATAGAGTAACATTGAGACCTTCATGCATGTCATAAGAGACAATTAAGTAATGTTTACTATTTCATTAAGTGGAAGGAAGAAACAAAAAAGAAGACAAATTCTTTGTATGCTTATAAAATGTGGTGCTGTCAAAATGTATAGAGTGGATTGGAAAAGAAACGAAAATCACCAAGTGCTTAAAAATATAGAAGCAAATGGAAAATTACTGAAAAATTTGAAAAAGTTTGAATGTGATGTGACTTTAATATGAAATGTGAAGGCTTACTATTGTACTTGAAGTACTGATTTATTTGAGAAGGATGTTCAAGATATGACATAGAGATGAGTAGAAAATGTGATGAAATGACTTAACACCTATAATTCTGAAAACGTGATGAGAATATTAAACATAGGAGTGGTATGATCAAATGACTTTAGCACCAATCTCTGTAATTACAAACTTGATGGGAAGAATTGAATGGTATGGACTTCATCATGTCGTCAGATTAACAAGTCTGCTGAAGGAAGTACAAAATGCAAGTTATTTGTTAAACCTTTCTGTGCTAAATATTTTCTTATATGTTTAACAAAAATGTATGCATACTTGAATTAATTATGTTTCAATTATCACTGCAGGTATGATGACAGAAAAGACACCCATCTGCTTCCAGTAAGTAAATAAAAACCAAGCTGTTGCATGTTCATCCTTTTTTATTCATTCTTCTTCTGAGTTTTCTTTCTGATAATTTTGTCATGTTGAATCTTTCTGATAACCAGCACGAAATTGTGTGGTTTCCACCATGGAGTGTAAAATTGTGTGGTTCCCACCATGGAGAGTGAAATCGTGTGGTTTCCGCCATGGAGTATGAAATTGCGGGGTTTCCGCCATGGAGTGTGAAACTGCATGGTTTCCTTCCATGGAGTGGTAAATTGCATGGTTTCCGCCATGGAATGTGAAGTTGCGTGAGCAAAGAATAGCAATACTGCTTACCTTCCATGCATGTCGTAAGAGGCAACTAAGGAAGTTATGGGATGGAGTTGGCTATCCCATATAGGGTAGTGTCAGGCTGAAAGGTGCAGATATCACAGAAATGCTGTAAATCATGACATGAACCATTAAAAAAACCCAAAATCAGAGTTCTAGGCATCAGTTTATCAAGTGTCTTGCTGAGTAGCATAGGCAATCATGTTTCTCCACAACTCACTGTCACTTGTGTTGTTAATAAGTTCAGTTGGTGACTTCTTTTTGTGCCATAATGACAACCTGTCCAGAAATTTATCTCTTCGACTTCTTCTGTCTCTTCTCCGCTTGATTTTTCCAGTGGTATTAAATGTTCAAGTTTTACTTTTCTTATCACATGCCCTAAAAATCTTGATTGTTTCTAATTTTCTTTATCGTTTTTCATTTTACTCCAGTATCTCTGAGAACTTCTACATGAGTAAAATAAAAATATTATAGCAAAAATTAGAAACAATCAAGTTTTTTAGTGACCACTGGAAAGATCAAGAGAAGGGACAGAGGAAGTCAAAGAGAGAAATTTCTGGACAGGTTGTCATTATGGCACAAAAAGAAGTCACCAACTGAACTTATTAACAACAAAAGAGACAGTGAGTTGTGGAGAAGCATGATTGCCTAGAACTCTGTTGTTTTTTTTTGTTGCAATTTTTTAATTAATTCAAACGTGACATTTGTCAAGTTGCTAGAACATTAGCTTTTAATGTAAAAGTCCCCCATCCAAGCTAAATCCGTTAAGTGGAGATGAGAGCTTAGTCCAGCCAACAGAGGCTGGAAGCTAAGGTTGGGCGCGCCATCCTCTATATCCAGCAGGACCACAATCCTGCCAAAGCAAGAACAGGTGCTGAAGTAGGAGATACCATGTCAAGAGGTGCACCAGCAACTATACTATCATGCAATCTGTCTATTTAACATGTCTACACAACAAATTATTTGCTGTGTAGACATGTTAAACTACATATGAGAAGAAGAATGTAAAAGTTGTGGATTTAATTCTTGGTGATATCACTCTGATCAACCCAACTACAAATGAGTACCTGTCTGACACAGGTTGTCCACATTGAGAGTCACTTTTGTAATATATGACATGACATATTCCATTCTAAGATCTTGATTAGAAACCAGTATTGTGTCACACAGGACATTCCAATAAGCTCCCAATCCCAGCAGTCATCCAAGAGTATGCAGACTCAAAGTCCCAGTCATATGTTCATTATGTGATCATCGTAACTAGAGAGGACACATTTTCTCCTCACCATTGTTTCATTTGTAAATAAGTATGTTAAAAGTTTTGCTGGATAGAGAAGAGAGAAGAAAATACTTGTTCTTTAACATGTTTGTTGGCATACTAGGTAACAGGATAAAGAATTAGTATGGAGTTCCTTTGAATCAGAATCAGGAATTTTGAAAGCTGTAAGAAATTAGATTAGACTTTACATGTAAGAAAACTTATTGACTCGAAAAGTTGAAAGGACAACAAGTTCTTCTCATTTGTAATTTTCAGTTTGTTTCCAAGCGATTGAAAATACCTGTATGCTGTGTGGAAATATTATAGTTCATTCCATAATTCATGTCACTCGCTTGAGCTCAAGTTTCACGAAAACTACCAGATGCAGATCAACCATATTTTGCATTAGTCTTAACACAGCACAACCTTAGGAATTCTTAATTTACAAATTGATGATTGGAAAATGCACAAAATGTTTTTTGCTATATTGTATTGTATAGAATATAAGAAAAAAATGAAAGCAGATGCACCCAACTGCACAACCAAATGACCCCTACCATCAAATGTCATGCAAGTTACAAACCATAATCTTTAGACTACGAACTGGCCACAACAGACTGAGAAGTCACATGTTTCAAAAGCTGAAGATTGACGAGAAAGACTTGTGCAACTGTGGACTGAGCCCAGAGACTGCAGAACACATTCTTCATGCCTGTCAACTCTACCAAGAATAGGGAGAAATTATGGCCTACTGAGACGGCACTACTTCCAGACTTGAGGGGTTCCATGGATGACCTTAAGCGAATCACACAATTCATTGAAGCTGTTGGCGCTGAAACCTGATATTTGACTGAAGAATGATGAAGAAGACGAAGAAGTATTGTATAAACAGCAAAAAAATGTTACTCATATTTCACTGTAATACAGAAAATTAGGTCAACCATCTAAAAATACAGCGAAACTGACATTAAATGTCATAACAATGTCTCTTCTAAAGCATACCCCAGTATTTCCATGCTTTTCATTGTTGACAACACATCAAAATGACTAGTGAAAATCATGAAGATATTCATGCCAGATAAATTTACGAAGTCTGTCAATAACATTGAAATTTCTAAACAATAAATGACGACACATTTCACACTCATGGAAAACACATTTTCCGTATCACATCGGTACAACATGATGCGGATGAAACACAAAATCAGTTGCATTTCATAGCAACTCATGACATCTTATTTTATTCAATCACTGATGACATTTTATTTTATTGTGCTTTTAATTGACCAATATATTTATACTTTGCATCACAGCCAATGAAGAGTTGGAGAGAAAAAAACAGATAAACAAAAAAGGTGTATTTCCCTTCTTCAGCCAGGACTGTTGAAAGACTTGTGCGTAATAATGTTAAAAATGGCAAATTACTTACATTCACAAAACCTTTAAAATTGTATAATTTATAGAGAAAATGTTTTAATCCAGTTGCATTTCTAAAGGGCAAAAAGTTTCTTATGGTCATGGAGAAATTCAAGTTGGATCCAAAAAAACTTTTTGATCTAACAAGTAATTTTGGAGAAAAATAATTCTGAGTAACATGAGTTATGGAACGAACTAGAGTTTCTTTGAGAGGTACGTGGCAACCTGGTTGCTGGTGCACCTCTTAGTTTAATTCCTCTGGCTTGTGCCTGCACCTGTGCTTAGACCCAAAAGGGAAGTAAAGAATAGCAATGCTGTTTGTCTACCATGCATGTAGTAAGAGACTACTAAAGGGGTTATGAGATAGAATTAGCTGTCCCATTCCATATAGGGTCAGAGTGACCCACAATCCATACTGAAGTCTGATGTGTCAGGCTGAAAAGTACAAATATCACAGTGCATTCTATTCTCTATACTTCATCCTGCTAATATGCAGGAGTTTGAGAACCATCACAAAAGAAGAAATACTTGCTCGGGCAAGACTGGTTCTGCTCCTTGTGAGGGATGACCATTTCAGGTCTTAGTTTCCTTCCAGCCTCAGTTAGTTGTACTAAGCCCTATATCCATGCCTAGGAGCTGAAGATTGGGAAATCGATGTAAAATATTAACTAAATGTTGTAGGTGGTACATGGCTGAGAGGTTCGAGCATTTGTCTCACACTAGTGAGGTCTAGAGTTAGACCCCAGTAAGGACTGGGTTTTTCTATCGGAGGGTAAATTAAAAAACTCACCCTGTATATGACATGGTGACAGCAAGAGCATATGGCCTTTATCACACAGCTACGAAATCCCTACCTGCAACTCCTTAGGGAAATATGCAGTTGTCAAACATACAATTTGTTGCATTGATTTTGTTCACAGGACATGCAGTACCATAGCGGTTTATTTACCGACGACAGTGATGATGACGGACCCCTTGGCAGCCGTATTAGTACCCACTATCAGAACAAGTCTTCTTATATTGAGAGAAATAAAGAAAAACGAGGTAAGACTCTGTGTACTTCATGGCTTTTGACATAGTCTCCTTGTGCTGTATCTGCCTGTTTTCAAATAATGTACTACTTTACATTTTATAGCATTGGTTTTGGCTATATATTTTTTTTTTATTACTCCATTTTTCATGTAGGGGAGCGCGGTAGCCTAGTGGATAGTGAGCTTGCTTGCTATCATCTGGTTACAGCGTGCCAGGTTCGAAACCACATCCGGACATTTAAAAAAAATCAATCCGGGTTGTGATTTCTCACTTGACACGACCACTCCTCCAGTCGACTCAGCTGTAAATGAGTACCTGACGCATGAGTTAGGGAAGGTAAAAAAACAGCAAGGAAGGGAACTGGCCACCCCACCT
The DNA here is from genome assembly GCA_034231615.1 of Meghimatium bilineatum. Lineage (NCBI taxonomy): Eukaryota > Metazoa > Mollusca > Gastropoda > Stylommatophora > Philomycidae > Meghimatium > Meghimatium bilineatum. The sequence continues at coordinate 52,101,941 of CM067306.1, forward strand.
AATAGTTGCTGCGGCTTAGTACATGAAGAGTTATCTTCATCCCCGACGGCAGATGCCATGGGACCTACCTTTACCTTTTTACTCCATTTTAAAAAATGTGCTGTTTTCCTTCTTTCTGTTTTATTTTACTATATTTTTTTTTAAAAGTATTTGACAAATATCTTCTTCGTTTGTTCTCAAACTCCTGCAGATTAGCAGGACAGAGAACAGAATTCTTTGTGTCATGGACAGATTTACTGTGATATCTGCACCATTCAGCCTGACACATCCAACTTCATCATGCGTGACTAACATAATACCAGAAAGTGTGTGTACATGGGTTTCTGTAGAATATATTGGTTAAGCTTTGATGAAATATTTTTCATATAGACCAGCGGTTCTTAGGCTATATGTGGTGTGCGCTCCCCAGTTACAGATAAAATGTTTGAAAATTGAGGAAGGAGGAGTCACAGGCCTGTCTAGAGGACCACAGGAGGGTAACCATTTGAACAATATACAAGAATTATAGTGAAAAAGCATTAAAATCCTGGGGGGGGGGGGGGGACACAAGGAAATTTGTTCCAAGAGTTGGCCACTGACCAAAAAAGGTTGAGGACAATTTTTCTAAATAATATATAACAATATATCAGCCATGTACCAGTACAAAGTTAACACTTTGTACACAAATTTAACATCTATGACATACACGCTTTGTATATGCAGTATGTCAGTAAGTGCACCACTGACAGGCTACGAAAACTCATACACACATTTTAAAGTCACATACAATATTTTTTAAGTGGGTGTCCTAAAACATTTGGCATATAACATTGTAATGGTGAAAGTGTATACGGTCTTAAACATTTGGCATATAAAATTGTACGGGTAGAAGCGTAAGAGGCCACACAGTGCTGCTGGCATTTAGAAGACAGTTGCAATATATTTTCTCGTTTAGATTGAGAGCACAAAATTTGTGAAGGTTGACGTGGATGAGTTATGACTGCAGGTTATTATTAGCACACACTAGACAAGTCAGTAGGTGCTCAGATCACCATCTCAATAAATGTGTCTAGCAATTAGCTGCTCACAATTTCGGTTTGGTGTTATTTATCAATATCTTCTAAAATCTATATTTTGGTTCATGTTTGGATAAAGGGTCTACTTTTTTTTTACGGAGAGTGAAACAAAATAAATGACAAGTTTTTCAGCGATTATTTTCCTTAGCTATGATTACCCATCAGTGGGTGAAAGTGTGGATATTTATTTAGGAGGGTTGTGTGAGTGGGGCTCTCAGTCTGGCATGCACATCTGTGCATCTAAGCAGTCCTCATTACTGTAACAGCCGTACTACATGTTATTGGTTGCAGGTAAGCTAAAAACAAAACTAACAATCACATTAGCCATTTTTGTTTAAGCTGACAGTCAGTGATGTCACAGAATGACACAATTTGTGATTGCTACAGATTTTATAAAAAGTTGAAAGGTAGTCCAAACTTCGTAAACGAAACATGAACCAATATTTCAGTTTCAATATTCATTCCAATCACCTATAATCTTGAGAACAAGCATAATTATAACTACATATACACCTTCTAGCTCGCAGCAGAGTATAGATCTTTCAATAAACCTCATTGTCATATCTTTAGCTATTGCTTCCAACTCTTTCCATGTTCTACCAAGTCTTTGTGTCTCAGCATCTAATTCTTTCCTCCTGGTATTGTTAGGTCTTCCTCTTTTCCTCTTCCACTGGTTGTTCCAGAACAACACTTGTCTTACAACGCTTTCTGTTGGTCTTTAATGTATGCCATCCCCAGCAAAGTTTCTTTGTTTCTCAAAACTAGGTTAGATCTCATGCACTAAGCCATTTAGATTGGGAGATTGTTTCAGCTGGTCACAGATAACCTTTAGGACCCCAGATTAAAATTACACAATTTCTCCCAGGGTCCAGATTCTTTTTTGACAATGCATTATTTTTTGTGAGTGTTTGGTAAACGCGAAAACCTTTTTGTTTGTAAAGAAAAAATAATAATTTTTGAGCATGTAAATAAAGGAATGAATAATACATATAATAATGAATTTTTTTGGTTCTTTTATATGTTATATGACAGTTTTGTGAAGTTTTGAAGTCGAAAATTTGGGGGGAAGCTCTCAAAACTGCATTTTTAAAATTCGCAAATATAATTTCTTGATGCCCCTAATACTTGAGAAATGTGTGGCAACACTGATAAAATCCTCCTAAATACCTATTTCTGTTGTATCTTGTTGTTTAATATCCAAACTAATATATGGACTGAACAAACTAATAAAACGTGAAGAAATCACAAACAATGTAACTATTTCCATGCCTATACGTGGCACCTCTGATACATATTGTTTTTGTGTTATTCAATGAAAAAACAAACATTCTTATAATATAATAACACAAAAACAACAATTAAAATTTGTAGATATTACTTTCCATGATGATCACTTACCATGCTACTCTGTACTACTTTTGATAGTAAAATATGGCATCGAAAATGGACAAAGTAAGGTTACAAAAAAACCCACCTCAATTGTTCAAGACGAGTCATTTGTGTCTGGGACAGCACCTATATTTCTACTTTGTAGAAATTACCAAGTTAGCAAAACTGTCCCAAGTATGAACAATTTATCTGATAGAGTCGTACTAGCCCACTTGCGCAGCCCTGTATGCAAAGATATATGGAATGAAAGAAGAGCTTCAGACAATGTTGGAGTTCTTGCACAAGTTCAATAATTTGATAATTCTCTGTGTGTGTTTTTTAGGGTTTTTTTTTTTTTACGAAGGTCCCATTTGGTCCATAACATGTAAAATGTCCTTGTTCTCTTTTTATTACTGGTATTTATTTTTTATTTGATAGCTAGACTAAATGGTAACATCAGCTTAGTATTGATTGTTTCCTGATTGTGTTACTGTAGCACTCTCCACCTTGTCAGATATCCTCTAGCAGTTTCGTTATTTAAACAATAAGTAGTCTAAGCTGCTGTCATATATTACATTAGAAATCCCAGTACTTTCTACTAGCTTGCATTTTTGTTTGTGACATTACATTTATACTTTTTTTTATACTTCAATTGTGTCCTATAGGGTCCCTCAGTCTTGCAGAGAAGAAAGTCAGTCATTACCTGGCCACAGGTAGCCTGGGCCGCCCAATATCCATGGAGACCAGTTTTGCCTTCAGTGGAGAACAAAGCAGTATCGGTGGCATTCCAGACTCAAACCAACCAACATCATCAGGTCAACGGAAAGAGCGGTCAGGAAATCAGGGTAAGAAGAGAGTTATAGGGAAATAAAAATAAAAGTTATAGTATTCACGTAGATGAACATTATTTTTGTTAATCCCAAGATTGAGACCATTAACCATCAGGAAACAACCTGATGCTGGAGTAACAAGGGCAAATATCAAGAAAAATGTAAATGGGTCTCGTCTTGTCCTATCCATGTGTGCCACTAGGCATCATAGGAAGCTGAAGTCTTCTTTCCTTAGGTAACTGTGATGCGGCTGCCATAGAGCAGCTTTGGTGTGTTCTAGTATTTCTCTAATGTCATCTATCCATCTTCGCCTGGGTCTTCCCCTGTTTCTCTTTTCAGATGATCTTCTATTGAAGGCTATGGATGGAATGCGATCTAGTTCCATTCTGATTAGGTGACCATTTTATCTCTGTGTTTTAGTTTTATGTATTCTTTGCACATAACTGGGTATGTTACTAATATTAATCAACAAAAGATACTAGCAATGAGACACAGCCATAAACAGTACAGAAAGTATGTTGTCTTTCGTCTTGATGAGGCATTTTAATCAAAATGTTGCATATAGCTGTGCAGTCTGCCACTATGTCTTGTTGCTAGTATGTTTTGTTCACAAATACTGGTAACACTTATACCAATTTCCATTTATCTTTGTATTTAGCCCAATGCACAAATCAGGACCATTCAGAAAGCAATGGCAAACTACTGTACATATTTCTGTTTAGAAATTCCTTTAGCCAAAAAATGATGGGTTGATGACTGCACCCTGAATAAGATATGCTATACATTTAAAAAAAATAAATAATAATTTGAGAACCCCAAACTGTTTCAGAGAATTCAGTTTATGTCTCCCTCATTGGTGCTATCTGTAGAGTAACTGTCTTAGGATGTACACTGTTCTGTTCATTCTCACTGAAAATTCCTTTCGCCTCTGCACTGTTGGCTGATACAAAATGGTTAATGTGATTGTCAGTTTGTTTAGATTACCAGCGACCGATAAACATGTATGTTACGGTCACGATGACTGCTGCCGGATCAACAGATGTGTGCGCCATACACTGAGAGCCCCATACAACCCTCATAAATAAATATCTCCACCTTCATCTACTGATTGGTAATTATAGCAGATGGCAATAATCGCAGAAACACTTGTCATTTATTTCATTTTACAATCTGCAAAAAAAGGTTTAACCGTTATGCAGAGGCACCAGAGACCATATTTTCAATATGCTGAACATCATAGAGAAATGCAGAGAGTTTAATTTCAACATCTACACATGCTTTATTGACTACACCGAAGCATTTGATTGTGTACAACATCAAAAACTTTGGAATATCATGAAGGACATGGGTTTCCTGCTACACCTAATCCGCCTCATAAAAACATAACACCAGGAAGCAGCCGTGAGAGTAAATAGTGCAACATCTGATTGGTTCAGCGTGGGAAAAGGAGTCAGACAAGGATGTGTCCTATTACCATATCTCTTCAACATTTATGCAGAGAAAATAATGAGGAATGTAAGAAATGACCTTTACCCATTCAACTTTGGAGGTCATGAGATACCAGAACTAAGATATGCCGACGATACATTATTGGCACACAGTCAAGCAAGTCTCCAACAACTCATAAACTCCATTAAAGAAACATAAATAAAAACAAAACCTATTTCTAAATGGAAACAAGACAAAGATTAGGACATGTGACAAAACCACTAGCAAGTTCTCAATCAGTATCAGCATCGAATTAGAAAGAGAAGAAGATGGATGCAAGACATCAAAGACCACCTGGATATGACAATAACAGAAGCAGGAAGACTGTCTCAAGATAGACAAGTTTCGAAAGGCTGTGATGACTGCTACATCCTGTTCAGGATATGCTACCTGGCAATGATGAAATATTTTCAGTCCGGACTTTGTGTTATATTTCACTGTATATGTTTCCATTGTGTTCAAGATTGGCAACACGGCCATGTGGACAGGCAGCACAGAGTGCCAAACATATACTTCAAGAGTGTTCTGAGCATGAAATGCTGAGGCAGACATATTGGCCAGAGGAAACAACACTGGAATCAAAGCTCTATGGGACACTGTATGAACTACAAAAGACAGTGAGTTTTATTATGGAGACAGAATTACAGATAATAGACATGTTTCAAGTGAACGAAAGAAGAAGAAGAACTGTATATGTTTTAACAGCCTTATTTTCTTCCGCAGCTGCCAACAATGGGAAGCAGTCAGCTTCTACAGGCAAGGAAAAAGAAGTGAGTTTTTTCCTTTCTTTTGTAAAAAAAATTGTCATCTTCAATATTTTTTGTATTCTGCTGATACAAAAAAATATCCATCTTTCAATGCCTTGTCCTGCTTTTTATTTATTTTTAATAAATAAACAAAATATTAAAGTATTTATTCTCAAATTCTCTAATAATTCTCTATTTTCCCAAATTCTCTATTCATTCTCAAAAATTTCTCTTGTAGCCAGACAATGGACCTACTAGATTTCCAGCAGAATGTAGTCCAAAAAGCGATGTGTGTAGCACAGTTGTCTTTGTGCCAATGACCCAACACATCCAACTTTTGCAGATTATATTTTTAGTTGTCCTATCTCCAACATTGTTTCTTACCCTCTCTTTGTCTCTTCTTTCACCCACCCCCACCTGCATGTGGTAACAACTGTGACCCATACTTCTAGTTATGGTTGCAAAGAATAGAGCAACTGTCTTCTTTCCAGGCATGTTTTATGAGGTGACTGAAAAGTTGGAGTATAGACTGACACCCTGTTACCTGCGGAAAAAAAATCATATCTTGTCTTCATTTCTTACTTTTGTCTCCTGTCAAAATGGTCCCCATTGGTGAAGAATAAATGCACGCCAGCCGAATTTACACCTTTGTCCTTAAGTGGCGGACTCCTAAGTGACGAGGAATGCTAGATGTAGTATCTCTACAGGTGGGTCGACAGAAGAATGATGAACTAGTTGGCCAGAAATATATGCTATCCTCCTGGCAGAACATAATGATCATGGGATGCTGCACAGCTGGGACTTCTCCTTTCAGGACTAAACATGCATCCATAAATCCCCCTAATATAACAATTCCTTTATACAATATACCTTATATGAGTTCTGGTGTCACCTCAGTTATTCAACTGAAGAAGACTTATGCTTTTGTCAAAAATGCTATGGACCTGCTCATAGCTAAAGGAAAATGGATACGTTCATCATCACCAAACATCCCACCTCCCCCTCCTTGTGTCATTTCAATTCCCTATTCTATAGTACCAAATAGCAGATATCCAATTCTAAATAGAGGTCCTATTCTCTATAATGTTCTACCAAATAGGGTAGACAGTCCAATAAACACCCACGCCTTCTAGTCATCTCTTACAGCATGCATGGAAGATCACTGGACTGCTTTCTTTGCTTCTCTTAGGGGTCTCTGCAAAACATATTCATGTTCTGGTTACTTAGCATTATGTTTATACATCATTACTGCCACAATCTGATATGTCAGGACATGGCTCAAATGAAACACAATATATCTCCATTCTCTGGACTACATTCTGCTGGAAATCTAATAGGAGCATTGTCCTGTTACAAGAGAGATCCAGTGGGAGTTGAAAATGAATGTTGAAGGAGAAAAAGAATTATTTAAGTTTTTAAAAAGAGTCCTTTAAGTTTTTAAACCATTTATTATTGGAATTTGCCATACCAAATGTTTTTGTGATATCTTATTATTTTATCTACTTGTAACTTTGATTCGATTAGAGGAATTATAGCTGAATGGGATATATATTAAACTGTGTTTGCCAGCAGGTTCAGAAGTCAGCAATTCGAGTGTTTGGAGACTGGTCAGAGCACATTAGCAGCTCAGGTAAACGGTACTACTACAATTGTAAAACGGAAGTTTCACAATGGGAGAAACCAAAGGAGTGGAACAATGAGACGTAAGTACTTTATCTAAATGTCAGTCTGTGTGTGTTTGTCTGTCTGGCAGTGTATGGTGCTGTAGGTGATTATATCACTTCTGTCTTGGAGAATTATTTTGTATCAATGTTTTGATAAGATTGTAACACAATGCATCTGATTTTAACCATCTGTGTGGTAACTGAGACCTGGACTTCTAGTTCATGGTGCAAAGCATGCCACTGTCTTCTTTGTTACATGTGAAAAAGTCACTATCACTGCGTGTCTTGTCTTGATTTCTTACCTTTTGCCTTCTATCAAATGGATTCTGTAGACGACGAAGAGATGCAGACTAGCCAAGATTGCATCCGTGTTCTTTTTGTGGCAGACTCCTGGATGACAGGGAATTGTAGATGTATCATCACTTCTAATTGTACAGTGGATCTGACAGAAGAATGATTTAACCAGTTGACCCAGAAGTATATGCTACGCTCCAGACAGGAGGTGATGATCCTGGAATACTGCTGCACTGAAATGTCTTCCTTCTGGGACTAAACATGCATCCATAACTACCCCCACACCTCCAACTCCTTCCCAAACACACCCATGCCTTTGAGACAGCAAACTTTATACAAGTTGGGTGTTACCTTAGTTAATCAAATGAGGAGGACCTCTGCTTTTGTCAAAAATACTATTTTCTCAAAGCATTGTGCACTGTTGAGAGTAGGAATTTATGAAATAAAGCTATGTTGAAACTTTCTCATTGCATGAAAGGGTACAAAAGCTTTATTTCTCATAATTCCTGGAGATTTAAAAAAAAATTGACATTATTTTAAGAACGGCTACAAGAGAAAAGTAACAGCTGTGTAAGTTGTTGATGG